>OZ038382.1:117109428-117709428 GCA_964036045.1 Eutreptiella sp. 'Long Island Sound 2002'
TTGTTCCACGGGTACCAAAAGGTGAGGTTCCGTTTGGGCTGGAGTACTAGTGGATAGGAATGGGGCTCATTCTTTGGGAGGATAAGTAAGGCCCACCAACGCAAAACAAGATACTGCCATCCGGTTGGGTTTGAGGCTGTACAAGTATAGGCGTCACCAACATTATCAATGATGCTTCTACCCCCCAAGTAGTCACTTTGTTTTTTCCCAACTAATGTTTTTTCTTGCTCTCAGCAGTCGGATTTGGAGTATAGGTGTACTCTTAACGGAGTTACCTTTTATTTCGCACCATGTCAAATCGCTGGGAGCACGAGTTGCAACAATGCTTGGACACGGACATTGACTTCCCGGTGGCCGAGTTCATCAAGCTGCATAGCGAAGTCCCCCCGCGTACCATCCGTCGGCGACATGCGCAGTTGCGCGCCACGCTGATGAAGCGATTGCAAAAGCGCGCCGCACTTGGGATCCAAGCATCGACGGTGGCAAGTTTGAACACTCCTGAGTCCCAAACAGCCAAGGGGTCTTGTGGAGGCAAGAGGAACACCGCGGAGTCGCAAGCGGCCAAGGGGTCTTGTGGAGGCAAGAAGAACACCTCGGAGTCCCAAGCCGACAAGGGCAAGAAAAACACCGCGGAGTCCCAAGCCATCAAGGGCAAAAAGAACACCGCAGAGTCCCAGGCGGCAAAGGGTTCAGCTGGACGCAAGAAGAACACCGCGGAGTCGCAAGCGGCCAAGGGGTCTTGTGGAGGCAAGAAGAACACCTCGGAGTCCCAAGCCGACAAGGGCAAGAAAAACACCGCGGAGTCCCAAGCCATCAAGGGCAAAAAGAACACCGCGGAGTCCCAGGCGGCAAAGGGTTCAGCTGGAGGCAAGAAGAACACCGCGGAGTCGCAAGCGGCCAAGGGGTCTTGTGGAGGCAAGAAGAACACCTCAGAGTCCCAAGCCGACAAAGGCAAGAAAAACACCGCGGAGTCCCAAGCGGCCAAGGGTTCCTTCGGAGGCATAAACAACACGCCAGAATCGCAACGGAATAAGGGCATCGTTGGTGGACACGGCAATACGCCAGAGAAGCAGCACATCAAGGCATCGGGGCGTCGTCATTGTGGGGTCGTTCGTACAGTGTCTCGGGAGTTGTTCCGTGCTAATGCATCATCGCCGTCCAACATTTCTTTGAAGTCAGTTCGAGAGTATTGGCTTGATGGTTTGGACACTTTGTACTCACCACTTTTTGATGCACTTTGCTACCGGTGTGGTCAACTCCTGTGGGGCCCAATAGGTGGGGGACACAAGTTTACGGTTCCACGCAATACTGACGAGATACGTACACAGACTTTGTTTGCCGTGCCACCCACCGATTTGGTTACAAGTGGGATATTTGCATTCCGCAACGAGATGTTCGCCAATTACTTGAAGTACAAAAATGCACCGTTTCCAGTTCCCCCGCGATCTCCTGCACGTAGCACAAGTCGCTTTGTGGTGTATGACACTCCTGTTTGGCACTCCGCTACACGTATGTATGCTTGCCACGTGTGTAGCAAGTATTCCGCGAAGTATGACCCCATCAACTATGGCTACACTTTGGATGGGGACATCCATTACAATATCCCCTCAAAAATTGCGGACCTCACCGAGTACCAGAAGCGACAAATTGCACTTGGGGCCCTCTACTCAAATACGCTGAAGCACGTGGATCTTCGTCACAAGCAATGGCACCATGCAATTGGTACCGTTGGTGTCGGCCGCAAGCCAAGCCAACACTACAATGCACTTTATGGTTTCATGACAATGAAAGAGGATATTTTGCGCGATTACCAAAAGCCCAAGGACAGCGAGCAAAGCAACCGTCAAATGAACCAAGCGTTGTTGCTGCTAAAAAAAATGCACCCTTTTTATTCTCGATTCTTGGCGCACTATGAGACATTGTACCGATACTTGGAGAATGCGGCCACCACCATGGGCACATTGACACAGCGTTCGTATGAAGACAAGTACGGGAAACGATTGGAATACCATTTACAAGATGAGTACGTTGCTTGGGCTGTGGAGTGTGATGCCCCACAGAACATCATTCCGGATTTTGCTCCTCACTCGGACAAAGTGGGCTTCCTCCATCAGACACCCTTCCGGGGAGCGGGTGGGAACGTGACCACGGCCGCTCAATCGTTGGCCAATGACACTTATTTGCATTTTAACGACCCCAAGTTGGAACCGTGTGTATGGCCCGATTTGTATCCTGGCGTCGTTGGTGGATGCTCGGATATTGAAGGTCAACATGCTCCACATTATCCAATATGTGTCATTTCCATACTGGTCGTATATTGAGAGACAATTGCGTGGAGACAAGCTGTCTTTGGACATTGATGATCTAAACGAGGATGGAACGGAGCAAATCCGCAAACAAGGACGACCGTTTGGTGCTACACGGCAACCGGCACAAGGCTTCAAACTATTGGACGCGTGTAATAATCCACGAGTGTTTGCGGCCCAAGACTTGGCTCAAATGTCGGTTGTGCAATTGCGGACATTGTGTGCTGCACATAAGCTATCAACTTCTGGAACCAAAGCCCAGTTTCAAGAACGCATCCTACAAAAGCAAAACCACATTCAACCTCCATCATCTACACCAGCGCCTACACATTCACAAGGACGTGTACGACTGGTGCCGTCATCCATCGATAATTTCCCCCATTTGCAGCCACGACTTAATTACTTTGGAGAGGATTTTTGGCCACAAGAAAGAAGCGATACCACGGAGAACAATGTGCACTTATTGGAGAGTGCATGGTTGTCTTGCGCAGCAGTGCAATGCTTACTAGAGGTCTTGTTGCCACAGGGCAATTCCTCCGTTAAGCCGGTCATCCAAGATGTGACATTGGCAGTAATAATGCAACATCCTCCGACGTCGCGGGTTGTGTATACTCTGGGAGATGCCCTACCCGTACTACTCACCTCGCAGCAGTCCACTGTTGGAGTTCACTACGTGTTGGTCACGGACATTTCCATTGTAGACAAGACCTTGGTCGTCCACGATCCTAAAGATAACGCATCTACTTGTGGCGCATGGTTCCGGGCAATTATGAGTAAAATGGGATGGTCTTTTACATGGCATCATTATGGAACTCAACCCGATTCCGATACATGTGGCTTCCGAGTCGTCATGCTCGCCATGCAATGGTGTCAGACCAATCGACTCACCGGGCAACTGCCACGGTGGTTCTTGACGTATTGTGCAAGCGTTCTCCAGCTTTTTGCCGACGATACGAGCAGCTTGCTTTCTACGGTGAATACGTTTCAAGATTGGGCATATGAAGATGCTTTGAGAGAGTATGATGAACCAGTGGACTGGGCAATGACGGAGGGTGGGCCGCTTCCTACCGTCACCAACAGCGACATGGAAGCTGCAATTCGCAACCCCCAATCCAATTCAGCAGGTGGTCTGTCTTCAACGTCCAAAGCGCCGCAGCCTCCGCATCCGTCAACCCGTAGGAAGAGTGGGACAAGTAAAGGGACTACGGGGGCAAACCCACAAACCACACCGGCACAGACCACTCCTACAAGAAAAATTCCAAAGTCAAAAAAGACAAATATGCCTCCACGTACCCGAACTTGTGAGCCACCACCCTACCAATCGCACCGTCAACCACATCCCAAGAGTGGACACGAGGCCGACCAAAGTTCTCGCAAACATTCCTCAAAGAAGCGGTCATCCAACTCCGAGTCCGGGCCAAGGTCCAAGAAGAGTCGACCAGAGGACCACGAGCAGTCAAATACTAGACGCAAGAGATCCACTTCGAGCCGTCCTTCCGAATCAACAAGCCAAGAGCCGCCAACAGCAAAACAACGGCAAGAAAAAGCTCCGGTAAATCATGCTACACTATCCGAGAACGAGATCAAGAAGTGGTTAATCCTTATCACGGACGAAAATTTAAGTCGACGAAAACGCCGCGAGCATGCTTTGCACTTCTTGGGAGCCGCAGATAGTACCCTGGTAACATTACAGTACCGCACTCTCAGTCTCCAACTGCATCCCGACAAAAACCCGTCGGACGCACTAGCAAAGCAACGATTCCAAGTTCTTGGGTGTGCAAGAGACATGTTCCGTTAGCTAACAAGTTGCCATACATGAGGCATTGTCCTTATATTATTTCTTCCAAACTCGCTAATGCTCCTTGTATGGCGCCCACCGACACGGAAAACTTCTTTTGTATGCATTACACATTTGTTTCATTCTTGCGTGCAATTGCGTGTCTTCTAAAATTGTAATTTTAATTAAAATTCAAAAGGTACAATTAACAGACTTGCAATCAATTCCGCTACATTGCAAATTTGACAAACCTACGTACAATTAGTGCACGACGTAGGTTGCAGGTGTACTCTTAGCGGAGTTACCTTCACTTATTAGTACACAACGCAGGATGCAGGTGTACTCTTAACGGAGTTACCTTCTCTTAGTTGCAACAGAACTACGAGTCAAGGTGTCCTTTTCAGGGAGTTCCCTTCATTTACAAGCAGCAAGCGTACAAAGCACTCATCCACGTTGTGCGCGCACCTTCAATTGTTGCAAACGGTTTGTTAGAATCCTCTCACACAAAGGGTGATGCATCTTCTAAAACATACGGAAAACATTTTGGTAGCAAAGCGGGTGTACTCGTCACGGAGTTACCTTCAATTATTTTCATCCATTTGCCAATCCATAAAAGCAGGGTACAATTAGTGCACGACATACAATGCAGGTGTACTCTTAACGGAGTTACCTTCACTTATCATTAAACGACGTAAGATGCAGGTGTACTCTTAACGGAGTTACCTTCTCTTATTTGCAACAAAAGTACAAGTCAAGGTGTACTCTGCACGGAGTTACCTTCATCTACTTGCAGTAACCGTCAAAACAGTCATCCACGTTGTGCGCGCGCCTTCTATTGTTGATAACGGTTTGTTACAATACCCTCAAACAAAGGGAGATCCATTTTCTAAAAAAAAACGGTGAACATTTCGGTAGCAAAGTGGGTGTACTCTAAACGGGGTTACCTCCCCTTATTTTCGTCTCTTTCCAACCATTTCATTTGCCAATCCATACAAGCAGGGTACAATTAGTGCAAGAGGCAGGATGCAGGTGTACTCTTAACGGAGTTACCTTCACTTATAAGTACACGACGTACAATGCACGTGTACTCTTAACGGAGCTACCTTCACTTACTTGCAGCAAGAGCACTCGTTTCCATCACTTACGTTTATGTTTCAAACTTGCGTGCCTTGCATCATGATGCATCATGACTCGGATGGAAGCCGCCCTAAAATTTTGTCTGTGGTGTGCAAATGACAAAAAGGGACAGAGTTGCCATTCATGCACCACTACTCCGAGGCTATGTTCTACTACGACTATCTAAATCTCACACATTGCCGTCCCCTCTTTCTAGGTGTATTCTTAACGGAATTACCTGCACTTCAATAATGGACAATGCGCCCACTTGCCTGCCCTGTGTGCCAAGCCGAGCTCATCCCTAAGGTTAGCGGCTCAGCGACTCCAAATTTTGACCGAGCTTTCCTGGCATGCCCAAATGACAAGCCGGACAACCGTCATCAAGGGGCTTTCAAGTGGACGGAGCCGCCAAAACATGTCCCACATGACTGGCCGTCATGTTTGTGCGGAGTGCCGGCGCAGATCAAAAAATGGGGCACAACTTACTCCTTCAAGTGCTGGGATGAGTCCCCTTCGGGATGTAAGTTCTCACGCGGCGCAACCACAGTTCCGGACCTCCAGCATCGTGATTGTGTTGCATGCGGTTGGGTGTACACGCTGGAAAGCACAACTGAATGTGTGCCCGTATCATCTCCATCAGCATCGACATCTCCCATGGATTCAACACCACCGCGCAAAATTCCACGGCCAAATCCCGCAACACCAACTCAAAGTTATATCCGCCCTCAAGACTTGAAACACAAGGCCGCCATACCAATTACAATGTACGAAACCGAGGATTCGTACATCATACTCGCTCGACATGGAGTCACAGGTACAGCGGATGCCAATGCCGTTACATTGAACTTCGAGAGTCCAAGGGATATACCTCCCAAAGCTATCGTCCACGTGAACGAATTGCAATTGGCACATGAATTGCCAACACCGGGGACAACCAATGAGGGCACGGAGCCTCATAGTTATCACCGCACCATTCAATTTCCAAAAGCAGTTCATCCTAAGGCGACTAAGGAAAGCAAAGCAACTTATATTGTACTTACGTTCAAGAAGGAAAGCGGCAAGCTTGTGTCCTTCTAATGTGCTTCCTTGATGCAATTGAATGCCTAATTCAATACATGTGTGCGACATGTCGTGCCACACTATATTATTCGTGCACTGCCGCCGCAACTGTGCAGTCGAATATGCATTTCTTCCATACTTGAATGGTCCAAGAGCCTCCAACTTCATCAGATGATGATGCGTGTAGCGCTTCTCAATAGGCGAACATCAACATTCACGTGCTTCGTCCCTTTGCACATTTCACACAACAGTTCGGCCGCATGAGAGGTTCCGTAACAGCTAGTTTTATCTTTGAAGTTCTCTTCATTTACAAGCAGCAAGTGTACAAAGGACTCATCCACGTTGTGCTCGCACCTTCAATTGTTGCAAACGGTTTGTTAGAATCTTCTCACACAAAGGGTGATGCATCTTCGAAAACATACGGAAAACATTTTGGTAGCAAAGCGGGTGTACTCTTAACGGAGTTACCTTCAATTATTTTCATCCATTTGCCAATCCATAAGAGCAGGGTACAATTAGTGCACGACATACAATGCACGTGTACTCTTAACGGAGTTACCTTCACTTATCATTAAATGACGTAAGATGCAGGTGTACTCTTAACGGAGTTACCTTCTCTTATTTGCAACAGGAGTACAAGTCAGGGTGTACTCTGCACGGAGCCACCTTCATTTACTTGCAACAACCGTCAAAGCAGTCATCCACGTTGTGCGCGCGCCTTCTATTGTTGCGAACGGTTAGTTACAATACCCTCAAACAAAGGGTGATGCATTTTCTAAAAAAAAAACGGTGAACATTTCGGTAGCAAAGTGGGTGTACTCTAAGCTGGGTTACCTCCCCTTATTTTCGTCTATTTCCAACCATCTCATTTGCCAATCCATACAAGCAGGGTACAATTAGTGCAAGACGTAGGATGCAGGTGTACTCTTAACGGAGTTACATTGCACGTGTACTCTTAACGGAGCTACCTTCACTTACTTGCAGCAAGAGCACTCGTTTCCATCACTTACGTTTATGTTTCAAACTTGCGTGCCTTGCATCATGATGCATCATGACTCGCATGGAAGCCGCCCTAAAATTTTGTCCGTGGTGTTCAAATGACAAAAAGGGACAGGGTTGCCATTCATGCACCACTACTCCGAGGCTATGTTCTAGTACGACTATCTAAATCTCACACATCGCCATCCCCTCTTTCTAGGTGTATTCTTAACGGAATTACCTGCACTTCAATAATGGACAATGCGCCCACCTGCCCTGTGTGCCAAGCCGAGCTCATCCCTAAGGTTAGCGGCTCAGCGACTCCAAATTTTGACCGAGCTTTCCTGGCATGCCCAAATGACAAGCCGGACAACCGTCATCAAGGGGCTTTCAAGTGGACGGAGCCGCCAAAACATGTCCCACATGACTGGCCGTCATGTTTGTGCGGAGTGCCAGCGCAGATCAAAAAATGGGGCACAACTTACTCATTCAAGTGCTGGGATGAGTCCCCTTCGGGATGTAAGTTCTCACGCGGCGCAACCACAGTTCCGGACCTCCAGCATCGTGATTGTGTTGCATGCGGTTGGGTGTACACGCCAGAAAGCACAACTGAATGTGTGCCCGTATCATCTCCATCAGCATCGACATCTCCCATGGATTCAACACCACCGCGCAAAATTCCACGGCCAAATCCCGCAACACCAACTCAAAGTTATATCCGCCCTCAAGACTTGAAACACAAGGCCGCCATACCAATTACAATGTATGAAACCGAGGATTCGTACATCATACTCGCTCGACACGGAGTCACAGGTACAGCGGATGCCAATGCCGTTACATTGAACTTCGAGAGTCCAAGGGGTATACCTCCCAAAGCTACCGTCCACGTGAACGAATTGCAATTGGCACATGAATTGCCAACACCGGGGACAACCAATGAGGGCACGGAGCCTCACAGTTATCACCGCACCATTCAATTTCCAAAAGCAGTTCATCCTAAGGCGACTAAGGAAAGCAAAGCAACTTATATTGTACTTACGTTCAAGAAGGAAAGCGGCAAGCTTGTGTCCTTCTAATGTGCTTCCTTGATGCAATTGAATGCCTAATTCAATACATGTGTGCGACATGTCGTGCCACACTATATTATTCGTGCACTGCCGCCGCAATTGTGCAGTCAAATATGCATTTCTGCCATACTTCAATGGTCCAAGAGCCTCCAACTTCATCAGATGATGATGCGTGTAGCGCTTCTCAATAGGCGAACATCAACATTCACGTGCTTCATCCCTTTGCACATTTCACACAACAGTTCGGCCGCATGAGAGGTTCCATTGCAGCTAGTTGTATCTTTTGCCACGCACATTGTGGTTCCATGCACTTACATGAATGATTTGCAAATGAAAGGGTGAAATTGGATTTGCTATGATTTTACCACAGTTAAGAGCTAAAGGGTTCCATATTCCGATTAATTAGAATCCGCAACACCGATCCGCAACAACAGCTCGAATATTTCAATTAATACACCACATCCACCCACGAGAGTGGATGTGGTGGGCGAAGCAGGCACCCGCTAGAGGGCTAGTAGCTTCACAGTGTCATAAGTGGACCTATCTCGTAGCGGAGAATTGCCTTCCGCGGGCCATTGCCACAACGGCCGTCGAAATATGTCGACAAGGTTTCGGTGAACGCACGAAAGGAGGAACGCCGGCCGCCTCCCCCTCTACTTCAGAGGGCCGGCTTTTCTTCACACTGGGCTCCGAAACGACGGACCCAGCGCTCTGTTGGTCAGTGGGCCCGCACACAGAGCGCTGGGTACGTCGTTTCGGGGCCCTGCGCTCTGTTTGTCAGTGGCCTTGTTCGCAAGTGACAACAGAAAATTCCTCCATGGGCGCATGGAGGGGGCCATTACCCACAACGAGGGCCCGGTGAGACTCGTTGTATGGGAGTTATTGTCCATGCGGCGATGGCAACAGGGTAAGTCCGCTCGCTACGGAAGAAACACCAAAATTTGTTGCCATTGCTGTTTGGATAATAACTAATGTTTACTTGACTACCTTGCAACAAAAGTACATACCAATAGTCGTACACAACGTTGTGCGCGTGCTTCAAGAAAACTTACAGTAACGTCTCGTTTACAAAGCAGGTGTACTCGTAACGGGGTTACCTTCACTTATGTTTAATATCATTTCAGACCATCCATGGCAAAGAAAATAGATATACAAACACAATCACTCAAAAAAATGGTAATACATTTTCCAAATCGTAAAGTGAACATTGCGTTATGACAGCAGGTGTACTCTTAACGGAGTTACCTTCAATAACTTTCCATGTCATTTCAAACCGATCCTCATGAACCACGTTGTGCTTCCATCTTTTCCCTCACTTCATTCCTGCTCAACTTCCATGGCACCCGTCAAGGTGTACCCTTAACGGGGTTACCTTCAACAACAAGGAAGACGTTCCATTTAATGAAGCAAACACTCGTATCACTTGCCACCCGCATTTTTATTTGCTTGCACAGGGGGCATGATTCACTGATGATTCAACGACACTTCCTCCATTATCTAAAGCAAAAACTGGAATCATTTGCTACTTCCGAAAGCCTGCAACTTCGCCGCATGATGTTGTATGTAGAGTCAACGTTCACTTGCATTGTCCAATTGCTATAAAAATAAGATGAGACATTTCACACATGAATTCCACCACATCAGAATTGGCGTGTCAAATGTTCGTATCATTTGCCACGCACAGGTGTACTCTTAACGGAGTTACCTTCTCTATTACAAAATGCATCCTGCAAATTCGTTCACATTGGCCAAGGTTCAGTCACTACAAGAAGCAGCAATGACGGCTACCCTTATTATGGCCAAGGAAAACACAGCAAAGCAAGAATTGACCTTCACAAGCGAGTTCAAAGGTTCGTCAACATGGATCACGACATGGGGCCGCTTCGAATTCGCTGAAGATGACCACATCCGTCTACATCCAGAACCACATTGCCAAGGCCAAGTGCCTTACGAAGGAAAGATCACAACAACATCTGACGATGTTGCACATGTGACGGTGGACAACGTGTGGGGCATCCCAACGGGGTTATACAGTTTGGAATACGTCCCGGACATGATGCCTGCCGAGTGGGTCAAAGATGCGCTAGAATTTTCACCTCAGCATGAGCATACATTGCAAGTGTTGGCGTCAGGAAGCAATAACAAGCCACTCAACCCCATATCCGAAGACACCATCCAAGCCGTTGCAGCAGATCTCAAATTGGAACCGTCCCAATGTTTCGCCCTACAGACCGCCATGCGTTCAAAGGTGTGGGCATCCCAACTCCTCATATGCTCCCCAACAATGCTCTCCAGCATATCAATTCCTGTTCGTTTCGCGTACTACAACCATTACTATACCCGGTTAAATAATCAAGGCGTCCCCAAATTCCATGCCATTCTCAATCTCCTACTCATTCCCTATGTGTTGCAGGTGACTGCCATAATGGGGCCCGCCGGTTGCGGTAAATCCCATGTTTCCTTGGCCATCATGCAAGCGCGTTTCCTTGCAACGCAACGCGTGTTGGTCACAGGTCCTACGAACACTTTGGTGGACAATTTGTGCGATGCCTGGGCGACAACCAGCGGTCTCACCGGTCCAGCAATCGTTCGATTGTACTCCAAGATTCAACGAGATTCCGGAAAAGCAAATGAACTGTACTGTGCCCATGCACTCGCCGTAAGATACCAATTGACAGTGAAGGAAGTGTTGCACAACGCAACCTTCGTATTCGCAACTAACGCCCTTGCCTTGTCACCCTCTCTACAGGGCGATTTTCACCACCACATTGTTGATGAAGCCGGACGCACCAATATCCCTATGGGCATAGCGCTCACAGCATGTGCAAAAAACATCACCTTCATTGGTGATTCAAATCAGTTACATCCCCACACAAACCTTGAAAAGCATTACGCAAATGAGCTTGAATTAACAACGGAGGACATGTCACGCCTCATCGATGACAGCAAAATAAGCATCTTGCATATGTGTGCAGCAGGTTTGGTTCCACATGCATGCATCATAGAGCAACATAGGATGAACAAGCGCTTGACGGATTTCATCAATACATTTTTTTGCGGAATTATGGTCGGTTCGGCAGGAGGACAAGAGCCCTCTTACACACTGCCAAACAAATCATGCATCAAACTTATCGACACATCAGCCAATGCTGCATTCGTCCCAGTCGATGAACTTTTCAATCTTACCTGTTCCGCATTCCAACCACGTGTTGCCAGTTCCGCGTTTTCGAGTATTGCAGCTCGCCACGTGAATGACGTCTTGCATTACGCACAGAACAATTGGCCAAAAGGCAGTGTTGCTATCATTAGCAATCACTACGAGCAAAATCGCTTGAACAAAGCGCTATTTTCTTCCCATGAGTCCGTGTCCGCCATTGACACTTTAGGTAGGTTCCAGGGAAGTCAAGCCGATGTCGTCATACTAACCTTGGCTTCCATTCATCCAGGTTTCTTTACCGAAACCACACGACAGTATGTCGCCTGTTCGCGCGCGCGTCAAGCATTGATCATTATTGGTGAGATCTCGAAATGGAAAGCGCATCAACAGATTCGCCCACTATTTGAGGCCTTGGAGGCAATGCAACAAAACGCTTCATTGCCCACCACCCGCGTACACACACTTGCGGCCTTGCCCAAATTCGTGGACAACGCATGTTCCATTTTGTCCAACGATTGGGTCGTTTGTAAATGGTCTCCCATGAACGATTGCTGTATGCACGGAACCCTCTATCATGACACCATCATGTCGTCCATTCAAGCATCCCTTCACAATCATTTCAATTCATACTTCACGGTGAAATTCGGACGCATCCTTCTGCCCGACTGTAGCTGGTTGTTTACCAATATATTGGCCTTTCCTGTACCCGATGTTCCACAATACCAGTCCCTTATTGACAGCATGGATGCTGCAGTCTTTCACAATGTAGAATGTCGCCAACTATATGACTGGGAGAGGGAGATTCTACGGGAGATCCCACGAAACTTCCGCAAGACTCTCACCCGTCAAAATAAGCGTTACACACTTACAGTACAGTTGGTCCAAGCTCTGTACCACAATTTCTTCACCAAATGCCGTTTCGCATTCCACCATAATCTCCTCACTCATTTATACGGATTGCTTCCGCAGCATGGTACATGTGATCAAACCACCCACACCCATGGCTCAAACATCTCTTCCACCATTTGCACTTGGTGCCATGTGCTTTCAACACCATCACTCACAAGCCAAGTCACAGGCTACAATGCCCCACAAGTGCAGGCCGACCTCATTCACACCTTCATTACAAACGTGGCCGCAAATGTAACATACTTTGAGCCAACAAAGATTGCCGTGGGATGTCCTTTACAATTTTTCAAGATGGCAAGGGAATTTCTTCCCTTTACCAAATGGCAAATGAACGATGATAAGGATCATCGAGGCTTCCCCGGTGGTGGCCGTAGTGTGCAAACAACCCCTCAAATTGCGAAGCTCTTTACACAACTTCACCTGCAATCGGGTAATGCCATTTTTCGCAACGTTTTCAATGACACAACTGCAAGTGCAAAGCCTCACATCGATTCTGATTGTTTCCAACGCAATAGGACTTTCCTATGGCACTTTGGACCTCCTAGCTACCTACGCTGGGGAAATTGGAAGTACCCACTGGAACACGCTGCATTGTATGCTTTTGATGCTGCATGCACTCATTCCGTCCCGTTGATGGGTCGTTATAGTTTGTCTATTCGCTCGTGGAACTAAGCGTCCATGGCATGCACGATGGTGTTGTTGTCCTCGCTTTGGTGGTCACAGTGAACCAACAAGGAACATATTATTGTCGGCTACATGCGGTGGTGGCCGTATTGTGCAAATAACCCCTCAAATGGCGAAGCTCTTTACACAACTTCACCTGCAGTCAGGTAATGCCTTTTTTCGCAATGTTTTCAATGACACAACTGCACGTGCGAAGCCTCACATCGATTTCGATTGTTTCCAACGCAATAGGACTTTCCTATGGCACTTTGGACCTCCTAGCTACCTACGCCGGGGAAATTCAAAGGACCCACTGAAACACGCTGCATTGTATGCTTTTGATGCTGCATGCACTCATTCCGTCCCGTTGATGGGTCGTTATAGTTTGTCTATTCGCTCGTGGAACTAAGCGTCCATGGCATGCACGATGGTGTTGTTGTCCTCGCTTTGGTGGTCACAGTGAACCAACAAGCAACATACATTGTCGGCTACATGACAAATCATATGGAGCACATTATGTCTCGGGTTGCACGACCCATCAACACTGAGTAAATGCATGACACAGTCAGAGAATTTTTGCATGCCGCCGTGCGGTGCCTCTTTTCGCTTGCCTGCTACTCAGTGGCCTTTGCAAGATTGTTTTCTACATTTCCCAACAATGGTGTCCCTTGACCGGCATAGCAACCATCAATTCAATCGAACCAATCCTTTGGCGACATCATTGCCAAATTCCATCACTCACTCACTCACATATATGTGCCATAGTATGCTGCAGTAAGCTTCCGGAAGCAAGTGCACTCTTATCAATGTTATCTTCCCTTCAAAATGACCTCACACATTCGATCGTGACAATGACCAGCACACCCCTCCTAACTTGCAAGCAATCTTGACTTCCATCATACATGACAATTTGTTCCAATAAACAATCCGTCCAGGGGTGATCAATTGTTTGATTCATCACTATATAATCAATGCCCCGCACCAAAAAAACGTTGCACCATTACCCAATACACAAGTACGATGCTTGTCCACCCATCAAGCCCAAAGCTTTCGCCACAATTAGTCATCGACGCCGCTTTCATTGCCATGATGCGACATGATTCCACAAACAATGGTACTATGCACCATTCCACCAAATTCCCAAAAGAATCATAAAGGGTAGGCGTACAAATCCGTCACTATAACCTCCATGATGCGATCCAAGTCAACATACCAATTTCACATGCAAGTGAAGTCTCCTGCACGTCACGTCAAAACAACACCCTAGCCACCGTTTCCAATGCGGTACACTCCAAGTTTTACAAAGGGTCCATTAACCAAATTGTTTCACGGCCTATTGCACCATCCATACACGTCAGCCAAGCCCATCTTCCAGCCACAACAGGAATTTCAAGCAACCACTTCCTTTCATCAGTCCCAGGATGCTCAAAGTAGGGCGTGAAGTCATCAACGCCTTCACTCCATTGCATTTCGCATTCATTCGTCTTCCTAGATGTATTCTTAACGGAATTATCAGTCCCAGGATGCTCAAATTAGGGCGTGAAGTCATCAACGCCTTCACTCCATTGCATTTCGCATTCATTCGTCTTCCTAGGTGTATTCTTAACGGAATTACCGTCGCTACAAAATATGGACAATACTTCAACCTACGGCGAGCCAAGCAACTATCACCCACAATGTATGCCCTGCGTCAAGAACACACAAAATCGTCAAATGAAACGCAATATCAAGATTGGCATGGTCACTACGCCAACATCATTGCGAGATTTCCCGAAGGATCTCATGTTGCTAATCGCAGAGTACGCACAGCAAATAACCTCACTCAGCAAGTCGTGCAAAAGCATGTGGATAATGCTCCATGGTTCGCGCATCATGAACACCGACGCATGGAATTGGGTGACGAAGGATTTCAAACGTATGATTAATGTGCGTCACCTCATGGCTCACTTCAACGACAATACGTTCGCCTCACTCATTGCGGCAAAGGAATATATTGACAACCTCACCTCCGGTTTCTTCGTCGGTTTGTGCGATCTAATGTTGTGGAGCGATATATCCGGACCATATGCAAGCACTGCAATACGGGCAATTAACACAACATTGCGCTCCTCATCACGTACACTGCACACACTAAATTTATCCTGCTACATGGCGTCCTTGTGCGCCTCGGTCATGGCAGAGAACCTATTGAATTGCACATCTCTCACAACTTTGGCTCTGAGTTTGCGCATTGCAAAGAATGAAGACGGGTTGGTAGCTTTTATGGACGATAACACATCTAATCGCCTCTTCAAAGACGTTTTCTGTAAGGGCATGCATATGCTTAATTTACTCCACCTCGATCTCTCCTCTGGTCCATCACTAATAGTGGTGCATGCGCGTTGGCAAATGAATTGTGCAACGCGTAAACACTTACCCACATGCATCTGGACCTAGGTTACAACAATATAGGTCCACTTGGGGTGGCCTCTTTATTTCGTTTGATGGGACAATATAAAAAGCTGCAAAGTTTCTATTTGAACGTCTGTGCAAATCAGAAGTGGGGGACCCAAAATGAATTGGCCAAACCCTTTTACATCCAAGAACTTGCAACCACTTTGTGTTCCATTCAACTGGATTTCCAAGACATTGGTCTTGTTGACCATAGTGTGATTGACCTCGTTAACACCTTGGTTAACAAATGGAATCCGCAAGTGTTGTAACAAAGCAACACATCCGCACTGCTTTCGCTAAATCTTCTCTACAATTATAATATTGATATGGCGGGGGTTTGTGCATTGCAAGTGCTAGTAGACCACTTTGCCGTTGACGTGCATACAACAATTTGATGTGATGCATTCGATTCCCCCCATTTGTACAACGACGACGACTAGGTCCTTCGTCGGCAATTCTATGCAATTTAAAGCCAGTTCCCTTCAATTCCAAACATTTCTAGTAGCGAAGAGTTCCAAGCAGTTCAGGTTGCCATCCGTGGGAGTTCCCAATGTACAGGTGTACTGCTAACGGAATTACCATCACCTTCATGCCACGTCTACACCTTGGGAGCAAGGGTTACAACTGTTTCTGTACAATGATTACCACGACACTCGCAAGTAATTCCTTCACGTGTTTTGCCAACTGTGCTTCGTTCCTCCAACACTGCCACGCGGTTACGGTAGATTGCGGTTTGATGGACATACGTACGGACCGGCTCTTTCTGGCGGATATAAATTCCCATTAGCCTTCCCCTCCACCTTGTGCACAACTCCCACATAAAGAACCCGCGTGTCTTTTAGGAGAGGAGTGTAGATTAGAGGATATATATATATAAATATATACATATATATATATATATATATACATATATATATACATACATATATATATACATACATACATATATATATATATATATATATATATATATATATATATATATATATATATATATATATACATAGTCATAGCCATAGTCATAACCACTTATCATGCCGTCTACTGGAGTTACCGGGCATCTCGCGCCGACAAGTGGTTCCCGCCTCGCTCGATCCCGTGGGTCCCAGGGCTGCCTGAGGTGGCCCACAGCATGACGGAGGACCCAGAGGACCGGGGAAACCGGTCAACCAGTCTTTGGGGGCAGTGGCAACTGCATAGCGTTAGCATTAGCAACGGCGACGGACGCTGGCCCGTTTGTTCCCCAGGGGGAAGGGGGCAAGGCACAGCAACGCAGCAGCATCGCAACAAGCAGAAAGCAAGGGCTTCTCTGTCCGGCGCAAAGCGGCAACCAAGGAACAAAGCAGCACGCATGCGGCGAAGCAAGAGCGGACTCTCCGTCGTTCGCGTACCCCCGCCACCGTAGAGACGTCCATCACCCGTGACCCCACGGAATCCATTGCTAGCTGAGTACCCGTAATTGCCCACCACCCCTGACTCCACGTATCCCACTGCCAGCACGCAATAACCCGTATATGCATAGTCAGGATTTCTCGGGGGCTCCAGCCTAGCCTGGCCCTCAGCTTTATCGCCCCCATGTCCCCACAATGTACGCCGCCGACCCACCGCACCAGTCCCCTAGTATAGTACAGAAACACGGTATCAACTCCACGACCCTGTGGCCCTGAGCTGCACCCACACCCCAGATATATACCATGCCGGCACTCCATGTCAGGGGCCAGTACCCAATCAGCTTCGAGGCATCCACTTTCCCACGTATAATATAACATGAGGGTCAACAGGGGGGACGCCGGCCGCTACGCGACGGGAGTGGCGCAACCCGTGAATATCGCTGGCTAAGATTTGGGCTGGTGGGTGCCGTAGCTTGGTTATCGACCCCCTGTAGGGGTACCCACCAGAGGCTCGCCCCGGGCTGTGGTAACCAGGTGCACCTCATCTGGCCCACATACATTGCCCTGGCGCCTACCCTTGACCCTTACCTGCACTGATTGGCCAGCTCCCGTGGTTGCGCCTCTTCCGCCACAGCAGCGGCTAGGCCGCAGGTTCGACCCCCACCGACGACGTGGCGAGCCTACTTATAGCATTGGCCCGCACGTCACCCCCCGGACCACTCAGCATGCCGCTCCTCCTCTCTCCCCGCCTGTAGCCGACCGGACTGGCGCCCCCCAGGAGTAAGTCGCTACTAATGGTGAGGCGACCGCATACTCATCGCTACGACGCCGCGCAGTACCGCTGCCGCCACGCTGATGCCATCTGCGAGCCGCCACCACACGCACCACCGCAACCGCAAGGCCATGGTCAGAGGTTAGACTATGTACATGCGCGCGGGCACGGTCCCTCTAGTTTGTTAACGGGGCCAGGGGATGCCCCTACGCGCCCCCTGAGTTGTTAGAGGGGTCATGGGGACACCCCAGTACCGCCATGCATCCCCGCAGCTCCCCCACTGTACGGTTCCCCAGTACCGCCGCGTACCCCCACCGTACGGACCCCAGTAGCGCCGCGTATACCCCTAAGACGCCAATACACCGTCACCATGAACTCCGCGTGCCCCTCGTGAGTGCTCCTCCCAGGCTGCCACGCCGTCTCAAGTACGCCCGCCATACTGTCCACCTGACGACCTCGCCGTCACATCCCTCTATGCACACATCACCACTTCGTCGCCGCTCCCGGGGCCTGCATGCTGTCACCGCAACCCCGTGTAACACTCCCAGAGGGCGCCGTAACGCCGTAACCCCCAGACAACTCCGTACACCCCTGGTGTATCCCGAGCAACCACTCCCAATACAGCCGTAGCCAGGCCGCCAGTAGAGACCCCGGTGCCATGGGAATACCCTACAGGGGTTTGGGCCTTCTTACCCTGGTCGGGACGACCCATGACACCTCACTGTTGTATGCGGCGACCCGCGGCAGGCGGGTGAAGCATCCCTGTCCGACCCTCATGCACGGGGGCAGTACGGCTCACCATCAGGCCGGCACGACCTGTCACATCGCGTTGGCCGTCATACGCCGCCTGCCAGTACCGCACAATCAGGCCATGAGGGCACTGCTTCTCAGGTGCTACCCCCTCCGCTGCGTCCAGCGTAGGGACGGTAGCAGGTGCACCCACAATTCCTAACCCCATCAATCTGCATCACCCCCGGCCCCCACCACGCCGTCACCATTTCCTCCGTGATGCCACAACCAGAGTATCCGCGAGTCGCCCTCCAGAGCCGCCCACCACAGCAGCAGGGGCAAGGCTGCCGATGGCGCACCAGGGCACCGCACCCCTTCCACTCGGACGCTCTTCGGGCCACCCTGGATTGTCTTCCAGGCACTTGAGGACATCTGTTCAGAGTGCCGCAGTGCCCACCTCGCCTTAGGCCACCCCCTATCGGCCCGCTCCTTACATGTTCCGCATAGTGGGACGGAGGCACATTGATGAACCCAAACTGACGCTGTTTCCCCGCACCCGTGTCATCGCTGCGGAAGCACACACGGCGACGGAACGCAGCTACCATCACAACACTGCAACCACAGGTCCTGTCATACATCGCAGCACGCGTCCTGGAGTCCGAGCAAAGCAGGCGCCAGCGTGCGTGCTGTGGCACAACTGAGGAGGCTGCGCCTCGCTTCCTCCCACGTGGACACCGGGCGGAGTATCGGTCGCCCGTCGGGCATCACCGGCAGGCTCTCAAGCAGCCGGGGCCGCCGCGCAACTTTGGGGGTGTGTGTGCCATGAGCCAGGAGCTCCCAACCGTAGTCCCGTAAGACCTCCCCGATGACATCAACCCCGTCCTGCCCCGGGCCCCTGGCGGATGCTAGACCCAAGCGTTGTCCTCCCGCCCGAGCCTCAATGACCGCAGCGAGACCCAGGGTGTCAAGGGTGTGACGGGCATCGGTAGCCACGTGGTCGTCCCCCTGTGGCAGAGAGAACATGGCCTCCGTGACGTGGCCTTGCGCGTCGTCGCCCTGTACCCGTGCTGCTTGGAGCCCACTAACACTGCCATGGAGCGCCGCTCCGTGACCGCCGGTATGGCTCGTCGCAGCTGCCGGTAATACAGCCACAACGTACCCACGTCAAGTACGACAGCCACCGCCAGGATTGGGAGACTGCACAGAGGTTGCTGAAGGACCAGCAGCACCTCGCGAGGCCAGCCCATGACGTTCCCCACAGCTGGATGGTTGGCGTACACCTCGAGCCAGGGATCACTGTGGCCGTCAGGGCTTCTCACCATGGTACCACGCACCAGGGCCCACGATTGCGCCGACACCACGCGGGACCACTCCCTGAATGCCGTGATATCCCGTGCCAGCCAGGAACCGATCCACTGGCTGAAGGCCTGCGCCACCGCCGCCATCCAGTGAGGGAACAAGGACATGGCCTCTTCGTGCGCGATGCACGACCGTGGCACCAGCAGTGCGTGCAGCGGTGCCCTCTGCAAGGTTGCCCGCAGGTCGCCGGGGAGGCCGGCAAACGGGTTCCACGGCGGACGCCGCTGGATCCTCCCTGCCGGCGGGCAGAAGGGTGCGTCACCTCGCAGGAACGCGTATACCGCCCTCCTTCGATCTTGCATCGGCAGCTGCATGATCTGGGTGAGCCGATGGTTCATGCGGGCATACACATCTTCCCCAATCTGGACCATGTCCTCCACAAAGAGCCTGGCCTTGGCAGGGCCCCGGGACGACGCCGCTCGCACGGCAGCGAACAGCCGCTTCAGGTCCCCGGGGACGACACCCGCCATCAGAATTTCAGTCCACCTGCAGCCGTGCTCCCTCCACGCCACGAACTCCACCGCCCCGTCTGTCAGGGGTAGCTCCGCCGTGAACTTCTCCACACGCCTGCACAGGAGCCCAGCCACCTCCTCGTCCCGCGCACACAGTAGGCACATGTGGCCAATGTCCTCCTCCGGCCCCCCACAGAAGATACAGGGGTGGGCCGGTATTGCCATGCGCGTGAGCTTTTGTCTCCACCGTCGCATGACCTGCATGGTGGACAAGCGACCGTCACGTGCCCGCAGCATATTTCTGTGCGTTGGGCCGTGGTGTACAGCTCCCAGGGGCACCGCCTCGCAGGCGCCAGCCAGTGGCGTGTGCGCCCTGGTGCGTGCCGTTAGCGAACGCCACTACATCTCCCGGACTTGCTGAAGGGCTTGCATGGATGGCACACGCGGCTCAAGCTCTCCATTATCCCCCAGCACCAAGAGGATGGCGTGCTCCTTTGGTAGGACGAGATGGACAGGCGGGGCCATTGCACGGGCCGCGGCAGAGTCCGGCGCCTCGAGCGGGACCGCCGCCAAGTGCGAGCTCTGCCTCAGCGCCCAGTGGTGCGGCCCCCCAACTCGGCGTGGCAGCCGCCGCAGCCCCTCCAATATCCAGCTCAGTGCGTGCTGGTTGACAAGATGTGATGCCGGCCCCTTGATGCCACGGTACAGGGCCTCCTGCGCCCTACGGAGATGCGCTCCTATGATGGACGCATCCACCACGTGCACCGTGCACGCTGACGGGGGCGTGTGCAACAGGTATGCCGCCGCGCCGATGATCTCTGCCTCCGGGCCGTGCCGTAGATGGCACCCGTCCACGTGGGGATTCCGTGGCTGGCCACCGCCACGTTTGTGGCGTCGTCTCCCTGGGGCGACGCGCCAGACGATGTGACTTTAGTCGCCGCCGGCACCCAGCAATACCGGTGGGGTTCCAGCCACGCCACGTCGGAGTGGGGGCTCTGCACCACCCTTCCAAGGGACGCCGCACTGGAGGCCGTGAGCTCCGGGGACAGGACTACCTTCGGCCGATACACCGCATGTGGTCTCCAAGCCAGGTCACATCCACAGACTGACTTGATGGCGTCCAGGGCGGTGGTATACTCCGCCCCCCAAACCGTTGCGGAGCAGGGGGGGGTTGGTACACAACCACAGACATCTGTTCCACCGCGCCGCCATCACGCAACGACGTGACGGCGACGTGCGGATCGTGCGGCACGTTGGACATCCGAACCACTTCCGGGACCGAGTACTCATCCGGATCCGGGACAGGGCCTGCTGGTAGCAGAAGGACAATTGCCCACTCGCTGCACCCGTGCACCGCCGCGCATGCCCTGGAAAACGCTGGCCGCCCGTGCACAACCCACAGTGGTGACGGGTTTATGCCGCCCCCGGCGTGTGGAGTGAGTAGGGGGACGGACGCCGGATCGTCTTGCTGCTGGTAACCCTCAAAGACGTCCCCCAACAGAAACAGGAGGGCGGCTAGCCGGACGAACGGCATGGAGAGCCCCGGGTTGGCCGGGTCACATCCTTCCTCCCTGTACCCGCCCACCACATACACGTCCCCCGCAGTGGACTGTCTATTGCTTTTGCTAGCCTTCTTTCGGCGCACCTGGAGTTAGCCGGTGAGTCAACGGACTAGGCAGCTGCGGCCGGAAGACGTCGCGGAGCCCCGTGAACCACACGTGGTCCAGCTGATGGGCCCCTACTCCTGCGTGTGGAAGGTGCAGGTGGTCCTCATGACACTCCTGGAGCTGGACAGCCCAGTGCCCAGGCGCAGGACAGGGGAGCCGCGCATGCAGGAGGTCATTTGCGGGATCAGTCAGGGACTGTACCGCCGCATCTGTGCGGGGCCCCAAGAGAACGCAGCTGTCTCTACCCTTGAAGGAATAGGATTGGGACACCCACTTCCGCCCCGCCCACTGCACTTGCGGCAGATGGGCGTGTACACACGAGTACACTGACGATGGCATGAGAAGTCCTACGCGTAACGTCCCCATCGCCCGGAGTACCCTGTCCACCCACGTATTGCCAGCGTGCGTGGCGAATGATGCAGAGGGCACCATGAACTGCCCGCACACTCCGTACTACACGTGCATGTCCCGGGGCATGGCCCGCAGCTCATCCCGGACTGTCGTCGACCTGTGGTGGGTGAGTTGAGCCATGGTCGCCACGACGGAGTCGCGGCAGATAACCTGGACATCCGCCAACCGTAACCCATGACCCGACCGCACCGCTACGTTGGAGAGGTCCTTAGGCAGCTTCTCGAATTGCAGGGCTGCAGCCTTGATGGCAGTATTCAGCTTGATCACCGCCACCGCCGTGTCGGACAGGTAGGGCGCCGCGTACCGCACGATGCCTCCAACCACAGCCGCCATCACCTCATGAGGCACCGACGCCGGCCCCAACGTTTTCTTGCACCAGCCAGGCAGAGCTTCACACCGGAGTACATGTTTCTCCTTCATGGTCGCCACCCCCCTGGGATCGAGGCGCAGGCCCAAGTATGGGACCGTGCCCTTGGCACGTCAGCATACCCATGGGGCCGCCGTGTTCCCTGGGCTCAGGCACACCATGATCGAATGGATGCGAGCAGTATTGGCATAGGCGCATTTGCCGACGTTGAGGGACATGACCATGTCCGTGAGATACCGCGCTATCGCTGCTGCGTACTCCAGGAATGGCGGCAGGGAGTGCGCTATCAACAGGAGGTCATCACAGTACGCCTGCACCAGGGGTGGCACCGCATGGCGAGCATCTCCCCGCGCCTTGCAGGCAAGGCTCCGCAGGAGAGGTTCTAAGAGGAGGAGGTAGAGCACAGCGCTCTCCGCACTGCCCTGCCGCAGGCCCTGTGGAGCCCAATGCTCGGCGTCGGGCCGTGTGCGGTGACGATGCGCACCAGAGACCCGCGGCTGAGGGTGTGGAAGAGCCTGATGAGCTCTTCCGGGACTCCCATGTGGCGCAAGAGGAGCGCCAGCGCCCAGTGCGGCGCTATGTCAAAAGCTTTTGACACATCGAAGGCCAGGACGTGGTTTTCCTCCTGCCCACGCTGCAGCCTGCGCTGGGCCAGGAACACCGGGGCAGCCGCCGTGGATCCCGGCATGGCCCCGAACTGCCAGTCCGCAGCCCGTCCCTTGCGTGCCAGGACAGCTGTGAACCTCCGCATGAGGGGAGTCGTGAGCATTCGCATGTCTTGCTGCCCCAGCGCTATCGCCCTATACTCGTCCAAGTTGCCCGTGGTTGTGCCCTTGGGCATCACCCAGATAGTGGCCTCGTGCCAGGACTCCGGCACGTCCGCACCCCGCACGATAGCCCTGTACGCGTGCACCGGGAGCCCCTGCACCGGTTCAGGCAGCTCTGCTATGAGGGCAGCCGTGACCCGGTTGGACCCCGGAGCTTTGTCGTCCGCCACGGCCTGCCTCACAGCGTCTTTAAGGTCTTGCAGGGTGTAGTCCTGTACCGACCTCCATTCCTCAGGCACCCCCCTGGGAATGTGGGCCCGGACCAGCCGCTCGAAGGCCGGCAGGTTCACTGGCCGCTTGGCGTACGGCGCCTCCCAATACCTCTTGACCTCGCCAATGACGTCCGAGGCCTCCAAGAGCACCTTCTCCGACTCGCGGACGCGTACGGACCATAGGCCCGACGGGGCATAGTTCACCACGTTGATGGCCCCCCGTATTGCCGTCCATCGGAGCTGCAGATCCGGTACCCTGCCCCGCCAATAGTCCTTGATGGACCGGCGCCTGTTGCTCCTGAGGACACCCCGCAGCTCCTCCACGCGTGTCTCTAGCTGGTGGAGCTGTTGGTCCAACGCGGCACGTAGGTCCTCCACCGAGGCGGGGGATAGGTCGGGGTCCACCCGCCGGAGGTGCTGTAGCATGGCAGTCGCTTCCTGGGAGTGGAGTCCGGCCACCGCGTCCCGTTGCCACAGCTGATGGGCGCGCCAGGCCAGGGCCTGCTGATCCGAGAGGACCTGGGCCAGAGACGCCTCCGTCTCCGCCTGCCCGTACGGGTACTGCGGGTCCACGCCCGATGGCATGCGCACTCCCGTGACCCTGGACACGTCATCACGGAAGGCGTAGAGCAGGTCAAAGACCGCTTGCACCTCCAACGTGCCCATGGTGGCAGTGTCCTGGTCCGACGAGAGCCACGCCTGCAGCCGCCGATCCCCGCAGGCCTTCTGCAGTACTGCCGCCGCCGCCTCACGAACCCCCGGGGAGTCCGGGCGTATGGCATGCAGCCTGCCTTGGGCGTGCGAGTAGACCATCCCGGTGACCCTCTCTTTGCCGGCCACCGCCAACGGGAGGTCCAGGACCACAGGGCCATGATCCGACCCCAGCGACGCTGGAGACCGCCCCGGCGCCAAGTGTGGGCCTTCACGCGCCGCCCATGGGACCACAGGCGAGTTCAGAAGGAGGGAGTCCAGTCGGTGCCCTGCCCTCGTGGGCCTCCTTTCCTCCTCCCGTTCCGGGTCTGCCCTGTGGAAACCACACTGTTCCCACAGGGCTTAGAACCTCCTCGTGGTGGGGTGCCACGGGGACTCCAGCCACACGTTGAAGTCCCCTCCGAGGAGCACGGCCCTGGTGCCACCCGCGCTCTCGGCCGCCGCGTACATGGCCACGTCGACCCAGAAGGACGCGTTAGACGCCTAGGAGTCGCCGCCGCTGCCCGGGCCGTGGACATTGATGACCGTGAGGGTGCCACCTGCGGTCACCACATCGAGGGCAATGGCCTTGCCCGGCACGATGTCCACGATGTCTCGAACTTCGTCCGCGGCGAACACGTCCGCCCGAAGGGCAATCAAGAGCCCGCCGCGCACCGCTGCCGCCGATGCTGCCTGGTCATCCACCCCTGGGTAAGCATGATACCTGTGGTGACGCCACTGATTCTCCGAGTGCACCACACCCTGAGGGTCCTGCAGGCCGGTCTCCTGGAAGAGGCCCAGGATGGCACCCTCGGCCTTCATGACGCCCGCCGCCACCACCTCACCGTCAAGCATATCTGGGGCCACTGGTACGCCGTCCCCCCGCATCGAGCCCTGGACGTTCCAGGACACCGCCGCTGGGGTGTCGGAGGCGGGGCCCCTTCATGGCTGCACGTGTGGACCGGGGCCCCCCGCCGGATCCGGATCACTGGACGGAGGGGGGCCACTAGGAGGTTCAGGGGGACCACCCGCACCCGGCGCGGGTGGCTGGCGAGGTGGCCCCCGTCCCCGTGGGCCTCCGCCCGAGGCGGCCGTTGTCTGCTGAGACCCGGCAGATGCGGCGGGTTCCCTCTCTGCCTGTCCGCCGGATAACTTATATATATATATATACATATATATATATATATATATATATATATATATATATATACATATATATATATACATACATATATATATATACACATACATATGTATATACATACATACATATATATATATATATATATATATACATATACATATATATATATATATATATGTATATATATATATATATATATATACATATATATGTATATACATATATATATATATATACATATGTAGTCATAGTTATAGTCATAACCACTTATCATGCCGTCTACTGGAGTTATCGGGCATCTGGCGCCGACAGGTGGTTCCTGCCTCGCTCGATCCCGTGGGTCCCGGGGCTGCCTGAGGTGGCCCACAGCATGACGGAGGACCCAGAGGACCGGGGATACCGGTCAACCAGGCTTTGGGGGCAGTGGCGACTGCAAAGCGTTAGCATTAGCAACGGCGACGGACGCTGGCCCGTTTGTTCCCCGGGGGTAAGGTGGCAAGGCACAGCAACGCAGCAGCATCGCAACAAGCAGAAAGCAAGGGCTTCTCTGTCCGGCGCAAAGCGGCAACCAAGGAACAAAGCAGCACGCATGCGGCGAAGCAAGAGCGGACTCTCCGTCGTTCGCGTACCCCCGCCACCGTGGAGACGTCCATCACCCGTGACCCCACGGAATCCATTGCTAGCTGCGTACTCCTAATTGCCCACCACCCCTGACTCCACGTATCCCACTGCGAGCACGCAATAACCCGTATATGCATAGCCAGGATTTCTGGGGGGCTCCAGCCTGGCCTGGCCCTCAGCTTTCATCGCCCCCATGTCCCCACAATGTACGCCGCCAACCCACCGCACCAGTCCCCTAGTATAGTACAGAAACACGGTATCAACTCCACGACCCTGTGGCCCTGAGCTGCACCCACACCCCAGATATATACCATGCCGGCACTCAATGTCAGGGGCCAGTACCCAATCAGCTTCGAGGCATCCACTTTCCCACGTATAATATAACATGAGGGTCAACAGGGGGGACGCCGGCCGCTACGCGACGGGAGTGGCGCAACCCGTGAATATCGCTGGGTGGGATTCGGGCTGGTGGGTGCCGTAGCTGGGTTATCAACCCCCTGTAGGGGTACCCACCAGAGGCTCGCCCCGGGCTGTGGTAACCAGGTGCACCTCATCTGGCCCACATACATTGCCCTGGCGCCTACCCTTGACCCTTACCTGCACTGATTGGCCAGCTCCCGTGGTTGCGCCTCTTCGGCCACAGCAGCGGCCAGGCCGCAGGTTCGGCCCCCACCGACGACGTGGCGAGCCTACTTATAGCATTGGCGCGCACGTCACCCCCCGGACCACCTAGCATGCCGCTCCTCCTCTCTCCCCGCCTCTAGCCGACCGGACTGGCGCCCCCCAGGAGTAAGTCGCTACTAATGGCGAGGCGACCGCATACTCATCGCTACGACGCCGCGCAGTACCGCTGCCGCCACGCCGATGCCACCTGCGAGCCGCCACCACACGCACCACCGCAACCGCAAGGCCATGGTCAGAGGTTAGACTATGTACATGCCCGCGGGCATGGTCCCTCTAGTTTGTTAACGGGGCCAGGGGATGCCCCTACGCGCCCCCTAAGTTGTTAGAGGGGTCACGGGGACACCCCAGTACCGCCATGCATCCCCGCAGCTCCCCCACTGTACGTTTCCCCAGTACCGCCGCGTACCCCCACCGTACGGACCCCAGTAGCGCCGCGTATACCCCCAAGGCGCCAGTACACGGTCACCTTGAACTCCGCGTGCCCCTCGTGAATTCTCCTCCCAGGCTGCCACGCCGTCTCAAGTACGCCCGCCATACTGTCCACCTGACGACCTCGCCGTCACATCCCTCTATGCACACATCACCACTTCGTCGCCGCTCCCGGGGCCTGCATGCTGTCACCGCAACCCCGTGTAACACTCCCAAAGGGCGCCGTAACGCCGTAACCCCCAGACAACTCCGTGCACCCCCGGTGTATCCCGAGCAACCACTCCCAATACTGCCGTAGCCAGGCCGCCAGTAGAGACCCCGGTGCCATGGGAATACCCTACAGGGGTTTGGGCCTTATTACCCTGGTCGGGACGACCCATGACACCTCACTGTTGTATGCGGCGACCCGCGGCAGGCGGGTGAAGCATCCCTGTCCGACCCTCATGCACGGGGGCAGTACGGCTCACCATCAGGCCGGCACGACCTGTCACATCGCGTTGGCCGTCATACGCCGCCTGCCAGTACCGCACAATCAGGCCATGAGGGCACTGCTTCTCAGGTGCTACCCCCTCCGCTGCGTCCAGCGTAGGGACGGTAGCAGGTGCACCCACAATTCCTAACCCCATCAATCTGCATCACCCCCGGCCCCCACCACGCCGTCACCATTTCCTCCGCGATGCCACAACCAGAGTATCCGCGAGTCGCCCTCCAGAGCCGCCCACCACAGCAGCAGGGGCAAGGCTGCCGATGGCGCACCAGGGCACCGCACCCCTTCCACTCGGACGCTCTTCAGGCCACCCTGGATTGTCTTCTAGGCACTTGAGGAGATATGTCCAGAGTGCCGTAGTGCCAACCTCGCCTTAGGCCACCCCCTATCGGCCCGCTCCTTACATGTCCCGCATAGTGGGACGGAGGCACATTGATGAACCCAAACTGACGCTGTTTCCCCGCACCCGTGGCATCGCTGCGGAAGCACAGACCGCGACGGAACGCAGCTACCATCACAACACTGCAACCACGGGTCCTGCCATACATCGCAGCACGCGTCCTGGAGTCCGAGCAAAGCACGCGCCAGCGTGCGTGCCGTGGCACAACTGAGGAGGCTGCGCCTCGCTTCCTCCCACGTGGACACCGGGCGGAGTATCGGTCGCCCGTCGGGCATCACCGGCAGGCTCTCAAGCAGCCGGGGCCGCCGCGCAACTTTGGGGCTGTGTGTGCCATGCGGCAGGAGCTCCCAACCGTAGTCCCGTAAAACCTCCCCGATGACATCAACCCCGTCCTGCCCCGGGCCCCTGGCGGATGCTAGACCCAAGCGTTGTCCTCCCGCCCGAGCCTCAATGACCGCAGCGAGACCCAGGGTGTCAAGGGTGTGACGGGCATCGGCAGCCACGTGGTCGTCCCCCTCTGGCAGAGAGAACATGGCCTCCGTGACGTGGCCTTGCGCGTCGTCGCCCTGTACCCGTGCTGCTTGGAGCCCACTAACACTGCCATGGAGCGCCGCTCCGTGACCGCCGGTATGGCTCGTCGCAGCTGCCGGTCATACAGCCACAACGTACCCACGTCAAGTACGACAGCCACCGCCAGGATTGGGAGACTGCACAGAGGTTGCTGAAGGACCAGCAGCACCTCGCGAGGCCAGCCCATGACGTTCCCCACAGCTGGATGGTTGGCGTACACCTCGAGCCAGGGATCACTGTGGCCGTCAGGGCTTCTCACCATGGTACCACGCACCAGGGCCCACCATTGCGCCGACACCACGCGGGACCACTCCCTGAATGCCGTGATGTCCCGTGCCACCCAGGAACCGATCCACTGGCTGAAGGCCTGCGCCACCGCCGCCATCCAGTGAGGGAACAAGGACATGGCCTCTTCGTGCGCGATGCACGACCGTGGCACCAGCAGTGCGTGCAGCGGTGCCCTCTGCAAGGTTGCCCGCAGGTCGCCGGGGACGCCGGCAAACGGGTTCCACGGCGGACGCCGCTGGATCCTCCCTGCCGGCGGGCAGAAGGGTGTGTCACCTCGCAGGAACGCGTATACCGCCCTCCTTCGATCTTGCGTCGGCAGCTGCATGATCTGGGTGAGCCGATGGTTCATGCGGGCATACACATCTTCCCCAATCTGGACCATGTCCTCCACAAAGAGCCTGGCCTTGGCAGGGCCCCGGGACGACGCCGCTCGCACGGCAGCAAACAGCCGCTTCAGGTCCCCGGGGACGACATCCGCCATCAAGGATTCAGTCCAGGTGCAGCCGTGCTTCCTCCACGCCACGAACTCCACCGCCCTGTCTGTCAGGGGTAGCTCCGCCGTGAACTTCTCCACACGCCTGCACACGAGCCCAGCCACCTCCTCGTCCCGCGCACACGGTAGGCGCATGTGGCCAATGTCCTCCTCCGGCCCCCCACAGAAGATACAGGGGTTGGCCGGTATTGCCATGCGCGTGAGCTTCTGTCTCCACTGTCGCATGACCTGCATGGTGGACAAGCGACCGTCACGTGCCCGCAGCATATTTCTGTGCGTTGGGCCGTGGTGTACAGCTCCCAGGGGCACTGCCTCGCAGGCGCCAGCCAGTGGCGTGTGCGCCCTGGTGCGTGCCACTAGCGAACGCCACTCCATCACCCGGACTTGCTGAAGGGCTTGCATGGATGGCACACGCGGCTCGAGCTCTCCATTATCCCCCGGCACCAAGAGGATGGCGTGCTCCTTTGGTAGGACGAGATGGACAGGCGGGGCCATTGCACGGGCCGCGGCAGAGTCCGGCGCCTCGAGCGGGACCGCCGCCAAGTGCGAGCTCTGCCTCAGCGCCCAGTGGTGCGGCCCCCCAACTCGGCGTGGCAGCCGCCGCAGCCCCTCCAATATCCAGCTCAGTGCGTGCTGGTTGACCAGATGTGATGTCGGCCCCTTGATGCCACGGTACAGGGCCTCCTGCGCCCTACGGAGATGCGCTCCTATGATGGACGCATCCACCACGTGCACCGTGCACGCTGACGGGGGCGTGTGCAACAGGTATGCCGCCGCGCCGATGATCTCTGCCTCCGGGACCGTGCCGTAGATGGCACCCGTCCACGTGGGGATTCCGTGGCTGGCCACCGCCACGTTTGTGGCGTCGTCTCCCTGGGGCGACGCGCCAGACGATGTGACTTTAGTCGCCACCGGCACCCAGCAATACCGGTGGGGTTCTAGCCACGCCACGTCGGAGTGGGGGCTTTGCACCACCCTTCCAAGGGACGCCGCACTGGAGGCCGTGAGCTCCGGGGACAGGACTACCTTCGGCCGATACACCGCATGTGGTCTCCAAGCCAGGTCACATCCACAGACTGACTTGATGGCGTCCAGGGCGCTGGTATACTCCGCCCCCCAAACCGTTGCGGAGCAGGGGGGGGTTGGTACACCACCACAGACATCTGTTCCACCGCGCCGCCATCACGCAACGACGTGACGGCGACGTGCGGATCGTGCGGCACGTTGGACATCCGAACCACTTCCGGGACCGAGTACTCATCCGGATCCGGGACAGGGCCTGCTGGTAACAGAAGGACAATTGCCCACTCGCTGCACCCGTGCAACGCCGCGCATGCCCTGGAAAACGCTGGCCGCCCGTGCACAACCCACAGTGGTGACGGGTTTATGCCGCCCCCAGCGTGTGGAGTGAGTAGGGGGACAGACGCCGGATCGTCTTGCTGCTGGTAACCCTCAAAGACGTCCCCCAACAGAAACAGGAGGGCGGCTAGCGGGACGAACGGCATGGAGAGCCCCGGGTTGGCCGGGTCCCATCCTTCCTCCCTGTACCCGCCCACCACATACAGGTCCCCCGCAGTGGGCTGTCTATTGCGTTTGCTGGCCTTCTTTCGGCGCACCTGGAGTTAGCCGGTGAGTCAACGGACTAGGCAGCTGCGGCCGGAAGATGTCGCGGAGCCCCGTGAACCACACGTGGTCCAGCTGATGGGGCCCTACTCCTGCGTGCGGAAGGTGCAGGTGGTCCTCATGACAATCCTGGAGCTGGACAGCCCAGTGCCCAGGCGCAGGACAGGGGAGCCGCGCATGCAGGAGGTCATTTGCGGGATCAGTCAGGGACTGTACCGCCGCATCTGTGCGGGGCCCCGAGAGAACGCAGATGTCTCTACCCTTGAAGGAATAGGATCGGGACACCCACTTCCGCCCCGCCCACTGCACTTGCGGCGGATGGGCGTGTACACACGAGTACACTGACGATGGCATGAGAAGTCCTACGCGTAACGTCCCCATCGCCCGGAGTACCCTGTCCACCCACGTATTGCCAGCGTGCGTGGCAAATGATGCAGAGGGCACCATGAACTGCCCGCACACTCCGTACTGCACGTGCATGTCCCGGGGCATGGCCCGCAGCTCATCCCGGACTGTCGTCGACCTGTGGTGGGTGAGTTGAGCCATGGTCGCCACGACGGAGTCGCGGCAGATAACCTGGACATCCGCCAACCGTAACCCATGACCCGACCGCACCGCTACGTTGGACAGGTCCTTAGGCAGCTTCTCGAATTGCAGGGCTGCAGCCTTGATGGCAGTATTCAGCTTGATCACCGCCTCCGCCGTGTCGGACAGGTAGGGCGCCGCGTACCGCACGATGCCTCCAACCACAGCCGCCATCACCTCATGAGGCACCGACGCCGGCCCCAACGTGTTCTTGCACCAGCCCAGCAAAGCTTCACACCGGAGTACATGTTTCTCCTTCATGGTCGCCACCCCCCTGGGATCGAGGCGCAGGCCCAAGTATGGGACCGTGCCCTTGGCACTAAAGCATACCCATGGGGCCGCCGTGTTCCCTGGGCTCAGGCACACCATGATCGAATGGATGCGAGCAGTATTGGCATAGGCGCATTTGCCGACGTTGAGGGACATGCCCATGTCCGTGAGATACCGCGCTATCGCTGCTGCATACTCCACGAATTGCGGCAGGGAGTGCGCTATCAACAGGAGGTCATCACAGTACGCCTGCACCAGGGGTGGCACCGCATGGCGAGCATCTCCCCGCGCCTTGCAGGCAAGGCTCCGCAGGAGAGGTTTTAAGAGGAGGAGGTAGAGCACAGCGCTCTCCGCACTACCCTGCCGCAGGCCCCTGTGGAGCCGAATGCTCGGCGTCGGGCCGTGCGCGGTGACGATGCGCACCAGAGACCCGCAGCTGAGGGTGTGGAAGAGCTTGATGAGCTCTTCCGGGACTCCCATGTGGCGCAGGAGGAGCGCCAGCGCCCCGTGCGGCGCTGTGTCAAAAGCTTTTGACACATCGAAGGCCAGGACGTGGTTTTCCTCCTGCCCACGCTGCAGCCTGCGCTGGGCCAGGAACACCGGGGCAGCCGCCGTGGATCCCGGCATGGCCCCGAACTGCCAGTCCGCAGCCAGTCCCTTGCGTGCCAGGACAGCTGTGAACCTCCGCATGAGGGGAGTCATGAGCATTCGCATGTCTTGCTGCCCCAGCGCTATCGGCCTATACTCGTCCAGGTTGCCCGTGGCTGTGCCCTTGGGCATCAGCCAGATAATGGCCTCGTGCCAGGACTCCGGCACGTCCGCACCCCGCAAGATAGCCCTGAAAGAGTGCACCAGGAGCGCCTGCACCGGTTCAGGCAGCTTTGCTATGAGGGCAGCCGTGACCCGGTTGTACCCCGGAGCTTTGTCGTCCGCCACGGCCTGCCTCACGGCGTCTTTAAGGTCTTGCAGGGTGTAGTCCTGTACCGACCTCCATTCCTCGTGCACCCCCCTGGGAATGTGGGCCCGGACCAGCCGCTCGAAGGCCGGCAGGTTCACTGGCCGCTTGGCGTACAGCGCCTCCCAATACCTCTGGACCTCGCCAATGACGTCCGAGACCTTCTCCGACTCGCGGACGCGTACGGACCATAGGCCTGACGGGGCATAGTTCACCACGTCGATGGCCCCCCGTATCGCCGTCCATTGGAGCTGCAGATCCGGTACCCTGCCCCGCCAATAGTCTTTGATGGACCGGCGCCTGTTGCTCCTGAGGACACCCCGCAGCTCCTCCACGCGTGTCTCTAGCTAGTGGAGGTGTTGGTCCAACGCGGCACGTAGGTCCTCCACCGAGGCGGGGGATAGGTCGGGGTCCACCCGCCGGAGGTGCTGTAGCAAGGCAGTCGCTTCCTGGGAGTGGAGTCCGGCCGCCGCGTCCCGTTGCCACATCTGATGGGCGCGCCAGGCCAGAGCTTGCTGATCCGAGAGGACCTGGGCCAGAGACGCCTCCGTCTCCGCCTGCCCGTACGGGTACTGCGGGTCCACGCCCGATGGCATGCGCACTCCCTCGACCCTAGACACGTCATCACGGAAGGCGTAGAGCAGGTCAAAGACCGTTTGCACTTCCGACGTGCCCATGGTGGCAGTGTCCTGGTCCGACGAGAGCCACGCCTGCGGCCGCCGATCCCCGCAGGCCTTCTGCAGCATTGCCGCCGCCGCCTCACGAACCCCCGGGGAGTCCGGGCGTATGGCATGCAGCCTGCCTTGGGCGTGCGAGTAGGCCATCTTGGTGACCCTCTCTTTGCCGGCCACCGCCAGCGGGAGGTCCAGGACCGAGGGCCATAGTAACCCAACGACGCTGGAGACCGCCCCGGCGCCAAGTGTGGGCGCTCACGCGCCATCCATGGGACCAGAGGCGAGTTCAGAAGGAGGGAGTCCAGTCAGTGCCCTGCCCTCGTGGGCCTCATGTCCTCCTCCCGTTCCGGGCCTGCCTTGTGAAAACCACACTGTTCCCACAGGGCTTGGAACCTCCTCGTGGTGGGGTGCCACGGGGACTCCAGCCACACGTTGAAGTCCCCTCCGAGGAGCACGGCCCTGGTGCCACCCGCCCTCTTGGCCGCCGCATACATGGCCACGTCAGCCCAGAAGGACGCCTTAGACGCCAAGTAGTCGCCGCCGCTGCCCGGGCCGTGGACATTGATGACCGTGAGGGTGCCACCTGCGGTCACCACATCGAGGGCAATGGCCTTGCCCGGCACGATGTCCACGATGTCTCGAACTTCCTCCGCGGCGAACACGTCCGCCCGAAGGGCAATCAAGAGCCCGCCGCGCACCGCTGCCGCCGATGCTGCCTGGGCATCCACCCCTGGGTACGCATGATACCCGTGGTGACGCCACTGATTCTCCGAGTGCACCACACCCTGAGGGTCCTGCAGGCCGGTCTCCTGGAAGAGGCCCAGGATGGCACCCTCGGCCTTCATGACGCCCACCGCCACCACCTCACCGTCAAGCATATCTGGGGCCACTGGTACGCCGTCCCCCCGCATCGAGCCCTGGACGTTCCAGGACACCGCCGCTCCGGTGTCGGAGGCGGGCCCCCTTCATGGCTGCACGTGTGGACCGGGGCCCCCCGCTGGATCCGGATCACTGGACGGAGGGGGGCCACCAGCAGGGTCAGGGGGACCACCCGCACCCGGCGCGGGTGGCTGGCGAGGTGGCCCCTGTCCCCGTGGGCCTCCGCCCGCGGCGGCCGTTGTCTGCTGAGACCCGGCACAAGCGGCGGGCGCCCCCTCTGCCTGTCCGCCGGATGTACTTGCCGCCGTAATCTCCGTAGAAGTCACCGCCCCACGGCGTGCTGCAGACCCAATCGCTCCAGATCGCGCCGCCGACGGCGACGCCCCGCGCTCCGCCGCATGGCGGGCACCCGTGGGCAGCATGAGCGCTCTGGACCTCGCCTGGGCCGACGCGAAAGGACCCGCCGGGCCCTCCGGCATAACGCCAGCCAGCATGGCCAGCGCCTGGTCCCGTTGCGCCGGATCAGCCGCATGGTCCCGCTGGATGTGGTCAAGCAGGTCCTTGGGGTGGAGGTGGGTGGGCCGGCAGTGCTTGCCAGTTCTCCATGTGCCCGGTCCAGCCGAGACCAGGGGCAGACGTTGATCGTCTTCGTCCCACGCTGCTCCGTGGCCAAGTCACCGCCGAAGTGCTACAGCACGTACCGAATGTTGGCATAGGCGCCATACTGAGGCGGGGGGCTCCTCTTGGGGGGCTGCTTGGGCGCTGCTTTCGGGGCCGGCCTCGCCGCCGCGGCCGGGGATGGCGCAGGCCGTACCGGTGGCACGCTTGGTGGCTGCGGTAGGTGCAGCATTCCCCCCACGGGAAATTGCTCCTCCACCCAGCGGCACCACGCGTCGGCGAACTTCTCCCGGTCGCCCTCGACCTTCCACCTGGACGTGGAGAACGCCCGGAGCCACGGCCCCATGTTCTCCGCCATGACCAGGCGGAGGGCATCTCCTCCGCTCTGCCGGCGGAAGCGTGTCGCGGCCGCGCCTGCCACGGTCCCTTGGAGGTACAGCGCCTCGCCCCCGTCGCTACTCAGTGCACTAAGGTGCAGGGCCTCTAGATCGGTAGGGCGGACCGTGAGCACCGTGCCCTCTCCGCGATCGTACAGGCGTAGTGCCGAGGAGTGGGGCTCCAATGCCGCCACAACCCAGCACCACGCCCGCGACACGCTATGCAGCAATGCTAGCGAGGCTGCTGGCTCGTTGCTGGGGGACTGTGCTGCCGGGGCCCTGGGGAGGGCCGCTGCGTGACCCTGCAGCGCCCTGCACATGACAGCTGCATGCTCAGCCTGCCACATGTTGCTCGGGGCTATGGGCCAGACGTCCTGCCCCTGGATCGCCGGCGGCCACGTGACCTCCACGAAGACCGCCGGCGCCAGCGGGATGTCCTCGGCCGTGCACCTGTGTGCCTTGCGCACCAGCTCCAGCTCCCTGAGGCACTCCCGGAACACCCGGTAGCAGGCTAGGCCCCTGGACTCCTGCCTCCTGAGCCGGCACGCCATGACGACGACCGACTCCAGTCCCCCTGTTTCCACCCGAACAGAGGCCCAATACTCCGCCCCTTCGAACACCACCAGCCGCCCCATATCCGCCACGCCCACCGTATGGGTGGGAGGCACGCTCTCCACCCTCAGCCACCGCTTGGCGCTTTCTTCCCACGGCTAGGGGGCATGCATCCGCTGCTGCTGCATCGCGTCCTGCACGTGTTGCAGGGACACCGTCATCAGCATGGACATCCCCCCGTCCGCTGCCGCCGCCATACACAGCAGGGCATGTTGCATGCGCGCCCCGGGCAACCCCACGCTGTGCTGGACGTCCGCCACGCCCAAGGGTCTGCGGGGCGCCGGCAGGGCATCCAACACCGCTGCAGGCAGCTCCCCCAGGGACGGCAGACGCGCGATGGGCCCCATGTCCCTGTTGAGGACCACCGCCGCCACCCACCGCCTGTCCAGCGCGGACAGGAGGTTGCCCGGCCTCGGCACCCTGAGGAGGGTACTGATGGCGGACATGAGGGCGCACACGCCACAGTCCTTGGTGTTGCCGGCTGGCTGCTGCACCTGTGCCGCCCGGGCCTCCGCCAGCAGATGCTCTGCACCCGGCCACCCCGCCCCCTGGCCCCTGGGTGCCATGCGCATTGTCCGGACCGCCATGTCCCATGTGTGCGGCCACTGGGGCGGGGCCCCCGACACCACAGGCCGGTCCAGCGGGTCCACGGTCAACCGCATGTCAGGGGCCACAAGGTGGTGGGCCGTCTAGTGCCGCATGCTCGGCGTCTTCGACCGGTCGAGGTACACCGCCTCCGAGCCCCCTAGCTCGACATACCTCGCGATGAGGAGGGCAGCCGGGGTTTGGTCGTGCCGCTGGCCCTCCCACCCCTCCCTCGGGAGCATCATGGCGTGGGGGGCCAGGCACTGCACCACATCAGCTGCCAGCGCGACCACAACGTCGCTGAGCTCCACCCCATGGTCCGCGGCCACCAGGAAGTGGTGCCTGGGCTTGGAGTACAGGTGCTCCAGGGCGCCCCGCAACTCAGCTGGCGGGGGAGAGGCGTTTCCGCAGTCCCGCAGCCAGGGGAGTGCGCCCGGGAGATGCCGCCCTGCTCCTCGTGGCCAGACGGCGGCCCTAAGGACCGGCACGTCGCGCGAGACAGCTCCAGCGACCGGATCGCGCCAGGGCTGTGGCCTGTCGGCTCCCCATTGGAGGACAGCCACCAGCACATGCGTGGTCAGGGGCTCTGCCGCGAGCTGCAACGCCAACCCCCCGTCGGTCTCGATCACCGTGCCCCGTGGGGCAGTGAAGACGTGGCCACCAGTCCCACGGACCGCCACCCATCCCCACAAGACCGCCACTGTCTCCCAGCTGGTGTGGCTGGTTCTCCTGGGCAGGACCACTACCGGCGGGCACGGGCTGTTGGTGGCCCACATGCGCCATTCCACTCCCACCAAACGCTCGTGACCAGGGGGCCGGAACACCTGGGGCCATGCGTCTGGGAGCCGGCGATGGACGGCAGTCCACACATCTGCCCCGTCAGCCCGCGTGAACTGGAGTCCTTCCAGGATGTCCGTGTCCACAGGGCTGGGGTGGCGGGCCGTGCGAACCTCCAGCCCCCGGCCCAGGCAAAACCCTGGCCCCTCTCGGTCTCCCAGCAGCAAGACCTCCGGGTCCGTGGCCGCAAGACGAGCCGCCACCGTGGGGAGATGCAGGGAGACAGTCCACGGCTGGACTGAGAGGGGCTCGCACGGGAGGTCAGGGCAGGCCGCCACAGCACTACCATCCCTCACCCAGCTGAGCGCTCTGTCCCACCACTGCGCCCACGCACCCGGCGCTGCCGGCAACGACCAGGACAGGTACGTCATGACCGCCTTAGCCTGCCACTCGCGCGGGTCCATGCCGGCAGGATGTGTGTGCCACGTGCATACCCACCCCAGGTTGGCCTCCTGGACGGTGACCATGTCCCTCCACGGGACCACCGGGAACGGAGTGAGCAGGGCGGCCATGCCACATGGCAACGCCACCGCCCACTCGGTCAGGACCCCACTCTCCACCGCATACCCCACCGCTGGGAGCCCTCCTCCTTGCGCCTTTACCACCACTTCCTGCAGCAACGTTCCGTGGCCCCGGCCGTGGCCCTGGCTGCGGTCCAGGCTGAGGGCCCCCACACGGGCCATGGCCTGGAGGATCAGGAGTAATTCCTGGGTTACTCCCCGCGGCACCGGCGGCTGGGGGTGGGCGAACCGGCAGGCATCTGCCTGCATGCACCACCCCTTGGCCCAGTACCTGCAGGTTTCCACCTCCCCCGTCTTCGGCCCAGCCTTGTCCGCCACTCCAAGCTCCCGTGGACCCACCTCACGCGCCTCCTTCGCCCCCACGATCTCCAGCTCCTCGTCCTGCTCCACGGCGCTCTGTGCCTCTTCACTCCTGCGTTGGTCCTCCTCCTCCAGTGCCTCCGTCGTCGGCGGCGGGCTCGCGGCAGCAGGAACCTCGCCAGGGCCACCGCCACAATGGCCTGCACGTGCACCTCCTCCCCGGCCACCTCCGGCTGCCCTGCTGCTGCTCCTCCCCCGTGGGTTGCTCCCGCCCCACCTCGTCACCGTCACGGCCTGTCTCCTCATCACCCCCCACCGGGACCGCGTGTTCGGACCCCTGGGGGGCGGCGCTCTCGTCGAGGCGCGTGCCCACCACCACCACCAGCTTGAGGTCACCGCCGCGGCTCTCAAGGCGGTAGCTGCTGGAGGTGGGGACGAGGATCACCCCATCCCCGGTCAACAGCAGGCGGTCCGCGCCGAACACGACCTCTGCACGCTCGGGGTACACCGCCACCAGGAGCGCATGGGATCCCAGCGCCTGGGGCGTGAGGGGCCGCACGGCCTGCTCGCGAAGCCAAGCGTCAGCCCCACCTCACCACAAGGCCAGGTACAGGCCTTCGTCCCGCCGCACGTCCTCGAGCCCTGCCTCGTCCAGCAGGCGCCCCATGGACAGGCGCACCGACAGGGGGAGGCCTTCCTAGGGCTCGGCCGCCCGGACATCACCGGGGTGGTGACCCAGGACCGCCGCGTCCCTCAGCTGGACACAGCGGACCTGGCCGTCGTCCGGGGACGCGGCCACCAAGGCCACCTCCCGGGCGATCTGCCCTGGGCGCTGGAGCTCGTAGCGCTCCAGGGCGCTCGCCAGCATCCCTGCCTCTCGCTGCCCGGTGCCCATGAGGCGGTGCCTGTGGGCACCCTCGGCCGCATGGTACCTGCAGTGCCGCCGCTCACAGCTCCCCAGGGGAGGGGGCGGCACCGCAGTGGGCATGGGCCGCAGCGGCGCGTTGGCCGGGTCCACGTCCATGCCGGCGTAGACGTCGGGCCCGGCGTCGTCCTCATACATGAGGGCCAGCACCGACTCGCCGGGCCCGTACGCCTCCTCTTCCTCCTCGTCCTCCGCCTCCTTCTCTTCCTCCGCCCCTTCACCAGCCGCAACCATCGCCGGCGGCGTGTCCGGCCGCGGCGGGAAGGGCGCCAGAGGCCGCTCGTCAGCGCCTCCGCCCCTTGCCGCCTCCGCCGCGTCCAGCCGTGCCCGCAGGTTGTCGGGCAGCCGGGCCCAGCTGGTGCCCGCATGGAGGTCCATGCTGTACGCCAGCCCCGCCGGACACGGCTCACCGGGTGCCACCTGGCGCCACTCCCGCCACTCCCACATCCAGTCCTCCACTCCTTCCCCCTTGGCACGCCTCCCACTGGGCTCCACGACCCCGCCGCCCTCCGCCCGTGTGCGCCTCCGGCACACCCCGCCCCGCGTCCTGTCCCCCCGAAGCAACCACCTCCGACGGCTTCTCCTTGGCCCCTTCCGCCCTCGGGGCGACAGCCGCGAGCGCCTGCGCGATGAGCTCGCCGGCGTCAGCCCCCCTCCCCGGCCCTTCCGGCGCGGCTCCATCGCCCCCCGCGGCTGTCCGCCGGTACGCCTCGAGGGCGTGCGCGAGCAGCTCGCTGATGGCTCGCGGGCCGGCCACTGCCGCCTCCTGCGCCACATCCCCCGCCTGTTCCCCCGCCGTAGGCTTCCCCATGCGGGCTGCGCCCTGCATCCCACGCGTCGGGGGTGGGCCACCACCCGGCACCACCGGCTCAGGCCCCATCGGCACCACGGGCGGGGCCCCGCGCGGCACGGCTGGATCCGGCACCGGGACCGTCCGCGGTGGAGACCCCGCCGCGGTATGCCCCGGCTGGGGCACCGCAAGGGGGGGCGCAGCCGCAGGCGCCCCCATTCTCCCCGCCTCGCCCGGGGGCACGCCACGTGCCTCCCCTTGCGACACCCCCAGCTGCTGGGCGCCCCGCCCCGGCGCAGGCACCGGTACTCATACCGGCACCGGTACCGTGTGCTGAGGCGGCCGTGGGTGCTGTTGGGGCAGGGGATGCGGGTACTCCACATGCTGGTGCGGACGGTGATGGTGATGGTGATGGTGAAGGTGGATGGGGTGCTGTGGCAGAGCCGCCGGGTGATGGTGATGGTGAAAGTGGACGGGGAGCCGTGGCACAGCCGCCGGGTGTACGTGTTGGTGTGGGAAGTGATGCTGCATCATGGGGAACCCGACGGGGTGATGAAGTAGGTGATGGAGATGGAGTTGGTGGTGGTGGTGAGCCCCAAAAGGCGGGAAGGGCATGGGCCCGAGGCCCGGGGGCGGCGGCATCGGAAACGCACCCATCGCCGCATACCCCGGCCGCCCCGCCGGTCCCACTGGGGGCCGCCCGCGCTGCGCGTCCTCGAGCTGCCCGAGATGTGGTAGACATCGGAGTAGTCGGTTGAGCAGGTGCACCCCGAATGGCACCGTGCCCGCTGCGAACCGCGCCTGAACGTCAGGCGCGTTGTACGGGTGGGGATCGCGGGCCAACATCTGCCGCAAGCAGACGTCGACAAAGTGGTCCCATCCGTTGTCCCTGGCCGGACGGTCCGCGTCCACGCGCGCCTGGAACGCCGCATACGTGTGCGGCCCGTGTCTAACGAGATCAGACACCGTGTCTACCAGGCGCCGGGCACGTCGCCGGAAGGCTGGCAACTCCGCGGGATTGGTGGGGACAGATAGCGACATTTAGCTAACGAAGGCTGTGTGAGCTATGGACATGGGAGAACGGGTGGACTCTGTGGCCCGTCCCGCTCGCTGCTGGCCTTATGATGCACGACACTTCGCACGACACGGCTGCCCACCCCTCTTGCGCGTCCCCCCCCCCTTCCCTTTCGTGTTCCTTTGCCCCCGGTTTTGCCCCCTAGGTGTGCTCCTTGGTTCAACCCGGTTGTTGGTGGGTGTGTTGCCAGGCAGGGGTGGGGGGGGGGGGGGGCGCCCGGCGCTGGCTCTGGTCCCTACCTCCGGGAGTTTCCCCACGGGGGGCCGATGCATGCACTCCCCGTTAGGGTGTAACTCTGTTGTACGGGCCGTCCATTTGTACCCGCTCCGTAGAAATGGACCTGCGCCGTAACCAGGTACGTCGGCGCTTCCCCACACCGGGGTCGGGTACACTGTGGGTCTCTGGGGAGTCCTTGCGGGATAGGCGCGTCTCTTGCCTACCCCGATGGACGGTGTGCCCTACCCGCAGCCCGTCACAGGACACGAACTGCAGTACGTGCCGTGGGGAGTGCTCCTGGTCAGGCCCATTGGCCACCCCCCCAGGCCGGTGCCACCTCGTGCCGCTGGCCAACGGTCCCGGGCGTAACCCACCTTATTGCTTGCGCTCAGGTGGGGCCGATACGGACACCGGAGGGGCCCCCAAACCCCTGAGGTCGGGTACCTCACCAGCGTCTTTTGCGGGCTCTTGCCACCCCAGCCCCCCCCCTGTTCGCTGCGGTGTTGGTCCCTGCCTCCCAGCTTCCTTCCCCAGGGGTGTCCCCCTTTCCCGCGCCCCTTGCCGTGCTTCCTTGTTCCTGCCGTGTCCCGTCTGCCCCTGCTGTCTGCCCCTGCTCTGGCGCATTGGTGTCCTTTGTTTTTTTTTTCACCTCCACCGCTCGCCACTCGTCTCTCCCCCCGGCGTTTCTATCTGTCCTCCGCCCCCCCCCATGTCCCCTCGCTGTCTCCTCGCTGTCCTCGCCCCTTTCGTGGGTGGGTGGAGGAGGAGGGGGTGGGGGGGGGGGGGGGCTTCCTCGCTGCCTGTCCCCTGGCGTAAGCACGTCGCGAGCACGGTGCAGGCACGAGGCGCGGCACTTGTCCCTCTGCAGGTGGGAGGGGCTTGCCGTGTGGCTCCCGTCGTCGCCCTACCTACCCTGCGGTCGCACCCCCGGTGGTCCCCCCGTTGGGGATTGCACGGCGCGTGCTCCCTTTGGGCACGGTCGTGTGGTCCTTCCCGCATCCTCTCTCCGCTGCCTCCCCACCCTGCCGCGTTGTCCTCGGGGGGGGGGGGTTCCGCGTTCCGCTACCGTCATCCCCCACCCTCGGGGGGGCGGTGGTGTGTGGGGGGGGGGGTGCCCTTGTCGTCTTCCCTTTGTAGCACGCATGTCGCAGGCACGACGCAAGCACGACGCAAGCACAGGGCGAGGCTGCAGTGGGGGGGGGGGTTTCCCCTTTGGGGCCCCCATACCCCCGAGGTCGGATACTTCATCAGCGTCCCTTGCGGGCCCATGTCGCCCCAGCCTCCCCCCGTACGTCGCGGTTTTGGTCCCTGTCTTCTCGCTTTCTTCCCCTGGCTCGTTGGTTTCCTTTGTTCTTTGTTTTTTTTTTTTGCGTGTCCGCCGCCCGCCGCCCGTCTCTCCCCCTGGCGCGTCGGTCTGTCCTCCGCCCCCCCCCCCATGTCCCCTCGCCGCCTCCTCGCTGTCCTCGCCCCTTTCATGGGTGGGTGGGGGAGAAGGGGGTGGGGGGGGTAGGGCGTCCTCGCTGTCCGTCCTCTGGCGTAAGCACGTCGCAAGCACGGCGCAGGCAGGAGGCGCGGCACTTGTCCCTCTGCAGGGGGGGGGGGGCGTGCCGTGTGGCTCGCCTCGTCGCCCTTCCTACCCTGCGTTCGCACCCCCGGTGCCCCCCCCGCTGGGGCTTGCACGGCGCGTGCTTCCTACGGGCACGGTCGTGTGGTCCGTCCCGCACCCTCTCTCCGCTGTCTCCCCACCTTTCCGCTTTGACCTCGGGGAGGGGGGCGCTGTGCGCCCCTCCCTACCTTCATCCCCCACCCTTGGGGGGGCGGAGGTGTGTGTGGGGGGGGGTGTCTTGTCGTCTTCCCTTCGTTGCACGCATGTCGCAGGCACGACGCAAGCACGAGGCAGGCACGAGGCGCGGCACCTGTCCCTCTGCAGGGGGGGGGGCATGCCTTGTGGCTCCCGTCGTCGCCCTTTCTACCTTGCGTTCGCACCCCCGGTGGTCCCCCCGCTGGGGCTTGCCCGGCGCGTGCTCTCTACGGGCACGGTCGTGTGTTCCGTCCCGCACCCTCTCGCCGCTGCCTCCCCACCCTGCCGCTTTGTCCTTGGGGGGGGGCCGCTTTTCGCCCCCCCCTACCTGCATCCCCCACCCTTGGGGGGGCGGGGGTGTGTGGGGGGGGGGGGGGGGGCGCCCATGTCGTCTTCCCTTCGTTGCACGCATGTCGCAGGCACGACGCAAGCACGACGCAAGCACGGGCTGAGGCACTTGGCTGCAGCCGGGGGGGGGGGGTTTCTCCTTTGGGCTTTCCCGCCCTTCTCCATGGTTTAGGCTCCGCACCCCAGGATCTCCAGCCGCTGTTGCCCCTTGGCGGTAGTCGCCACGTCTCCGCATGGTGCTCAGTGTCCCGTGCCTGCTCCCTCCTATGCCCATACTTACTGGAGGAGGTACGTACCCGGGTGCAAACGGATGATGAGGAAGTGCGGGCAGCGGGGAGGACTTACTGTACGCCTCGAAGGCTTCTTGCGCCATCCGCCGCCCTGGTCGAGGGGAGGGCCCTTGTTTCAGCACCCAACAGCCCGGGGGGGGGCGACTGCCCATCCTCTCCCTGGTGCCTGTGTATCCACTTCCGAGCGGCCTGATACCGGTGCCGTGGTATCAGTCCGCTGGAAGTGGCGGCTACAAAGCGGCCGGGCGCTCTCGTCCCCCGGGCCTCTGCCACCCCCGAGCGCGATGGAGGCCCCTGAGGTCCCATGGCAGAGACGCCAGGAGACGGGCGGGGGATTCATTTGTGGCATCCCCTGGCCACCTAGTTAATCAGATCAGCATAATCGCTGCCGCAGGGGGCCCACCGGATGGCGCCGATGGTGCCCGTCCCCTCTGCGCCACAACAACTGCAACAGGCGCAGGGGGTCTAGTGGATGGCGCCACTGGCGCGTGTCCCCTCTGCGCCACAGGTTGGGTCAGCGCACGGGAGGCCCTACGGATGGCGCCGCAGGTGCCCGTCCCCCCGTGCCACTTCCTGCCTCCGGCGCCAGGCTTGGTTGACGTGACATGACACATGCATGAATGAGGTCAGAGTCGGTTTCAGGACGCGCAGGGCGCACGGGACGACGCATGGCAACCATCCCCTACCCTGCCCCCTCTGCTCCCTCCCTCGCCCTCTGTGCTCGCCTGGTGCTGAGCATGCCCCTGTCTCCCTCGTCGCTCCCTCTCGCTGCTCCGGCTGTCCTGCCTTCGCGCACCTCCTAAGTGTCCTACCTCTTTCGCCCTGCCCGTGCCTGCTTCCCTCGTCTTTGCCGGCCCTCGATGCATGACACTACGCAGGCACACAGCACACTGCACCTTTGGGGGCGGGCTGCCTTGTGGCAGCACGCCGCGGCACCCCGCCTTGCCCAGTGCCCCCGCACGCTGCGGGCGGCTCGCTCGGTTGTGGGGCACCATCGTCTTCCCTTTACCTCCCCAGCGTACACTTCGCGGAGCAATACGCGTGGCATCCCTCCCTCTCTCCCTTCACCTCTCTGCCCCCTGGTGCCCTGGTCCCTAGGCAAGTGGCACGCACGTCGCAGTGCACCCGCCTGTGACCTTTTTCCAAAGTGCCCTACCTCTTTCGCCCTGTCCGTGCCCTCTTCCCTCGTCCTTGCCGGCCCTCGTTGCATGACACTACGCAGGACACTGCAACTTTGGGGGCGGACTGCCTTGTGGCAACACGCCGCGGCACCCCGCCTTGTCCAGTGCCCCCGCGCGCTGCGGGCGGCGCGCTCGGTTATGAGGCTCCTTTTTGCTCCTGCCCCACGTTCGCTCTTTCATGCCGCCGTAGCACGCCCCCTTCCCTGCCCTGCCACCTCTGTCCCTCTGCCCTCCGGCCAGCGCGAGCACGATGCGGAGCAATTCGCGAGGCAGCGCTCCCTCTCTGCCCCCCCTCTCTGCCTCGGCCCCTTGGCCCTCTCTTGCCCCCTGTCTGCTCGCCCTCCCTCGTCCTCCCTTGCCCCCCTTCCAAGCCCCTTGGGTCCCTGGCCCTCTGTCTCCCTGTCCCCTTCCCCCCTTTACCCCCCTAGCATACACTTCGCGGAGCAATACGCGAGGCATCCCTCCCACTCCCTCTTCACCTTGCCGCCCCCTGGTGCCCTGGTCCCTGGGCTTGGGGCACGCACGTCGCACTGCACCCGCCTGCAACCTTTGTCCCTCTACGCCCGCCGTGCCCCCCCCTCCCTCCCCTGCCCTTTTCCCCCTCGGACACTACGCAGGACACTGTGTAGGCAAGTCACAGGCACGTCGCACGCATGTCGCAGGCACGCACCTGGCCTCTACCGGCTATACATATATATTACTACACCGTTCTCCCCTTAAATTTAGCTAACAAGCAACAAGCAACAACAACAACAACAACACGTCACCATTCCGTTTTGGCCACTGCACCTTCCCAACGCTTCGGGCTTGACTCTACTTTAGCCATCCTAGAGCCTAGGTGGTGGCCTTGCCAAATCCAAGTTTTGAGCAAAAAACTCCCCGGTGGCGGCCCGGGGCGGTGGCGCCAAGTCGGGAGGTGCCCTCCCAAATCTGCGCAGTTTTGGGCCAAAAGCAGCCATTTTTCGCCCAAAACAGCCCTAATAAGGGTTCAAAACAGCCAAACGAAGGCAAAGGGCTACTACACTCCACGTGCAGCTTGACTTTCTCGTGACCAAGGGACCTTTGGTGCCCTCTAACTCCACGATATGTCCGAGAAGCGGCCCAAAAAGGCGCCAAAAAGCCCCAAAAACTGCGCAATGTGCACCAGCACCCCCAAACCAAGCACGGGCCGTATCTTGGGCTACGTGGCTCAAAAACGAATTCCGAGGGCACCTAGTCCACCCGCAACCCCCCACTTTTTATGGTTTACACCCGTCAAAATCGCCCAACGAGACACGTGGACCCCCGTACCAGTGGTCACATTGTGCAACTGGAGGGCCGGCCAGCCCACGCACAGTGGGGGCCAACGGTGGGTCCACCAGGGTCCCCAGGGCGAAAAAAATCATTTTTTCCAAAGTTGTTCCTAGACCACTTGGGATGCTCAAACAAGTGTTTTTAGGCTTTTTGAGCCCGTGGTGGTGTGTTTTGGGCCATGGAAAATCCCAGAATGCCTTGAAAATGGGCCGTTTTGGGACCAACAATGCGTCAAAGATGGGTCAAAAACGCACTTTTCCGAAAATGATCCTGGACCATTTTGGGATGCTCAAACAAGTGGTTTTAGCACATTTTGAGCCCGTGGTGGCGCGTTTTGGGCCATGGAAAATCCCAAAATGCCTTGAAAATCAGCCATTTTGGGACCAAAAATGGGTCCAAAATGGGTCAACAACGCGTTTTTCCTAAAGTGATCCCGGATCATTTCGGATGCGCAAACAAGTGTTTTTAGCCCGTTTTGAGCCCGTTTTGACCGAGTTTAGCCCCTTCCACTGCATGTATGCACCACATTGTGCCCTTCGCACGACCTTAGAGCTGTGTAGTGGAGCCACCTAGAGTTGGGAGAGGGGTGTAGATTGGAGGATATATATATATATATATATATATATATATATATATACATATATATATATATATATATATATACATACACACACACACACACACACACACACATATATATACACACACACACACATATATATACCAAGGCTTCCATTTGAATCATGCTCAAACTGCGAGGTTCAACATTCCTACACTCCTACATCGCTGCAATAACCATGAGTTCGCTGTTCATGTGTGGGCCTTGCAGTAGCCCCTAGCACACTGATTCACAGCTTCGTAACCGTAGGAACAATACTTCATCCCTCTTGCATATGGACATATGGGCTGCATATGGCTGGTTATGCCGGAGTCAGTGGGTTAGTGAGGCTGACCCCCCAGACTTGGTTGAACCAGAGGCAGAGCAGAAAAAGTGCAACGAACAAACATACAAACGCCTCAGAGGAGCCCCAAGCCGTGCAAGTGCAGCTGTCCTTCCCTGTGCCACAACGAGTGCCAAGGTGGGTGTTCGCGGAAACGCCACAACGAACAAACCAGTCACTTTCGTGCAGAAGGACCCAGGAATAGAAAAAAGAGAAACAAAGTGGCCGACGAGAGGGAGATTTCTATGGACTATGTCGCCATACCCGCCAGCTACGAGCCCCCAAGATTTGAACCTACCCCCAAGGAACTCCAGGCCGGGTGGCTGTCCACTGTAACGCCACGACGATGTGCCAAAAGAGGGCGCAGAGAAGCCTGCCGCCGGCGCCGTCATCTACACGCTCGGCGGCGGGCATCGAACCTACACTCCCCGGGACGAGGCATCCGTGCACTTCCAGTATACTACGCCGACGATGTGTAATATAACCGCCACCCAACCCACCACTACACTCTGCCCGGTACACATGGGCACCAGAAGTGGGCCTACTACCGCTGCTAACCAAAAACGGCAGCTATTTATGCTGCTTGCCACGCCGGCGCCGTCGCCTCCACGGATCGCGACGGCGCGTGAGGACGTCGAAGCGCGACGCGGGGCCGGGCCCCCGTGCACTTTCAAGTATGCTCGCCCTATACACACCTACCGCCAAAACCAAAACCACCACCTGTTGGAGGAGGGGGGGGGTTTGGGACGTTCGGTGCCACTCTACCCTCCTTGGGGTTGGAACCCACCTCTGCGGGACGCAAGAGGCGCATGCTGCCCACTGTTCTACGACAAGATACAACAACTGGGCACGGTGCCACTTTCACACACTGTCCGTCTACTGTCCCGGTGCAACACCAAAACACTGGCTACGGCGCACGACACGCCGTGCGGACCACCACTGACGACCTGCCCGCTGCCTCCGCCTCGTCACGTAGGAACTGGCGCCGTCAGGGGTGTGCCAGCCGGCCCTAGTTGGCCAGCTCATCCGCCCGCTCATTCCCTGCACCCCGATATGACAATACACATGGAGACAAAGGGTGGGGGCTACCCTCGCATCCACCTCTGCCTGAAGCTGGAGCCATAGGTCAAAGTTCAGGAAAGAACGACCCTGCAACCTCCAACGCCGGAGGTGCCTCAGGATACCATCGTATACGTACTTGCTGTCTGTCACGACCCGCAGTGCCTGTCCCTCGGAACCACCCTGAGCGCCGCGATGCCCGCGGATAGCTCCGCCTTATTTACCGTTTGCACCTCCCCTTCAAGGGGTTGCGCCATATTGCGGGGATCGAGCGGCCCAAACCAGACCCCGTACCCTACGAACCCCGTGCCCGGGGCCTCTAGCCCAAATGAACCGTGTGTATACGCCTCCGGGGCGTGCAGGAAATCCGGGTCTTCCGGCTCCTCCGCTGCCGTCCAGGCCCTCTTCCTGCTTACTCTGTTTACCCTCTGCCGCCGAAGATGGCGGTCTGGCTGCTGCGGGGAGGGGCAGGGCTGCTTTTGACCCGCCACATCTGAGCCCTCGCACACTGGGGGGTTCCTGTCCGTCAGCCACCCCTGCCAGGCCCCTGCATACATCCGCACCGCCTCGTGATCTAGGGACAGGTCTGGCATGGCCGGCCACTTCGAAACCTCGGAGTGCAACACCCGCAGATAATCATTTACAGTCGGGCGGGCTTTCTGAAAGACCACCTCACAGCGGCAGGACCACAAAACCCGCACTGCCTTCCACATCAGTATCCCTGGCGCCCTGGTTAGGGATAGCTGCGGGTAATCAAAACATAAACGGCCAATGGGCACTCTCCCTCCCGAGCTCTAGACCGGCGGAAAAGTGCACTGCAGGGCCCGAACTGGTATGGTGAGCCAGGAACACGCTTGCGTGCAATGATAAACGTCCTCGAGAGAGGAATCGAAAGGGCACCTGTCTCAAATAGAGGGCCAGATCGCCCGGAGGCGGGCCCCTAGCGACAACTTCTTCCAAAGGCAAGTATGGGTGAAATCAAGATCGTGCGGAAGAAGAACCAGGCGGCGAAACGCCTGCCACACCTCCTTTGGCTGTCGCCTGTCGGCACGGCGCTGGGCCGACAGTGCTGCGGAAAGAGGAGTGAGTTGTAGACCCTGGTCCATGGGGAGGGGGGGGATGAGCCCTTGCACCGAATGATGTCCCTCCCAAGCGGGGATCAACCTGCGCACCAAAGCAAGCAAGGCCTGGTACCGATGCGGCTGCAATTTCCTACTCCCCTGCCAGTCCCGGGAGACCGTGGCAACCCAAGCACTAGTGTCTATGACGTCCGAGAGGCGTAAAATTGCTCGGCGTATCAAGAACTTACAGGTGATAGACTTTTCCGAGACTGTCAGCAGGCGGCTATTCCAAAGAGGGGATGCCGCCAGTTCCTGCCATGTCAGCCCTAGGCCCTTCTGGGCAGCATTCAGCGAGGACAGAGCCTTCACAGATGATGCTAGCCACGGCGCGTTACGAATTCAACACGGAGACAACTGTAATAGGGCTAATTGGGAGGGAGCATGCACTATGCCCTTACGCTCCAACCAGCCCGAAAAGACGGCATAGGCGTCTGGCCCATACCGAGACGGCTGCTGCAGATAACGCGTGAACGTTGCTGCATGCGTCGTCCACAAGTACACCTCTGGTAACTACAAACCGACCCCTCCCTCAAATGGATTGAGATGCAGGACGTTCAGTGGCACCTTCCAATTTTGGGCATGAAAAGCCACCACCAAAGCCCTACAGAGCCTCTTAACCACCAGGTCAGGTGGATAGTGTGCAATGGCAGTAACCTGCAACACCGGATAACACCACGTGTGCACGAGCACCACCTTCTGTGCCCGTGAAAAGGGCATGCGAGAGATCCTCGTACAACGAGACTCAATCAACGCCACACTGCTCATATGCCACAGCCGGGGACACATGTCCCACCTCGGCACCCGGGTAGCGCACATGGGGTACCACCTTGATACCCGCCAACCTGTCACGATCTAGGGCCTGGAGAAGCAAGCGAGTCTTCTCCAGGTTCAGGCCGAGCCCCGTGTATTCGTCAAATGCTGCAAACTCGGCAAGCCGCGACTGGAGGTCAGCCTCTAGACCCGCACCCGGCCGGCGCAGCCGAACCAGGGCATCGTCCGAGTACAGCCAGACGTCGACCCCATAGGGCCGCAAAATGAAACAAATAACAAAAGTGAGCAGAGAGAATAAAATAGAGGACGGCGGGTCCCCTTGGCGTATGCCCGACGCCGGAGTCAGGGAATGCTCCCTCACTACCCCCCCCATCACCAGAAACAAAACCGGGCCTCGCAGGATCTGCAGTAGGACACGTACCCACAAGGTCAGGATACAAATGAAGCGAAAAAGCGCCGCCATCATGGGGTGGGTGACAGAGTCATACGCCTTGTAGTTTTCCACCACTAGCCAGCCCGCCACCTCATCACCTGGGCCTGTGTGCGAGGTTTGGTGCAACGAGGCCAAGTGGTCGAACATCGTGCGGCCCTTCTGCTGGGACGGAACCGGCTGGAACAAAGCATCCTGGAGCTGCAGGAGCAGCACCGCTGTGAGCCACTTCAGCCTAGCTTGCTGCAACGCAATGGGCCGTTGGCGGTCAACCGCGGCCGATCTTGGGTCTTTTAGCAGCGACCGCACCAGCGCGGTCACCCACTCATCCGGTAAGCCCTCTACCTCTATCTCCTGGTAGGCGCGATACATGTTACGTACCAAAAATTCGGGGAAAGCCTTATAGACTCCTGCCGGGATGCCATCATCCCCAAGGGAGGACGAGGGATCCATCTGCTGTAGCACTGCATACACCAGGTCTGCCGAGCAGCTCTGCCAGAGCAGCGGGACCGCTGTGCGCCATTGCGCCGACAAACTCTTGGCCTCCAGCCACTGGTAGCACTCCTCCTCTGACCGCTGACCTGGACGCATGATGGTGCTTCAGTATGCTACCAGTTCCTTAGCAATCGCATGGCGATCGCACAACGGATGGCCTGATCGGGCCTTCACAACACCATAAATATGAGACTCGTGGGCCTGATGCATAAGCCTGTGTAGTGCTCGGGCACACTAGCGGCGCACCTCTTGGAGGTGGTGCTTATCGTGTAGTACCTCCCTCACCCTCGTGTACGTGCGTTCCAACTGTTCCACCCCCCGGTGCACCGACACCGCTTTAACGAGCGCAAGGTATGCATCGCGCATTGTCCCTGGACGTTGTCCCTCCTCCCGAAGGGCCGCAAAACCCGCTAAAGGCATATACTCCGGGGAGGAGCGGCGGAGGATGTCCCGGAGTCGTAAATAGGCGGGCGTCGCCACCGGTGCATTCGCGTTGTAGCGGCGTGCCGCATCGTGTAAAACCACCTGACTGTGCCGAAAAGCTTCTAACCCCTGCACACCCTCCTCTTCGAGAGTCTGCAGTTCCCGCGGGACCCAATCCACGGTGTCTGGATCTTGGAGCGCATCCAGAGGGAACCTCCACCTAATCGGCTGCTCCCCGTCCAAACCCATGCCCAGAAATTGCAGAACCACAGAGTTATGGTCACTAAATCCTACGGGGGTGGTGAACATAGAAGAGGCATAGCCAACGAGACTATCCGACACTGAGATGCGATCTATGAGCCGGGACACTGTCTGCGCACCATCGGCAGCCCTCTGGAGCACCGAGGTGCGTGTGTAGGCCGTAGGGTCACGGTCGGGGAACTGGTGAGCCCACGCATCGTGCACTACAAACGTATGAAGGCAATTCCTTTCAGACTCCATGGCACTCAGCTCATGGAGGGACCATATGTTCTCACGTGTCCAGTCGAGGTGCGAAAGGATGGCATTGTGATCAGCCAGAAAGACCATCGACACCCCACTTAGACGCCGCTCATGCCACTGCAGGTCCTTCCACTAACGCATACGCTGGACCGCGTCGTTGTAGAAGTGACCGACCACAAAAGCAAAGGAGAACCCATCAGAGTGCTTCAGCACAATACACAGAATGCGACTAGACAGAGGGGTGGAGGAGACAAACTCCCACTCGGGCTTATGTGGCAGGCAGACCGCAAACTTCAGCTCAATGGAGGGAAGACCTACAAAATTATAGGCATGGAGCCCAGCCCGGTACTCCGCGGCCGATAGCTCTGCATCTATGTGCAGGTGGTGTTCCTGCACCCCAACGACCGACAAATGATGACGCTTAAACATTTTAAAGGCAAAAGTATATATGGGGAGGCGTCCCTTAGTGGAGGTCTGGTAAGGGTCCACCACTATGTTCCAACCCGCCATATTGCACGTTGCCACCGCAAAATTAGAAAACAGGTGCACAGAACAGCCCGCCGCCGTGACATCATCAGGGGGGAAATTTCATGACGACACACGCTCCGCATGACGTCGCTTCGTTGCCACCTTGGTCCAGTCAAGATTGGACGGATCTTCCGCATGCTGCTGAAGTGACTCTGACGTTAGCCCCCCCCCCCCTTTGGCCGGCGGTTTCTTCGGTGTCGGCTAAGGGGGGGGGGGGTTTGCCCACTCTGTCTGTGCGCCAGGATGCCCTGGCAGACGTATACTCCTTCATAGAGTACACAATCACTTGCTGGACTCCTCCATGTGGCCCAGGGACGGAGATATCTAACATGGCGCCCAACAGGCCGCCCGCCATGTTGGCAGGCCCACACACCTGCCAAGCCGGCAATTTGATATTACCCATAGTCCAATCAAGCTTCTTTGCTACCAACAGCGCATGTGTCGCTCCAACGACAGACTTCGCCAACATAGCATGGCGGACGACAGCCTCCACATCTTGCTTCACGAGATGGTCCGGCATGTCGACTAGAACAATGGGCTCTGCCGCTCAATTGGGTTGACCTCGCATCACTGCACCAGTCACCGAATACGTGGAGGACCCGCTCTGCACAGACATGACTTCGCGTTCGTCAATCCAAGCTCCAGTCCTTTCGTCCGTGAGGGAGAAGCCCGCAGAGAGCAACTGCGGCACAACCTTCAAGATGAACAGGGCGGCGTCACGAGGCGTCCATAGGGCAACCCTCAGCTTAGCCGGGGCATCCCATTGAACATCGGGTAGGACTGAGAAGCTGTCAGCAAGCGCCTTGCACCGGAAATCCACTGTACGCCAGAGGGAACTCATAGACCCCGCGGTGCGTTTCTTCTGATTGAGCCACGCCTCCACCACAGTAGAGGCCTCATTCAAGTGTCCCTTGTAGACACCATATGGCACGGACACCGCGTACGGCTGCGTGTGCAAGCGCTGCTGCACCTCCGCTCTGCGCTCTTCCCACACGCCCGGTAGTAACGCCCACTGTGTGTCACACCGCCCTGACGGGCCCTGCAACAGCTGGACTTGGTCATAGGGGAGGTCCACCGCTTTGGGTAGGTCATCGACTTGTCGAGTAGGAAGGGAGACTGCCCACAGCTCAGCCGGGGGCCGCACTGGTACGAAGAGGCCCGCAGCCTCCGTACCCGGGGCCAGAAGGGGCCTGGTGTTCAACAGCGGCTTCGGTGGGGATTGCTGGCCAAAGTGAGCCGCCGTAGTCCGCATGTGCCACGCATAGTAGAACCGCCCGCCTACCCCAGACAGCGGACAGCTTAGCTTGGCCATCTCGATCCAGGCCCAGGGGGCCTTCTCTGTAAAGAACACTGCCCCATCATACAGCGGGCGATCCGTAGAACAGGGCACCACCAGATGAATTTCCCCCACCGATACCTGTTTCTGAACGTAGCGCATCCGCTCAACGACCTGCGGCAGGGAGTCTTCCGTCGCAAGGAAGGCCACAGTCAAAGCTTTATGGTGCCAGAGCACCTGAGGCAGGGGCAGGACCCTTTCCCCTCGTACGGACGACCAGCTCAGCGTCGTGGCAGCAACATCACCGGGGGACAGCCATGGGCGGTCCTGGAACACATAGTTCACAGACTCGGCTGCAAGCCGGCACGCAATGGCAAGCTGAGTACCTTCATGGGCCACCAGGGCCACTTCACCCGGAACTGCATGATCAACCAAAGGAGGTGATCCCGGATGGCTTGAATAGCTGGGGCCGCTGGCCCTACACCAGACACAGAATGTGCACGCGGAGCATACACGGGCTGCCGCGATAACAAACTATTCCCAGGGGAAACAATCGGCGGCGGAGGAGGCGGCGGCATCTCTGGGGCAGTAGCCTCGGGCTACGGTTGTCCCTGATCGGCCCCCGCCATGCGGTGATAAGCAGCTAGTTGCTGCTGTGCGAGAAACTCGTGCTGTGGCAAGAGCTGAGCACGTCGATCGCGCTCAGCATACCACGCTGACCATTCCTCAGGGGTGTACTCCCCTGGACCATCGGCGGTGTGCATGTCATCGGAAGCGTCGGCAGCCTCAGGGGCCGCATACAAAGCACTAGGGGCAACAGGCTGGAGTCCCTCAAATACCAGATTCTCTACTGAGGGAGCCTACGGTTGGGGCGATACGTGTGGCGGGAGGGCAACGGAAGCCCCCGCGGCAGCCTGCGGGGGTACGTTGGCTGGTGCAGCCATGACGAGTGATCAACCGGGCGCGGGGACTTGATCAGTGCGAGCCTAGGCGCTGGGCCTGGCAGAGCATCAAAGAAGAGAAATACATGGCGCCCACCTATATATATACACACACACACACACATATATATCTATATTACTACAACCCTCTCCCCTTAAATCTAGCCAACAAGCAAGCAACAAGCAAGCAAGCAAGCAAGCAAGCACTTCTCCTTTCCGTTTTGGCCATTGCTCCGCCTCATCGCTCCGGGCTCTACTCTACTCTAGCCATCCTAGAGCCTAGGTGGTGGCCTTGCCAAATCCAAGTTTTGAGCCCAAAACTCACCGGTGGGGCCCCGGGGCGGGGGCGCCGAGTCGGGAGGTGCCCTCCCAAATCTGCGCAATTTTGGGCCAAAAACAGCCCTTTTTCGCCCAAAATAGCCCAAAAACCCGGGCAAAACGCCCAAATGAAGGGAAACGGTGGCTACACTACACGTGCGGCTTGACTTCACCGTGTCAAAGAGCCTTCTAGTGCCCTTCAACTCCACGATATGTCCGAGAAACGGCCCAAAAAGGCGCCAAAAAGCCCCAAAATCTGCGCAATGTGCACCAACCCCCCGAAACCAAGCACGGGCCGTATCTTGGGCTACGTGGCTCAAAACCGAATTCCGAGGGCACCTAGTCCACCCGCAACCTCCCACTTTTTGTGGTTTCCAAGCCGCAGAATTGCCCAACGAGACACGTGGACCCCCGTACCAGTGGTCACTTGGTGGAGCCGGAGGGCAGCCCGGCCCGCGACCGGTGGGGGCCAACGGTGGGTCCACCAGGGTCCCCGGGGCGAAAAAAATCATTTTTTCCAAAGTTGTTCCTAGACTACTTGGGATGCTCAAACAAGCGTTTTTAGCCCATTTTGAGCCCGTGGTGACGCGTTTTGGGCCATGGAAATTCCCAAACTGCCTTGAAAATGGGCCATTTCAAGACCAAAAATGGGTCAAAAATGGGTCAAAAACGTGTTTTTCCAAAAGTGATCCTTGACCATCGGGGATGCTCAAACAAGTGTTTTTAGCCCATTTTGAGCCCGTGGTGACGTGTTTTGGCCCATGGGAAATCCCAAAATGCCTTGAAAATGGGTCGTTTTGGGACCAAAAGTGGGTCAAAAATGGGTAAAAAACACATTTTTCCAAAAGTGATCCTGGACCATTTGGGATGCTCGGACAAGCGTTTTTAGCCCATTTTGAGCCCATTTGGACGGGTTTTGGCCCATGGAAATCCCAATATTCCTTGAAAAGGGGCCGTTTTGAGAGGAAAAATGGGTGAAATTGGTCAAAAACGTGTTTTTCCAAAAGTGATCCTGGACCATTGGGGGTGCACAAACAAGTGTTTTGAGCCCATTTTGAGCCCGTTTTGATCGAGTTTAGTCCCTTCCGCTACGTGTATGCAACAAGTTGTACCCTTGGCACGTACCTTAGAGTGGAGCCACGTAGAGTATGGGAGAGGGGTGTAGATTAGAGGATATATATATATATATATATATATATATATATATATATATATATATATATGTCTCCTCTTATCTACACCCCTCTCCCCAACTCTAGCTAGCTCCACCATATGCCTCTAAGGTACAGACGAAGGGTACAACTTGGTGCATACATGTGGCGGAAAGGGGTAAACTGGGTGAAGTTGGGCTCCAAATGGGCTAAAAACATTCGTCGGAGCATCCCAAATGGTCGAGGATGAGTTTCGGAAAACCGCGTTTTTGACCCAGTTTGGATCCACTTTTGGTCCCAAAACGGCCCATTTTCAAGGCATTTTGGGATTTTTCATGGGCCAAAATGCGTCGATAGGGGCTCAAAGTGGGCTAAGTACGCTTGTTTGAGCATCCAAAATGGTCTCGGATCAATTTTGCAAAAACACGTCTTTGACCCATTTTTGACCCCGCGTATGGGCGCGGCGCGGAGCTGCGCAGGGGCGCAGCAGCGTGGGGCTGCGCTTGGGCGCAGCGTGGGGCGGCACAGGGGCGCAGCAGCGTGGGGCTGCGCAAAGGCGTTGTATGTGGCTGCCTAGGGGCGCAGCGTGGGGTCGCGCAGGGGCGCGGCAGTGTGGGCTGCGCGGGGGCGCAGTGGCGTGGGGCCGCGCATGGGCGCAGCAGCGAGGGCTGTGAAGGGACGCAGCAGCGCGGGGCCGCGCGGGGGCGCTGCAGCGTGGGGCTGCGCAGGGGTGCAGCAGCGTGGGGATGCGAAGGGGCTCAGCATGGGGCTGCACATGGGCGCGGCAGCATGGGGCTGTGCAGGGGCGCAGCAGCGCGGGGCCACGCAGGGACGCAGCAGTGTGGGGCTGCGAAGGGGCGCAGCGGCGCGGGGCTGTCGTGTAGGGTAGAGGAAGGGGTGGCGTGAGGGCGGCGGGGGGTGTGGGGCCCTGCTCGACAAACAACGGTCCAGAGTCGGGCCCCTGGTGGGCGGCCAGGGGCGGCGTGGGGTGCGTGGGGGGCGTGCTGTGGGGTGGTGTGGGGCTGTGGCCTGCTACCTAGCCTTTCACTACGAGGATGTGGCGAGGAAGACGCAGGGGAACTGAGGCCGGAACCCCTGGGGATGGGGGCTGGGGCGCTGGCGGCGGGTTATCCCCGGCTGGGATGGCCGGGGTGCCCTGGGGTCCCGTGGGGGCAGAGGCTCCCCACGTCAGCCGGGTGCGAAACCACGACCTGTGTTTCCGTCACCGAAGTTCTTAGGGTTCTACCCCAGGAACTTACCCGCCGCGGGGACTGTGGGCCGGGACAGCCAAAGGGGATGACGATGAAGAGGAAATGGGGGGCCAGGATGAGCCTGGCGGTCGGCACCTTCCCTCGGCCTGGGGGAGGCCGTTGCCCGAGGCTATTCCCTTCCTCCCGTGGCCGTGGTGCTGTGGTGGGTGGTGGTGTGGCTACCTCCCAACGGGTGTCTGTGCCCGGTGCCGTGGGTACAGACCCCCGTTGGGGGCGGGTACGAAGCGCCCGGTCACCTCGCCCCCCGTGCACAACAGCCCGCCACGCGCCGGTTGGCCTTTAGCGCCAGCTGCCGTGGGGGGGGGGCGCTCGGGGCAGTGCGAGGCCCCTCCGCTCTCCTGGCGGCCCGCACTGCCCGTATAATGCAACAAGGGGCGGCGCGGGCTCGTACCGCATGCGCGGGCCGCGCCGCCCCAGCCGGGGTGGGGGACAGGGGGGGGACAGGGGGAGGGTCAGGGGGTCGCGGCAGGTGGATGGAGGGTGGCGGGGGCTCGTACCGCGCACCGGCGGGCCCCACCACACTCCAGTCGGGAGGCGCAGCTGCAGGGGTTCTGGGGGCCCCTCCCAGGGGCCTTCGCCCCCCCCCGTGCGGTTTCGGTGTGGGGGAGGGGAGGCAAAGGCCACTCGCGGCCATGACACATGGTGCGTAGGGAGGGAGGTATGACACAGCTGGGGGAAGGGGTGCAAGGCCTGGACGCCCACCGCGTGCGGGGGGTCCTCTTGTTCGCAAGGTGGCCGTCCATCGGCGGCTGCGGCAGCCCACCTCGGGGGCTTCGCTACCTGAGAGAGGAGGGGCGGGAGAGTGGGGCGGCGGTGGGGCACGGCGTGCACTTTGGGGGGGGGGGGCTGTGGGTTGGTGGCTGGGTGCGCGCGCGAGGGGGACGGGGGTGCGGTGAGCTCAGCCGCAGAGCGTCACCGTGCGGCCGACCGGGCGGAGGAGCGGCCGGGGCTGGCCAAAGTCGGCCGGGGAGCCCGGGGCGCTCGAGGTGTCGGCGGGGCCGCGGTCAGCGGTGGGGCCCGCACCCCGCTCGGCGGGGACGAATCACGCCGAGCATCATCCACGGGGGCGAATCCTGGTGGAGGCGGGGGGGAGCGCCACGCAGTCCCCTCGCGGCCGAACCGGACCGGGACGGGCCCCGCCGGAGGGATACCGGGGGGGCGGACGGGGCTGGGCTCCGGGGCTCCGGGGCCCCGGTCCCTGGTGGTTGTGGGCCGGCGCGGGGGAGACCGGGCGGGCACTTTTGGTTCCAAAACGGCCCGTTTTTAAGCCATTTTGGTATTTTCCATGGGCCAAAACGCGTCACCACGAGCTCAAAACGGGCTAAAAACACTTGTTTGAGCATCCCAAGTGGTCTAGGAACAACTTCGTAAAAAAATATTTTTTCGCCACGGGGACCCTGGTGGACCCACCGTTTGCCCCAAACGTGCGCGGGCCGGGCTGCCCTCCAGCCCCAACAAGTGACCACTGGTACGGGGTGTGAGTGGCTCGTTGGGCAATTCGGATGATTGTAAAGTACAAAAAGTGGGGGGTTTGCGGGCAGACTAGGTGCCCTCGGGTTGCGGGCGGACTAGGTGCCCTTGGAATTCGCATTTGAGCCACGTAGCCCAAGATACGGCCCGTGCTTGGTTTCGGGCTGATGGTGCACATTGCGCAGATTTTGGGGCTTTTTGGTGCCTTTTTGGGCCGTTTCTTACCGCACTAGAGGGCTCTTTGACACGGTGAAGTCACGCTGCACATGGGGTGTAGCCACTGTTTCCCTTCGCTTAGGCATTTTGCCAGGGTGTTGGGGCTATTTTGGGCGAAAAATGGCTGTTTTTGGCCCAAAGCTGCACAGATTTGGGAGGGCACCTTGCGACTTGGCGCCCACGCCCCAGGCCGCCACCGGCTCAAAACTTGGATTTGGCAAGGCCATCACCTAGGCTCCGAGATGGCTACATGGGCAAAAGATCCGAAGCTTCGGGACGGAGCAATGGCCAAAATGGCATGGAGACGTGCTTGTTGCTTGTTGTTGTTGTTTGTTGTCATCTAGATTTAAGGGGAGAGGGGTGTAGTAATATGTATGTATGTATATATGTATGTATGTATGTATGTATGTATGTATGTATGTATGTATGTATGTATGTATGTATGTATGTATGTATGTATGCATGTATGTATGTATGTATGTATGTATGTAATCCTTAACCAGTTCCACATCTTCGATGCCTCACAGGGTAAAGGTAGGAAAGTTCAACAATCAACGACATCAGGGTAGACAGAAGTGGTAGTCAGGGAAAGGGTTCAGGTACAGTTACAATAATAGGGGCACCTGCTCCTCTCTCCAAATAGGTAGGATTCAATCCACTACGGCTTCTACTCCTTTTCAGGTTTCGACAGAATACGATGTCGGAAGGAGACTAGGAGTCAGTCGGACGCCTCCCTGCTGGGGGGGCTCCGAGGAGAATCCATCAAGCTGGAGTTCATCTCCCTGGGGTTCCATCATGGGAATATCAGGTGGTCAATGGGGTATTCAACCTGGGGTACTAAATGGGGTTCTTCAACGGGGACCAAAAAGTCAAAAAGGTGGGGTACAATCAGGGTGGTGGACAGGTTCCCCTCCCAGATGTCCGGGTCTGGGCGGGGGACGGATTTATCACAGGGGTAGCTGGAGGTGGAGATGGCACCGGGGTGACCCGTGCCGCGCCGCTGGCCTCCCCCTCTGGGAGCAGCGGTACAGCTATGTCGGTTTTTATTTTGTAGCAACATGTCCGCCACACAATGTCGGACTCTGCAGATGAATCTCAGTTATGTTACCCCCTCCTCCCCTCTCACCCATAGGATCACGGGTCTCCTCCTCCCTTCCTGCTCGTTTTGCATCCACAGAGGACTGGGGCTCCAGAGTGTCGGTTCCATCACGATAGAGGTCCCCCTGTTATGGGGGGACCCGGAGACTTGGACCATGTGTAGGCAGAAATGCCCCCTTAACCCCCCACACGCTCTTGACCTCTTCCCCCAGTGAGTACCTCACAATTTTTTTTATTTTCTAGGGGCCGCAGGCAGCGCCACCTTGAAAAATTTTCGTTTTTATTTTCATCTGGGACCATTATTTCTGAGTTAAAGTGTGCTGCCTGTAGGCTGGGTGCCCGGGTAGCCAGGGTTCAGTTTCAGCCCTACAAGGGGGGGAAGAGAGGACACCTGGGCAACCAAGAGGTGTGAAAGAGCGTCGTGGGTTCTAAAAATAAAAAGCTGTAAGATCCTCTCTGCCCTCCCCGCCAGGGCAACCCCCTCCTTGCCTGCCCCCAAGCTTCGGCTTCCACACATTTGACTGTGACAGGTCAGGGAGTAGATAACAACTCGGAAAATTTTATTTTTTCTGCGAGCTGCTGCTCCTGTTACAGACACTGGGAACAATTTCCAGATTGCTTGTGGTTTTTCATGCGGTGATGAAATAGACAGCGTCAGCCAGAAAATTCTGTCAGCAGTCAAGGGCACTGGTTGTCACTGTGTTTGGTTTTTCTTTTGCGCGACTGCCTGATGCGGTTCTTCACACCCTTCACGAGCCTACGGGCCTATAGCGCTTGGTTTTTCCTCACTTTCATTGTTGGTCATCAGTTGTCTGCGTCCGCCGTTAGGCTGTTGGGAGGGCAAGGTATGGAGGTATGGGACACGAATCAGGAAAGGAGGTAACTAGGAAGTGGGGGCCGTGTGTGATTGAATCATGGTCAAGCCGTTACCATTCTGATTTGTCGTGACGTGCAGACAGTGAGTATCGACGTCCCAGAATGACAAAAGCTGACATCACTCGCAAGTAAATCCACCCGACAACGACAGCATCTATGACGCGCAGATAGTGAGTATCGGCGTCTGTGGGAAGTGTGGGGTACCCCTTTTTGAATATGACCAAACTCCAGAGAAATAGTTGTCATGGGGCTGAACATGTGGAGTGGAGAGAAAACCAAAAAGATTACCTCTGTGGGACTGGTACAGGCACCGATACTCACTATTTGCATGCCCCTGGGCCTCAGGCAGTTGCGCTCTGTCTGGCACCCCTACAAAATTGCGATGGCTACCCTCTCATGGGGACCCTGTAGAAGAACCGGTGGGCCTGTGGGTTCAACCAGACAACGTCAGGGCCAGGATCATGACAATGTGTATTCTGGCCGGGTCCATTGACAACACTGTGTTGGATGAGGTCCTCAAACTGCGTCCCGATATCGAGACTAATACGTGGAGTTCCCTAGTGGGCAAGTTGCCAGATGGTGCTGAGAAGGACATCTGCCGCCAGGTTGTCAAATCCAAGAGAGTACCAGAAAGCTTCTCAAACATGTCCTCAAAATACTCCCTTTTGGATGCCATGCTGGCCACCATTGCAAAAGTCTCATACAGACCCATGCTTACCGAATGGAGCACTGCACGTCTCAATGCCAAGTCCGAACTTTGCTCTATCTGGTCAGCCTTTTACAAGGAAATTTTTAGTGAATCCGACGCTCTCTCAGAAGCTCCAGATCAACCCACAGACGTAGTCCCACAGGAACAGGGTCCGGAGTCCGCTGATGTCTTGGGTGCCATCTCCTCGGTCAACATCGTTGATGATCTTTCGATCAATGAGGAAGATAAACTTCAGTCCTTGGTTGCTGAGATGTACAGTGAGGATGTTCCTGTTGAAGTTTTGCTGTTGGCAGCATCGGGGATTAGGGGTAATATTTTCTTGAGATTGAAGTCAGCCACACCGGTTGAGGGCAGGTTCTGGAAGGGTGTCATGGTAGCGTTGCTCAAGTGGATGCGTCCTCTTAGGCAGTCAGAAGAGGAAGGGCATCGCCTGCAAGCCAAACTAGCTGCAGAGGCTAATAGAAAACGCAACGTTATTTCCAGTCCTTCTTCAGGTGCAGATGCGTCCAAGCCCTCTCCGTCCAAGCCAAAAAACTCCAAGAAACCGCGGGTAGAGGGAGTAGTCAGGGCACCAACGCTAGATGAATCGGCTTGCACTGCACAGGGCAGTAACTCCGCTGAGCCACGACAGGCTAGTGCCTCCATCACTGATAATGTTTCACCGCCGGTGCAACAATGGCAAGCAGGGTCTGGGCTAGGCAAAGTTATTGTTGAGAAGTCGCAGTCCACCACGGATCATTTGAAACCTATTCTGCTCAATGGGTTTGAACATACTGATGCCCTTGACTCCTTTTTGGGTTGTGAAGCTGCCTTCGGTTAGTTGTCTCTCGACTACAGAGTCTATCGGGACATGCCGTCCCAATTTGGTGAGGTTGTCATGTTCGTTCCGTCCAGCAGACTAGATCCCATCCCGGGAGGTAAGTACCGCGACAGCTTGCGCATCAGAGCATCCAGGGACCCATTGGGCCGCTCAGACCTCATTGAGGTGAAGGAATTACAACTGGTTGAAGGACTGCGAAAAAGTGGCTCCCATATTCCTTAGCCTGCGCCTGCCAAAGAGGCTCCTGTGAGTACACCTGTTTCAGGTATGTTTCTCTCGCCGTCTAAAATGCAATCCCCGGTGTGGTGTCTGTTTCCGCCCTTCTCCCCCTCTCATGCCTTCATTTCCATGTGGGGTTGGGGCTTTCAACGAGAGTTAGGGGAGATCATTAGATTCAGGGAGGTTGTGTCTGCTCACGCCATCGGGGGTCTGTCCAAGGTTTACGATGCCGCAGTAAAATCCACCGTGATAGGAGAGGATGACGACTCGCCGGAACACTCGGTCTCGGCTAAGGAGTGTGTAGAACTAGCAGTGAAACACAGAGATCATACGTTCTACGACGTGCGTGAATGGGCGGCTAAGGAGTTTTCAAAACGCAAAACGCTTACCAAGGTCAACAAAGTGCGTAAGAAGCTAAAAACGGGGGACTACTCTAAAGTGTCCTCAATTGCCCTAGGCCTTGACGCATCGTGGGGTCGGTTGGCCAGTGACGGGGTTCCCCCTCCTACTGTTGAGTGCAGTGATGCTGAACACCATCGGGTTTTGATATGTGGTGATCGAAAAGTGTCAGTTTGCCGCAACATGAGTCCTCAATGGACAGGCTTAACTAAGAAGGTAGAAACGATGGGGTCCAGACACGTGGCTTTGCTCGGTGTTCCCTCATCACCTGCGGATGCTACCCTCGTATGGTCAGCAACCATGGCGTGAGGCGATACTAAATTTCACATGTGTACCAATGCAGTTGTTTTGGGCAGGATGGGCGTGTTGGCGGCCCCAGTCCCTGTGAATTTTGTTGAACCGGAGTGTGTTCTTCCCCTTTCGGTGGTGGTCATTTCTTTACAATGGGGACGACGGCACCAAGTGCTAGTCAAGTCGGGAAAGGCACTGGCAAGACACCGCAAAGAGATTGTGGATGACACTGCTGGGTGGTGGCAAGATGTCTGCAGAATGACTGAGTGGGATCCCCTGTCTCGGGGATGGCTGACAGAAAAAATTCTGTGTCGATGCGTCCCGCAGGAAAGTGTCATGATGTTACATGTCTGGCTCAATTGAACCCCCCCTCAGTGGTCGTTGCAGCACTATGAAGTGCAAGCGTGGAGCTCCATTTCTATTCCTGAGTCTGCCACCCCTGTTGCCTTGCCATGGGGCTGCCTGTGTGCTAATGTTCAGGGGTTAAATAGGTCAGTTGAAATACGCAGGACCAAGTGGGATGAAGTGGTTGAGATGTGTGTCACCTCAGATGCCAAGGAGCTGTTCATTCAAGAAACGTGGGGCTCAATGAAAAAGCTAGACAGGCGATACATTGATGGCTTTTGGCATCGCTCCTCTGCTCACTGCGATGTTGGTAAAGGCCTAGAAGTCTGGGTTTTGTCATCCTGGGCACAGTTCAAAATTGTTCTTCTGGATACTAACCACTGTTTTCTTGTGGTGGTCCACAATGCTTGGGGTTTGGGGGTCCTGGGTAGCGTACACATGGCACAGAGGTCTGACGAACTGTTATACAATCAACAGTTGGTGCATCTGATTTTCGGTCTCCAACAGCTATCAGTGTCGTGGCTCATCGTGGGGGGTGACTGGAATAGGGACATCCGCACGCATAAATTGTCAGTTGCCCTTCTTAAGTTTGTGGGTGCCCGAGTTGCGTTCATGCAGGGGAGGGTTCATGATCCCAAGGACTTTTGCATTATAAAAGAAGTCTCGGGGCAATCCTGCGGTATGTGGCTGAGAGAGGTTGGCGACCACCCAGTTGTTTGGATTCAAGGGTGTCAGACAGCAAAGACAGGAGCCACAGGATCTTTGATGCGCCCAGTTGAACCTCGCAATTGGGACCATGACAACAGAGTAATTTTTTCCAATCTCATGGAAACCATGAGTCTCGGCATCGGTGATGCGTCTAGTTGGCTGCAGGCCTATGGAGAGTGTATCTCAGTCGTCAACCATGTGGTGAGTAGTCCTAAATCTGAAGAGGTCCACTCAGAGCTGAAATCAGTAGTTGCGTCTCTCAAGGCCATTGCGGGCGGCCAGGGCTGGAGAGTGCAGCGCTCCCTAGAATTCAGATTGTCCTCCAAATATTGGTCTACGGCGATTAGTGACTGGAAAGCTGTGTCAGGAACAGGTCTCACGGGGCGAACCATGAAGGTGCTGAAGTTGCAAGCAGCAAACCCGTTCATTGCATTACATCAGGTAACAGACACATCCTCTCAATCTCTGGTGACGGGTAGGGACATCCTACAGGTGTTGCCCAGGGAGTGTGTCCTGAAATACCCTGTGTGTTCCACTATTGTTCCTCCTGAGTGGGTTCAGTCTGTCATGCACCACAAGTATGTGCTGCATCTCACCCCTGTTGCAATCGAGGCCCGCAGGTACCTGATTCTCTCACAAGTGATGCAGGTCGCAGTAGAGTCCCTGTTGCGTATCTGGCACAAACTGACCAGTGCGACGGCAGGGGTTGATTGTTTTTATACCAAATCTAGTGAAATGGATGGGGCTGGCGTCCCTCTTCAGAGTGACTCAGATACTCAGACTTCCCTTTGATCAGTGGCCTTCGGAGGTCTTCTTGGCTCTACACCTTACATTAAAAAAATCTGCGGGTGACAATGTCAATGTTAATACCAGGCCTATTAAACTTCTCTCAGCCCTATTTCGCATACAAGCTGAACTGTATGCCCCTTTGATTCAGCTGGCCACAGCACCAAATGAGTCGGGGTGTAGACAGTATGCAGGGTTTAAAGGGTCTTCCGCACCTGCCCTGCGCTGCATGCTACACACAGTGATCACCCAATCCCTGGCGGTGGGAGGTGATGTTATGACGATGTTTTTGGATTTCTCTGGTGCCTTTGATGAAATCAACAGGCGAGCCATTCTGAGGGTTGCTGATATGTATCCGTTTTTACGTGGAGTTGTGCATGAAGTGGTTCATCACTACATGTCCTTCAGGCAATACGTGGTTTCTGCCCTGGGCCTATCGGAGTCGTATAGTCAAGTAGAGGGTGTCCTTCAAGGGGGGAGTTTAGATCCACTTTTTTACATACTTGCGGTTAATTTGATACATCTTGCCATGCGTCAACTGGGGGTTTGGGTTCCGGTATGTGTTCCTCCCTCGGTAGAAATGATTGCTTCTCTGGGCTATGTAGACGACATAGTGGGGTTTTCTAGCATAGACGACACACAGCGAGTGGCCGACCACCTTCGTGTTATTATTGACTGCGTCGGACAGCGCAACAATAGCTCCAAAATGAACGTTCAAGTACTTCAGGTCAAGCAAGGCTCAGTCTGCAGTGTCAGCAAATCGGTCGTCTGGGACGACAAGCCAGTGTGGTCCACCAGTAGACACCAACACATAAAATTCCTGGGGGGAAACGCTAATATTTTGGGAGGGTTCCCTACCATCAAAAAAGTCATTACAAGGTGGTCTCGAACGGTCATCAGCAGGCTGCGAGGGTGGCCCGTGTCTGTGGGTGTGGCACACACTGTGATAGAAGGACTTGTATTCAACAGGCTTGTGTTTCGCTGCTGTGTGAATGTGCCAACGGACGTGCAAATCAGTTCAGTGACAGGGTCCATATGCAGGGTGTACAGACTGGTCTTTGGGTTGGCCCCCAATACTCCACGTGCCTGCATAGTTTCCATTCTAGGAAGAGCTGCCCCAGATCACGTTCTTTGGGTCACAGTCATCAATGAACTTTTTAAGTCTCTAAATGGGCCCAACGCCCTGCTGGCCCAATCTGCGTGGGCACACTGGTCGAACCCGTGCCTACATCGCTTTGACAGCGACTCTCAGCGCATTCAGTCCAGTCTCCAAAGCTTGGGCAATCAGTTTCGCAAACTCGGGTCAGGTCAAGGGGCTAAGTGGTGTGTGAAACCGCCTCGGGGGGGTGCTTTCCCTACAATTTTGTATGTTTTTGGTGATGCGAGCCTCAAGGATTGCTGGGGGGGAGCGGCAAAAGTTGTGGACAGTCAGGGCCAAGTGTGGCTGGAGTACAGTGTCTCCCTCTCTGCTATTGGTCTCAGCACCAAGTTGGTAGAAGCCTCTGTTGTGTTGTCTGCTGTAGTTGCCATTGCCGAATTTGTCTCCTCCCATGGCGTGTGCTTAGAAGAAATCTGAGTGTGGTCTGACTGTTTATCAGCTGTGCAGTCTCTGCAATCCAGAGACATGGCGGACAAAACTGCATCAATCATGGACAGGGTTGTCGCACACTTTGTCTTGACGCATCTTCCGGTTCAGATGGGTTGGGTGCCAGCACAGCACGATACGGAAATTGATGACTGGATATCATCGTTCAACTCCGGAACGGATTCTGAAGCGAAAGTTGGTGCGCGCGGTGAGCGTCAGGAGGTCTCAGTTCTTGATGTATGGCTGGACAGAGATTCCATTCTTCCATTCCAAGCTGACAGATTGATAGTTGACCTCAAGCGTCATTTGCTTAGTCAATCTGATGATGCTCTCCTCAGCGTCTCTTCCTCTTGCTCACCCACCCCTCCGGAGAGATCATGGCGCATGGTGCTACCCGAATCCGTCTCACGGCTCAAGTGCTGGGTGCAGCTGCAGCCATTAGGAATAGAGCATTGGGGACGCATAAGGGCTTGGAGTGTGTATGCGTCAGCAAACCAGTGGGAGTGGCAGCTCAGAGAAGCAGAATGTTCACTGTGCTCCATGTGGTGCCACTCGGTAACACAACATAGATTCCAGGAATGCATTTTTACTAAAGTGCGGGCTCTTGCTTGGTCTGGACATGTCTGCGAAGTTTTGTGTGCTGCGGGCATTCCCCGTAACCGTATCGCTCTTCGATGGGGGGGTGTTGAGATTTTGGGACATCCGGGTCTGTTCATTGTTTGGTGTCATCGTGCGAAGGGAGCTCCCATATCTGATTCCTCGAAATCAGTGAAGCCTTTGTGGCCCATATGGCTGGGGTTAGGCCCAATTAGGGGTAATTCGCTGGTTCTCTCCAAATTGGGTGTCAGTCAACCGCATATCCAGATTTATCAAGTCCTAGAGTGCGCGTATGCCATGGTACACGGTGGGTACGATATAGATAATGTCCGACCTCTGTGTCCTCTGTTTCATTCTTAGTGGGCTGCAGGAATGAACTCAGGTGTGCTGCTGGGGTTTCAGACGCCAACTGCATATCTGGACAGTCACACTCCCTCCAACCTGCTCTGGGTTCTTTTCTCGTCTGTCAAGGGGAAAGGATACGTAGGGCATGTTCTGGTGAGTTGCAAGGGGACAGTTAAGATGACGGTCTGGCACTCGAAAGTCCCCTCCGTATGGAATCTGCGAATGCCAAGGGAACCTTCATTCTGTCTTCAGAGAGGCAATGAGGAGACAACTGGGGGGGAGGGGTGTGTATTGGTGCCTCCTGGGTGTGCAATGGCCATGGGAGGGGCTTCGCCAGGATTCGGGACTCAAGCTGTGGCGTTTTATGGTGCGGACAGAGCAGTCCTGTCTGTCACTGGGGTGGGTTATTTCTGATGCCTCTCACTCCCGTGGTGTTCCCCCGCCTGTGGTGAAACCTGTTCTAGATATAGAATTTGGTAACCGTCTCTCTTAAGGCCGTGCGAACAAGTATCAGCCAGATTCTGGGAGGCACAGATCGACATCGGCTCCCAGCACGACTTATGGGTCATACCACTATGCCTATTCTGGGTCTAAGGGAAGCAAAGGAGGATCCATGGGTAAGCAGGGTGGCAAAGGCAAGGGGAAACACATGTACTAAGTCGACATAACACGTGCTTTCAGAAGGGAGTGGCCTGGGTCGGCAGTCACATCCTTGCTAAGTCACTTTCGTTCAGAGATTTGATTTGCTTTGTGTTCGGTGTGTAGGTTGTAGGGGAGGGTTGCTGTGGAACTTGGAAGGGGACTGGTCGGAACCCAGACAAAGCGGATTTTTCAAATCAAATCAAAATCAAATCATGTATGTATGTATGTATGTATGTATGTATGTATGTATGTATGTATGTATGTATGTATGTATGTATGTATGTATGTATGTATGTATGTATGTACCTGCGGCTCACTTGGAAATGTCAAGTTGGGGCGCAGTTGGGCTCGTGGGCCCCTTCCAGGAAGAACCTCGGATTCGCCGGGGGGGACTCCGCTATAGGTAGGTAGGTAGGTAGGTAGGTAGGTAGGTAGGTAGGTAGGTAGGTAGGTAGGTAGGTAGGTAGTTAGGTAGGTAGGTAGGTAGGTAGGCAGGTAGTTGTTGTTGTTGTCGTTAGGGCACCTAGCACGTGCCGGCGGGAGAAATTGCCAGACACGCTGTCCCTGGGCAGGGCGCAAGGGAGCAGTCGGCCGGCGTCACGCTGGCCGGGCGTGTGCCGACAACGACCGAGGGGGGGGGGGGGGGGGGTTCCGCCTTCTGTCTGTGGGGGGGAGGGGGCGTGTGTCGCTGTGAGAGGGACCACCTGCCCATGCGACCCTGGTTCCCTCCCCCGCCGTGGGAGGAGGGCGTGCGCACCTGTGCGAAACGGAGGCAGGATGGGGGGCGGGATGGAGGGACCACGTGTCCGGGGATCTGCGGGGCCCCGGTTCCCCTTGCTTCCAGCCACCACTCCCCCGCGACAGGGGAGGGGGCTACGTCCTGTGCGGAGGTGGAGTAAGGGAGTGGAGGGGGCGGGGAGTATGTATGGTCTATCCCCAGGTGCCCGTCCCTCTGTCCCGCGTGTGGGAGGCCGCGCGGCACGGCCGGCGGGGGGTCCAGGCCTGGGCGGCGCGTGGGTAGCGGCGGGCGGCCGAGGCGGAGGCGGCGCCATGCGGGTGCGGGGCCCGTGGCGGTCGCGGGGCGGTGTGGGCGGACCGACCCGGCCGGCGGTGGCCCTGAGAGCCCCACTCCATGAAGTCGGCGCGCCGGGGGCACGCGCGCCGCGCTGGCCTGGCCGCGGGGGGCGCGTGTGCAAGGGCATTGGCGCGCCCGATGCGGGCCCCACTGCGGGCCGCGGGACCAGCAGCAAGCTTCAAGCGTGGCCTGAGGGCCGAGGCCGGGGCCGGGCGCGTGGGTAGCGGCAATCAGCCAAGGCGGAGGCGGCGTCATGCGGGTGCGGGGCCCGTGGCGGCCGCGGGGCGGCGCGGGCGGACCGGCCGGTGGTCGGCGGCGGTCTTGACAGCCCCACTCCATGGGGTCGGCGGGCGCGCCATGGTCACGCGCGCCGCGCAGGCCTGGCTGCGGGGGGCGCGTGTGCAAGGGCGCCGGCGCGCCCGATGAGGGCCCCTCTGTGGGCTGCGGGTCCGGCGGCAAGGGCGCAGCGTGGGGCTGCGCCGGGGCGGGGTATGGGGCCGCGCAGGGGCGTAGCTGCGTGGGGCCGCGCAGGGGCGTAGCTGCGTGGGGCCGCGCAGGGGCGCAGCGTGGGGCTGCGTAGGGGCTGCGCAGGGGCGCAGCGTGGTGCGGTGCAGGGGCGCAGCCGTGCGGGGCGGCGCAGGGGCGCAGCAGTGTGGGGCCGCACAGGGGCGCGGCGCGGGGCTGCGGAAGGGCGCAGCGTGGGGCTGCGTAGGGGCGGTGGGGGCACGGCGTGCACGTTGGGGGGGGGGGGGGGGGGCTGTGGGATGGTGGGTGGGTGCGCGCGCGCGAGGGGGACGGGGGTGCGGTGAGCACAGCCGCAGAACGTCACCATGCGGCCGACCGGGCGGAGGAGCAGCCGGGGCTGGCCAAAGTTGGCCGGGGAGCCCGGGGCGCTCGAGGTGTCGGGGGGGCCGCGGTCAGCGGTGGGGCCCGCACCCCGCTCGGCGGGGACGAATTCCGCCGAGCATCATCCACGCGGGCGAATCCTGGTGGAGGCAGGGGGGAGCGCCACGCCGTCCCCTCGCGGCCGAACCGGACCGGGACGGGCCCCGCCGGAGGGATATCGGGGGGGCGGGCGGGGCTGGGCTCCGGGGCTCCGGGGCCCGGGTCCCTGGTGGTTGTGGGCCGGCGCGGGGGAGACCGGGCGGGCCTCTGGGCTGTGGCTGGTGAGGGGGGGCGTGGAAGGGCCGGGCGGGCTCGGGGGCGAACCCCGAGAGGCCCCCGGGGGCTGGGCGAGGGCTCCCGAGGGCGGCCGTTCCTTGAGGGGGGTGGGGGGGTGGCTCCCTGCCCGGGCTGCGCAGGGGCGCATCGTGGTGCGGTGCAAGGGGCGCAGCCGTGTGGGGCGGCGCAGGGGCGCAGCAGTGTGGGGCCGCGCAGGGGTGCAGCGTGCGGCCGCGCAGCGGTGCAGCGTGGGGCCGCGGAGGAGCGTGGCGTGGGGCCGCGTATGGGCGCGGCGCGGGGCTGCGCAGGGGTGCAGCGTGGGGCCGCGGAGGAGCGCGGCGTGATGCCGCGTATGGGCGCGGCAAGGGGCCGCGCAGGGGAGCGGCGCGGGGCTGCGCAGGGGCGCAGCGCGGGGCCGCGCAGGGGCGCAGCAGCGTGAAGCTGAGCGGGGGCGCAGCGTGGGGCTGCGCAGGGGCGCAGCGCGGGGCCGAGCAGGGGCGTAACGTGGGGCTGCGCAGGAGCGCAGTAGTGTGGGACTGAGCAGGGGCGCAGCGTGGGGCTGGGCAGACGCAGCGTGGGGCCGCGCAAGAGTGCAGCGTGGGGCCGCGGATGGGCGCGGCAAGGGGCCGTGCAGGGGCGCGGCGTGGGGCCGCGCAGGGGTGCAGCAGTGTTGGGCTGCGCAGGGGCGCAGCGTGGGGTTCAGCAGGGGTGCAGCGTGGGGCTCTGCAGGGGCGTGGGGCTGTGCAGGGGCGCAGCAGCGTGGGGCTGCGCAGGGGCGCAGCGTGGGGTTGAGTAAGGGCGCAGCGTGGGGCCGCGCACGGGCGCAGCAGCGTGGGGCGGCGCACAGGCGCAGCAGTCTGGGGCTGCGCAGGGCCGCAGCGCGGGGCTGCGGAGGGGCGCAGCAGCGTGGGGCTGCGCCGGGGCGCGGCATGGGGCCGTGAAGGGGCGCAGCAGCGTGGGGCTGCGCAAGGGCGCAGCGTGGGGCTGAGTAGGGGCGCAGCGTGGGGCTGCGTAGGAGCGCAGCGCGGTGCGGTGCAGGGGCGCAGCAGTGTGGGGCGGCGCAGGGGCGCAGCAGTGTGGGGCTGCGCAGGGGCGCAGCGCGGGGCTGCGCAGGGGCGCAGCGCGGGGCCGCGCATGGGCGCGGCATGGGGTCGTGGAGGGGTGCAGCAGCTTGGGCGTGCGCAGGGGCGCAGCGTGGGGCTGCACAGGGGCGCAGCGCGGGGCCGCGTATGGGCGTGGCATGGGGCCGTGAAGGGGCGCGGCGCGGGGCCGCGCAGGGGCGCAGCAGCGTGCGGCTGCGCAGGGGCGTAGCAGTACGGGGCTGCGCCAGGGTGTAGCGTGGGGCCACGGATTGGGCGCAGCGGGGGGCTGCGTAGGGGCGCAGCAGCGTTGGGCTGCGTAGGGGCGCAGCGTGGGGCTGCGCGGGGCGGCAGCAAGGGGCTGCGCGGGGGCGCAGCAAGGGGCCGTGCAGGGGCGCAGTAGCGTGGGGCTGCGCAGGGGCGCAGCGTGGGACTGCGCCGGGGCGCGGCATGGGGCCGTGAAGGGGCGTAGCGTGGGGTGGGGCTGCGCAAGGGCGCAGCGTGGGGTTGAGTAGGGGCGCAGCGCGGGGCTGCGCAGGGGCGCAGCGTGGTGCGGCGTAGGGGCGCAGCAGTGTGGGGCTGCGTAGGGGCGCAGCAGCGTGGGGCTGCGCAGGGGCGCAGCGCGGGGCCGCGTATGGGCGCGGCATGGGGCCGTGGAGGGGTGCAGCAGCGTGGGGCAGCGCAGGTGCGCAGCGTGGAGCCGCGTAGGGGCGCAGCGTGGGGCCGCGCAGGGGCGCAGCGTGGTGCAGCGCAGGGGCGCAGCAGTGTGGGGAGGCGCAGGGGCGCAGCAGTGTGGGGCTGCGCAGGGGCGCAGTAGCGTGGGGCCGCGCAGGGGAGCAGCGCGGGGCTGGGCCGGGGCGCAGCGTGGGGCCGCGCAAGAGTGCACCGTGGGGCCGCGTATGAGCGTGGCATGGGGCCGTGAAGGGGCGCGGCGCGGGGCCGCGCACGGGTGCAGCAGCGTGGGGCTGCGCAGGGGTGTAGCAGCGTGGGGCTGCGCCAGGGCGCAGCGAGGGGCTGCGAATGGGGAGCAGCAGGGGGCTGCCTGGGGGCCCAGCAGCGTTGGGCTGTGCAGGGGCGCAGCGTGGGGCTGCGCGAGGGCGCGGCAAGGGGCCGTGCAGGGGCGCGGCGCGGGGCCGCACAGGGGCGCAGCAGCATGGGGCTGCGCAGGGGCGCAGCGTGGGGTTGCGCAGGGGCGCAGCAGCGTGGGGCTGCGCCAAGGCGCAGTATGGGGCCGCGAAGGGGCGCAGCAGCGTGGGGCTGCGCAAGGGTGAAGCGTGGGGCTGAGTAGGGGCGCAACATGGGGCTGCGCAGGGGCGCAGCGTGGTGCCGCGCAGGGGCACAGTAGCGTGGTGCGGCGCAGGGGCGCATCGCGGGGCTGCGCAGCGGCGCAGCAGCGTGGGGCTGCGCAGGGGCGCGCATGGGCGCGGCATGGGGTCGTGGAGGGGTGTAGCAGCGTGGGGCTACGCAGGGGCGCAGCGTGGGGCTGCATAGGGGCGCAGCGTGGTGCTGCGCAGGGGCGCAGCGTGGGGCTGCGTAGGGGCGCAGCGTGGTGCTGCGCAGGGGCGCAGCGTGGTGCGGCGCAGGGGCGAAGCGCGGGGTTGCGCAGGGGCGCAACAGCGTGGGGCCGCGCAGGGGAGCAGCAGCGTGGGGCTGCGCACGGGCGCAGCAGCCCGGGGCTGCGCTGGAGTGGAGCGTGGGGCGGCGCAGGGGCGCAGCAGCGTAGGGCTGCGCAGGGGCGCAGCGTGGTGCGGCGCAGGGGCGCAGCGTGGGGCCGCGTAGGGGCGAAGCGCGGGGTTGCGCAGGGGCGCAACAGCGTGGGGCCGCGCAGGGGAGCAGCAGCGTGGGGCTGCGCAGGGGCGCAGCAGCCCGGGGCTGCGCTGGAGTGCAGCGTGGGGCTGCGCAGGGGCGCAGCAGCGTGGTGCTGCGTAGGGGCGCAGCAGCACGGGTCTGCTCAGGGGCGTAGCAGCGTGGTGCTGCGCAGGGGCGCAGCAGCGTGGGGCTGCGCAGGGGCGCAGCAGCGTGGGGCTGCGTAGGGGCGCAGCAGCGTGGGGCTGCGCAGGGGCGCAGCAGCGTGGGGCTGCGCAGGGGCGCAGCAGTGTGGGGCTGCGTAGGGGCGCAGCCGCGTGGGGCTGCGCAGGGGCGCAGCAGCGTGGGGCTGCGCCGGGGCGTGGTATGGGGCCGTGAAGGGGCGCAGCAGCGTGGGGCCGCGCAGGGGCGAAGCGTGGGGCTGCGTAGGGGCGCAGCGTGGTGCGGCGCAGGGGCGCAGCGTGGCCCCGCGCAGGGGCGAAGCGCGGGGTTGCGCAGGGGCGCAACAGCGTGGGGCCGCGCAGGGGAGCAGCAGCGTGGGGCTTCGCAGGGGCGCAGCAGCCCGGGGCTGGGCTGGAGTGCGGCGTGGGGCGGCGCAGGGGCGCAGCAGCGCGGGGCTGCGCTGGAGTGCAGTGTGGGGCTGCGCAGAGGCACAACAGCGTGGTGCTGCATAGGGGCGCAGCAGCGCGAGGCTGCACAGGAGCGTAGCAGCGTGGGGCTGCGCAGGGGCGCAGCACCGTGGGGCTGCGCAGGGGCGCAGCAGCGTGGGGCTGCGCAAGGGCGCAGCAACGTGGGGCTGCGCAGAGCAGTTGTGTGGGGCGTCGCAGTGGTGGGGGGGCTGTGTAGGGGCGCAGCGGCATGGGGGTGCGCTGGGGCGCAGCGTGTGGCTGTACAGGGGCGCAGTGCGGGGCTGCGCAGGGGCGCAGCAGCGTGGGGCTGCGCAGGGGCGCAGCGCGGAGCAGCCCCGGGGCGCAGCGTGGGGCCGTGGAGGGGCGCAGCGTGGGGTTGCGCAGGAGCGCAGCAGTGTGGGGCTGCGCAGGGGCGCAGCGAGCGGCGGCGCAGTGGTGGGAGGCTACGCAGGGGCGCATCATGGGGCCTCTGGGCTGTGGCTGGTGAGGGGGGGCGTGGAAGGGCCGGGCGGGCTCGGGGGCGAACCCCGAGAGGCCCCCGGGGGCTTGGCGAGGGCTCCCGAGGGCGGCCGTTCCTTGAAGGGGGGGGGGGGGGGTTGCTCCCTGCCCGGGGGACGACGGGGGCCCCTCTTGAGCGAGGGGGGGGGGAGGGCGTGTTTCGCCCGGTGTAGGGCCATGTCGATTCATGGCCGCGCGGCATGGGACTATATCCCCAACCCTCCGCGCGGGAGTTCCTTTTTGGGGGGGGTGAGGGGGGGGGGGCTGTTGGGGGGGGGGGGCTGGCGGTCGTTGTGTGCACCCTCCCATGCGGGGGGGGGTCGCCGGTGGGACCTCCGTCCGGCTTGGCCGAAAATACCCCGTGGCGTCCCCTGGGCCCGTGGGTCCCTTCGAGGAAGAACCTCGGATTCGCCGGGGAGGACTCCGCTAAGGTAGGAGGAGGAGGAGGAGGAGGAGGAGGAGCGCCTGCCGCGGTCTCACGTACGGTGAGCCTTGGCGTCGTCCCTCGGGGGCCCCACGCAGGCTCTGCCGAGGGAGTCCTCCGTCTTACCTCCGCTAGAGCAAGACGAATCTCGTCGCACACCTGAGAACGCTCCTTCCAGCAGGCCGTCTGGGTCACAACGTCGGTGTACGACAACGCTACGGTCCGATCTGCTCTCCGGTCCCGGCCACCAACCGCTCCGATCTGTCCTGGATCCACCCGAGTCAGCGTTCCAAGATCAACGGGCACGGAAGATGTGGGTCTCCCGGGGCATCACCTCCGACTTGGAACGCCGCCAGACAAGGAGCGCGGTCCGGCACGACTGCGCGCTGCACCGGAGCGGTCCGGGCGCGTGAGATCGAGGACGGGTCACGGCCGGGGACCAGGCCACGGGGCGGGCCGTCCCAGGGCCACCTGCATGTCCTTGAAGACCGTGCGGGGTCCTTGGGAAGCCGCAATGAGGATGGCCGAGAACGCGGAATGTAGTGCGGCACACCACGAGGGGATCACATCTCCATAGAGGCCGGCCTCCAGGCTCCGTCCATTGCCACCGTAATGGATGGCCCAGAGGCGGCGTCGATCTGGGAGATGGGGGGCAAGCCCGTGCCGTCCGAGACTGTCCAAGATGATCACGTCATGGGCTTTCGGCTCAATCTCCTGCCGCACGGTCGGCGGAATCTGGTTCGTCTCGTTGTACACATACAGGACGCGGTACGGACTGTGCTTGTTCCGGGTGGAGATGGCGGACTTCACCGTAGGGGCCAGGAGGAGGTCCCCTGATAGCCAGAGTCCTAGGAGGACGTCCCAGGCCGGCCACCTGCCTGAACCGGGCGTTGGGGCCCAGTTGGTAACGTGATACACTCTGGCGGTGGGTTGTTGGCGAGGGATTGTTTGAGGGGGACCCGCGGCAGGGGAGAGAAGTGGTCGGCAAGAGGTAGGACGGGCACCGCGTGCCGCTTATGTAGGAGGACGGTAGTGAGAACGACGTCGCAGAGCAGGCGACGGAGACGCGCAGGACGCAGACCTCTGTGCAACAGGGCATCCCTGTGTGGCGTGGAGATGGCTCCGAGACGACCAATGGTGTAGGTTGCGATGGTGTGGTGGGCCGGGGAGCCACAGTGGCCGCCGCCCGGCGGATGATGGCTCGCAGGTTTGCGGTGGTGGCGTTGGGTGGTGGGCCGAGCGGCCTGCCCTCCCATCCCGTGATGGTCCGGACGCGCGCTAGTGAGAGTGCCTCAAGAGTGGCAAGGTGCCTTTGGCGCAGCTGGTCCAACGCAACGGCGGCTTGTTGATGGAGAGGTACCGGGACGCCTACCACGTAGACTGGATCCGCCGGGGGCACATAGCGCGCCCCTAACGTGCGGCGGTAGTCCACTTTGGTGGGCTGGCCAGGGGCAGCGGGTAGGGGCGCCAGCCCTACATCCTTCTCCAGAAGGAGAACGTCCCAGGCCGCTCGGATGCGTTCTTTGAGGCGGGCAACCTCCATGAGGTGCGACGATTGGGATGCCCAATCCGGGTAGGCGAGGGTGTAGCGTTGAAGGTTGGTGACGCGGACACGTATCGTCGATGGTACCGGCTGGCTGGGGACGGGGGGCCCGTAGGCGGCCGTAGCTGCGGTGTATAGCGCTGAGGTCACCTCGGTATAGCGTGGCTGCGTTTGGGGCGCGCCTGGGGGCGGCGTAGTGAGTTCGGCCCGAAAAGTGTCGTTGAGGGTGCGGAGCTGGCTGGCGAGGGGCTCCCGCGGGATGGGGAAGCGGCCCTTTTTCGAAGGGCACACCAATTGGGGCGCTGGCGGGAGGTCATGGAGGGTGGCAGTCACGGGTAGGTGGTCAGATGGGAAACTGGAGTCGGAGCGCACCTCCGTGGTGTGGGCTGCTTCCGAAGGGGCGTGGAGGAAGATGTGGTCCGGGGCACCGGCGAAACCTTGCGGGCTCACCCACGTGGGGGCCTCCGCAAGGGGGCGTAGACGGCGCATCCCAAGGCGCGTGAGCGTGGGGAGGACGAGGTCACAGAGGGAGGCAGGGGAGACAGGGAGGTGCGAGACCCAGCGGCAATTGGCGTTCAGGTCCCCTGTCAGGACAACCACTCTAGCCGGGGTGAGGAGGAGGTACGGGTATACCCAATCCAGGATTTCTTGGAGGGTGTCGAGGTTCCCGTCGGCGGGGAGATACACGTTGGCGTGGCAGTGGGTCACGCCCGCCATGGTGAAGTGTGTGACGAGGGCTCGTCCCGACGGGTGGGCGCTGTGGCTGGTCACGACCAGGTCCGGGGTCCTGTAGAGGAGAGTGGCACATCCCCCAGCCACTCTTGCTGGTGCCTGGATGGTGTGGTACAGGGGGTGAACCCGTTGGATGATCAGGGGTCCCGCTTCTTGAACATGCAGGGCTAGCGGGTACTGGCACTCGCGCACCAGGACGTCCAGGGCGCGGAGCTTAGGTCGCAGGGACATCTGCACGTTGAGGGTCATCACGTCCGGGCGGGGTGCCACGTGGCCGGTGAGGGGGGGACCACGGCAGGAGCCGGCGGCGGTGGAGTGCTGGGTTAGCTTGCGGTCCACGGCTGCGGGGAGGGCGTGAGGCAGGCCTCGCATCCACTTGCGGAGGTGCCGGTGGTGGTACGTGGCCGCTATCGCCAAGACACTGGCCCGGGTGAGGCCTGTGGCTGTGATGGAGACACGGCTGTGTAGGGATTGTGGGAGGACCACGTGGTGGTGCTCGGGCAAGATGAAAGAGGTGGGTGGCAGGCCCTTGCGGCAGAGCAGCAACTGATGGGAGCCTGCCACCTGCACACAGTGCACGGCGCCCACTAACGACAGAACGCCACGGGGCCAGGGGTCTGCCCCGCTGCACGCCCGGTAGTAGTGCACACCCACCGGCAGGTGCAGGCACATTTCGAGGGCGTAGGGGGGCGTGATGAACTGGGCAGTGCCTAGGGCCGGCACCGGTACCAGGCCCCACTCTCTGGGGGGGGAGCTGGGAGTGTATGCGCCCAGGTGCAGGTCCCGGACGCGGGGGACGCCGTCGAGGTGGGAGTGGCGGAGCTGAGACACGGCGTCAGGGATGTCCTCGTTGCGCCCCGCCATGTCCCGGGTTACCGGTCTCGCGGATGCCGACCGAAGTACGGCTGGTAGCGGTGGGGGTCGGCTGGGGGGCTCCAGGGCGGGGGAGCGTAGGGGTTGTGGGCCATGGCCACCCGGGGGTCGTGGGGGTCCCCCGAGTACGGGTAGGGCTGGAGGGGGGCTGCTGCATGGTGGTCGTGGGGGCTGGAATGCGCCTGGGGCTCATCGCGGTACGCGCTACGACGCCTCGGCGACGGGCTGTCGCGGCGATGGCCTGGGCTGCGGCGGCGGGACAGGGACCGGTCCGAGCGGCGGGGGCTGTACCTGCGCTGATATTTGGAGTCCGGTTCTCCGTCCGATCCTGACGTTGCCGTAAGGTCCACCTGATCGTCAGGGTCCCGTGGACGGCGCTGCTTCCCGCGGCTTCCCCGATGAGTCTTCCGGGGCGGATGGTCTCGGCCAGGGTCAGGCACCCACGGCGTGAACGGTTGCTTCTTCGATTCGGCCCATGTCACTCGCCAGCCACGAGCCGTGTGCTGCCTGGTCAGTTGCATGCCTCGCTCGTACTGTGCTGGTCGGATTCCGACAATCGTAAACTTGGATGTATGGTTCAATTGTTCTTCAGTAATGGAGGAAAGGCCTGCACCAAATTTATCCCGAAGGATACCACCGAGGAGTCCTGCATCAACTTCACCGGACGGCGGATCATCGACTTCTTGCCAGCCGACCCACAGGGCTTTCGAGAAAACTTGCGGATCAATTTTTTGGGGCGTATACCCCTTCTTTTTCGCTGCGCCCTGTGCCTGGTTGGCGGCTGCAGCTTCTGCTGGGGAGGTGGCCGGGCTGTCAGAAACCCGTTGGACTGCAGGGGGGTTGGAGAGGAAGGAGCGCAGGACTTCCGCGATGCCGGGCAGGCTGGGCGCGTGGCTGTGGACCCAGGCCCACTGCTCCCGAATCGGCGACTGCGGGAGGGTGTTGACGTTCGCGCCGTACTGGCGGAAGAGCTGGAGGTGGAGGGCGTGCGCAACCTCGTCCTCACAGCCCTTGGGGATCTCCGGGATCCACTCCAGCAGGGAGGTCAGGGCGGCATCAGCAGGCGACGGCACAGACGGCGGCGGCTGGGCAGGTGCGCCCGGTGCCCGAAAGGCAGAGACCGCCCTCGGCTTCGGGACCGGGTCCGGGACAGCGAACGACAATTCGGGTGCACGCGCAGGGGTCTCCGGGACCGGCACGGCGCTTGGCGCGGCCATAGCCCTACGGAGGACGTCGGCCAACTCCTCGAGGTTGGGTGCCCGGGGCGAGGTGAGAACTGCTGCGGCGAGTATGACCGGCACGAGGACCAGGAATTGCTGAGAGCCGGGGGGAGGCAGCTCGAATGAAGCCGGAACGGTACTGCGCACGGCGTTGGCGAACGTTGGCGGCGTGGACTGGAGGCCGTGGAGTCTGGTGGCGATGGACAGGAGGGGGGGAACCGACCTGATGAAGTTGTTGAGCCGAACGGCTTCGGCCTGCCGCTGTGCCGCGGCGCAACGCTGGGCCTGCTGCTGGGCATTATCTCGTTCGGTGCGCACCATGTCCAGATCCCACGCGAGGGACTCCAGGTCGCTCCGTGCCACGGCCAGCTCCCGCTGTTGGGCCTCGTACTCGTCATGCAATTGAGCGTAGTCGGTGGAGTAGGCCGTGACATCCAGGTCCGGGACGAAAGGCTCCCCCACCTGGGAGGGACTGGGGGGGGGCTGACCCGACGGCCGGGGCCGGTGACTCCGGAGGCGTGGGGTCCGCGGCAGCCGGTGGTACCTGGGAGGCTGGCTCTGGGAGATTGAAAGAAAGCCTTGTCTGTTCGGGCAACAGTGATGAAGGCGATGGTTCGGACCCCGAAGGGGTGGGTTTGCCTTGGGCCTTGTACAGGGCTGACGCTGGGGTGAACGCCGTCGTGGCGAACAGAGTGCCGGCGGGGCTGGGCGCTGCTTGCCCTTTGGTGAGGTAAGGTGCGTGGCTGGGCGGTGTGAGCGGGGGCGGGTTGGCGATGTCGGCGATGCCGGCCTGCAACAGGGCGAAAGTGGGGGCTGTGGCCCAGGAATGTTCGCCAGCCTGCTCGATCTGATGCAGCAGCTCCACGCTGCGGATTGGCAGGACCGAGCATTCGAGCAGCAGCCGCAGCTGCTCGGGGGTCCACATGCCCTTGTTGGCGAGGGCGGGGGGCGTGGGAACCGGGGCTGGCGTGTACTGCCCTGTGAGGCAGACGGAGGAGGCCCACGCCAGGAGTCCGAACTTCAGCGGGACGAGGTCTGCCGTCGGGATATGGGCTGCCTGCAGGACCGCATGCACGTTGTTGGGCAGCGCCCAAAAGGCTGCAACTACCTCTCGGGTGCGGAGGCGGTCCCATGACGGTCTGAGGTGGGGGGCAAGGAACTGGCTGATGGGTTTGTGGATCTTGTGGGAGACCTTCTGGCTTTGGATGTCTGGAGGGACGGCAGTGTCGACGGGCGGCGGCTGTTCGCGGGCTGTGTACAGGCCCTTGAAGACTTGGCTGCGGAGGCGTGACGCTGAGATTGGAGCATGGCTTGGGCTCCACCGCGCGACGAGTGCCGCTGCGAGGGCCTCAGGGTCCTTGGAGACATACTCCAGCAGTGGGCCTCCTTGTACCAGCGACAGGGGGACGTGTTCGATGACCTTCGTGTCAGACGGGCCTGCGGCGACTATTACGGTGGCTGTGAGCAGGAGCCCCCGCGGCGTCCACACCCCCGTCACAGCTGTGATAGCCTGGATGTCGCCGTTGGCAGCCGTCCATCGCAGGGCATCACACAAGTCAGCCAGGGCGGGGTCGGTGGCCTGGATAGCTGTATCTGCTGCTTCCAGTGCGTCATCCTTCAGCATGTCCAGCTCTCGCAGGAGACGGTCAGCATCTTCGGACTGGGCGATGTCCATCGGAAACATGGGGAACGGCCCCCGACGAATGGCGCCGCCTCGACCGGTGTCGGGGGCGGGAGAGGGGGTGTCCTGGGACGGTGTTGAGCGGTCTAACATGGTAGGCTGTGGTAAGAAAAGAGCGGGTGGCCTGTGGCCGCAATGCGTCGGGGGGCGGAGCAGATCGAGGTGTTGGTAAACGGAGGTGCACTGACATCATAGGCAGCCCCAATCGGATGGGGCGCGCAAAAGAGAAACAAGGGGCACCACGAGCGTGGCCATAGTGTGACGAAACAAAGAGCATGGCGCAACGGCGCGGAGTAACATGGGGCCGCCTGGCGGACCGGGTCGGTGAGCGGGGGTCCCAGGACACACAGAGCGGGGGTGCGAGGGGAGCACCGCGGTGGCGCGTGGTGCTGCAACCCTAGTGGCGCACAGGGGAGAGGGGCCCCACGTTGGGACGACGAATCGGACGACTGATGATACCCCTGCACAAGGCGTCACGCTTGAGCGGCGGATACGTCGAATGCAGTCCCCGTCGCGGCTCCCCGCGTAGCGGCCTGGAAGATTGCCACGGCGAGGTCGACGTCTTGCCAGAGCCGAACTTAGAACGACGTGCCCACTGTGAGCACGAAACGGCTAGCAAGGGGGAGGGACGCACGTGAGGTGCGGCACTCAGCCCTTGGAGACACGGGATGAAGAGGGAGAGAGAGAGTGCACCATACGGGTGGAGTTGAGCGGAGAGGGGGCCACGATGGCAGAGCTGAGTCACGTGGTGGCACGACTATCACGACGATTCACGACTGGTTTCGAGCGTGGCAGTGCGTGTAGGCAATCCGTCCTACAGCTACCATCCTGAGGGTTTTTAGACTGGTGCCAGGTCACCAGAAGGTAGGTAGGTAGGTAGGTAGGTAGGTAGGTAGGTAGGTAGGTAGGTAGGTAGGTAGGTAGGTAGGTAGGTAGGTAGGTAGGTAGGTAGGTAGGTAGGTAGGTAGGTAGGTAGGTAGGTACGTATGTATGTCTGTATGTATGTATGTATGTATGTATGTATGTATGTATGTATGTATGTATGTATGTATGTATGTATGTATGTATGTATTGTTGTTGTTGTTGTTGTTGTGGCACCCAGCACGTGCCGGCGGGAGAAATTGCCAGACACGCTCTCCCTGGGCAGGGCGCAAGGGAGCAGTCGGCCGGCGTCACGTTGGTCGGGCGTGTGCCGACGACAACCGAGGGGGGGGGGGGGGGGCGCCATGGTGTGGTGGGGGGGGGGGCGAGTGCGCGCGGAGAAGGGAGGGGTCACCTGTGAGTTACCCTGGAGCCCTCCCCCGTCGTTGGGGGGAGAGCGTCCCGACCTGTGCGAAGCGGCTATGGAGGGGGTGGAGGGCTAGGCGGGGACCTTGGGGTGGGGAAGGCACGCCCGGGTCCGCGGTCACTCCGCGCCTTGCCCGAACATCCCGCCGAGGTGGCCGTTCCTCGTGTGTGGCCGTGGCGTGCCCGGGGGCGCTGGCCCGTGCGTCTAGCCTTCATTAGGGGCGAGGGGAGGCCCGGGAGTTGCTTTCTGCTGGCGCCTAGTCACCGCTGCACGTGTTGTGGTGTGGCCGCCTCGTCCCCGGCGGTGCGGGCGCGCGCGCGCGTCGGTCAGCGGGGAGGGAGGGCACAAGGACGGAAGCACAAGAGCACTATAACGGGTATACGGCTGGTGGCGTGTTGTGTTAGGTCCGGCTGTGGTTCCCTGGTGCCTGTCCCTGTGTTCCGCGTGCAGGAGACCGCGCGGCATAGCCGGCGGGAGGGTCGAGGCCTGGGCCGGGCGCATGGGTAGCGGCGGGCGGCCGAGGCGGAGGCGGCGCCATGCGGGTGCGGGGCCCGTGGCGGTCGCGGGGCGGTGCGGGCGGTCAAGCCGGTGGTCGGCGGTGGCCCTCAGAGCCCCAGTCAGTGGGGTCGGTAGGCGTTCCGGGGGGCAGTGCGTCGCGCAGGCCAAGCTGCGGGGGGCGCATGCGCAAGTGCGTTGGCGTGCCCGATGGGGGCCCCTCTGCGGGCCGTGGGACCTGCGGCTAGTAGGAAGCGTTGCCCGGGGGCTGAGGCCGGGGCCGGGCGCGTGGGTAGCGGCGGGCGGCCTAGGCGGAAGCGGCGTCAACGGGCCCGAGTGCCCGAGGCAAGCGCGGGGCGGTGTGTGCGGGCCGGCCGGCGGCCGGTGGCCTCACTGAGAGTCCCACACGGAGGGGTCGACGGGCGTGCCGGGGGCGTACGCGACGTGCAGGTCGGGCAGCAGAGGGCGCACGTGCAGGGCGTCGGCGTGCCCCATGAGGACGTCACTAAAACCGAGGGGTTGGCGGCAAGCAGGATTCGTCGCCCGGGGGGGGTGGCGGCAAGGAGCGGGAGGATGTCTGCGGCCCGCGACGCGGGGGTGAACACGACGTGGGCCGGGTGCGGCCCCGGGAGAGGCGCCGGGGGGAGCGGGACCACGGGCTAGCGGTCCACCGTGAGGCGCCAAGTGTCGCAGTGGCGGAGGAGCCAGACTAGGGCGATTCTGTGGCGCAGTGTGAGGGGCTGGGTGCAGGGCAGCGTGGGGACGTGCGGCGGGGAGGGGGGGGGCGGGGCGGTGACATGGGAGGGGGCCGGGCGGAGAAGTGATGCCAGCAACGTGTGCCTCGTGCTGAGGGTGGAAAGGAGCTCGCGGAGGAGTCCCTCTCGGCCGGCGCTGTCCAGCAGGGGGGGGACGCCGTGGGGGGAGGTGGAGTGCCACATGCCCAGCATACTGAACACTGACTGCGTCGGGGGGCCGGGTGGCGGGGCGGCTGGGAGGTGATCGGAGAGGTTCACGGCGGCGGTGGCCGTGCGGAGCTCAAAGGGGGAGACGAGGTGGGGGGAGTGGCCGGCCGTGCCTGCCAGAACGGGCGGGTGCGTGGACACGCGCCACGCGAGGAGCAACTGCAGGGCGTAGTGGGGGGGGCAGTGGTACTCAAGGTGAGCGGCGGAGTCCGGGTAGGGGCGGTGACAGAAGGGGCACGTCACTCCCCCGTAGCCGGGGGGATGGTCCTGATAGCGCAGTAGCTGGGGTGCATGATGCGGTGCAGGGCCAGCACTGGAACCTCGGCGCACTCATACGCGAGGCAGAGTAGGTGAGAGGACCAGCCTGGGGGCAGGGGCCGGAGGTGCAACGTGTGGGTGCGGGTGGTGGTGGCCGCAAACGCTGCCTCTGCGGCGCGCGCGGGGCTCAGAAGACCGCGCCCTCACGGAGCAACCACGATGCGGCCATGGAAGAGTGCGGACCAGGGGAGGGTTCACGGGGAGGCGGTGTGGAGCCCGTGGCGGGCTAGGGCGTCGGCCTCGGCGTTTAGGGTGGCGAGGTGGCTGGCGAAGCCGGAGTTGTGTTGCGCGGGGAGCCAGGCTTCGTGCATGCGGAAGGAGGCGGAGAGGAGGGCCGCTCGGTACGAGATGCAGAGGGCGGAGGAGGGGGGTGGGCCGCGAATGAGGTCGCAAAGTTGAGAGGCGGTGGACTCTGAGGCAAAGAAGGCTTTGCCGGACCAGCCACTGAGGGCGAACATGGCGGCTATCTTGGCTATCCATTTTGCGTCGGTGCAGTGAACGGCGAGGGCATGGAGGCCAAGCTAGCCGCGGTAGAGGGTGCCGTGGTGGGGGTGCCAGAGGAGGAAGCCAGCGCCGAGGCGGGTGCCCTCTTGGCTTCCGTCGCACGCGACCACAACGTAGGGGAGGGAGCGGAGGGGGGCCAGTGAGCTGGCGTGGTGCTGCGGGGCGGGGCGCATGTGGGGGGAGGGGAGGAGGTGGACGGTGATGTCGAGGGGGGCGAGCGCCTGTGCCAGGGCGGGACCTTCGGTGAGCCAGGGGGTGGAGCGGCGTGGGGAGACGACGGACGCCGTGGCGGCCACCACGAGGGTGTTGGGGCCCCAGGAGGCGCGGAGGTAGGTGCGGAGGAGGTTGAGGGGGGCCCGGTACGCCAAGAGGGGGGCGACGGGACCGCCCTGCTGGAGGGAGGGGTGGAGGAAGGCCGAGTGTGCCCAGGGGGGCAGTCAGAAGGCGTGGCGATATGCGTTGCTGATGGCGGTCTGATGGGGGCGGAGGGAAGGGGGGGGGGGGATGAGGACGCCCGAGGAGACGTAGTCGAGGGGGGAGAGGCTGAAGGCGTGCAGGGAAAGGAGCTGAAGTATGGGGCAGGCCTCGCGTTTGCGGTTGGCCTTGCGCGCCCGGTCGAGGGACGCGCGGGATTTGAGACGACGCGGAGGAGGGGGAGCTCGGGGAGGATGGGGATGCCGACGACCTCCGGGGGGGCTGTGGTGGTGGTGCCGGTGTGTTGTGGGACGTCAGCTGTGACGAGGGTGGGCCGTCCTGGGCGGGAGTCGATGAGGGAGAATTCGTGCTTGTTGGAGTGGATGATGCGGCCGGCGCGGCGAGAGCACTCGCGGCAGCCAGTGGCCATGGCTGCCACGTCATTGAGGGAGGGCGTGATGAAGCGACGGTCGTCGCTGTACGAGACGTGGGTGGCGGGGAGGGACGCGGAGTGGCCGGGGATGGTGAGAAGGAGGGTGATGGAAGTGTTGGGGCGCATGGCCATGGTGATGACCAGGCTGGGTGCCTGGTAGTGGAGTTGGGCAACCCGTCGCCTTGGTTGCCCCCCTCCTCGGTGCTGAAGGGCCGGGCGAACCCTTCGCGGGTGGCCACGCGGATGACCACGCGGCTGTAGAAGCCGTCTGCCGAGGGGCCAAAGTCCCACATGGCGCGGAGGTGGGAGCAGAGGCGGGAGTTGTCCTGGCGCAACACCCTGAGGTACGCGTCAGACTCGTCCCAGTCGCAAATGGCGCAGGTGCCGTGGGTGGAGAGGGCTGTGTAGGTGGCTGCGCGGGCTACGAGGGCGAGGCCTAGGGCGCAGTGGCCTGGGCGGTAGGCGAAGCAGGCCGGGGTGTAGGTCGAGGTGAGCTCGAGGCCGGCGGCTAGGCGGGTCGTGGCGATGATGGCGGCTGCGCCGGAGACGCCCGACTCCACGTCGACGGGGCGGAAGGAGCGTGTGTGGTGTTCGGGGAGGGGCTTGGTAAGTTTCCCCTTGTAGAGGCCGTAGCGGACGGTCTCGTTGGAGACGCCCGGGGTGCCGGATTCAAGCTGGAGGAGGAGGTGAAGCAGCCCGAGGTAGACGCCTCCGCCGCTGCGGAAGAGCGCTGCGCGTGCCACGTTGTCAGTGGACACGGCGAGGGAGCGCTTGCCCATGCGGCGTTGGGTGAGGGAGGCGGTGGTGATGAGGGGGGGGGACTTGCGGGCGAGGGCGTACGCCCGGAGGGAGGCGGGAGAATGTGGTCGGGCGTTCGCGCGGAGGGCGTCGCGGAGGAGGGGGAGAGTGAGAGCCGTGGGCGGATGCAAGAGGGGGAGCCAGGGGTCCGGGGTGTAGCGGGCGGCGAAGAAGGCGTGGTCCACGGAGACGTGCCGGTTGGCAGTTTGGGATCGGGATTGGGCCGTGAGCTCGGCGAGCCGTGCCTCGCAGGTTGCGAGGGTGGCCCCCGGGTGGGGGAGGATGCCGTCAAACGGTTCCAGGGGTGGGGAGGGCAGCCGGAGGACTGTGCGGGTGGCGGAGGTGATGGAGGGGGAGGAGAGGATGGCAGCGCGAGAGACATAGCCGTGGGCGGCTGACGCCTCGCGGAGGGCAGAGGACGGAGCGGCTAGGTCGTGGGTGGAGAGGGAAAAGGTGTACCGGGCCAGGGAACGTAGTAGAGCGGGGGTGTCGGGCGGGTGCGGGAGCAGCTGGTGCCCGATGACGTGGTGGGCAGCGATGTAGTGGTCGGGGAGGGAGCGGGTAAGGGAGAGCCATCCCCACGCTAGGTCAAGGGCGGCTGAGAGGGAGTCCATGTCCTCGAGAGTTGCCAGGCGCCATCGGAACAAACGCGAAGAGTGGGCGTCGCAGGAGCGGTGGTGCAGGGTGACCTACGCCAGCACCATGGCGTGCGAGGTGTGGCAGGGGAGGACGTGGTGAGTGTGGGAGGCGATGGGTCCGATGGAGAAGATGTGGTCGATGGCGGTGGACCGGGGGGAGCCGTGGCGGGTGGTGAAGTTGGTGGGAGTGGCTGGGGGGACCAGGCGGTGCTAGGCCGAGAGTGGGCCCAGGGCTACGAGCGCGGAGGCCAGGGGGGGTGCCTAGGGCAGCCGTGCTGTTGAGGTTGCCCGGGAGGACGCACAGGTCGGGACGCATGCGGGAGCGGAGGTGGTTCATGAGCTTGACCTGGGACACCCACTCGGAGTACGAGAGGCGTGGGGGGAGGTAGGCGTTGAACAAGAGGGCACGGCCCCCTAGTGAGAGGGGGACCGCGGAGGCAATCCACTGCGGGCCGTCATAGACGAGGTCGGCGGGCTGGGAGGGGGCGCGGAGGGACCGGAGCCAGGCCGTGCGGAGGCCTGAGCCCTCGCCGGATGCGGTGCTGTAGTGGGCCTCGTACCGTGGTGGGAGGGCGGGGCGGGCTGCGGCCAAGTCCCAGAGTTCCTGTTCGGCGACCACGTCGGGGGAAAGGGCCTCGAGCCAGGTGCGGGCGAGGGAGACTTGGCCGGCGATGCCGCCCCAGTTGGGCGTGAGGAAGGTGAGGGCTGCGTCGCGGAGGGGGTTGGACGCTTGGTCGCGGGGGTCGGGGAGGGAGAGGACGAAGGCGGGGGTCGGCTGGAGGAGGCGGTCCGCAGGGGGGGCGCAGGGGGTGGCCCAGGGGATGGCCGAGACGGGGACCCCTCAAGGTAGTAGCATGCCCTAGAAGCCCACCACACAGCGGGCGCCGGTGTCCCGAGTGCACACGGGCGGGGCCTTGTGGGGGGAGGTGCAGAGGAACCGAGGCCAATGGTCGGTTGGGGATGTGGGGAGGTCGACGAAGGCGGTGTGAGGCCTCGGGCGGCCACAGTCGGGGCATGCGGAGGAGGCGACGAGCGGGGCGTCGGGGAGAGCAGGGTGTAGCGTCCACGGTGAGGCCGGCCCGACGAGCGAGCGTACGCTGGGGACGGGGGGAGGCAGACCGACGGCAAGTGGGCGGTGTCCCAGAAGGCGGTCCACTTGGCGTCCACGTGCAGGGGTGGGGTGATCCAGAAGGAGGGGTGGTGGCGCTGGCGGGGGAAGGAGGCGAGCCTACCGCACACTGTGGGGAGGGCGGAGGCGAGGAGCGAGGGGGGTAGCGACGTGGAGATCTGGGCGGCGTGCAGGAGGTCTCGGAGGGGGCCCGGGGGGAGGGGGGCGGTCGGGGGGTGCTGAAGGGGGAGGAGGTCAGCAGAGTGCGTGCACTCGGGGCAGCGCGTGAGGACTGGGCGCATCAGCGTGCCGCAGTGAAGGCATATACGGGGGGCGGAGGCGGGTGGTGGAGTGGGTGCGCGGGGGGGAGTCTCTCGGGTGTAGGGTTGGGGATGGGGCTCCGGGCCGGGAAGGGGGTCCGCTCCGGCGCGGTAGGCGTCGGGTGGGCGGGGGTAACGGGAGGCGAGGAAGGCCGCCCAGGCCGGGGTCGGGAGGTCAGGAGCACTGGTGGCGGGGAGAGTGTCCGGCAGGGGTATGTATGTATGTATGTATGTATGTATGTATGTATGTATGTATGTTTGTATGTATGTATGTATGTATGTATGTATGTATGTATGTATGTATGTATGTATGTATGTATGTATGTATGTATGTATGTATGTATGTATGTATGTATGTATGTATGTATGTATGTATGTATGTATGCATGTATGTATGTATGTATTTTGTTGTTGTTGTTGTTGTTGGCGCGCGCAGCACGTGCTGGCGGGAGAAATTGCCAGACACGCTCTCCCTGGGCAGAGCGCAAGGGAGCAGTTGGCCGGCGCAACGCTAGCCGGGGAGGCACCTACGACGACCGACGGGGGGGGGGGGGGCCTGCTGTCCGGGGGGAAGGGGCACGCGCGTCGCTGAGGGAGGGACTACCCGTCTGCGTGACCCATGCTCCCTCCCCCGCCGCGGGGGGAGGGTACGCGCACCTGTGGGAGACGGAAGCGGGATGGGGGCTGGTGGGAGGGACCACGTGTCCGGGGACCTGCGGGGCCCCGGCTCCCCTTGCTTCTCCCACTCCCCTACAACAGGGGAGGGGGTGTACCTCCCCTGTGAAGGTGGAGGAGGGTGGGCGGCGGGGGGGGGTTTGTATGGTCTATACCCCTTTGTCCCGTTTCCCTTGCGTGTGGGCATCGTGGGATGCGCTATGGGCCGCTGTAGCAAGCTGCGGGGACCTTGCGGCCCGCGGGAGTGCTCCCGGGCCCGCAGGGGTTGTGCCGCCCGCGGGGGTGGCGTGCCCCATGGGTCAGGGCCGGAGCGTGGCTCCTTGGCTGGCGGTCTAGGTAACGGCCGCTTGGACCGCTCTGGACGCGGCAGCTGCCCGCGGTGAGGGCATTCTGCCTGCGACCCTCGGAGCCGCTCGAGGATGGGCGCGGAGTGGCGCCGTCCTATTTGCGCATTGCGAGCGCGGGGTGCCGCGGGGGCATGCGCGGAGCATGCCGGGAGTGGGCGCACTGCGCCTGCAGCATGGGCATGGAGGGGGAGCTGGCCGCGCAGAGCGCACGGAGTGGGCGGTCGCAAAGCGCACCGAGGGCTCGGGGGCCATCTGCCCTGTGGAAGCACTCTGCCACGGGGCGGCCCTCCTGCGCATAGAGCGCGGGGAAGTGTGTAGCGGCAAAAGGGCGGAGTGTAGGGACACGCCGGGGCGTGGCGCGGCCTTGCGGTCCGTGGCGTGGCAGGGGCGGGGCGTGGGGCGGCGCAAAGCGAAGGGCGGGGCGGCGAGGGGCTGTAGCGCATGGCGGAGTGGGCGCAAAGCCTGGGGCTGCGTTGGGGCCCGGCGTGTGGTGCCGCCGGCGTGGTGCACTATGTGGAACCAGGCTGGCGCACTATGTGGGACTGTGTGTGAGGGGGGGGGGGGCATGGTCATGCAAGCCTGATATGACTGTGCTTCTCCACAGTGCGGTCTGGAGGGCTGGTCGCACGACACTGAGTCGGGTGAGGGCCAGCGCGGAGGGGCGCTGCCGTGACCCCGTTGGGCCTGTGCAAGCCATGCATCGCGGCCAGTGGTGCGTGGGCAACGCCGGGCCGGGGAGGTTACGGCGGTGGGGTGGGCCGGGGGGCTGTGCGGAGGAGGCCACAGGCCGTAAGCGCTCGGCAGCCGTGCGGTCGGGGCGGAACCGCACAAGGCGAGACGCGGCGCAAAAGCGTAGCTTGCGGCCCCGCAAGGGCGCCGCGCGGGGCGGCGCAGGGGCACAGTGCGGGGACGCGAAGGGGAGCGGGGGGACCTGCAAGGGGGCCCGGGGGCCTGCGTAGGGCGGATGTTGTAGGGCTGCCGTGCGGGGCTGAGCGGGGGTTCAGTGCTGTGCTGTGCAGGGGCTGTTCGTGGGGCTGTGTCAGGGTACAGCATGTGACTGTGCTGCGGGGGGCTGCGCCCAGGCGATGTACGGCACCGCCTCCAGGCGCGGTGTACCCGAAGGGAGAGTGGGCCGTCGCGGGGGGCGCAGGCGGGGCACGGAGCAGCAGCTAGATGTGGCGGGGCGAGGGGGGCGCTTGCTTGGCACATAGTAGGGGGGGGGGGGCGGCTGTTGGGTGCTCGGCGGCCGCTCCGGTAGTCCAACGGCGCGCTGAGACGTGGGCCGCTTTGGGAAAGGGTGGCAAGTATTCGAGGGTGCTGCCAGTTGCCCGGGGAGCGAGGGGAAGTGGTAGAGCGCACACGGGATCGCGAGGTTGCGGTAGGCCGTGCAGGGCTGTGTAGGGGCGCGGTGCGGGGCTGCGCCAGGGCGTGGCGGAGCCGTGCAAGGGTACCGCGGTGCCGCGCGGGACGGCGTCGGAGCGTTGGGACGCCGAGTAAGAGAGTACGATAGCACTTTGAGGTGCTGTGTAAGGGCGCAGTGCGGGGCCCTGAACGGATGCAATGTGGGGCTACGGTGGGTGCGGTGAGGGGCGCGGAGGGGAGCTGCGGGGGGGGGGCGGGGGGCGCTGGGGCGGTGGCAGTGGGAGGAGGCGTGGCGTGCCGTGCGGGAACGGCGTTGGCAAGTCAGCGGGGGAGGTCCGGTGTGGGGTGCGGTGCGGGGCCGCCACAGAGGCGCGCAGCATGGGGCTGCGCAAGGGTGCAGTGGCTGCGCAGGGGTGTAGCGTGGCTCTGGGCAGGGGTGCAGCATGCCGCTGCGCAAGGGGCACGGCGTGGTGCTGCACTGGGGCGCTGCCTGGAGCTGCTTGGGCGTAGCGGCCGCACAAGGGACGCGGCATGTGGCTAACCAGGGCACAGCCCGGGACCGAGCAGGGGCGTTGTGTCAGGCCGCGCAGGGGCGTGGCATGTGGTTGCAAGGGGTGCAGCCTCGAGCTGGGCTAGGGCGCGGCGGCGGTGTAAGGGGGCGCAACGCGGGACTCTGCAGGACGGGGGCCGTTGCATGGGCGGGGCGTGGGGTTGCGCAAGGGGCGCTGCGTGGGGCCGTGTAGGGGTGCGGCATGCAGCTGCACTGGAGCATGGCATGCGGGTGCACTGGAGCGAAGCCTGCGGCTGCCCTAGAGCGCCACGTGGGGCTCCGCCGGTGCGCTGCATGGGGTAGCGTAGGGCGTAGCGTGAAATCGCGCAAGGGGCAAAGAATGGTGCCGCACAGGGGCGCGGCATGCGTCTGCGCCGGACCGTTGCAAGCAGCTGGGCTCAAGCGCATCGTGGGACTGCGTAGGGGCACACCATGCGGCCGCGCAAGGAAAACAACGTGGGGCCGCGCAGGGGCGCAGTGCAGGACCGCGCAGGGGCGCAGCACGCGGCTGCGAGTGGACGTAGCGTGGGGCAGCGCCGGGGCGCGGCATGCAGCTGGGCAGGGGTGCAGCAAAGGGCCGTGCTAGGGCGTGGCGTGGGGTTGCAATGGGCGTACGTGGGGTGGCGCAAGGGACGCTGTGTGGTGCCATGAAAGGGCACGGCATGTAGCTGCGCTGGGGGGCAGCATGGGACAGTGCAGGGGCAGGACATGCGGCTGCGCAGGGGGCGCAGCACGGCGCCGCGCAAGGGCGCAGCATGTGGCTGTGCACGGGCGCAACCTGGAGCTGGGCTGGGGGGCAGCGTGGGATCGAGCAGGGGCATAGCGTAGGGCTGCGTAGCCGTGCAGTGTGCCGCTGCGCTGGAGTGCAGTGTGAGACTGTGCAGGGGCGCAGCGGTGGGGCTAGGGGCGCTGCGTGGCACTGGGCCGGGGCAAAGCGCAACACTACGCTGGGGGGCAAGGTGTGGATGCACAGGGGCGCAGCATGAGGCTGCGCATGGGAGCATTGTGGTGCCCCGCCGAGGCGCAGCGTGGGACCGTGCAGGGGCGCAGTGTGACGCTTTGCAGGGGTGCGGCATGCGGCCGCAGGGGCGCTGCCAGGCGCTGGGCTAGGGCGCAGCGGTGGCACAAGGGGCGCCGTGTGGGACTGTGCACGACGCAACGGGGGGCCGTGCGTGGGCGGAGCGTGGGGCTGCGCATGGGGCGCAGCGTGGAGCCGCGTAGGGTTGCGGCAGGGGGCTGCGCTGGAATGAAGCATGCAGTTGCGCTGGGGCGTCGCGTGGGGCTCCGCCAGTGCGCTGCCCGGGGCAGCGCAGGGGTGCGGCGCGGAGTTGCGCAAGGGGCGCACCATGGTGCCGCGCAATGGCGCGGCACGCGGCCGCGCTGGAGCGTCACATGCAGCTGCGCTGAGGCACAGCGTGGGGCTGCGTAGGGGCATAGCATGCGGTTGCGCAAAGGCGTAACGTGTGGCTGCGCAAGGGCGTAGTGTGGAACCGCGCAGGGTCGCTGCATGCGGCCAAATGTGGACGCAGTGATTGGAGCACGTGGGGCAGCGCAAGGGACGCAGTGTGGTGCCGTGAAGGGGCGTGGCATGTGGCTGCACTGGGACGCCGCGTGGGAGAGTGCAGGGGTGCAGCATGCGGTTGCGCTGGAGCGTAGCATGCGGTTGCGCTGGAGCGAAGTATGCGGCTGCGCCGGGGCGCAGCTTGGGGTTCCACCAGTGCGCTGCATCGGGCAGCACAGGGTGAAGCGCGGAATTGCGCAAGGGGCGCGGCATGGTGCCGCGCAGGGGCGCGGCACGCGGCCGCAATGGAGCGTTGCATGCAGCTTGGCTGAGGCGCAGCGTGGGACTGCGTGGGGGCACAACATGCGGTTGCGCAAGGGGCATAACGTGGGGCTGCGCAGGGGCGCAATGTGGGCACAGTGTGCGCTAGGGCGTTGCTCGCGGCTGCGCAAGGGGCGCGGTGTGGGGCTGTGTTAGGGGTGCAGCGTGCAACAGAGCTGGGGCGAATCGCGAGGCTCCGCTGAAGCGCAGCGCGGGACTGCGTTGGAGCGGAGCATGCGGCTGCGCAAGGGCGTAGCATGTAGTCGCGCTGGGGTGCGCAGTGGAGCTGTGTAGGTGCGCAGCGCGGAGCTGTGCATGGGCGCGGCATGGGGCTGTGCAGGGGTGCAGCTTGGGGCCGTGCGTGCGCGCACAACGGGACTGCGCGTGGGCGCAAGACGGGGCTGCGCAGGGGGCAGTGTGGAGCTGCGATGTGGCGAAACGGCTGCAGAAGGGGCGCCACGTGGGGCTGCGCAGGTGTGCAGCATGCGGTTTTGGTGGGACTGCGCAGGGGCAAAATACGGGGCCGCGGAGGCGCGCAGCATGCAGCTGCGTCGGGGCACGGCGTGGGAATGCGATGCGGCGCAGCTTGCAGCCGCGCAGTGGGCGCTGCGTGGGGTTGCGCAGGGGCGCAGCCCGCGGCTGCGCTGGAGCGCCGCGTGGGGCTGCGCTGGGGGGCAGCGGGGAACTGCGCATGGCCGAAGGATGCGGCTGCGCATGGGCACAGCATGGGGCCGCGCAGGGGGCAGCGTGGGGCTGCGCTGGGGCGCAGCGGCTGCGGGAGGGGAGCAGCATGTGGCTGAGCAACGGGTGCAAAATGGGGCTGTGCTGGGGCCCAGCATGCGCCCGCGCTGGAGCGCGATGGGGCGCGGCCTCGGGCCGTGCTGAGGCGCAGGGGCAGCGGAAGGGGCGCAGCGTGTGTTTGACCCAGGGGCGCAACATGGGGCTACGCTAGAGCGCAGCACGTTCCTGCGCATGGGCGCAGTGCGGAACTGCGCATGCGCAATGTGTGGGGCCGCGCTGGGGTGTAGGGGCTGCGGTGGGGCGGCGTGGGGGGTGGGGGGGGCTGCTCGACGGACGCTAGGCCCACAGCGGCGCCCATGTGGGGTGGCAGGGGTCATGGAGTGTGTGTGTGGGGGGTCGACAGAGGCAGGGGGCAGGGGGAGCGGGTTGAGAGAGGAGGCGGCGCGGCTGCGGCCGTGTTGGCGGGGGGCGCTGTGGTGTAGGGTAGCGGTAGGGGTGGCGTGAGGGCGGCGGGGGGTGTGGGGCGTTGCTCCTCGGACGGCGCCCCTCAGTGGGCGGCAGGGGGTCGCAGAGGGTGTGCGCGGGGGTGAGTTGTGATGAGGTGTGTGGGTGTGGAGTCGGGCGGGGGAGGGCTACGGGTTCGGTGGGGCGCGTGCAAGGGGGGGGGGGGGGGCAAGAAGCCGAGGCAAGCACTCGAGGCCCGGAGGCCCCAACTCCACGAGCGCCCCGGGCTCCCCGGCTAACTTTGGCCAGCCCCGGCCACTCCTCCGCCCCGGTTTGCCGCCCGGTGCCGCTCTGCGGCTGAGCTCACCTCACCCCCTCCCCCTCGCGCGCACGCCCACCCTCGCGCTCACAGCCCCACCCCCCCTCACCCTGCACACGCCGCCCCTCCCTCCCTGCCCCCTCCCTTCCTTTCACGTCGCAGGTGCGGCTCGCGGCCCGTCCACGCGCCGAGAATACAACGAAATTACGGGGCCCCCCAACGCCTGTGGGGGTCCCAGGCCTACTCCCTCTCTCCCGCCCCCCCCCCCCCTCCCGCCCCCCTCTGGCAACGCCCCGTTGCCGCATGGCATCGCGTGCGTCATACTCCTCCCCCTACGCAACCCCTCCCCCTTGCTCGCACCCTGTCCCCCTGCCCCCCCCTGTCCTCTTCACCCCTTGCACTGGACAGGAACGGGGAGGGCCAACGGCCCCCGGGTGGGGACCCCAGGACCCCGGGTGGGGACCCAAGGACCCTGGGCGGGGACCCTAGAACCCCTTGCGCTCCTCCGCAGACCAAGAGGGCGGTAGGGCCCGCAGGCGTGCGGTTCGAGCCAACGCCGCCCTCCAACCGACAGCTCTGCCTTAGACCCCCCCCGGACCCCCCCTCCTACGAGGGCGGTGCGGCCCGCACGTGCGGTTCGAGCCCGCGCTGCCCTCAGTCGCAATATACAGGGAGTGCAGGCCGCTAGCAGTGCGGATGGGCACCGCACTGCCCCGAGCGCCCTCCCCCACAACAGCTGGCGCTATAGGCCTGACGGCGCCTGGCGGGCTGTTGCGCCGGGAGGGGAGGCGACCGGGCGCTTGGTACCCGCCCCCAACGGGGGTCTGTACCCACGGCAGCGCGCACAGGCACCCATTGGGGGATCACCCCCTCCCCCCCCCACAAGACAGAACTCACAGGTGGGGGGGATTAGCACCGGGCAATGGCCTCCCCAAGGCCAAGGGAGGGTGCCGACCGCCAGGCCCACCGTGGCCCCGCCTCCTCCTCTTCATACTCCTCCCCCTGGCCGTCACGGCCCACAGTTCCCCGCGGCGGGTAGGTTCTTGGGATCGAACGCTAAGAACTTCGGTGACATACACACAGGCTGAGGTTTCGCACCCAGCCGATGTCGGGAGCCTCCGCCCCGACGGGGTCCGAGGACACCCCGGCCATCCGAGCCGGGGATAACCCACCGCCAGCGCCCCGACTCCCCTCCCAAAGCTTTTCGGCCTCAGCTCCCCCTTGACTTCCTCGCCACATCCTCGTAGTAAACGGCTAGGTAGCAGGACACCCCCCACACCACTTCACGGGACGCCCCCCACACACATCACGCCCCCCCCCCGACCTCCCACGGGGGGCCCAGCTCTGGACCGTTGTCTGTCGAGCGCCCCCCCCACCCCCCTGTGCGCTCCACACCGCGTGCAACCGACACAGCGCTGCCCGGAACGGCAACCCCCCGCCGCATCCCACACCGGACGTACCGCCCCCCTCACTTCAGCCCCACACCACCGGCCCCACCCTCCAGCCCTGCCGACACCGCCGACGCCACGCACCGTTGCCACCACCGCCCGAGGCCATCCCGGTCGCCCCCCTTCCTTCTTTGCGCCACTGCCGGTAGCACTGTTCGCTCTGCATGCCGGAGAGCCGCGGTCAGCGATGGGGCCCGCACCCCGTGCGGCGGGGACGATTCCCGCCGAGCATCATCCACGGGGGCGAATCCTGGTGGAGGCGGGGGGAGCGCCTTGCCCTCCCCTCGCGGCCGAACCGGACCGGGACGGGCCCCGCCGAAGGGATACCGGGGGGGGCGGGCGGGGCTGTGCACCGGGGCTCTGAGGCCCGGGTCCCGGGAGTTCGCGGGCCGGCGTGGGGGAGACCGGGCGGGCCCTAGGGCTGCGGCTGGGGGGGGGGGGGGGGGGTGGGAGGGCTCGGCCGGCCCGGGGGCGAACCGGGAGAGGCCTCCGGGGGCTGGGCGAGGCCCCCCGGGGGCGGCCGCTCCCTAGGGGGGGGGGGTGGCTCCCTGCCCGGGGGACGACGGGGGCCCCTCTTGAGCGGGGAGGGGGGCGGGCGTGTGTCGCCCAGTGTCGGGCCATGTCAATTCATGGCCGCGCGGCATGGTACTATATCCCCGACCCTCCGCGCCGGAGTCCATTTTTGGGGGGACGGGGGGGGGCTGGGGGGGGGGGGGGGGGTTGTTGTGTGCCCCCTCCCATGGGGGGGGGGGGTTTGCCGGTAAGAGCGTTGTCCGGCGTGGCCGAAACAACCCGGCGGCGTCCCCGGGCCCTTGGGCCCCTTCGACGACGAACCTCGGATTCGTCGGGCGGGAATCCGCGTTATGTATGTATGTATGTACGTATGTATGTATGTATGTATGTATGTATGTATGTATGTATGGCCACCGACATGCGGTTGACCGTGGACCCGCTGGACCGGCCTGTGGTGGCAGGGGCCCCGCCCCAATGGCCGCACACATGGGACATGGCAGTCCGGACGATGCGCATGGCACCCAGGGGCCAGAGGGCGGAGAGGCCGGGTGCAAAACACCGGGTGGCGACGGCCCAGATGGTGCAGGTGCAGCAGCCGGCCGACAACAGCAAGGACTGTGGCGTGTGCGCCCTCATGTCCGCCCTGGGTACCCTTCTAAGGGTGCCGAGGCCTGGCAACCTCTTGTCCACGCCGGACAAGCGGTGGGTGGCGGCGGGGGTCCTCAACAGGGACATGGGGCCCATCGCGCGTTTGCCGTCCTTGGGAGAGCTGCCCGCTGTGGTGCTGGAGGCCCTGCCGGCGCCCTGCACGCCCTTGGACGTGGCGGACGTCCCGCACCACGTGGGGTTGCCCGGGGCGCTCATGCAGCATGCCCTGCTGAGTCTGGCGGCGGCGGATGGGGGGATGTCCATGCTGATGACAGTGTCCCTGCAACATGTGAAGGATGCGATGCAGCAGCAGCATATGCATGCCCCCCAGCCGTGGGAGGAGAAGGCCAAGCGGTGGTTGCACGTGGAGGGCGTGCCTCCCACCCATACGGTGGGCATGGCGGACAAGGGGAAGCTGGTGGTGTTGGAAGGGGCGGAGTATTGGGTGTGTGTTCGGGTGGAAGCAGGGGTTGGAATGGGTCCTCGTCACCGCGTGCCGGCTCAGGAGGCAGCAGTCCAGGGGCCCGGCCTGCTACAGGGTGTTCAAGGAGTGCCTCCGGTCACTGGGCCCGGTACGCAGGGCGCACAGGTGCACGACCGGCGACATCCCACAAGCGGGGGCTGTGTTGGTGGAGGTAACGCGACCACCGAAGGTCCAGGGGCAGGACGTCTGGCCTGTAGCCCCAAGCAGCATGTGGCAGGCCGAGCATGCAACTGTCATGTGCAAGGCGCTACAGGGTCAGGCGGCGGCCCTCCCCAGGGCACCGGCGGCGCAGTCCTCCAGCAACAGGCCAACAGCCTCGCTGGCACTGCTGCACAGTGGGTCGCGGGCGTGGTGCTGGGTCGCAGTGGCGCCGGAGCCCCTCTCCTGGGCACTGCGCCTGTACGATCGCGGGGAGGGCACGGTGCTCCCTGTCCGCCCCGCCGACCTGGAGGCCCTGCACCTTGGTGCCCTTAGTGGCGACGGAGGCACGGCGCTGTACCTCCAAGGGACCGTGGTGGGCTCGGCCGCGATGGGCTTCCGCCGGCAGAGCGGAGGAGACGCCCTCCGCCTCGTTATGGCGCAGAACATGGGGCCGTGCCTCCGGGCGTTCGCCACGTCCAGTTGGAAGGTCAGGGGCCACCGGGAGAAGTTCGCCAACGCTTGGCGCCGCTGGGTGGAGGAGCAGTTGCCCGTGGGGGGGATGCTGCACCTCCCGCAGCCGCCAGGCGTGCCGCCGGTTTGGGCTGCGGCTCCCCCGGCCGCCGTGGCAAAGCCGGTTCCGAAGACAGCGCCCAAGCCACCACCCAAGAAGAGCCCCTCACATCAGTATGGCAGCTACACCAACATTCGGTACGTGTTGCGGCACTTCGGCGGCGAACTGGCCACGGAGCAGCGTGGGTCGAAGGTGATCAACGTCTGCCCCTGGTCTCGACTGGATGGAGCTGATCGCTGCTCGTGGAGAGCCGGCAAGCAATGCCGGCCCACCCACCTCCACCACAGGGACCTGCTGAACCACCTGCTGCGGGATCATGAGGCTGACTCGGCTCAACGGGACCAAGCGATGGCCATGCTGGCTGATGTTATGCCCGGGGGCCAAGCGGGGCCTTTCGCATCGGCCCAAGCAAGGTCTAGAACGCTCGCGTTGCCCACAGGGGCCCGTCACACGGGGGGGGCAGGGAGCATCGCAGTCGGCGGCAAAGAGTGGGGCGGATGGGTCTGCAGCGGCGTCTTCTACGGGGAGCGCGGGGGCAAGTGCGTCGGGCAGTGGAGCCGCGGGATCGGCCGCTACGTCTGTTGGATCGAGGCCGACAGCGGCCCCATCAGGGTGTGACCGGCGGGGGCAGGGGTCATCTCACAAGCCGCCCGCGCCGGGTGCGGGTGGTCCCCCTCCGTCCAATGACCCGGATCCAGCGGGGGACCCTGATCCGGCGGCGCAGCCGTGAAGGGGCCCCGCCTCCGACACCCGGGCGGCGGCGTCCTGGAACGTCCAGGGCTTGATGCGGGGGGACAGCGTACCAGTAGCCCTGGGTATGCTCGACGGCGAGGTGGTGGCCGCGGGCATTATGAAGGCCGAGGGTGCCATCCTGGGCCTCTTCCAGGAGTCGGGCCTGCGGGACCCCCAAGGCGTGGTGCACTCGGAGAATCAGCGGCGTCACCATGGGTATCATGTGTTCCCGGGGGTGGATGCCCAGGCGGCGTCGGCGGCGGCGGTGCGCGGCGGGCTCTTGATTGCCCTTCGAGTGGACGTGTTCCCTACGGAGGAAGTTCGAGACGTCGTGGACATCGTGCCGGGCAAGGCCATGGCCCTTGATGTGGTCACCGCGGGTGGCACCCTCACGGTCATCAACGTCCACGGCCCAGGCAGTGGCGGCGCCTCCTGGGCGTCTAAGGCGTCCTCTTGGGCTAACGTGGCCATGTATGCGGCGGCCAAAAGCGCGGGAGGCACGAGGGCCGTGCTCCTCAGAGGGGGCTTCAACATGTGGCTGTAGTCCCCGGGACACCCCACCATGAAGAGGTTCCAGGCCCTGTGGGAGCAGTGCGGGTTCCACAGGGCGGGCGCGACAGCGGAGGAGGATAGGCGGCCCTCGAGGGCAGATTATCGACTGGACTCCTTCCTGCGCAACTCGCCGCTGGTCCCGTGGGTGGTGCGTGAGCGCCCGCACTTGGTGCCGGGACGGTCTCCTGCGTCGCTGGGGTCTGACCATGGCCCCGTGGTCCTCCACATCCCGCTGGCGGTGGCCGGCAAAGAGAGGTTCACCAAGATGGCCTACTCGCACGCCCAAGGCAGGCTGCATGCCATACGCCCGGACTCCCCGGGGGTTCGTGAGGCGGCGGCGGCAATGCTGTAGAGAGCCTGCGGGGATCGGACGCTGCAGGCGTGGCCCTCGTCGGACCAGGACACTGCCACCATGGGCACGTCGGAGGTGCAAGCAGTCTTCGACCTGCTCTATGCCTTCCGCGATGACGTGTCCAGGGTAACAGGGGTGCGCATGCCGTCAGGCATGGACCCGCAAAATCCGTATGGGCAAGCGGAGACGGAGGCGTCTCTGGCCCACGTCCTCTCGGATCAGCAGGCCCTGGCGTGGGGCACCCATGAGCTGTGGCAAAGGGACGCAGCGACAGCCGGGCTCCACTCCCAAGAAGCGGCTGCCTTGCTGCGGCACCTCCGATGTGTGGACCCCGACTTGTCCCCCGCCACGGTGGAGGACGTGCACGCTGCTTTGGACCGGCAACTCCACCAGCTCGAGACTCGCGTGGAGGAGCTGCGGGGTGTCCTCAGGAGCAACAGGCGCAGGTCCATAAAGGACTATTGGCGGGGCAGGGTGCCGGACCTGCAGCTCCGATGGACAGCGATCCGGGGGGCCATCAACCTGGTGAACTATGCCCCGTGAGGCCTGTGGGCCGTGCGCGTCCGGGAGTCGGAGAAGGTGCTCATGGAGGCTTCGGACGTCATCGGCGAGGTCCAGAGGTACTGGGAGGCGCTGTACGCCAAGAGGCCAGTGAACCTACCGGCCTTCGAACGGCTGGTCAGGGCGCACATCCCTCGGGGAGTGCCAGAGGAATGGAGGTCGGTGCAGGACTACACCCTGCAGGATCTCAAGGACGCTGTGAAACAGGCCGTGGCGGACGACAAGGCTCCGGGGTCCAACCGAGTCACGGATGCACTCATAGCAGAGCTGCCTGAGCCGGTGCAGTGGCTCCTGGTGCATGCGTACACGGCCATTCTGCGAGGTGCAGACGTCCCGGAATCCTGGCACAAGGCCATTATCTGGCTGATGCCCCAGGGCACGGCCACAGGCAACCTGGACGAGTACAGGCCCATAGCGCTGGGGCAGCAAGACATGCGGATGCTCATGACCGCCCTCATGCGGAGGTTCACAGCTGTCCTGGCACGCAAGGGGTTGGCTGCAGACTGGCAATTCGGAGCCATGCCAGGCTCCACGGCGGCTGCCCCGGTATTCCTAACCCAGCGCAGGCTGCAACGTGAGCGGGAGGAGAATCACGTCCTGGCCTTCGACGTTTCAAAGGCATTCGACACGGCGCCGCATGGGGCGCTGGCACTCCTCCTGCGCCACATGGGGGTCCCGGAGGAGCTCATCAGGCTCTTCCACACCCTCAGCTGCGGGTCTCTGGTGCGCATCGTCACTGCGTATGGCCCCACGCCGAGCATTCGACTCCACAGGGGCCTGAGGCAGGGCAGTGCGGAGAGTGCCGTGGTCTACCTCCTCCTCTTGGAACCCCTCTTGAGGAGCCTTGGCTGCAAGGCACGGGGAGATGCTCGCCATGCTGTGCCGCCACTGGTGCAAGCGTACTGTGATGACCTCCTGTTGATAGCGCACTCCTTCCCGCAATCCTGGAGTACGTGGCAGCGATTGCACAGTACCTGGCGGACACGGGCATGTCCTTGAATGTCAGCAAGTGCGCCTATGCCAGCACTGCTCGCATCCCTTCGATCATGGTGCGCATAAACCCGGGAAACGCGGCGGCCCCATGGGTGTGCTTGCACGCCAAGGGCACGGTGCCCTACCCGGGCCTACGCCTTGATCCAAGGGGGATGTTGTCTATGAAGGAGAAACATGTACTCCGGTGTGGAGCTTTGTTGGGCCGGTGCAAGAACACGCTGCGGCCGGCGTCGATGCCCCATGAGGTGATGGCGGCTGTGGTTGGCGGCATCGTGCGGTACGCGGCGCCGTACCTGTCTGACACGGCGGAGGCGGTGGTGAAACTGAATGCTGCCATCAAGGCTGCGGCCTTGCTAATCGAGAAACTGCCCAAGGACCTGTCCAACGTGGCGGTGCGGTCTGGTCATGGGTTACGACTGGCGGATGTCCAGGTTATCTGCCGCGACTCCGTCGTGGCGACCCTGGATCAGCTCACGCACCACCGGTCGGCGACATTCCGGACTGAGCTGCGGGCCATGCTTCGAGACATGCACTTGCGGTACGGTGTGTGCGGGCAGTTCCTGGTGCCCTCCACGTCGTTCGCCACGCACGCTGGAAGTACTTGGGTGGGCAGAGTACTCCGGGCGATGGGGACGTTGCGTGTAAGACTCCTCATGCCGTCGTCAGTGTACTCGTGCGTACACGCCCATGTGCCGCAGGTGCAGTGGGCGGGGCGGTAGTGGGCGTCCCGGTCCTACACCTTCAAGGGTAGGGACATCTGCGTTCTCTCCGGGCCCCGCACGGACGCGGCGGTACAGTCCCTGACTGATCCTGCAAATGACCTCCTGCATGCGCGGCTCCCCTGTCATGAGCGTGGGCAATGGGCCGTCCAGCTCAGGGAGTGTCATTAGGACCATCTGCACCTTCCTCACACGGGAGTGGGGCCCAATCAGCTCGACCACGTGTGGTTCATGGGGCTCCGCAATGTCTTCCGACCGCGGATGCCCGGTCCATTGACTCACCGTCTAATACACCCGGTGCACCGTAAAAAGGCCAGCAAACGCAATAGACAGTCCACTGCGGGGCACGTGTATGTGGTGGGCGGGTACAGGGAGGACGGATGGGACCCGGAGAACCCGGGGCCGTCCATGCCGTTTGTCCCTCTGGCCACCCTCCTGTTCCTGCTGGGGGACGTCTTTGAAGGTTACCGGCAGCAGGACGATCCGGCGTCAGTTCCCCTTGCTCACACCTCATGCCGGAGGCGGCATAGACCCATCGCCCCGGTGGGTTGTGCACGCGCGGCCCGCGTTATCCAGGGCGTGCGCGGCGGTGCGCGGGTGCAGCGAGTGGGCAATCGTCCTTCTGCTACCAGCTGGCCCCGTCCCGGACGGCGATGAGTGCTCAGTCCCGGGGCTGGTTCGGATGTCCAACGTGCCGCACAATCCGCATGTCGCCGTCACGTCATTGCGTGATTGCGGGGCAGTGGAACAGGGCTCTGTGGTGGTGTAAGAGCCCTGCTGCTCCACGACGGTGTGGGGAGCGGAGTATACCACGGCCCTTGACACCATCAAATCTGTCTGCGGACGCGACCTGGCCTGGAGGCCGCATGCGGTGTATCGGCCGAAAGTGACCTTGTCTCCGGAACTCACGGCCTCTAGTGCGGCGTCCCTGGGAAAAGTCACACAGAGCCCCCATTCCGACGTGGCATGGATGGAACCCCACCGGTACTGTTGGGTGCCGGCGGCGGCCAAAGTCACGTCATCTGACGCTTCGCCCCACGGGGACGGAGCCACCAATGTGGCGGTGGCCAGCCATGGGAGCCCCACGTGGACGGGTGCCATCCGTGGCACGGTCCCGAAGGCGGAGATCATCGGCGGCTGGCATACCTGCTACACACACCCCCATCGGCATGCACGGTGCATGTGGTAGATGCCTCCATCATTGGGGCGCACCTGCGCAGGGCGCAGGAGGCCCTATACCGTGGCATCAAAGGGCCGACCTCACATCTGGTCAACCAGCACGCACTGAGCTGGATAGTGGAGGGGCTGCGGCGGCTACCACGCAGAGTAGGGGGGGCCCACCATTGGGTGGTGCGGCAGAGCTCACATTTGGCGGCAGTCCCGCTTGAAGAGCCGAACTCTGCCGCAGCCCGTGCAATGGCCCCGCCTGTTCATCTCATCCTGCCCAAGGAGCACGCCGTCCTCTTGGTGCCCGGAGACGATGGGGAGCTCGAGCCGCATGTACCCTCCATGCAAGCCCTTCAGCTCGTCAGGGAGAAGAGTGGCGCTCGCTGGCGGCGCGCACCAGGGCCCATACGCCGCTAGCTAGCGCCTGTGAGGCGTTGCCCCTGGGAGCGGTACACCACGGCCCCACGCAGAGGAATATGCTGCGGGCACGTGACGGCCGCTTGTCCACCATGCAAGTCATGCGATGGTGGAGGCAGAAGCTCACACGTGTGGCGATACCGGCCCACCCCTGTATCTTCTGTGGGGGGCCGGAGGAGGACATTGGCCACATGCGCTTGCTATGTGCGCGGGATGAGGAGGTGGCACGGCTCATGTGCAGGCGGGTGGAGGAGTTCACCACGGAACTTCCCCTGACGGACAGGGCGGTGGAGTTCTTGGCGTGGAGGGAGCACGGCCGCAGGTGGACGGAATCCCTGATGACGGGTGTCGTCCTTGGGGACCTGAAGCGGCTATTCGCGGCAGTGCGGGCGGCGTCGTCCCAGGACCCTGCGAATGCCGGGCTCTTTGTGGAGGACATGATCCACGTTGGGGAAGATGTGTATGCCCGCAGGAACCATCAGCTCACCCAGATCCTGCAACTACCCATGCAAGATCGAAGGAGGGCCGTATACGCTTTTGCGAGGAGACACACCCTTATGTCCGCCGGCAGGGAGGGTCCGACGGCATCCGCCGTGGAACCCGTTCGACGGCCTCCCCGACGACGTGCAGGCGACCTTTCAGAGGGCGCCGCTGCACGCGTTGTTGGTGCCCTGGTCGTACATCGCGCACGAGGAGGCCATGTCCTCGTTCCCCCACTGGATGGCAGCGGTGGCGCAAGCCCCCAGCCAGTGGATCGAGTCCTGGGTGACTCGGGACTACCCTGCGTTCCGGGAGCGGTCCCGCATGGTATCGGCGCAGTCCTGGGCCACGGCGCATGGTACCATGGTGCGGGGCCCTGACGGCCAGAGTGATCCCTGGCTGTATGTAGACCATCCGGCTGTGGGGAACATCATGGGCTGGCCTCGCGAGGTGCTGCCGGTCTTTCAACAACCTCTGTGCAGCCTCCCGGTTCTTGCGGTGGTTGTCGTGCTCGACGTGGGGGCATTGTGGTTGTATGACCGACAACTGCGACGGATCACTCCGGCAGTGTCGGAGCGGCGGTCCATGGCCGTGCTAGTGGGTTCCAAGCAGCTTGCACGGATACAGGGAGACGACGCACAGGGCCGGGTCACAGAGGCCATGTTCTCTCTGCCTGAGGGAGATGACAACGTGGCTGCCGATGCCAGTCACACCCTCGATACCTTGGGCCTGGCAGCGGTCGTCGAGGCTCGGTCGGGAGGACAACGCTTGGTTCTCGCATCCGCTAGGGGCCCGAGGCTGGACGGGGTTGATGTCATCGGGGAGATTGTACAGGACTGTGGCTGGGAGCTCCTGACGCATGGCGCACGCAGCCACAAGGTGGCGCGGTGGCCCCGGCTGCTTGAGAGCCTACCGGTGATGTCCAACGGACAACCGATACTCCGCCCGGTGTCCACGTGGGAAGAAGCGAGACGCAGCCTGCTCAGTTGTGCCACTGCACGAACGCGGACGGGTGCTTTGCTCTATCTCCAAGAGGCGTGCTGTGATGTGTGGCAGGACCTGTGGTCGCAGTGCTGTGGTGGCGGCTGTGTCCCGTTGCGGTCGGTGCTCCCGCTGCAATGCCACGGGTGCAGAGGGACGGCGCCGGTTGGGGTACAACAGTGTGCCTCCGCCCCACTCTGCGGGTCGTGACGGGAGCGTGCCGGTAAGGGGTGGCCTAAAGCGAGGTGGGTGCTACGGCACTCTGGGCAGATGTCGTCAAGTGCCTGGAAGGCAATCCAGGGTGTCCTAAGGAGCGTTTGGGTGAAGGGGTGAGATGCCCCGGTGCGCCGACGGCGGCCCTGCCCCTACTGCTGTGGTGGGCGGCTCTGGATGGTGACTCGCGGGTTCTTTGGTTGTGGCATCACGGAGGACGTGGTGAGGACGCAGTGGGGGCCGGGGGTAATGCAGCTCGACAGGGTGTGGGAATTGTGGGTGTGCTTGCCACCGTCCCTATGCTGGACGCAGCGGCGGAGGTGGCACCTAGGAAGCAGTGTCCTCATGGCCTGAGTGTGCGGTGATGGCAGACGGCGTATGACGGCCAACGCGGTGTGACAGGTCGTGCCGGCCTGATGGTGAGCCGTACTGCCCCCGTGCATGAGGGTCGGGGAGGGATGCTTCACCCGCCTACCCCGGGTCGCCACATACAACAGTGAGGTGTCATGGGTCGTCCCGACCAGGGTAATAAGGCCCAAACCCCTATAGGGTATTCCCATGACACCGGGGTCTCTACCGGCGGCCCGGTTATGGCAGTTACGGGGGTGGTTACTCGGGATACTCCAAGGGTTAACGGGTCTGCGTAGGGGGCGGGCAACAGCGCCGCCAGCGCTGCGGTACTTGAGATACGACGCCCCCTGGTCCTGGGATCCGTGCAAGGAGTTGGGGGAGCAGCGTGAAGGCCCCGGAAGAGGCGAAGTGCGCATAGAGGATGGGGACGGCGTGATGGTAAGGTGGACCGTATGGTGGGCGTACTTGGGGTAGCGTGGCGATCTGGGAGGTGTTGTCTTGAGGGGTACGCGGAGTTGCAGGTGACGGTGTACTGGGATCAAGGGGGTATGCGTGGCAGTACTGGGGTCTGTATGGGGGGAGTATCAGGGAAGCGTGGCGGTACTGGGGAGCCGTACAGTGGGAGCGCTACGGGGTCGCATGGCGGTACTGGGGTGTCCCCCTGAACCCTCTAACAACCCAGGGGGAATGCAGGGGCATCCCCTGGCCCCGTGATCAAACTAGAGGGACAGTGCCTGAGGGCATGTACATAGTCTAACCGTCTGACCTCCGCCTTGCGGTTGCGGTGGTGTGTGCGTTGGCGGCTCACAGGTGGCAACGGCATTGCAGCGGCGGTGCTGCACAATAGCGTAGCACCAAGTATGCAGTGGCCGCTATATACGTGTAACCTACCTCCTGGGGGCTGCATACCTGATCGGCTCGAGACGAAATGTAGAGTGGTCCAGGGGGTGACGCGAGGGCCAATGCTATAAATCGGCTTGCCACGTCGTCGGTGGGAGCCGAACCTGCGGCCTGGCCGCTACTATGGCGGAGGCGGCACATCCACGGGAGCTGGCCAATCAGTGCAGGTAAGGGTCAAAGGTGTCAGGGCAATGTATGTGGGCCAGATGAGGTGAACCTCGTTACCACAGCCCGGGGCGAACCTCTGGTGGGTACCCCTACAGGGGGTCGATAATCAAGCTACTGCACCCTCCAGCCCGAATCCCAGCCAGCGATATTCACGGGTTGCGCCCCTCCCGTCACGGAGCGGCCGGCGTCCCCCCTGTAGACCCTCTTGATATATTATACATGGGAAATTACGGGTGCCTCGAAGCCGATTGGGTACTGGCCCCTGACATGGAGTGCCGGCACTGTATACATCTGGGGTGTGGTTGCAGCTCTGGGCCACAGAGAGAACAGGGTTGCTACCGTATGCTTCAGTACTATACTAGGGGAAGCCTGCGATGGGTGGGCGGCGTACAATACGGGGACCTGGAGGCAATGAAGGCTGAGGGCCAGGCTAGGCTGGAGCCTCCCAGAAGTCCTGGCTATGCATCTACGGGCTATTGAGTCGGGGGTGGTGGACGTCTCCACGGTGGCGGAAATACACGAACCACAAGGGGCCCGCTCTTGCTTCGCCGCATGCGTGCTGCTTTGTACCTTGGTTGCTGCGTTGCACCCGTAGGAGACGTCCTTGCTTTCTGCTTGTCGCTATGCGGCTGCGTTGCTGTGCCTTGCCCCTTTACCCCCGGCGAACGAACGGGCCAGCGTCCGTCGCCGTTGCTAATGCTAAAGCTATGCAGTTGCCACTGCCCCCAAAGCCTGGTTGGCCGGTATCCCCGGTCCTTTGGGTCCTCTGTCATGCTGTGGGCCACCTCAGGCAGCCCTGGGACCCACGGGATCGGGCGAGGCAGGAACCACCCGTCGGCGTGAGATGCCCGGTAACTCCAGTAGACGGCATGATAAGTGGTTATGACTATGACTATGACTATGACTATGTATGTATGTATGTATGTATGTATGTATGTATGTATGTATGTATGTATGTATGTATGTATGTATGTATGTATGTATGTATGTATGTATGTATGTATGTATGTATGTATGTATGTATGCATGTATGTATGTATGTATGAGTATCAGTATCAGCATGAGGCCCACCCTGAAAGCCGGCGTCAGCCCAGACTCTTGGCGAGTTTGACCTCGCAGGGGGGCAACCGGCAGAGCATTCTTGATTCTGACCTGATTGTTCGCTTCATCAGGGCCTAGGGTTCCAACCCCTTTTGCACCTTGGTCGTTGGAGGAGGAGAGAGGTGTGGTACCTGGACTTATGCCAAATTTCGCCGCTCGTGGACCGCTTATGCCCCGCTCTAGGCGGGTTTTTTTTGGGGGGGGGTTTTATTGGGGGGTTGTTGTTCAGGGTGGTTGTGGAGATGATCTAGTCATTGTTGTGTTTGTGACCTTGATTGCAATGGGATTCTCATTTTTTTTTGGTCCCATGCCCTCGTGCACCCCGGTTGCTTGGGAAAGAGTGATACCTGGACCATTGCCATGTTCTATCATTCATAGTCGGTTCGTGTCCCGCTCTAGGCGGGCGCCATGTCATTGCTTCTGTGTTCTGTGTTCCCTTCATGCACCCTACTCTTGCAGTGTCGCAGGCTCGTGGTCTCGCATTTCGATTCGCCTTCTTTCAGTAACGTTCGCGCCGTGCGCACCTTCATCCGGCCGCTCACCTGCTTGTTTGTGTACCCTGGTTTCTTTGTGCACGCTTGCTAGTGTGTGGTGGTTCATCTTTGGTTCTAACTGGACTTCTCTCTCTACCCGGGATGAGGGTCCCACGCCCTCGTGCACCTTGGTAGCTTGGGGAGGAATCATACCTTGGCATTCTTGGTTCCGACCTGATTGTTTGCTTCATCAAGGTCAAGGGTCCCACGCCCTTGTGCACCCTGGTCGTTGGGGGAGGAGAGAGGGATGGTGCTTGAGCTCATGCCAAGTTTTGCCGCTCGTGGACAGCTTATGCCCCGCTCTAGGCGGGGGTTTTTTTTCCCAAATAGGATCACCTTGATTGCAAAGGGATTCTTTTTTTTTTCTTGCCTCCCTTTCCAAGGTCGAGGGTTTCGTGGTTTCCTATGTAGGGAACTGGGACTTGGTGAATCTACGGGGGAATGTTTGCCCGGCGCACTACTTTTAGACTATGTTCCACCCGAAGAGCCCCCAAGCACACCCCTTGGAAACGCCCTTAGAATTAGGTGACCCAAACTGCGCCAGCTCAAGAAAGTTGCAAACTGGGGTACACAGTACCACTCTCGCTCCTTTAAGGGCGGTCTTGGTCAACACCTTAGCAAGTTGGGAGAATGGGGGGTTAGGATAGCACAACCGCATCGATCTCCAGTAGAAGCGATAGGCGTCATTCAGGTATCGCGAACAGTAGAGCTGCATCATAACATTGGTCCCACAAGTGTGGGTGTCAATACATTTAGTACAATAGTGCTCCTTACACTCATCCCAAACTACAACGGTGGAGCGTTATGGCAACACAACACACACACTTCTGCCTCATCCTCTGCCTCATCTTGCGTGCCACAACCGAGCAAACAACTGCTCAATGCGTGCCCTATACCACCCGTGCACGTCATTGTAACATTGTTGGCGGGCTGTCAAAGTGCCATTCTTTCTTCCAATTAATGGCACAATGACATGAATCCGGCCCTTATAAGCACCATCATGGCCCCCAACTTCGAAATCAAAGAAATCACCTCGGGTACGAGAAGGTCCATACCCATCCCAAATCTGCTGATGTCCCTGGGGCCAAGGGGCAAATCCATATAATGTTGCCCAACATATCAACGGCAACAGTCCACCGGTAGGGCACGGGTCAAAAAAGATGCCCGGCGCGCGCCTGGCGCGCTAACGTTCCCCCTAACCTGGTAGATTTTGACTTTTTGTCGTTCCCCATACAGGGAACTAGGGTTTGGCCAGTCTACCCGGGTGGACGGGGATTACTCGTGGTTCCCTATGTAGGGGACTAGAATTTGGCCAGTCTACCCGGGTAGACGGGGATTTTTCGTGGTTCCCTATATGGGGAACTGGGTTTTGGCCAGTCTACCCGGGTAGACTGGGATTTTTCGTGGTTCCCTTTATAGGAGACTGGGATTTGGCCCGTCTACCTGGGTAGACTGAGTTTTTTTGTGGTTCCCTATATGGGGAACTGGGATTTGGCTGGTCTACCCCAGTAGACTGGGATTTTTCGTGGTTCCCTGTATGGGGAACTGGGATTTGGCCAGTCTACCCAGGTAGACTCTGATTTCTTGTGGTTTCCTATATAGGGAACTGGGATTTGGCCAAGTGGTAGAGGACGGTCCTGGACTGCTTGCACTTGCTGTTGTAGTCCCAACACCTTGACTACCATGCTGGATCCCCCTTGAGTACCATTCCTCTATTGAGGAACCGTTGGGCTCACTTGTCTGGAGATCACTTATGGGCATGACAACCTGAAGCAGCAGCCCCACCTCAACCATTGTATGACGGTACATCAACGGATGGTCAGTGCTGCACATTACATCAACACTCAATGCATCAACGAGGCATGGAAAAAGCCCAGGGGGGGTATCTCATTTTTTTATCCAAACGAGTGGAGCACAAACCCCCACCCGTGTCACTGCCTGTGTTGCACTCATGTATATCACTTGTGGTTTGAATGGTGCCTGTGGACGGCGATGACTACTGTTCATGGCATCCCACGTGTCATAATTGACTCTTTGTGAGTGCCGTGCACTGGGTGTGCTAGCAATGCTCCCTGTGCCCACTATCATCCACACCCAACCACGTTGCAGCTGTAAACACATGCTACCCTGCACAGGCGTAATACCTGGACAGCACTCAGGTCCCCAATTTGTCTGATGTGTGGGCAAATGCAGCACCAGAGCGATCGCAATGCGACGGCACATGGCAAGTGTCTGCGACAGCAGCTTTTCTGAGCCACGCTACAAAACTCTTCTCATTCTGCTCTGGGCCCACCAATGCCCATTCCCGTTGGCAGGTGCTGCACTTTTTGATGCGGTGGTCGAAGAACTTCTCCATTCTGCCCAGGTCCACAAGCTTCAAATAATCTGATCCTCCAACACAACACTTACCAGTGCTGATGTCACCAGAAGCGCCAGCAACAATGGACCACCATCTCCCATATCGGCAACAGCAGCAGCACAAACTGAATGAGCCTGCAGTGCACAATGTGTGCTGTACTGCAAAATTCACTGCTCTCACCACCACAGCCCGATTCGCCCAGCCCCTCTCCCCACTGCCAAGTCCACTATCTTGGGGATGCCGGCGTTGCACACAAAACCCAATGAAATAAGCTGATGGGAACGCCAATCTAGGCTGTGGGCCTCACCATCCACCGCACAGAACCGTCTCCAAACTCTAACTTGCCAATACCACATTGTCCACCAATTTCGCAAACGTCTCATCCACGACTTTGGACAATTCGTTGGCTTGTAAAGTGCTCCGCAGTTCCGTCAAAAAGTCGAACAATGACGTGACCATTGGTGGATATGCCTGCACCATCTTCAATAAGTGCGGAAGCACATCGGCCAGCGCCTGTGAATACAGTTCTCGTTCCTTGAGCCCTTCGTCAGGGGGGCCAATTGATGGGGCCAGAGTCACCGGAGCGAATAGCGATCCCAGACATTTGATCCAGTGATGAACCTGCCAACCATTAGGAACATGTATGCCTCAAGTAGATCAGCAGCATACAGCAGCGGCATGTTGTAACTACAATGCACTGGCAGGGTTGTGAAATGAGGCAGCATCGGAGAATATGGGGCTGTCAAACCTTCTTTGTCCAGGGCATTCATGATCAGAGGTGGAGTATCAGGGCTGAGGGAGCCTCGTCCAGGCAGGAAGCGGTTCCAGTCTCAGTTACATGAGTGCAGTGTGTTCCTTCCCCGATTGGCAAACATGTGTTGGAAATGGACCCTCAAAACCATAGCTTGGGCAAAGGAGAAGATCCTGCATCCATAGCCTCTAGATGAACATAGGAGGGATAAAGCTGTCCTGGTTCGGGGCTTGGATGCTCTTTGCACTCCACTTCTTCTTGCTTGTTGTACCGTGCTTGCAGTATTGGCCCGCAGCATAGGGTCCACAGGAGCAATTGCACCAAACTTTGGTTGCATGGCAAAAAGGCTCCGCTGTGGAGGCCAGGGCGGTCCTGGGGAGGTGCGACGCTGCTTTGTGGGTCTCCCCACACTCAACAGGTTTGTCTACCTGGGCCCACAGCATGAGAACCTTGTGGAATACACCAGCCATGACTTCAAGCACTTCCAATATTTGCCTACCCCTTATGTTTGTCAGTCAATCTGAAGATATAAATTTTATCCCGTGCTTCAATCTGTTGTGTGCTGTCGGGTGTTGGTGGCTCTACTTACAATCCCAATTTTCACCCTTGCTGTGCACAGCCGCCCGATGCAGCAGCATTTTCAAGAACAAAACAAAACATGCCAAAGCGCTCTCAGGACAGGGATTCCTGCAACCCACCATTGCGACAAGGTCTCTTGGAAGCGCTGTGGGGAAACGGCTGGCCACAATGCTGTCGGCACCGTGGTACGTTTGGTTGGCTGAACACAATCTCATCTGTGCCGGTTGACTACTGCATCGCACAGAGGGCTGGGCAGACCTTAGAGCACACAAGCTTGGCACATTCTACTGCCCGTGTGATTGTGTAGGAGCGCATCAGCTCTGCCGCCAATTTGATGGCAAACGCCTGCTGCTTTATATTGTTCTGGTGCAAAAGCTCAGGAATGAAATCGAAACACACGTGAAGCGACGGCACGTGGTCCACCATCATCGGCAGGAGCAGAGGGTTGTAGGTCTGAAAATGCACCAGTTTGCACAAGGACAAATTGGAGATAAAATAAAAATGTAGGGCTTGGCAAATAACTGCAGCTGCTTCCCCTGATACAGTGGTGTGTATGGGACAGTTTTGAGACTGGTCATGCACACGAGGCCAGTGATGTGGGCAATGTGAATTTGAGGGCAACAGAGAGGGGAGAGCATTGAGCAAGGGAAAAGTGAGGAGCTGGGCACGAAGAAGGCGGGGGCTTTTTGAGAGGGAGGTCAACGGGCTTGAAGGCAAGGGAGTGGTCACGGTTTGAGGGCAAGCAGGAAAGACCCACCAGCCAACCAAACTCACTCGAGAAACGAGTCCAAGGGTGGTGTGGGAGAGCCAACCTCCTAAAACAGCATGCACTGCAAGCTGCTCAAACTACAGGCGTAATCCAATACAATGCACGGAACAGATCCAAGCGTATTCCGGTACTTGCACCGACTGTATGCCAACTCAATACGCCGCCGATCAACAATAGTATGCACAAAGTCCCCCCCCCCCCTACCTACCCCCCCCCCCCCCCCCTAACCCGACTTCATTGATGGTTGCGCCACTTCCGGAGAACCCATCCCTTCCGGGGTCCGTCGCCCTAAAGCCAGAAGAGTTCAACCCAACCCAACCCAACCCCCCCTAACCCCCCTCCCCCCCCCCTACCTCGGCTCGCTCCGCTCGACGCGGGGGTCAACCCCCACACCCCCCTTAAATAACAAGACTCCCGCGGTGGCCTCACACCGCCTTGTGTGTCCACCGCCTTGTGTGTGCATCGCCTTGTGTATGGACCGCCAAGCTTTCCCTTGTGGCGGCATTGTATACCCGGGGCCCACCCTGTCCCCCCCTCGTCTGTGCGCCCCTTCTCAGGCCGACCACTGGAGGAGGCACTGCAAACGGTGGCGGAGGAGGCGTGCCCCCCACACCAAGGGGTGCGCCATAAAAGAGGCAGCAGCGAGCCACCCTGGCGGAGTGAGTCGCCGGCCCACTATCGGGCGAGCTACCGCGTGGGCGGGGTGTCAACTAGGGAAGGGACCCAAGACTGGCGGGGGTCCAGGGTAGCCCGGCCAACTCGCCCCCCCCCCCCCCCAAAACCCCAGACACCTAATCCGAGGACAGGACCCGAACGCATAGCTACAGCGCCCCTGCGTTGGGGGGAAGGCACCTACCTCGCGCCGCCTAGCCCTCCTGCCCCCAACCGCCTATGGGGGTGAGTGGGTCGGGCGCGCCCGGCGGTGGTGCGGTTTGGCAAGGTGCGCGCTGGGACCAGGCGGTGAGGTCCGTTCCCTGGCCACCAGCACCCGAACGGCGCACGCGGAATGGCTACAACCGGGAGTGCCTTGCCCCTGACCTCAATCCCCCTCCGTCTCGGCTCACACACCATGGCTACAGCCGGGACGTGCTTGTCTCGAACCGCGCCCCCCTCCCCTCCTGTGATTTGGTGCCCCGTGTGCGCCAGCATAGCGCCCTGAGGATGCACCGCGGGTGACTAGGTGCTTTGTGTGCACCTACATGGTGCTTTGAGGGTGTGCTGCGAGTGACCCGGTGCCCCGTGGGCACCTGCATGGTGCTCTGAGGGTGTGCTGCGGGTGACCAGGTGTTCCGTGTGCACCTGCATAGTGCTCGGAGGGTGTGTTGCAGGTGACCGGGTGCTCCATGTGTACCTGCATGGTGCTCTGAGGGTGTGTTGCAGGTGACCGGGTGCCAACTCCTCACCGCCGCTGCTGCGGATGGGATCCCCCTCGTCTCCTACCCCCTCCTTCCTGAGTATCCTTGGGGTCTACCGTACCTTGTCCTTTGGGATTGCCGGTATTATTGCCGGTAATAGGTAAAGTAAGCGGGCAATACCAGGGGTCATAACCCTAGGGTAACAGTAGCATGTCCTCAGCACCCGGTCCAATGTGTCGCGGGTGTGAGTCCCTTTAACCACAACCGTGGGTTCTGCCGGGGCTTAACTCCCCAACAGTCACAGAACACAGGGCCCCCTTGGGCAATTTAAGCCCGCAGAGATGCGACGAGGCGTGGCCGCCAGTATGAGGTATGCCATACCTAGGTGAACTAGGCTGCCTTGTAACGGCCTGTTGAGTCCGGCTCTAGGGGGGCGCACTTAACGGGAACTTGCCTACGCCCTTTATCCCTTTAAACATTGATTCAAGCGGTAGGCGGTGTGTTTATGGGTTATCACGCAGCGCGTTTGTCACCCCGTAGACATGCCCCTTCCATGCAGTGGTGCACTCACCTCGGGAGCTGCCCATGGGGTATCGGGGACTATTACCCCTCCCGAATGCCCTCTCTGCTGTGGGCACCGGGGTGGTGGCCGGGGGGCCTTATACCTCATCCATACTGGTATGAGCTTGTTACCATATACCGGGGTGTCCCATGGATGGGTGCCCCCAGGGGCATACATTCAACGCAAACCCAACTCCCATCCGATCGTGCGTGGTCCGCTCCCCCAAACTGTCAGCGCAGTGTACGGAGCTCGCAAGGGCGACGCGGCTTCGAACTGCTCAACCAACGGAGCCGCGCCACCCGTTTTGTGGGGTCCTCGGATCTAGTAGGTTCTCCAGAGCCCAGTGCCCAGCCAAGGGCTCTACAGATGGGCGAACCAAGGGACCAAGGGGACAGGGGTAGGAACCCCTGGGAGCAGGGTTTGGCCAGCCAACGAGCGGGCTGCCACTAGGGGGGGGGGGGTATCAGCAAGGAAGGGGCCCCATGCAGGCGGGGGTCCAAGCTAGCCGGGCCCACACCCCCCCTCAAAACGCCCCAGACATAGTTTGTGAGAGGGGGCAGCAGGCTGGTCCGACACAAGGGGGGGCCGGGGTCCACCCCCCGCATCCGTCACCGCCGGGGACGGCGGTGAGGGGAGCCGGCGTGGGCGCCATCGAGCGCACAAGGGCACGGATCAGCCCCCCCGCGGCCGTCACTGCTGGGAGCGGCAGAGAAGGGTGCCGGGAGCAGCGCCGACGAGTACACCAGGGCCGGGATCGGCCCCTCCCCCGCAGCTGGCACAGAATGGCCAAGCCGGAGGTTGCCGTCCCCAGCTCCCGCCCCTGTCCGAGCGGCGCGCGCAACATGGCCGCGACCCGGAGCGCCATACCTCTGTCCTTCCTCCCCGCCTCCGTCTCGGCTCACGGGGATTGGCTACAGCTGGGACGTGCTTGTTACTGACCGACCACCTCCCCCCTCCCAACACGCCCCGCAGCGGCGCGAACACCAGGTCAGGGGTGTGGGCTGGGCCATGTGAGCGGGAGCACGGGGGTAGGTGGGCACCAGGTGGGGCGCACATTGTGGAGCTCGGCCAAGCACCGCCTTGGCAGAGCCGCCTGCCACGGGACCGGGGCAGTAGGCTGGAGCAGCTGCACCATCCAGCGGTTGCCCCAAGGGGCCCCTGCCGCTGGGCCGGGCCCCAGCCCCCAAGCGGGAGAACGACCGCCGGCTGACCAAGTCCTTGCGTGGTGCCCCTCACCAGGAGGGCCCCTATTCGCCACCGTCTGCGACGCCACGGCGGTGGCTGAAGAAGTGCGCCACCACCCGCCCGGCCATTAGCCGGGAGTGTGCCCGGATGAAGTCCCGCAGCGCTCCTCCCATGCCTCCTGATGTCGTTAGGTGCAGCCCGTTGCGCAGCCCCAACGCCCCCGGCCACCAACCACCCCTATCACACTACTCCCCGGCGGCGACTGGGCCCACCAACCAGTACTCACCACACCCGCAACCGGCGCTCCGCTCGATGATCCCGTCCCCCTACAAGGGGCACGATGATGTCCGCAGCACTCAGCACGCGGCCTAGGCAGCGCGTTTGTTGGGGCCAGCCCATTTGAGCGCCATCAAAGATGACCTGTACCTCCGCATGGCAATCATCTCATGGACCCACAGTATCCTCTCCGCCCTCCGAGCAAAACAGTCGGGGGAGCGTGCTCATTGCTAATGCCGCATATTGGGGGTCGGAGGGCTCGGCGGTAGCAGCCACACCAAGGAACCGAGTTGCATGGCTAGAGGCCAGGCCTTCCTCACCCTAGCGGACCGCTAGTAATGCACCGAGCGGCTCTGCCCATCACTAGCCACCACTCCCTGATACAACCTGACGGCTCTGGTGGGCACTCTTGGTGGGACAACTCAAGGCTGCAACACCATAACTAGGCAGCACATGCATACAATCCACACGACATGCCTTAGAGGGCACGAAAAATTGGATAAAAATCCTCAGAGAGGACATGCAGGGTACCAAGAGGTCAGAGGCCCCGACAGAACATCAGCCACAAAGGGCAGCAGCTCCCGCATCTTGTGACAAAACAACCACTCCAACCCATCCAATCCCACACGGCCTGTAGAGAAGAGAAAAGTGTCAATTATCGGAGGCATGCACTATAGCAGTTTGCAAGCAACGCGGCGCTGGCATAAAATAGCACGCAAAAAATAAAAATCTCATGGATTGAAGTGGCCGCAAACATCCCATACAGCCGCCTAATAACCTTGTATCCAATAGGTAAGGCACCCGTTGTCCATCCACCTTGCGGTGATGCGAAAAGGAGATGGAGAGGCACCATGCATGGCGCTCCCCGAAAAGCAAAATCCACCTATGGCAACACATGAGGCCACTACCTTTCTTAACAACGGGGGACCCGTCGGCCAGCACTTGCCGCGCGTCCCCACTCACCCTGCGGGCGACCACGGCGACCGCCCTGTGCAGCACGGCTAGGGGGCTGCTCCGTGGACACGGCAACGCCAAAATAGATGCGGGCCTACTAGCCTAAGTAGACAGGCCGCAATGGCAACCCTGGGAGGACGGTGTGTAGCTTCCGCGGGTCCTTCTTGATGGCTCTGGTGGGAGCGGTCGCGACGGCTGTCCGCCCGGAAGATCTCAAGGCGATCGAAACGGCCTTCAAGGACCACGGGGGCGTCCAGTGCCCCTCTTGACAGCTCTAGAGGGCATTCTAGATGGGACAACTCAAGGCTGCAACACCATAACCAGGCAGCACACCCATACAATCCACACGAAATGCCTTAGAGGGCACGAAAAATTTGATAAAAATCCTCAGCGAGGACATGCAGGGTACCAAGAGGTCAGAGACCCCAACACAACATCAGCCACAAAGGGCACCGCTCCCACATCCTGTGACAAAACAACAACTCCAACCCATCGCATCCCACACGGCCGGTAGAGAAGAGAAAAATGTGAATTATGTCAATTATGTCAATTATCGGTGGCATGCACTACAACACTCTGCAAGCAACGCGGTGCTGGCATAAAATAGGAGGCAAAACATAATCGTGTCATGGATTGAAGTGGCGGCAAACAACCCATACGGCCGCAAGAGAACCCTATATCCAAAGGGAACCTTGTATCCAAGCCGTTGTCCATCCAGCTTGCGGTGATGCGAAAAGGAGATGGAGAGGCACCATGCATGGTGCTCCCCGAAAAGCAAAATCCTCCTATGGCAACACATGAGGCCACAATCTTTCTGAACAATGAGGGACCCGTTGGCCAGCACCTGCCGAGCGTCCCAACTCACTGGTGGGAGGGGTCGCCACGGCCGCCCGCCCGGAAGATCTCAAGGCGATCCAAACCGCGGTCAAGGACCAAGGGGGCGTTCTTGCAAAGCACACGCAAAGCATCAAAACACAACATGCCCGACATAGATCAGAGGTGTCTCTGGGTATGCGGCTGTATGGAAGCCGACAGTGTCGGCAATGGTGTTCACAACCCCACTTTGGGTGGGCGGGCACGACAAGAAAGAGTGAAGTCGCAAATGCCCACACATTGGGTGGGCGAGTGGGCAAGCAAAGATAAGAAAAAAACAATTGTTTACATTGGCACAGCACATTGGTTACCATGCACGCTACACACAGCACACAGAGCAAAGCTACACATCGGTGGCGGTCTAGTTTTTGGCAAAGCACACGCAAAGCGTCAAAACATAGCATCCTCGGCATAACAGTGGCGTCTGTGCATTTGAACAAGATGTCCGGTGCCCCTCTTGACAGCTATGGTGGGCACTCTGGGTGGGACAACTCAAGCTTGCAACACCATAACCACGTGACACACCCATACAATCCACAGGACATGCCTTAGAAGGCACGAAAAATATGACAAAAATCCTGAGAGAGGACATGCAGGGTACCAAAGGGTCAGAGACCCCGGGAGCACATCATCCACAAAGGGCACCGGCTCCCACATCCTCTGCCAAAAGGAGAACTCCAACCCATCCCATCCGACAGGGCTTGTAGAGAAGAGGAAAATGTGAATTGTCGGAGGTATGCACTATAGCACTTTGCAAGCAACGCGGCGCTGGCATAAAATAGCACACAAAAAATAACATTTCCATGGATTGAAGTGGCCGCAAACAGCCCATACAGCCGCAAGAGAACCTTGTATCCAAGCCGTTGTCCATCCACCTTGCGGTGATGCGAAAAGGAAATGGAGAGGCACCATGCTTGGCGCTCCCCGAAAAGCAAAATCCACCTATGGCAACACATGAGGCCACTACCTTTCTTAACAACGGGGGACCCGTCAGCCAGCACTTCCCGCGCGTCCGCATTCACATTGCCGGCGACCACGGCCACCGCCCTGTGCAGCACGCCTCGGAGCTGCTCCGTGGGCACGACGACACCAAAATAGATGCGGACCTACTAGGCCAAGTAGACACAAAGCAGTGGCAACCCTGCGAGGACGGTGTGTAGCTTCCGCGGGTCCGTCTTGATGGCTGTGGTGCGATCGGTCGCGACGGCTATCCGCCCGGAAGATCTCAAGGCAATCCAAACCGTGGCCAAGGACCACGGGGGCGTTTTGGCAAAGCACGCGCAAAGCATCAAAACACAAGATCCTCGGCATATTAGCGGCGTCTTTGGGTATGCAACTATATGAAAGCCGACAGTGTCGGCGATGGTGTTCACAACCCCCGTTTGGGTGGACGTCCGGGACAAAGAAGAATGAAATGGCACATGCCCCACATGGGTGGGCAAGTGAGCAAGCACAGAAACCACAAAAGAACTGTTTACACTGGGATAGGACACAAGTTACCATGCACGCTACACACAGCACGCAGAGCAAAAGCTATAGATCAGCCCCGATCTAGATTTTGGCAAAGCACACACAAAGCGTCAAAGCACAGCATCCTTGGCATATCAGTTGCGTCTTTGCATTTGAACAACACATCCAAGGCCCCTCTTGACAGCTCTAGAGGGCACTCGGGGTGGCACAACTCAAGGCTGCAACACCATAACCAGGCAGCACACCCATACAGGACATAGAGGACACAGGACATGCCTGAGAGAGCATGAAATTGTGGATAAAAATCCTCAGAGACGACATGCGGGCTACCAAGAGGTCAGAGACCCCGGGAGCACATCAGCCACAAAGGGCACCGGCTCCCACATCCTGTGCCAAAAGGAGAACTCCAACCCATCCCACCCGACAGGGCCTGTAGAGAAGAGGAAAAGGTGAATTGTCGCAGGTATGCACTATAGCACTTTGCAAGCAACGCGGCGCTGGCATAAAATAGCACACAAAAAATAACATTTCCATGGATTGAAGTGGCCGCAAACAGCCCATACAGCCGCAAGAGAACCTTGTATCCAAGCCGTTGTCCATCCACCTTGCGGTGATGCGAAGAGGAGATGGAGAGGCACCATGCATGGCGCTCCCCGAAAAGCAAAATCCACCTATGGCAACACATGAGGCCACTACCTTTCTTAACAACGGGGGACCCGTCAGCCAGCACTTCCCGCGCGTCCGCATTCACATTGCCGGCAACCACGGCCACCGCCCTGTGCAGCACGCCTCGGGGCTGCTCCATGGGCACGACGACACCAAAATAGATGCGGACCTACTAGGCCAAGTAGACACAAAGCAGTGGCAACCCTGCGAGGACGGTGTGTAGCTTCCGCGGGTCCGTCTTGACGGCTGTGGTGCGATCGGTCGCGACGGCTGTCCGCCCGGAAGATCTCAAGGCAATCCAAACCGTGGTCAAGGACCACGGGGGCGTTTTGGCAAAGCACGCGCAAAGCATCAAAACACAAGATCCTCGGCATATTAGCGGTAGCTATATGAAAGCCGACAGTGTCGGTGATGGTGTTCACAACCCCCTGTTTGGGTGGACGGCCGGGACAAAGAAGAATGAAATGGCACATGCCCCACATGGGTGGGCGAGTGAGCAAGCAGAGAAACCACAAAACAACTGTTTACACTGGGATAGGACACAAGTTACCATGCACGCTACACACAGCACGGAGAGCAAAATCTATAGATCAGCCCCGATCTAGATTTTGGCAAAGCACACACAAAGCGTCAAAGCACAGCATCCTTGGCATATCAGTTGCATCTTTGCATTTGAACAACACATCCAAGGCCCCTCTTGACAGCTCTAGAGGGCACTCGGGGTGGCACAACTCAAAGCTGCAACACCATAACCAGGCAGCACACCCATACAGGACATAGAGGACACAGGACATGCCTGAGAGAGCATGAAATTGTGGATAAAAATCCTCAGAGACAACATGCGGGCTACCAAGAGGTCAGAGACCCCGGGAGCACATCAGCCACAAAGGGCACGGGCTCCCACATCCTGTACCAAAAGGAGAACTCCAACCCATCCCATCCGACAGGGCCTGTAGAGAAGAGGAAAATGTGAATTGTCGCAGGTATGCACTATAGCACTTTGCAAGCAACGCGGCGCTGGCATAAAATAGCACACAAAAAATAACATTTCCATGGATTGAAGTGGCCGCAAACAGCCCATACAGCCGCAAGAGAACCTTGTATCCAAGCCGTTGTCCATCCACCTTGCGGTGATGCGAAAAGCAAATGGAGAGGCACCATGCATGGCGCTCCCCGAAAAGCAAAATCCACCTATGGCAACACATGAGGCCACTACCTTTCTTAACAACGGGGGACCCGTCAGCCAGCACTTCCCGCATGTCCGCATTCACATTGTGCCAACCACGGCCACCGCCCTGAGCAGCACGCCTCGGGGCTGCTCCGTGGGCACGACGACACCAAAATAGATGCGGACCTACTAGGCCAAGTAGACATGAAGCAGTGGCAACCCTGCGAGGACGGTGTGTAGCTTCCGCGGGTCCGTCTTGACGGCTGTGGTGCGATCGGTCGCGACGGCTGTCCGCCCGGAAGATCTCAAGGCAATCCAAACCGTGGTCAAGGACCACGGGGGCGTTTTGGCAAAGCACGCGCAAAGCATCAAAACACAAGATCCTCGGCATATTAGCGGTAGCTGTATGAAAGCCGACCATGTCGGCGATGGTGTTCACAACCCCCGTTTGGGTGGACGGCCGGGACAAAGAAGAATGAAATGGCACATGCCCCACATGGGTGGGCGAGTGAGCAAGCACAGAAACCACAAAACAACTGTTTACACTGGGATAGGACACAAGTTACCATGCACGCTACACACAGCACGCAGAGCAAAAACCATAGATCAGCGGCGATCTAGATTTTGGCAAAGCACACACAAAGCGTCAAAGCACAGCATCCGTGGCATATCAGTTGCGTCTTTGCATTTGAACAACACATCCAAGGCCCCTCTTGACAGCTCTAGAGGGCACTCGGGGTGGCACAACTCAAGGCTGCAACACCATAACCAGGCAGCACACCCATACAGGACATAGAGGACACAGGACATGCCTGAGAGAGCATGAAATTGTGGATAAAAATCCTCAGAGACGACATGCGGGCTACCAAGAGGTCAGAGACCCCGGGAGCACATCAGCCACAAAGGGCACCGGCTCCCACATCCTGTACCAAAAGGAGAACTCCAACCCATCCCATCCGACAGGGCCTCTAGAGAAGAGGAAAAGGTGAATTGTCGCAGGTATGCACTATAGCACTTTGCAAGCAACGCGGCGCTGGCATAAAATAGCACACAAAAAATAACATTTCCATGGATTGAAGTGGCCGCAAACAGCCCATACAGCCGCAAGAGAACCTTGTATCCAAGCCGTTGTCCATCCACCTTGCGGTGATGCGAAAAGGAGATGGAGAGGCACCATGCATGGCGCTCCCCGAAAAGCAAAATCCACCTATGGCAACACATGAGGCCACTACCTTTCTTAACAATGGGGGACCCGTTAGCCAGCACTTCCCGCGCGTCCGCATTCACATTGCCGGCGACCACGGCCACCGCCCTGTGCAGCACGCCTCGGGGCTGCTCCGTGGGCACGACGACACCAAAATAGATGCGGACCTACTAGGCCAAGTAGACACAAAGCAGTGGCAACCCTGCGAGGACGGTGTGTAGCTTCCGCGGGTCCGTCTTGACGGCTGTGGTGCGATCGGTCGCGACGGCTGTCCGCCCGGAAGATCTCAAGGCAATCCAAACCGTGGTCAAGGACCACGGGGGCGTTTTGGCAAAGCACGCGCAACGCATCAAAACACAAGATCCTCGGCATATTAGCGGTAACTATATGAAAGCCGACAGTGTCGGCGATGGTGTTCACAACCCCCGTTTGGGTGGACGTCCGGGACAAAGAAGAATGACATGGCACATGCCCCACATGGGTGGGCGAGTGAGCAAGCACAGAAACCACAAAACAACTGTTTACACTGGGATAGGACACAAGTTACCATGCACGCTACACACAGCACGGAGAGCAAAAACTATAGATCAGCGGCGATCTAGATTTTGGCAAAGCACACACAAAGCGTCAAAGCACAGCATCCTTGGCATATCAGTTGCGTCTTTGCATTTGAACAACACATCCAAGGCCCCTCTTGACAGCTCTAGAGGGCACTCGGGGTGGCACAACTCAAGGCTGCAACACCATAACCAGGCAGCACACCCATACAGGACATAGAGGACACAGGACATGCCTGAGAGAGCATGAAATTGTGGATAAAAATCCTCAGAGACGACATGCGGGCTACCAAGAGGTCAGAGACCCCGGGAGCACATCAGCCACAAAGGGCACCGGCTCCCACATCCTGTACCAAAAGGAGAACTCCAACCCATCCCATCCGACAGGGCCTCTAGAGAAGAGGAAAAGGTGAATTGTCGCAGGTATGCACTATAGCACTTTGCAAGCAACGCGGCGCTGGCATAAAATAGCACACAAAAAATAACATTTCCATGGATTGAAGTGGCCGCAAACAGCCCATACAGCCGCAAGAGAACCTTGTATCCAAGCCGTTGTCCATCCACCTTGCGGTGATGCGAAAAGGAGATGGAGAGGCACCATGCATGGCGCTCCCCGAAAAGCAAAATCCACCTATGGCAACACATGAGGCCACTACCTTTCTTAACAATGGGGGACCCGTTAGCCAGCACTTCCCGCGCGTCCGCATTCACATTGCCGGCGACCACGGCCACCGCCCTGTGCAGCACGCCTCGGGGCTGCTCCGTGGGCACGACGACACCAAAATAGATGCGGACCTACTAGGCCAAGTAGACACAAAGCAGTGGCAACCCTGCGAGGACGGTGTGTAGCTTCCGCGGGTCCGTCTTGACGGCTGTGGTGCGATCGGTCGCGACGGCTGTCCGCCCGGAAGATCTCAAGGCAATCCAAACCGTGGTCAAGGACCACGGGGGCGTTTTGGCAAAGCACGCGCAACGCATCAAAACACAAGATCCTCGGCATATTAGCGGTAACTATATGAAAGCCGACAGTGTCGGCGATGGTGTTCACAACCCCCGTTTGGGTGGACGTCCGGGACAAAGAAGAATGACATGGCACATGCCCCACATGGGTGGGCGAGTGAGCAAGCACAGAAACCACGAAACAACTGTTTACACTGGGATAGGACACAAGTTACCATGCACGCTACACACAGCACGGAGAGCAAAAACTATAGATCAGCGGCGATCTAGATTTTGGCAAAGCACACACAAAGCGTCAAAGCACAGCATCCTTGGCATATCAGTTGCGTCTTTGCATTTGAACAACACATCCAAGGCCCCTCTTGACAGCTCTAGAGGGCACTCGGGGTGGCACAACTCAAGGCTGCAACACCATAACCAGGCAGCACACCCATACAGGACATAGAGGACACAGGACATGCCTGAGAGAGCATGAAATTGTGGATAAAAATCCTCAGAGACGACATGTGGGCTACCAAGAGGTCAGAGACCCCGGGAGCACATCAGCCACAAAGGGCACCGGCTCCCACATCCTGTACCAAAAGGAGAACTCCAACCCATCCGATCCGATAGGGCCTGTAGAGAAGAGGAAAATGTGAATTGTCGCAGGTATGCACTATAGCACTTTGCAAGCAACGCGGCGCTGGCATAAAATAGCACACAAAAAATAACATTTCCATGGATTGAAGTGGCCGCAAACAGCCCATACAGCCGCAAGAGAACCTTGTATCCAAGCCGTTGTCCATCCACCTTGCGGTGATGCGAAAAGCAAATGGAGAGGCACCATGCATGGCGCTCCCTGAAAAGCAAAATCCACCTATGGCAACACATGAGGCCACTACCTTTCATAACAACGGGGGACCCGTCGGCCAACACTTCCCGCGTGTCCGCATTCACATTGCCGGCGACCACGGCCACCGCCCTGTGCAGCACGCCTCGGGGCTGCTCCGTGGGCACGACGACACCAAAATAGATGCGGACCTACTAGGCCAAGTAGACACAAAGCAGTGGCAACCCTGCGAGGACGGTGTGTAGCTTCCGCGGGTCCGTCTTGACGGCTGTGGTGCGATCGGTCGCGACGGCTGTCCGCCCGGAAGATCTCAAGGCAATCCAAACCGTGGTCAAGGACCACGGGGGCGTTTTGGCAAAGCACGCGCAAAGCATCAAAACACAAGATCCTCGGCATATTAGCGGTAGCTGTATGAAAGCCGACAGTGTCGGCGATGGTGTTCACAACCCCCGTTTGGGTGGACGGCCGGGACAAAGAAGAATGAAATGGCACATGCCCCACATGGGTGGGCAAGTGAGCAAGCACAGAAACCACAAAACAACTGTTTACACTGGGATAGGACACAAGTTACCATGCACGCTACACACAGCACGCAGAGCAAAATCTTAGATCAGCGGCGATCTAGATTTTGGCAAAGCACACACAAAGCGTCAAAGCACAGCATCCTTGGCATATCAGTTGCGTCTTTGCATTTGAACAACACATCCAAGGCCCCTCTGGACAGCTCTAGAGGGCACTCGGGGTGGCACAACTCAAGGCTGCAACACCATAACCAGGCAGCACACCCATACAGGACATAGAGGACACAGGACGTGCCTGAGAGAGCATGAAATTGTGGATAAAAATCCTCAGAGACAACATGCGGGCTACCAAGAGGTCAGAGACCCCGGGAGCACATCAGCCACAAAGGGCACCGGCTCCCACATCCTGTACCAAAAGGAGAACTCCAACCCATCCCATCCGACAGGGCCTCTAGAGAAGAGGAAAAGGTGAATTGTCGCAGGTATGCACTATAGCACTTTGCAAGCAACGCGGCGCTGGCATAAAATAGCACACAAAAAATAACATTTCCATGGATTGAAGTGGCCGCAAACAGCCCATACAGCCGCAAGAGAACCTTGTATCCAAGCCGTTGTCCATCCACCTTGCGGTGATGCGAAAAGGAGATGGAGAGGCACCATGCATGGCGCTCCCCGAAAAGCAAAATCCACCTATGGCAACACATGAGGCCACTACCTTTCTTAACAACGGGGGACCCGTCAGCCAACACTTCCCGCGCGTCCGCATTCACATTGCCGGCGACCACGGCCACCGCCCTGTGCAGCACGCCTCGGGGCTGCTCCGTGGGCACGACGACACCAAAATAGATGCGGACCTACTAGGCCAAGTAGACACAAAGCAGTGGCAACCCTGCGAGGACGGTGTGTAGCTTCCGCGGGTCCGTCTTGACGGCTGTGGTGCGATCGGTCGCGACGGCTGTCCGCCCGGAAGATCTCAAGGCAATCCAAACCGTGGTCAAGGACCACGGGGGCGTTTTGGCAAAGCACGCGCAAAGCATCAAAACACAGCATCCTCGGCATATTGGCGGCGTCTTTGGGTATGCAGCTGTATGAAAGCCGACAGTGTCGGCGATGGTGTTCACAACCCCCGTTTTGGGTGGACGTCCGGGACAAAGAAGAATGAAATGGCACATGCCCCACATGGGTGGGCGAGTGAGCAAGCACAGAAACCACAAAACAACTGTTTACACTGGGATAGGACACAAGTTACCATGCACGCTACACACAGCACACAGAGCAAAAACTATAGATCAGCGGCGATCTAGATTTTGGCAAAGCACACACTAAGCGTCAAAGCACAGCATCCTTGGCATATCAGTTGCGTCTTTGCATTTGAATAACACATCCAAGGCCCCTCTTGACAGCTCTAGAGGGCACTCGGGGTGGCACAACTCAAGGCTGCAACACCATAACCGGGCAGCACACCCGTACAGGACATAGAGGACACAGGACATGCCTGAGAGAGCATGAAATTGTGCATGAAAATCCTCAGAGAGGACATGTGGGCTACCAAGAGGTCAGAGACCCCGGGAGCACATCAGCCACAAAGGGCACCGGCTCCCACATCCTGTGCCAAAAGGAGAACTCCAACCCATCCCATCCGACAGGGCCTGTAGAGAAGAGGAAAATGTGAATTGTTGGAGGTATGCACTATAGCACTTTGCAAGCAACGCGGCGCTGGCATAAAATAGCACACAAAAAATAACATTTCCATGGATTGGAGTGGCCGCAAACAGCCCATACAGCCGCAAGAGAACCTTGTATCCAAGCCGTTGTCCATCCACCTTGCGGTGATGCGAAAAGCAAATGGAGAGGCACCATGCATGGCGCTCCCCGAAAAGCAAAATCCACCTATGGCAACACATGAGGCCACTACCTTTCTTAACAACGGGGGACCCGTGAGCCAGCACTTCCCGCGTGTCCGCATTCAGATTTGCCGGCGACCACGGCCACCGCCCTGTGCAGCACGCCTCGGGGCTGCTCCGTGGGCACGACGACACCAAAATAGATGCGGACCTACTAGGCCAAGTAGACACAAAGCAGTGGCAACCCTGCGAGGACGGTGTGTAGCTTCCGCGGGTCCGTCTTGACGGCTGTGGTGCGATCGGTTGCGACGGCTGTCCGCCCGGAAGATCTCAAGGCAATCCAAACCGTGGTCAAGGACCACGGGGGCGTTTTGGCAAAGCACGCGCAAAGCATCAAAACACAAGATCCTCGGCATATTAGCGGCGTCTTTGGGTATGCAGCTGTATGAAAGCCGATAGTGTCGGCGATGGTGTTCACAACCTCCGTTTGGGTGGACGTCCGGGACAAAGAAGAATGAAATGGCACATGCCCCACATGGGTGGGCGAGTGAGCAAGCACAAAAACCACAAAACAACTGTTTACACTGGGATAGGACACAAGTTACCATGCACGCTACACAGAGCACGCAGAGCAAAAACTATAGATCAGCGGCGATCTAGATTTTGGCAAAGCACACACAAAGCGTCAAAGCACAGCATCCTTGGGATATCAGTTGCGTCTTTGCAGTTGAACAACACATCCAAGGCCCCTCTTGACAGCTCTAGAGGGCACTCGGGGTGGCACAACTCAAGGCTGCAACACCATAACCAGGCAGCACACCCATACAGGACATAGAGGACAAAGGACAAGCGTGAGAGAGCATGAAATTGTGGATGAAAATCCTCAGAGAGGACGTGCGGGGTACCAAGAGGTCAGAGACCCCGGGAGCACATCAGCCACAAAGGGCACCGGCTCCCACATCCTGTGCCAAAAGGAGAACTCCAACCCATCCCATCTGACAGGGCCTGTAGAGAGAGGAAAATGTGAATTGTCGGAGGTATGCACTATAGCACTTTGCAAGCAACGCGGCGCTGGCATAAAATAGCACACAAAAAATAACATTTCCATGGATTGAAGTGGCCGCAAACAGCCCATACAGCCGCATGAGAACCTTGTATCCAAGCCGTTGTCCATCCACCTTGCGGTGATGCGAAAAGGAGATGGAGAGGCACCATGAATGGCGCTCCCCGAAAAGCAAAAGCCACCTATGGCAACACATGAGGCCACTACCTTTCTTAACAACGGGGGACCCGTCAGCCAGCACTTCCCCGGTGTCCGCATTCACATTGCCGGCGACCACGGCCACCGCCCTGAGCAGCACGCCTCGGGGCTGCTCCGTGGGCACGACGACACCAAAATAGATGCGGACCTACTAGGCCAAGTAGACACAAAGCAGTGGCAACCCTGCGAGGACGGTGTGTAGCTTCCGCGGGTCCGTCTTGACGGCTGTGGTGCGATCGGTCGCGACGGCTGTCCGCCCGGAAGATCTCAAGGCAATCCAAACCGTGGTCAAGGACCACGGGGGCGTTTTTGCAAAGCACGCGCAAAGCATCAAAACACAACATCCTCGGCATATTGGCGGCGTCTTTGGGTATGCAGCTGTATGAAAGCCGACAGCGTCGGCGATGGTGTTCACAACCCCCGTTTGGGTGGACGGCCGGGACAAAGAAGAATGAAATGGCACATGCCCCACATGGGTGGGCGAGTGAGCAAGCACAGAAACCACAAAACAACTGTTTACACTGGGATAGGACACAAGTTACCATGCACCCTACACACAGCACGCAGAGCAAAAACTATAGATCAGCGGCGATCTAGATTTTGGCAAAGCACACACAAAGCGTCAAAGCACAGCATCCTTGGCATATCAGTTGCGTCTTTGCATTTGAACAACACATCCAAGGCCCCTCTTGACAGCTCTAGAGGGCACTCGGGGTGGCACAACTCAAGGCTGCACCACCATAACCAGGCAGCACACCCATACAGGACATAGAGGACACAGGACATGCCTGAGAGAGCATGAAATTGTGGATAAAAATCCTCAGAGAAGACATGCGGGGTACCAAGAGGTCAAAGACCCCGGGAGCACATCAGCCACAAAGGGCACCGGCTCCCACATCCTGTGCCAAAAGGAGAACTCCAACCCATCCGATCCGATAGGGCCTGTAGAGAAGAGGAAAATGTGAATTGTTGGAGGTATGCACTATAGCACTTTGCAAGCAACGCGGCGCTGGCATAAAATAGCACACAAAAAATAACATTTCCATGGATTGAAGTGGCCGCAAACAGCCCATACAGCCGCAAGAGAACCTTGTATCCAAGCCGTTGTCCATCCACCTTGCGGTGATGCGAAAAGGAAATGGAGAGGCAACATTCATGGCGCTCCCCGAAAAGCAAAATCCACCTATGGCAACACATGAGGCCACTACCTTTCTTAACAACGGGGGACCCGTCAGCCAGCACTTCCCGCGTGTCCGCATTCACATTGCCGGCGACCACGGCCACCGCCCTGTGCAGCACGCCTCGGGGCTGCTCCGTGGGCACGACGACACCAAAATAGATGCCGACCTACTAGGCCAAGTAGACACAAAGTAGTGGCAACCCTGCGAGGACGGTGTGTAGCTTCCGCGGGTCCGTCTTGACGGCTGTGGTGCGATCGGTTGCGACGGCTGTCCGCCCGGAAGATCTCAAGGCAATCCAAACCGTGGTCAAGGACCACGGGGGCGTTTTGGCAAAGCACGCGCAAAGCATCAAAACACAAGATCCTCGGCATATTAGCGGCGTCTTTGGGTATGCAGCTGTATGAAAGCCGACAGTGTCGGCGATGGTGTTCACAACCCCCGTTTGGGTGGACGTCCGGGGCAAAGAAGAATGAAATGGCACATGCCCCACATGGGTGGGCGAGTGAGCAAGCACAGAAACCACAAAACAACTGTTTACACTGGGATAGGACACAAGTTACCATGCACGCTACACAGAGCACGCAGAGCAAAAACTATAGATCAGCGGCGATCTAGATTTTGGCAAAGCACACACAAAGCGTCAAAGCACAGCATCCTTGGCATATCAGTTGCGTCTTTGCAGTTGAACAACACATCCAAGGCCCCTCTTGACAGCTCTAGAGGGCACTCGGGGTGGCACAACTCAAGGCTGCAACACCATAACCAGGCAGCACACCCATACAGGACATAGAGGACACAGGACATGCCTGAGAGAGCATGAAATTGTGGATGAAAATCATCAGAGAGGACGTGCGGGGTACCAAGAGGTCAGAGACCCCGGGAGCACATCAACCACAAAGGGCACCGGCTCCCACATCCTGTGCCAAAAGGAGAACTCCAACCCATCCGATCCGATAGGGCCTGTAGAGAAGAGAAAAATGTGAATTGCCGCAGGTATGCACTATAGCACTTTGCAAGCAACGCGGCGCTGGCATAAAATAGCACACAAAAAATAACATTTCCATGGATTGAAGTGGCCGCAAGCACCCATACAGCCGCAAGAGAACCTTGTATCCAAGCCGTTGTCCATCCACCTTGCGGTGATGCGAAAAGGAGATGGAGAGGCACCATGAATGGCGCTCCCCGAAAAGCAAAATCCACCCATGGCAACACATGAGGCCACTACCTTTCTTAACAACGGGGGACCCGTCAGCCAGCACTTCCCGCGCGTCCGCATTCACATTGCCGGCGACCACGGCCACTGCCCTGAGCAGCACGCCTCGGGGCTGCTCCGTGGGCACGACGACACCAAAATAGATGCCGACCTACTAGGCCAAGTAGACACAAAGCAGTGGCAACCCTGCGAGGACGGTGTGTAGCTTCCGCGGGTCCGTCTTGACGGCTGTGGTGCGATCGGTCGCGATGGCTGTCCGCCCGGAAGATCTCAAGGCAATCCAAACCGTGGTCAAGGACCACGGGGGCGTTTTTGCAAAGCACGCGCAAAGCATCAAAACACAACATCCTCGGCATATTGGCGGCGTCTTTGGGTATGCAGCTGTATGAAAGCCGACAGCGTCGGCGATGGTCTTCACAACCCCCGTTTGGGTGGACGTCCGGGACAAAGAAGAATGAAATGGCACATGCCCCACATGGGTGGGCGAGTGAGCAAGCACAGAAACCACAAAACAACTGTTTACACTGGGATAGGACACAAGTTACCATGCACCCTACACACAGCACGCAGAGCAAAAACTATAGATCAGCGGCGATCTAGATTTTGGCAAAGCACACACAAAGCGTCAAAGCACAGCATCCTTGGCATATCAGTTGCGTCTTTGCATTTGAACAACACATCCAAGGCCCCTCTTGACAGCTCTAGAGGGCACTCGGGGTGGCACAACTCAAGGCTGCACCACCATAACCAGGCAGCACACCCATACAGGACATAGAGGACAGAGGACATGCCTGAGAGAGCACGAAATTGTGGATAAAAATCCTCAGAGAAGACATGCGGGGTACCAAGAGGTCAAAGACCCCGGGAGCACATCAGCCACAAAGGGCACCGGCTCCCACATCCTGTGCCAAAAGGAGAACTCCAACCCATCCGATCTGATAGGGCCTCTAGAGAAGAGGAAAATGTGAATTGTTGGAGGTATGCACTATAGCACTTTGCAAGCAACGCGGCGCTGGCATAAAATAGCACACAAAAAATAACATTTCCATGGATTGAAGTGGCCGCAAACAGCCCATACAGCCGCAAGAGAACCTTGTATCCAAGCCGTTGTCCATCCACCTTGCGGTGATGCGAAAAGGAAATGGAGAGGCAACATTCATGGCGCTCCCCGAAAAGCAAAATCCACCTATGGCAACACATGAGGCCACTACCTTTCTTAACAACGGGGGACCCGTCAGCCAGCACTTCCCGCGCGTCCGCATTCACATTGTGCCAACCACGGCCACCGCCCTGAGCAGCACGCCTCGGGGCTGCTCCGTGCGCACGACGACACCAAAATAGATGCGGACCTACTAGGCCAAGTAGACACAAAGCAGTGGCAACCCTGCGAGGACGGTGTGTAGCTTCCGCGGGTCCGTCTTGACGGCTGTGGTGCGATCGGTTGCGACGGCTGTCCGCCCGGAAGATCTCAAGGCAATCCAAACCGTGGTCAAGGACCACGGGGGCGTTTTGGCAAAGCACGCGCAAAGCATCAAAACATAACATCCTCGGCATATTAGCGGCGTCTTTGGGTATGCAGCTGTATGAAAGCCGACCGTGTCGGCGATGGTGTTCACAACCCCCGTTTGGGTGGACGTCCGGGACAAAGAAGAATGAAATGGCACATGCCCCACATGGGTGGGCGAGTGAGCAAGCACAGAAACCACAAAACAACTGTTTACACTGGGATAGGACACAAGTTACCATGCACCCTACACACAGCACGCAGAGCAAAATCTTAGATCAGCGGCGATCTAGATTTTGGCAAAGCACACATAAAGCGCCAAAGCACAGCATCCTTGGCATATCAGTTGCGTCTTTGCATTTGAACAACACATCCAAGGCCCCTCTTGACAGCTCTAGAGGGCACTCGGGGTGGCACAACTCAAAGCTGCAACACCATAACCAGGCAGCACACCCATACAGGACATAGAGGACACAGGACATGCCTGAGAGAGCATGAAATTGTGGATGAAAATCCTCAGAGACGACATGCGGGGTACCAAGAGGTAAGAGACCCCGGGAGCACATCAGCCACAAAGGGCACCGGCTCCCACATCCTGTGCCAAAAGGAGAACTCCAACCCATCCCATCCGACAGGGCCTCTAGAGAAGAGGAAAATGTGGATTGTCCGAGGTATGCACTATAGCACTTTGCAAGCAACGCGGCGCTGGCATAAAATAGCACACAAAAAATAACATTTCCATGGATTCAAGTGGCCGAAAACAGCCCATACAGCCGCAAGAGAACCTTGTATCCAAGCCGTTGTCCATCCACCTTGCGGTGATGCGAAAAGGAGATGGAGAGGCACCATGCATGGCGCTCCCCGAAAAGCAAAATCCACCTATGGCAACACATGAGGCCACTACCTTTCTTAACAACGGGGGACCCGTCAGCCAGCACTTCCCGCGCGTCCGCATTCACATTGCCGCCAACCACGGCCACCGCCCTGTGCAGCACGCCTCGGGGCTGCTCCGTGGGCACGACGACACCAAAATAGATGCGGACCTACTAGGCCAAGTAAACACGAAGCAGTGGCAACCCTGCGAGGACGGTGTGTAGCTTCCGCGGGTCCGTCTTGACGGCTGTGGTGCGATCGGTCGCGACGGCTGCCCGCCCGGAAGATCTCAAGGCAATCCAAACCGTGGTCAAGGACCACGGGGGCGTTTTGGCAAAGCACGCGCAAAGCATCAAAACACAGCATCCTCGGCATATTAGCGGCGTCTTTTGGTATGCAGCCGTATGAAAGCCGACAGTGTCGGCGATGGTGTTCACAACCCCCGTTTGGGTGGACGTCCGGGACAAAGAAGAATGAAATGGCACATGCCCCACATGGGTGGGCGAGTGAGCAAGCACAGAAACCACAAAACAACTGTTTACACTGGGATAGGACACAACTTACCATGCACGCTACACACAGCACGCAGAGCAAAAACTATGGATCAGCGGCGATCTAGATTTTGGCAAAGCACACATAAAGCGCCAAAGCACAGCATCCTTGGCATATCAGTTGCGTCTTTGCATTTGAGCAACACATCCAAGGCCCCTCTTGACAGCTCTAGAGGGCACTCGGGGTGGCACAACTCAAAGCTGCAACACCATAACCAGGCAGCACACCCATACAGGACATAGAGGACACAGGACATGCCTGAGAGAGCATGAAATTGTGGATGAAAATCCTCAGAGAGGACATGCGGGGTACCAAGAGGTAAGAGACCCCGGGAGCACATTAGCCACAAAGGGCACCGGCTCCCACATCCTGTGCCAAAAGGAGAACTCCAACCCATCCCATCCGACAGGGCCTCTAGAGAAGAGGAAAATGTGGATTGTCCGAGGTATGCACTATAGCACTTTGCAAGCAACGCGGCGCTGGCATAAAATAGCACACAAAAAATAACATTTCCATGGATTGAAGTGGCCGAAAACAGCCCATACAGCCGCAAGAGAACCTTGTATCCAAGCCGTTGTCCATCCACCTTGCGGTGATGCGAAAAGGAGATGGAGAGGCACCATGCATGGCGCTCCCCGAAAAGCAAAATCCACCTATGGCAACACATGAGGCCACTACCTTTCTTAACAACGGGGGACCCGTCAGCCAGCACTTCCCGCGCGTCCGCATTCACATTGCCGCCAACCACGGCCACCGCCCTGTGCAGCACGCCTCGGGGCTGCTCCGTGGGCACGACGACACCAAAATAGATGCGGACCTACTAGGCCAAGTAAACACGAAGCAGTGGCAACCCTGCGAGGACGGTGTGTAGCTTCCGCGGGTCCGTCTTGACGGCTGTGGTGCGATCGGTCGCGACGGCTGCCCGCCCGGAAGATCTCAAGGCAATCCAAACCGTGGTCAAGGACCACGGGAGCGTTTTGGCAAAGCACGCGCAAAGCATCAAAACACAGCATCCTCGGCATATTAGCGGCGTCTTTTGGTATGCAGCCGTATGAAAGCCGACAGCGTCGGCGATGGTGTTCACAACCCCCGTTTGGGTGGACGTCCGGGACAAAGAAGAATGAAATGGCACATGCCCCACATGGGTGGGCGAGTGAGCAAGCACAGAAACCACAAAACAACTGTTTACACTGGGATAGGACACAACTTACCATGCACGCTACACACAGCACGCAGAGCAAAAACTATGGATCAGCGGCGATCTAGATTTTGGCAAAGCACACTGAAAGCGTCAAAGCACAGCATCCTTGGCATATCAGTTGCGTCTTTGCATTTGAACAACACATCCAAGGCCCCTCTTGACGGCTCTAGAGGGCACTCGGGGTGGCACAACTCAAAGCTGCAACACCATAACCAGGCAGCACACCCATACAGGACATAGAGGACACAGGACATGCCTGAGAGAGCATGAAATTGTGGATGAAAATCCTCAGAGAGGACATGTTGGGTACCAAGAGGTAAGAGACCCCGGGAGCACATCGGCCACAAAGGGCACCGGCTCCCACATCCTGTGCCAAAAGGAGAACTCCAACCCATCCCATCCGACAGGGCCTGTAGAGAAGAGGAAAATGTGGATTGTCGGAGGTATGCACTACAGCACTTTGCAAGCAACGCGGCGCTGGCATAAAATAGCACACAAAAAATAACATTTCCATGGATTGAAGTGGCCGAAAACAGCCCATGCAGCCGCAAGAGAACCTTGTATCCAAGCCGTTGTCCATCCACCTTGCGGTGATGCGAAAAGAAGATGGAGAGGCACCATGCATGGCGCTCCCCGAAAAGCAAAATCCACCTATGGCAACACATGAGGCCACTACCTTTCTTAACAACGGGGGACCCGTCAGCCAGCACTTCCCGCGCGTCCGCATTCACATTGCCGCCAACCACGGCCACCGCCCTGTGCAGCACGCCTCGGGGCTGCTCCGTGCGCACGACGACACCAAAATAGATGCCGACCTACTAGGCCAAGTAGACACAAAGCAGTGGCAACCCTGCGAGGACGGTGTGTAGCTTCCGCGGGTCCGTCTTGACGGCTGTGGTGCGATCGGTCGCGACGGCTGTCCGCCCGGAAGATCTCAAGGCAATCCAAACCGTGGTCAAGGACCACGGGAGCGTTTTGGCAAAGCACGCGCAAAGCATCAAAACACAGCATCCTCGGCATATTAGCGGCGTCTTTTGGTATGCAGCCGTATGAAAGCCGACAGTGTCGGCGATGGTGTTCACAACCCCCGTTTGGGTGGACGTCCGGGACAAAGAAGAATGAAATGGCACATGCCCCACATGGGTGGGCGAGTGAGCAAGCACAGAAACCACAAAACAACTGTTTACACTGGGATAGGACACAAGTTACCATGCACGCTACACACAGCACGCAGAGCAAAAACTATGAATCAGCGGCGATCTAGATTTTGGCAAAGCACACACAAAGCGTCAAAGCACAGCATCCTTGGCACATCAGTTGCGTCTTTGCATTTGAACAACACATCCAAGGCCCCTCTTGACAGCTCTAGAGGGCACTCGGGGTGGCACAACTCAAGGCTGCAACACCATAACCAGGCAGCACACCCATAGAGGACATAGAGGACACAGGACATGCCTGAGAGAGCATGAAATTGTGGATAAAAATCCTCAGAGAGGACATGCGGGGTACCAAGAGGTCAGAGACCCCGGGAGCACATCAGCCACAAAGGGCACCGGCTCCCACAACCTGTGCCAAAATGACAACTCCAACCCATCCCATCCGACAGGGCCTGTAGAGAAGAGGAAAATGTGAATTGTCGGAGGTATGCACTATAGCACTTTGCAAGCAACGCGGCGCTGGCATAAAATAGCACACAAAAAATAACATTTCCATGGATTGAAGTGGCCGCAAACAGCCCATATAGCCGCAAGAGAACCTTGTATCCAAGCCGTTGTCCAATCACCTTGCGGTGATGCGAAAAGGAGATGGAGAGGCACCATGCATGGCGCTCCCCGAAAAGCAAAATCCACCTATGGCAACACATGAAACCACTACCTTTCTTAACAACGGGGGACCCGTCATCCAGCACTTCCCGCGTGTCCGCATTCAGATTTGCCGGCGACCACGGCCACCGCCCTGTGCAGCACGCCTCGGGGCTGCTCCGTGGGCACGACGACACCAAAATAGATGCGGACCTACTAGGCCAAGTAGACATGAAGCAGTGGCAACCCTGCGAGGACGGTGTGTAGCTTCCGCGGGTCCGTCTTGACGGCTGTGGTGCGATCGGTTGCGACGGCTGTCCGCCCGGAAGATCTCAAGGCAATCCAAACCGTGGTCAAGGACCACGGGAGCGTTTTGGCAAAGCACGCGCAAAGCATCAAAACACAACATCCTCGGCATATTAGCGGCGTCTTTGGGTATGCAGCTGTATGAAAGCCGACAGCGTCGGCGATGGTGTTCACAACCCCCGTTTGGGTGGACGTCCGGGACAAAGAAGAATGAAATGGCACATGCCCCACATGGGTGGGCGAGTGAGCAAGCACAAAAACCACAAAACAACTGTTTACACTGGGATAGGACACAAGTTACCATGCACGCTACACAGAGCACGCAGAGCAAAAACTATAAATCAGCGGCGATCTAGATTTTGGCAAAGCACACACAAAGCGCCAAAGCACAGCATCCTTGGCATATCAGTTGCGTCTTTGCATTTGAACAACACATCCAAGGCCCCTCTTGACAGCTCTAGAGGGCACTCGGGGTGGCACAACTCAAGGCTGCAACACCATAACCAGGCAGCACACCCGTACAGGACATAGAGGACACGGGACATGCCTGAGAGAGCATGAAATTGTGGATGAAAATCCTCAGAGAAGACGTGCGGGGTACCAAGAGGTCAGAGACCCCGGGAGCACATCAGCCACAAAGGGCACCGGCTCCCACATCTTGTGCCAAAAGGAGAACTCCAACCCATCCCATCCGACAGGGCCTGTAGAGAAGAGGAAAATGTGAATTGTCGGAGGTATGCACTATAGCACTTTGCAAGCAACGCGGCGCTGGCATAAAATAGCACACAAAAAATAACATTTCCATGGATTGAAGTGGCCGCTAACAGCCCATACGGCCGCACGAGAACCTTGTATCCAAGCCGTTGTCCATCCACCTTGCGGTGATGCGAAAAGGAGATGGAGAGGCACCATGCATGGCGCTCCCCGAAAAGCAAAATCCACCCATGGCAACACATGAGGCCACTACCTTTCTTAACAACGGGGGACCCGTCAGCCAGCACTTCCCGCGCGTCCGCATTCACATTGCCGGCGAACACGGCCATCGCCCTGTGCAGCACGCCTCGGGGCTCCTCCGTGGGCACGACGACACCAAAATAGATGCGGACCTACTAGGCCAAGTAAACACGAAGCAGTGGCAACCCTGCGAGGACGGTGTGTAGCTTCCGCGGGTCCGTCTTGACGGCTGTGGTGCGATCGGTCGCGACGGCTATCCGCCCGGAAGATCTCAAGGCAATCCCAACCTCGGTCAACGACCAGGGGGGCGTTTTGGCAAAGCACGCGCAAAGCATCAAAACACAACATCCTCGGCATATTAGCGTCGTCTTTGGGTATGCAGCTGTATGAAAGCTGACCGTGTCGGCGATGGTGTTCAGAACCCCCGTTTGGGTGGACGTCCGGGACAAAGAAGAATGAAATGGCACATGCCCCACATAGGTGGGCGAGTGAGCAAGCACAGAAACCACAAAACAACTGTTTACACTGGGATAGGACACAAGTTACCATGCACGCTACACACAGCACGCACAGCAAAAACTATAGATCGGCGGCGATCTAGATTTTGGCAAAGCACACATAAAGCGCCAAAGCACAGCATCCTTGGCATATCAGTTGCGTCTGTGCATTTGAACAACACATCCAAGGCCCCTCTTGACAGCTCTAGAGGGCACTCGGGGTGGCACAACTCAAGGCTGCAACACCATAACCAGGCAGCACACCCGTACAGGACATAGAGGACACGGGACATGCCTGAGAGAGCATGAAATTGTGGATGAAAATCCTCAGAGAAGACGTGCGGGGTACCAAGAGGTCAGAGACCCCGGGAGCACATCAGCCACAAAGGGCAGCGGCTCCCACATCTTGTGCCAAAAGGAGAACTCCAACCCATCCGATCAGACGGGGCCTGTAGAGAAGAGGAAAATGTGAATTGTCGGAGGTATGCACTATAGCACTTTGCAAGCAACGCGGCGCTGGCATAAAATAGCACACAACAAATAACATTTCCATGGATTGAAGTGGTCGCTAACAGCCCATACAGCCGCAAGAGAACCTTGTATCCAAGCCGTTGTCCATCCACCTTGCGGTGATGCGAAAAGGAAATGGAGAGGCACCATGCATGGCGCTCCCCGAAAAGCAAAATCCACCTATGGCAACACATGAGGCCACTACCTTTCTTAACAACGGGGGACCCGTCAGCCAGCACTTCCCGCGCGTCCGCATTCACATTGCCGGCGACCACGGCCATCGCCCGGAGCAGCAAGCCTCGGGGCTGCTCCGTGGGCACGACGACACCAAAATAGATGCGGACCTACTAGGCCAAGTAGACACAAAGCAGTGGCAACCCTGCGACTACGGTGTGTAGCTTCCGCGGGTCCGTCTTGACGGCTGTGGTGCGATCGGTTGCGACGGCTGTCCGCCCGGAAGATCTCAAGGCAATCCAAACCGTGGTCAAGGACCGGGGGGGCGTTTTGGCAAAGCACGCGCAAAGCATCAAAACACAGCATCCTCGGCATATTAGCGGAGTCTTTGGGTATGCAGCTGTATGAAAGCCGACAGCGTCGGCGATGGTGTTCACAACCCCCGTTTGGGTGGACGGCCGGGACAAAGAAGCATGAAATGGCACATGCCCCACATGGGTGGGCGAGTGAGCAAGCACAGAAACCACAAAACAACTGTTTACACTGGGATAGGACACAACTTACCATGCACGCTACACAGAGCATGCACAGCAAAAACTATAGATCAGCGGCCATCTAGATTTTGGCAAAGCACACTGAAAGCGTCAAAGCACAGCATCCTTGGCATATCAGTTGCGTCGGTGAATTTGAACAACACATCCAAGGCCCCTCTTGACAGCTCTAGAGGGCACTCGGGGTGGCACAACTCAAGGCTGCACCACCATGACTAGGCAGCACACCCATACAATCCACGGGACATGCCTGAGAGAGCATGAAATTGTGGATAAAAATCCTCAGAGAGGATATGCAAGGTACCAAGAGGTCACAGACCCCGGGAGCGCATCAGCCACAAAAGGCACCGGCTCCCACATGTTGTGCCAAAAGGAGAACTCCAACCCATCCCATCCGATAGGGCTTGCACAGAGAGGAAAATGTGAATTGTCGGAGGTATGCACTATAGCACTTTGCAAGCAACGCGGCGCTGGCATAAAATAGCACACAAAAAATAACATATCCGTGGATTGAAGTGGCCGCAAACAGCCCATACAGCCGCAGGAGAACCTTGTATCCAAGCCGTTGTCCATCCACCTTGCGGTGATGCGAAAAGGAGATGGAGAGGCACCATGCATGGCGCTCCCCGAAAAGCAAAATCCACCTATGGCAACACATGAGGCCACTACCTTTCTTAACAACGGGGGACCCGTCAGCCAGCACTTCCCGCGCGTCCGCATTCACATTGCCGGCGACCACGGCCACCGCCCTGAGCAGCACGCCTCGGGGCTGCTCCGTGGGCACGACGACACCAAAATAGATGCGGACCTACTAGACCAAGTAGACACAAAGCAGTGGCAACCCTGCGACTACGGTGTGTAGCTTCCGCGGGTCCGTCTTGACGGCTGTGGTGCGATCGGTTGCGACGGCTGTCCGCCCGGAAGATCTCAAGGCAATCCAAACCGTGGTCAAGGACCACGGGGGCGTTTTGGCAAAGCACGCGCAAAGCATCAAAACACAGCATCCTCGGCATATTAGCGGCGTCTTTGGGTATGCAGCTGTATGAAAGCCGACAGTGTCGGCGATGGTGTTCACAACCCCCGTTTGGGTGGACGGCCGGGACAAAGAGAAATGAAATGGCACATGCCCCACGTGGGTGGGCGAGTGAGCAAGCACAGAAACCACAAAACAACTGTTTACACTGGGATAGGACACAAGTTACCATGCACGCTACACACAGCACACAGAGCAAAAACTATAGATCAGCGGCGATCTAGATTTTGGCAAAGCACACACAAAGCTTCAAAGCACAGCATCCTTGGCATATCAGTTGCGTCTTTGCATTTGAACAACACATCCAAGGCCCCTCTTGACAGCTCTAGAGGGCACTCGGGGTGGCACAACTCAAGGCTGCACCACCATAACCAGCCAGCACACGCATACAATCCACAGGACATGCCTGAGAGAGCATGAAATTGTGGATAAAAATCCTCAAAAAGACATGCGGGGTACCAAGAGGTCAGAGACCCCGGGAGCACATCAGCCACAAAGGGCACCGGCTCCCACATCCTGTGCCAAAAGGAGAACTCCAACCCATCCCATCCGATAGGGCCTTTAGAGAGGAGGAAAATGTGGATTGTCGGAGGTATGCACTATAGCACGTTGCAAGCAACGCGGCGCTGACATCAAATAGCACACAAAAAATAACATTTCCATGGATTGAAGTGGCCGAAAACAGCCCATACAGCCGCAAGAGAACCTTGTATCCAAGCCGTTGTCCATCCACCTTGCGGTGATGCGAAAAGGAGATGGAGAGGCACCATGCCTGGCGCTCCCCGAAAAGCCAAATCCACCTATGGCAACACACGAGGCCACTACCTTTCTTAACAACGGGGGACCCGTCAACCAGCACTTCCCGCGCGCCCGCATTCACATTGCCGGCGAACACGGCCATCGCCCTGTGCAGCACGCCTCGGGGCTGCTCCGTGGGCACGACGACACCAAAATAGATGCGGACCTACTAAGCCAAGTAGACACGAAGCACTGGCAACCCTGCGAGACGGTGTGTAGCTTCCGCGGGTCCGTCTTGACGGCTGTGGTGCGATCAATCGCGACGGCTGTCCGCCCGGAAGATCTCAAGGCAATCCAAACCGTGGTCAAGGACCAGGGGGGCGTTTTGGCAAAGCACGCGCAAAGCATCAAAACACAACATCCTCGGCATATTAGCGGCGTCTTTGGGTATGCAGCTGTATGAAAGCCGACAGCGTCGGCGATGGTGTTCACAACCCCCGTTTGGGTGGACGTCCGGGACAAAGAAGTATGAAATGGCACATGCCCCACATGGGTGGGCGAGTGAGCAAGTACAGAAACCACAAAACAACTGTTTACACTGGGATAGGACACAAGTTAACATGCACGCTACACACAGCACGCAGAGCAAAAACTATAGATCAGCGGCCATCTAGATTTTGGCAAAGCACACACAAAGCGTCAAAGCACGGCATCCTTGGCATATCAGTTGCGTCTGTGCATTTGAACAACACATCGAGGGCCCCTCTTGACAGCTCTAGAGGGCACTCGGGGTGGCACAACTCAAGGCTGCAACACCATAACCAGGCAGCACACCCACACAATCCACGGGACATGCCTCAGAGAGCATGAAATTGTGGATAAAAATCCTCATAGAGGACATGCAGGGTACCAAGAGGTCAAAGACCCCGGGAGCACATCAGCCACAAAGGGCACCGGCTCCCACATCCTGTGCCAAAATGACAACTCCAACCCATCCCATCCGACAGGGCTTGTAGAGAAGAGGAAAATGTGAATTGTCGGAGGTATGCACTATAACACTTTGCAAGCAACGCGGCGCTGGCATAGAATAGCACACAAAAAACAACATTTCCATGGATTGAAGTGGCCGCAAACAGCCCATACAGCCGCAAGAGAACCTTGTATCCAAGCCGTTGTCCATCCACCTTGCGGTGATGCGAAAAGGAGATGGAGAGGCACCATGCATGGCGCTCCCCGAAAAGCAAAATCCACCTATGGCAACACATGAGGCCACTACCTTTCTTACCAACGGGGGACCCGTCCGCCACATCTTGTAGCACTTGCCGCGCGTCCCCATTCACACTGTGGGCGATCACGACCACCGCCCTTTTCAGCACGGCTGGGGTCTGCTCCGGTGCAGGCGACACCAAAATGGATGCGGGCGTACTAGCCCAAGTAGAGAGAAAGCAGTGGCAACCCTGCGAGGACGGTGTGTAGCTTCCGCGGGTCCTTCTTGACGGCTCTAGTGGGAGCGGTTGCCACGGCCGCCCGCCCGGAAAATCTCAAGGCGATCCAAACCGCGGTCAAGGACCAAGGGGGCGGTTTTGCATAGCACACGCAAAGCATCAAAATACAACATCCTCGGTAGATCATCGGTGCCTTTGGGTATGCAGCTGTATGGAAGCTGACAATGTCGGCGAGGGCGTTCACAACCCCCCTTTGGGTGGGCGCGCGGCACAAGAAAGAATGAAATCGCGGATGCCCCACATATTGGGTGGGCGAGTGGCCAAACATGGTAAAGAAAAAAACAACTATTTGCATTGCCACACAACAATGGTTTACCATGCACGCTACACACAGCACGCAGAGCACAAGTACAGATCATTGGCGGCGATCTAGATTTCGGCAAAGCACACGCAAAGAGTCAAAACACAACATCCTCGGCATATCAGTAGCGTCTGTGGGTTTGAAATCCACATCAGGTGCCCCTGTTGACAGCACTGGTGGGCACTCTTGGTGGGACGACTCAAGGTTGCAACACCATAACTAGGCAGCACACCCATACAATCCACAATACCTGTCTTAGAGGGCACAAAAAATTTGATAAAACTTCTCACAAAGGACATGCAGGGTACAAAGAGATCAGGGACCCCGGCAGTACATCAGCCACATAGGGCACCAGGTCCCACATCCTGTGACAAAACGACAAACCCAACCCATCCCATCCCACAGGGCCTGTAGAGAAGGGAAAAATGTGAATTGTTAAAGGCATGCACTATAGCACTCTGCAAGCAACACGGGGCTAGCACAAAATAGCAGGCAAAAATTAACAAATCTCATGGATTGAACTAGGCGCAAGCAGCCCATACAGCCGCAGGAGAACCTTGTATCCAAATGTAGGGCACCCGTTGTCCATCCATCTTGCATTGATGCGAGAAGGAGATGGAGAGGCACCATGCATGGCGCTCTCCGAAGAGCAAAATCCACCTATGGCAACACATGAGGCCACTACCCTTCTTAACAATGGGGGACCCATCGGCCAGCACCTACCGAGCGTACCCACTCACCATGCGGGCGACCACGACCACCACCCTATGCAGCACGGCTAGGGGCTGCTTCTCGAACACGGCGCCACCAAAGTAGATGCGGGCCTACTAGCCCAAGTCGACAGGACACAGTGGCAACCGTGCGAGCACGGTGTGTAGCTTCCGAGGGTCCTTCTTGACGGCTCTGTTGGGGGCGGTCACAATGGCGGCCCGCCTGGAAGATCTCAAGCCGATCCAACCTGCGTTCAAGGACCAGTGGGGCGTTTTTGCAAAACACGCAGAGCATCCAAACACTACATCTCGGGCATATCAGCGGCGTCTCTGGGTATGCAGCCGTATGGCAGCCGACGGTGTCGGCAATGGTGTTCACAACCCACTTTGCGTGTGCGGGCGGGACAAGAAAGAATGAAATCGCACATGCCCCACACATTGGGTTGGCGAGTGGACAAGCAAAGAAAAGAAAAAAACAAATGTCTACATCGGCACAAGCCACAAGTTACCATGCACGCTACACACAGCACGCAAAGCAAGAGTAGAGATCGACGGCGGTCTAGATCTTGGCAATGCACACGCAAAGCGTCAAAACACAGCATCCTCGGCATATCAACGGCGTCTGTGCATTTGAACAACACATCCAGTGCCCCTCTTGATAGCTATACTAGGCACTCCAGGTGGGACAACTCAAGGCTGCACCACCATAACCAAGTAGCACACCCATACAATCGACAAGACATGCCTTAGAGGGCACGAAAAATTTGATAAAAATCTTGAGAGAGGACATGCACGGTACCAAGAGGTCAAAGGCCCCGGCTGCACATCACCCACACAGTGCAGCACCTCCCATATCGTGTGACAAAAGGAGAAATCCAACCCATCCCATCCTACAGGGCCTGTAGAGAAGAAAAAATGTGAATTGTCGGAGGCATGCACTGTAGCACTCTGCAAGCAACGCGGCGCTAGCATGAAATTGCACGCAAAAAATAATAGTCTCATGGATTAACGTGTGCGCAAACAGCCCATAAAGCCGCAGGAGAACCCTATATCCAAACGTAGGGCACCCGTTGTCCATCCACCTTGCGGTGACGCGAAAATGAGATGGACGGGCACCATGCATGGCGCTCCCCGAAGAGCAAAATCCACCTATCGCAACACATGAGGCCACTACCCTTCTTAACAATGGGAAACCCGTCGGCTAGCACTTGCCGAGCGTCCCAACTCACCCTGCGGGCGACCACGACCACCGCCATCTGCAGCACGGCTAGGGGCTCCTCCGGGGACACGGCAACACCAAAATAGATGCGGGCCTGCGAGCCCGAGTAGACAGGACGCAGAAGCAACCCTGCGAGCATGGTGTGTAGCTTCCGCGGGTCCTACTTGACGGCTCTAGTGGGAGCGGTTGCCACGGCCGCCCGCCCGGAAAATCTCAAGGGGATCCAAACCGCGGTGAAGGACCAGGGGGGCGGTTTTGCAAAGCACACGCAAAGCATCAAAACACAACATCCTCGGTAGATCATCGGTGTCCCTGGGTATGTAGTTGTATGGAAGCTGACAGTGTCGGCGATGGTGTCCACAACCCCCCTTCGGGTGGGCGGGCGGGATAAGAAAGAATGAAATCGCGGATGCCCCACACATTGGGTGGGCGAGTGGCCGGGCAGAGTAAAAAAGAAAACAACTGCTTGCATTGCCACACGACATGGGTTACCATGCACGCTACACACAGCACACAGAGCAAAAGTACGGATCATCGGCGGCGATCTAGATTTCGGCAAAGCAAACGCAAAGCGTCAAAAAACAACATCCTCGGCATATCAGTAGCGTGTGTGGGTTGGAAAATCACATCAGGTGCCCCTGTTAACAGCATTGGTGGGCACTCTTGGTGGGACAACAAGGTTGCAACACCATAACTAGGCAGCACACCCATACAATCCAAAGTACATGCCTTAGAGGGCACGAGAAAATTGATAAAAATTCTCACACAGGACATGCAGGCTACCAAGAGGTCAGGGACCCCGGCAGTACATCCGCCACACAGGGCGCTAGCTCCCACATCCTGTGAGAAAAATGACAAACCCAACCCATCCCATCCCACAGGGCCTGTAGAGAAGAGAAAAATGTCAAATGTTGGAGGCATGCACTATAGCACTGTGCAAGCAACACGGGACTAGCACAAAATAGCAGGCAAAAAATAACAAGTCTCATCGATTGAGCTGGGCGCAAACAACCCATATAGCCGCAGGAGAACCTTGTATCCAATAGCGAGGCACCCGCTGTCCATCCACCTTGTGGTGATCAGAGAAGGAGATGGAGAGGCACCATGCATGGCGCTCCCCGAAAAGCAAAATCCACCTATGGCAACACATAAGGTCACGACCTTTCTTAAAAATGGGGGACCAGTCGGCTAGCACTTGCACGCGCGTCTCCAGTCGCCCTACGGGCGACCTAGACCACCACCTTGTGCAGCATGGCTAGGGGCTGCTCCGGGGACACGACGACATCAAAATAGATGCGGGCCTGCTACCCCAAGTAGACCAAACGCACTGGCAACCCTGCGAGCACGGTGTGTAGCTTCCGCGGGTCCTTCTTGACGGCTCTGGTGGGAGTGGTCGCCACGGCCGCCCGCCCGGAAGATCTGAAGGCGATCTAAACCGCGGTCAAGGACCACGAGGGCGTTTTTGCAAAGCACACACAAAGCATCAAAACACAGCATCCTCGGTGGACCAGTGGAATGTTTGGGTATGTAGCTGTATGCAAGCTCATAGCGTCGGCGATGGCGTTCACAAACTCTCTTTGGATGGGCGGGCGGGACAAGAAAGAATCAAATCGCGGATGCCCCACACATTGGGTGGGCGAGTGGCCGGGCAGAGTAAAGAAAAAAAAAACTGCTTGCATTGCCACACGACATGGGTTACCATGCCTGCTACACACAGCACGCAGAGCAAACGTACAGATCATCCGCGTCGATCTAGATTTTGGCAAAGCAAACGCAAAGCTTCAAAAAACAAAATCCTTGGCATATCAGTAGCGTTTGTGGTTTTGAAATCCACATCAGGTGCCCTTGTTGATAGCACTCGTGGGCACTCTTGGTGGGACAACTCAAAGTTGCAACACCATAACTAGGCAACACACCCATACAATCCACAATACCTGCCTTAGAGGGCACCTAAAATTTGATAAAAATTCTCACAAGGGACATGCAGGGTACCAAGAAGTCAAAGACCCCGGCTGGACATCACCCACACGGGGCACCACCTCCCACATCGTGTCACGAAACGACAAACCCAACCCATCCCATCCCACAGGGCCTGTAGAGAAGACAAAAACGTCAATTGTCGGAGGCATGCACTATAGCACTCTGCAAGCAATGTGGGGCTAGCACAAAATAGAAGGCAAAAAAAAACAAATCTCATGGATTGAACCGGGCGCAGACAGCCCATACAGCCGCAGGAGAACCTTGTATCCAAAGGCAGGGCGCCCGTTGTCCATCCACCTTGTGGTGATGACAGAAGGAGATGGAGAGGCACCACGCATGGCACTGCCCGAAAAGCAAAATCCACCTATGGCAACACATGAGGCCACGACCTTTCTTAAAAAGGGAACAGCCGTCGGCCAGCACTTGCCGCGCGTCCCCACTCACCCTGCCGGCGACCATGACCACCACCGTGTGCAGCACGGTACCTTCCGCGGGTCCTTCTTGACGGCTCTAGTGGGAGTGGTCGCGACGGCCGCCATCCGAGAAGATCTCAAGGCGATCCATACCGCGGTCAATGACCAAGGGGGCGTTTTTGCAAAGCACACGCAAAGCATCAAAACACAACATCCTCGGTAGATCAGTAGTGTCTCTGGGTATGTAGCTGTATGCAAGCTGACAGTGTCGGCGATGGCGTTCACAACCCCCCTTTGGGTGGGCGGGCGGGATAAGAAAGAATGAAATGGCGGATGCCCCACACATTGGGTCGGCGAGTGGGCACGCAAAGAAAAGGAAAAAAACAACTGTTTGCATTGCCACATGACATGGGTTACCATGCACGCTACACACAGCACGCAGAGCAAAAGTACACATCATCGGCGTCAATCTAGTTTTTGGCAAAGCACATGCAAAGCGTCAAAAAACAACATCCTCGGCATATCAAATGCGTCTGTGGGTTTGAAACCCACATCCGGTGCCCCTGTTGACAGCTCTAGAGGGCACTATAGGAGGGACAACTCAAGGCTGCAACACCATAACTAGGCAGCACACTCATACAATCTACAATACCTGCCTTAGAGGGCACAAAAAATATGATAAAAATCCTCAGCGAGGACATGCAGGGTACCAAGAGGTCAAAGACCCCGGCAGTACATGAGCCACACAGGGCACCACCTCCCACATCTTGTGACAAAAGGAGAACTCCAACCCATCCCATCCCACAGGGCCTGTAGAGAAGACAAAAACGTCAATTGTCGGAGGCATGCACTATAGCACTCTGCAAGCAACGTGGGGCTAGCACAAAATAGAAGGCAAAAAATAGCAAATCTCATGGATTGAACCGGGCGCAGACAGCCCATACAGCCGCAGGAGAACCTTGTATCCAAAGGTAGGGCACCCGCTGTCCATCAACCTTGCGGTGATGAGAGAAGGAGATGGAGAGGCACCATGCATGGCACTGCCCGAAAAGCAAAATCCACCTATGGCAACACATGAGGCCACGACCTTTCTTAAAAATGGGGCATCTGTCGGCCAGCACTTGCCGCGCGTCCCCACTCACCCTGCCGGCGACCATGACCACCGCCCTGTGCAGCATGGTACCTTCCGCGGGTCCTTCTTGACGGCTCTAGTGGGAGTGGTCGCGACGGCCGCCATCCTAGAAGATCTCAAGGCGATCCATACCGCGGTCAAGGACCAAGGGGGCGTTTTTGCAAAGCACACGCAAAGCATCAAAACACAACATCCTCGGTAGATCAGCGGTGTCTCTGGGTATGTAGCTGTATGCAAGCGGACAATGTCGGCGATGGCATTCACAACCCCCCTTTGGGTGGGCGGGCGGGATAAGAAAGAATGAAATCGCGGATGCCCCACACATTGGGTTGGCGAGTGGGTACGCAAAAAAAAGGAAAAAAACAACCGTTTGCATTGCCACATGACATGGGTTACCATGCACGCTACACACAGCACGCAGAGCAAAAGTACACATCATCGGCGGCGATCGATTTTTTGGCAAAACACACGCAAAGCGTCAAAAAGTAACATCCTCGGCATATCAGTAGCGTCTGTGGGTTTGAAACCCACATCCGGTGCCCCTGTTGACAGCTCTAGAGGGCACTATAGGAGGGACAACTTAAGGCTGCAACACCATAACTAGGCAGCACACTCATACAATCTACAATACCTGCCTTAGAGGGCACAAAAAATATGATAAAAATCCTCAGCGAGGACATGCAGGGTACCAAGAGGTCAAAGACCCCGGCAGTACATGAGCCACAAAGGGCACCAGGTCCCACATCTTGTGGCAAAAAGAGAACTCCAACCCATCCCATCCCACAGGGCCTGTAGAGAAGACAAAAATGTCAATTGTTGGAGGCATGCACTATAGCACTCTGCAAGCAACGCGGGGCTAGCACGAAATAGCAGGCAAAAAACAACAAATCTCATGGATTGTACCGGGCGCACACAGCCCATACAGCCATAGGAGAACCCTGTATCCAAAGGTAGGGCACCCGCTGTCCATCCACCTTGTGGTGATGAGAGAACGAGATGGAGACACCATGCATGGTGCTCACCAAAAGCAAAATCCACCTATGGCAACACATGAGGCCAGGAACTTTCTTAACAATGGGGGACCCGTCAGCCAGCACTTGCCGCGCGTCCCCACTCACACTGCGGGCGACCACGGCGACCGCCCTCTGCAGCACTGCTTGAGGCTGCTCCGGGGACACGGCGACACCAAAATAGATGCGGGCCTACTAACCCAAGTAGACAGGGCGCAGTGAGAACCACACGAGCACCGTGTGTAGCTTCCGCGGGTCCTTCTTGACGGCTTTGGCGGTGAAGAATCCGCGTGTCTCCGTGAGGGGCATGCGGCATTTGCCCGGCATGTATGGATTGCATGTTCGGCTAAAACGTGTTGGGAGCCCATCAAGCGGGACATGGAGAGGGCAAAAGAGGAACCCTAACCCTAACCCTAACATGGTGTCGGGGAAGTGTCTTTTGTGGCGCCATGTGTGCATGTACAATTTCAGGAAGGGGGTCCGAGAAGTCATTTTGAGAAGGGGTTCCTAATCAAAAAGTAGGCCCAGAAGTCATTTTGAGAAAGGGTTCCCAACCAGAAGTGCCTGTGGGAACCCGCCGAGCAGGTCCGAGAGGGCAAACAGAAAAACGGCCCACTTGGGTCGTTTGGCCCGGCACCGAAAAATTTCCACATGTAGGCACCCAATTGGCTATGACTACCCCCCCCGTCCAATGGGACCACCGACATGTGTTCGGTTTGGAGTCGGGGTAAACCCATTCCGAGAAGGGGAGGGGGGGTTCCTGCTACCCCCATCTCGGTTTCACCACATTTATACACATAGCCGTCGCCCACCCAATGTGTGGGGCATTTGCGATTTCATTCTCTCTTATCCCGCCCGCACACCCAAAGGGGGGTTGTGAACACCATTGCCCACACTGTCAGCTTCCATACTGCTAAATACCCAGAGACACCGCTGATATGCTGAGGATGTTTTGTTTGGATGCTTTGCGCTTGCTTTGCAAAAACGCCCCCTTGGTCATTGAACGCGGTTTCGATCGCCTTGAGATCGTCCGGGCGGGCCGCCATCGTGACCGCTCCCACCGAACTAAAAAAGTCCATCGTGCGGTACTTCCGCACAAACCATTCACCATGGCACACCGTCCAATGCACCCATACCGTTGCCTTCCACCCCTCAACTTCCAAAATACCCCCAACTTTTTGGCCCATCTTTCGGCTTCCTCAACCTGAACATCCGAAAGGTAGACCTTTCTCCTCCACAAGGTGTGAAGCTGGGTTAGGGCAAGCAACATGGTGTGCATCACGGTGTACACCTTTATTGCCCCATTCGGGGCCCTACCATTGGGGTAGTATTCCTTGAGTAGGTTAACTACTCTTTGTTGGTATTGTGTGTCATCTAGAAAAACACGTGCGGAGGTTAGGTCCAAGGTGTCCTTCTTTGTCGGACGCAAGGCCACACGGTCCGCTTGAAGGATGTTTTGTGAGGCTTGGATCAAGTTGCCCCACGCATCCTTTAGGCGGCCAATCACCCCCCGACCGTCTCCTTCTGGCACCCAAGAGGGACATCTTGTTGCAACCTCTTTTGGGTTGCATTGCAAAGACGGGCGGTTGCATGGGCATAGTCCCAAATACGCCGGGGGGGGCGGGATGGCCCGGAGGAAGGGCCCCCACCTCACTAGTTCGTTAACCCCCCTACCGTCTCCAAGCTGTCACGGTCGTCACAGGACCAACACTTTCCGTCTCGGGAGTAGTTGGCAACGTGCATGCCTTTGCCGTCGCCCGTCATGCCCACCTCATACCCCAGAACAGTAGCGTCCTCCAAGGGCACATTACGGTTTGACTGCAAATGTTCAATCTGAACGTTAAGCTCTGCCGCGGCCTCCATTGCACATAGACGACCACGGTCGTCACTTCCGTCCATGACCCACCACGTTACCCAATTATCTCGTTTCCCCGCACTCGCTAGGCCACTGGGCCAAACCCCAACAAACACATCGCAGCGGGTGGGAGGACCCCCGCCACAACGGCGTGGCGTCCGCACATACCAACACGGGGATCTTGTTCGTGCCCCTTGGGGGGGGGGGGGTGAACACCCCTTGTTCTTGTGCAAGGCGCACTTGCTCATCTACAAGACCCACCAAAGACACCGCAGCCGCCGCATCTTTCTTGCCCCCGTGTCCCTGCACACTCACGGCCACGGCATTGTAGGCCGTTTCTGCACGCCTTGCCTCCAACAAATCATCACGAGTGCACCTACGAGGCAACCGCAATGTCTATCGCATGGACAGTTGCATTGCGCGAGCACGGTGCAACACATCAGCGGCATATCCGTTGACATTTGCAGCCAATGCCAGCACCTCCCGTGCATTGTCCATACTGCCAACCGCCAGGGAAACCACACCGGTGGCATCGCGCCGAAAAGACATCTCCGGATCTTGGAGTATTGCCCGCACCATGCGTTGCGTCAGTGCCAGCTCCTCACGTTGTTGGTCTGGCCCAAGGTCAAAGTAGCGCTTGCGCAGCATTTTGCCAGCCTCAGCCTCAAAGGAGGCCAACATGCGGTGCATCTAGAAAACACAGGCACATGGTATCTCAAGAAGTTGTGATCAGGAACCCTACCGGGAACCCCATTTCAGGAACCCCTTTCTGATCAAGAACCCCTTGACAGACTCACTTCTCGGGTAAGTTTCCGATCAGGAACCCCTTCTCATATTGACTTCTCGGATACCTTTCTGTTTTGAGGCCATGCCCTATTTTTCAGGGGGACTCTTTCATTTTCCAGACATGTGACCGCTGTGCATGAAACACGTGCACCCAGGGGGGGCCTTCCCATCCCCCCGCCAGGACAGACTCACGCAAACAAATAGGCCCAACCATTCTCCACTTCTTTGCTCGACGATGGTTCAAGTTCGGACAAAGCATCCCCAGAGGGAAACAAACAGACAATGAAAGCTAGTCGCAGCAAGCTTGCTGCAAGCCGGGTAGCATTGCGCACAATATCCATAGGGGTGTATATATGGCCGCACTTCTGCGCGCACTTAGCTGCCGTGCAACGTGGGAGGTCACAACGGGAGCAAAAAAGTGACCCCGACAGGAAACCCCAGCGCCTGAGGAGCACTAGCTGCCACACTCGCCTTACTACCAACACTAACCTACGAGCACGCCGGGCACAGCTCCCCCTCATGAGTGGCACAGAGCCTTGGCATCCCACAACTGAAGCAGTCCTTCGCGGCTTTCCTCCGATAACCCGAGATAGTACAGCACTCGGGCCCATCAATGTTGCGGCTTTCCTCCAAAAACCAAAGCGGAACGTGAAGTCTGACCGTGTATGAGTAAGTGATAGGAATAGTGGCACTGCCCAAGAACAACACTTGTCTCCACCATGACGCCCGCTTGGAAAGAGGTAAACACCCGCCCGCATGGACTAAGTCGCTGTACAAGACAAAAAAGTCACCGCGTTGCAGCGGGATGGGAATAGGGTCCCATGGACGGGGCAAACCCTCACGGCTATGTGGCAAGAAGACAGTGTCGGTGCCATCAATGTAATACAAGTCCTCGCCCAAGGCCGCAAAGACGGACACCACTCTCTTCCCATCGGGAACCTTCATCATGCCGCGATGGTAGAATTGCATTTCACGCCCCTTGGCACCTATTGCGGTCGTTTGGTACGCCTTGTGGTCCCCACTCCATGTGTTGTTAAACAAGCCAAGAACGAGGTTTGTGAATCACATGAGTACCTCACAGACAGGGTATCCGACACCGGATCCTTCTACGTCAACATGAGGAGGTCGTAGGGCAAACATGCTTCTAGTACCCGAGTCCAGACCGTGGTGAACCCCCGGAAAGTCATTGAATACGGGATCCCAAGTGTCGCATGGTCGAGTTTACGGGCTTCCACAGCCTTAGCGAGCATTTCCATGGGTACCACTCCTTTCCACAACGAGTGTGCCGTCCCATCCAATTTGCTTGGGTCTTCGTTGAAGGTGAACTCCGAGCGCGATACACCAACCGTTGGTGGGTCTCCCACCCCAACTCATGGCAATGGAGATTGCCTCGGTAGTGCCACAATTTTCCCTGCCATGTGGGATGGGGTGGTAATGCCCTCCACTGGATCCGCAAAGGCAAGTCCGGAATCGGTTGCCAAACTCCGAACCGGAAGGAGTCCATCTTGGAGGCCGGCAATACACGCTACTTGTGATCAATTGGGGCACTTCCAAAGGCACGACGTGTCATCTCCGAGGGGCTCGGCTTCGTGCTTGCGAAAATCACACAATCGCCCGCATCCTCTCCAATCCAATAAACCACATCCTCCTGGGCCCAACCGGTGGGTTCCTTTCCCTTGGCCTTGTACTTCGGCTTTGGAACGTGCGGCAAGATCCCCGCAAGAAGGCTCGTAACGTCCGCACTATTGAGGTGGATCAAAACAGCCCAAAGTGTAGGATTGAGCATGAAAGTGGTGTGAACCAAGTCACTAACGAGCCCGGGCTCCATCTGACCAAGAACACTCCGCGGCGCCGCGATACGCCCCAAAGTAGTACCCGGATTGAACTTGACCCTCTTGGGTGGGCCATCGATACGGATGGTCTCCTCCATTTCGGTAGGGGCGGCGGCAATAAGACCAGTGTCCAAGGGATCATTGGCTTCACGCAAGCAACGACCAATGACGGGGGGCACGGGCATGCGGGTAACTAATGGACCAAAGGTGCAAAGGAGACGAAGTGGACAAGCGATGGACACACACACAAAATCAGAAACCCCCCGAGAAGTCATTTTGGGAACCCCTTTTTGATCATGAACCCCCCGGAGAAGTCATTTTGACAACCCCTTTCTGATCGGGAAGGTAAGCCGAAAAGTCCCGAGAAGGTGTCCAAGAAGGGGCTCTCGGGTTTTCGAAAAAACGCCACTATGTTGTTTTACCCTAAACCCGAGGACGGCCCCCCCTTAGTTTTCATCCCCCAAACCCCTCAAGTTGTTTTGGGCCCGGTACACCTCGAGGGGTCCCGGGGGGGGGGGGCGTTTTGGAGGGGGGGGGGGGTCCCGGTACCAGCTTCCCGGTTGCACCACAAAGTCTGAAGTCTCAAGTCTGATTTGGTATGTCATGTCGCAGACCCAAATTAGAGCACATCCAAGGAAAACTCTGATAAAAGTGTAGTCCCCCCCCCCAACAAACACACAAATGTTCAGTTCGGGAAAATGGTGGGTCGGGGAAAATATGGGGTTGGAAAATGTGGAAAAGGGTACTGTGGGAAAAGTCTGATAAAAGTGTAGCAACTCCCCCCACCCCAGACACACAAACCTTTAGGAAAACGGGGGGTTAGGGAAAATGTGGAAAAGGAGAAACTAGGGGAAATGGGAAAATGTCACACCTCCTAGAGCATAGGATCCGCAGAAAAAAGAATACAATTCATGATGATGGATGTTAAAGTGCGAATGGACCTACAGAGAAGGAGAAAATGGGCAAAAGCATGACATCAATACCATGGGCATTGGCACAGCAAGCATGCAGAAGCACAACAGCACCGCAATTCCAGCTGTATCATTGGTCAATGAGTCCATGCATGTCATCCACGGGCACTTGGGAGCTCGGTTGTGAGCTGTTCGGTGGTGCAGCAGAAGGGGTAACAGGATTTGTTGGGGGGACCCAATCGGAGTCCATCTGGACGGAAAAGGCAATGCCTGTTGCATAGCAACGTCTCTGGCTTGTCGCCGGTTCGTGCCAGATGGCACCTTCACACCAAGGGCACCAAAGCAGTCATAGATGCGAGTGCGTGTCCCGTCACGCAAAGTGCCTGTCTTTGCGGCACATGCCAAGTTGGCCTGAGCGCGGGCCAAAGCACGCTTTGAGTCGGACTTTGGTGGTGCTAGTGCTTCCTCTGCACTATTATTCTCAGCAGCCTCGGCTGCATCATCCACCACCTGCACCATTGCCTCACCACAAGGCCTTGGATCGTTGACAAAGCATGTGTGGTACACTAGACATGTGTTGCACCAGATGCGCACAGACTACCTGCACAGTGCACACTCCATGCCCCTTCGGAAAGTGAAGAAGTCATGGTTGCCACCATGCAAAGCACGACTACTATCTGGTTCGACCACAATGGTCTCAGACGGGGCCTGTTGGTCTGCCGGTTTGCGTGTCGGGGCTTGGCAAGCCAGTACCACCTCCACCCCCCCAAAATATGGCAAAATAAAAACATCGTCTGCCACTGCGGCCTCCCCCTCAAGGCACTGTAGCATGGCCACTTCCACGAATGCACATGGATCAATGCGCTGCGAAACCCGATGCCGGGGACGCACATCAAAGCGTGCATTGGCTGCCAACTTGCGGGCTACTTGGACACCCTGCCCCTTCGCCCACTTCCGCAATAGTGGCAGATTACAATGCATAGCCATGCACATGCTAACAACATGTGTGTCCTCCATGTCATGCATACTACTGGTGAACCTCCCGTGCAATGAAATGGCACACTCAAAAGCAGCCTCATCAGGGCAATAGGTGCGCAGCAATGACAGTACACATCAAACATTCACCCATGGGAGATGCTCCCGCTCCAGGGTCAAGGCCTCCCACATCTGGGACATGGGGGTCTTGGCAAATGCCTGAATGACATGCTCCTTGAAGGATCCCCACTCTTCAAATGCACAGCCAATATTAATAGGCGCAGTTGCCAATTCAGCGTGGTGTGTAGCCATGAATTGCTTCAGCAAATCCACTCCAAATGTGGCCCGTTCAGCCGGTGGAAGAGCGAGCAAACGGCCATGGTCAAGCAACACAGCACAGTCAAGAACCCCTTGGGGATTAATGGTCCCCTGTCCCTCCTTGATGCCAGTAAGCAATGCGTCTGTGACTGCACGTGCCTCCGTGGCTGAAAAAAGGGGGCTGGTTGTGCACTTCTGGCCATCAGCATTAAACCGGACCAATTCAACACCATGCCATGCGCCCGTCGCAATTTGCTCTTTGAAGTGACACCACCCTGGCCCCTCCTCCCTCGCCACCTTTTCTACCCGTGCCTGCAGCATTTCAGTTGCTTTGGCAAGGTGGGCACCTGTTGGTGCATGCAACCGTGCAACATTTTTGAAGCCGCGTGTGCCGTGTAGTATGTCTCCAGATACCACTGCCCACGACAGCAAACCTGCATCATGGCAATCCTCCCGCACATCTTCCTCCTTGGTGCCGAAGTGGGTTTTGGAATCCAAATGCCCGGCCACCCACGGCACATTGGCCAAGAACACCTTGTTGCGACGCGCATTTGCCTCAAACAACCGGATACGGTGACTGGCAGGGATCAAACGCAACCCGCTGCGTGTATCGGGTCTGGTGTTCTCTTGGACACACCTCTCGAGGTCCTTCCACTGGCGCGCACCGTTGTACAATGCACGTTGGCGACCCACGGCTGCCAGGTAGTCACCATGCACTTGGCCTGCTACCTCTAAGGCATGACCTAGCTTGCACTGAACCACATCGCATGGCTCACCCAGGGGGGTTAGCAAGCACAACCACTTCACGAGCGTGGCAAACACATTGTGCTCCATTGCCGACACATCCACAGCTTGTGGTGCAGTGGCACGACACACACCAAGGTTAGAGGCACCATCCACAGCAAAAGCCACGACCTTCTGAGCCCACCACGCACGATCACGGAGCCAGGACAACAACACTGCCTCCACTTGTGCTGTCACCTCCTGTGCCTCCCTGTGCCTCACCTGATGCCACATCAACCACACCAAGGAACACCTCACACATTCCCCTTGGCCTAGTGAGTGGGAAGAGGAGTAGGATGGCATACTCGTTGATGCGATGCCGCTGCCGGTCGGAACCATCCAACAACAAGGCAATGAACAATGCCCTTTGCAGGATCTCTGACACGACATTTTGCATGGCACCATGCATTGCAACCATGGCCTTCTCAACTATCCATCGACGCGAGGCATGATGGCCCGGTTCAGAAGTCAACGAGCAATGCAGAACAATGCGCTCACTGATGGCACGGATGGATGTGCACATGCGGGGCCCAATGTATACCTCCACCAACCATGCCAAAATGGCTGCCACCGTGTCGGTCATACGTACACCGAGGTCCATGCCCTCACCCCTAATGAACACAGTGCTGTTCTCTGCCACATTGACTGCACACGCAGATGCACCGGGGCACAGTGCCCGAAAACGTTCTGCACAATGCACCCGGAAACTCTCCTCGGCAGTCAAGTGGTGGCGGCCCCAATTGTCAATTTTCTTGCGGCTGCTGCTCATACCACGTGACACACCCAGGTGGCCCTCCAACACGTGAATGCGCCATGTCTTCAGTCCGGGCATCATCATACGCATGCCCATGCCATACGCTCCATTCACGAAGGCCGCAGCAGCCTTCGGTGGCCGCTTCACCCCAGGAGAATCTGTTTGAGTAGCCCATGCACAACATATGCACATCACACCCCCTACAACAGTGAACTGCAACTGCCAATGCCCATCCACAAAGCCTAGCAGCGTCTTTGGCCCAGCTGTCGGTTGCTTGGGGGCTGCCCCCATCATCACACAAAAAGCATTGCTCCCTGCTGCAGCCAATACTGCAAATCGGGCTCTATCCTGTCCTATGGCCTAGGCAACAGACCGGTGCGACCTGCCCATGCTCTTTTATCCGGTCCCATAGGGCGGAGGCTACCTTGCGGTACCACACAATGGACGACAACTGAAGATTACTGCCAAAAAATCAGTGGGACTCCCCCTCCACGGGGGCAGAGGTGCCTTTCAGGTATATGGCGTGCCCCGGTGTGGGCAAACAGCCAATCTGTCAAATTGGGGCCCATTGTACTTTTTGTCCCCAGTGCCACGATTGAGCGTGAGAAGGACATGGATTTGGAGATCCACCCCGGGGTGGGCTTTGGACTTGGCCCGGGGCTGCAGGCTGGACTGCGACCCAGGGTGGGACCGACTGGAGCTGTCAGCCTGCTGCGCAGGCCCCTTGTCTAGGTGCTACTAGGTATGGGGCTGCAAGGGTATGTGCCTGTCAGCGTGGAAGGAGCTCCGTTAGGTGCTCCGGCAATTAAATTACTCCTGTGAGAGTTGTGCAACAATCATGTGAGTCCCTGTGAAAAATTCGTACGAGAAATATTCCCTAGCAACCCTTTGGGGGGGGGGGGGTGCCTTGGTGCCGGGATGTGGACATAACCACAAGCAAATCACCCTGGGTCAAATGCAACTCATCAAAGCGTGTGTCACTCGCCTCACTGTACGCAAAGCTTGCTTGGACTGCGATCCGGTATTCCGACGACAACACAAAGGGAGTGGAAAGATGGCAGCGAGACACCTGCCCATCAGCGGGGGGCACCACAGAGGGGTCACGGCACGTATCTGTATGGTCAAATTGGTCAATGGTCTGTTGAGACACAATCACTGGGGCTGGGGTCATGTGGTGGAGATCTACCAACCCCCCGATCTTCGCCAGCAGCCTCTCCACCACCTTGCGCAGAAGTGCTCCGGTGAGGGCAGTCGAATTGCTGGGCTTCGATTCCACTGGGAGTGTTCTAGCGTCCAGCGCTCCACCTCTGCGCACTGAACATTGAAAATGTGGTCGAAAGTCAGGACCACTTTGTTAGCCCCCCCTTGAACATTTGTTCTATTTTGGCCCATGTTGGGCCACACTCCCCGTGCGATAGCAAACCCTTCACAACAGTGTACCCCGGGCCATCCACGAAACTGCTGGACAGGGCGGGGGGGACCCTATTCTCATCAGGGGGGGGGGGACGGGGGGGGGGCATAAACGGGGGGTCGGGCAAGGGGCTTGTGCGGAGGGGGGGGGGGGTTGCAGTGATAGAGGGCTAGGGGAGGGCCAGGCCTCGGTACCAGGCTTGGGATGTGGTGGTGTACAGGGTGGGGGTGGTGAGGTCAGGAAGGAGGTGTTCGGGGGCAACCCATGGTCGGGTGGGGGTGTTGGCAAGATCACCCGACCAGTTGGATTGGGAGATCTGCCATCGGAAGGGGAGAGTGGAGTCCCTTTTAGGAATGTCAAATTCTTGACGGGCGACCATGGCACATCCGAAGGGGAGGGTGACAAAGTTGTCCACGGGGTACACCTTGCACACCTCTTCACTGGGCTTACCCTGCCCATTGCCCCCCCATAAACCTCACAAGACTTTCCACTATCTTTGCCCTCGGAATAAGCCTAAGGGCTGAAATCCTTGAAATCGCCCCCTTCAACCCTACCCACAGCCTTGTACTCCACCCCATGCAGCCAGTACACTTAAGTGTGATCCGGAGATCGCATATCGCTGTGCACTACCGTGCGGGGGGGGGGGGGGTGTCGTTTGCCCGCCCATTCCACAATTGGCCCCACATGGAGGTCATTGGAGTCGTAGGTCGCCTCCTCCAACCCATGGGCGAGTATGGGGCACGGCTGGTAGTGGGAGTTGGTGTCCGCAGAGGGATATGGCAGGGACCCTAGCTGAGACAAGAGTTGCGACATCTCAGAAACAAAGCTCTGTTGCATAGGGAAAACAATGTGTGACATATGGGAAACACATGCGACATAAATGTGAGAGTGGTGCTAAATTTGTGCGAAATTCGTGCGAAATGCGCGTTCGTCTAAATCATGTGAATGACCTGTGAACGTGCGTGCGAATGTGAGTGCGAATGTGAGTGCGAATGTAAGTTTTTGTGAATTGGTGTGTGAATTTCAACACGGTACCAAAGTGCTTTTTGGAACGCCTCATTTTTGTTGAGTTTTAGGAGAAGAGAGCACGGCAAATGGGCACGGTAGCAAGGCAAAATGTGGAGAATGAGTCAAAAATTGGTCAAACATGACCTGGATTCAAAAGGACGGTTCGCAAAGGGTACACACACCGCCCTGTGCAGATGGGCATAGGGGTGGGGAACCTGTCCCTGCTCCCCTATGCTGATGCGCACGGGGGTAGGGAACCGGTCCCACCGCCCTCTGCTGATATGCAGAGGGGTAGGGAACCAGTCCTGCAGCCCTGTGCAGATGCGCCCCGGGGTGGGGAGCCTGTCCCACCGCCCTGTGCTAACGTCCAGCAACCCCCCCCCCCTTCCCCAAAGAAAAAACATCGGGCCCCTCCCCTCCCCTGCCCAAGGATGCTGCAGTGCTCCCTACCCCTACGGCCTGCAGCGGCGGACGAGGTGTGCATCACATGCATGGCCGGCCGATATGCAGAGTCGTCAGGAAGCCATCATGCGCCCCCCGGGCAGCCTGTGAGCCTTAAAATTGGCCCTCAAATCAAGTCAAATTAAATCAAATCTTCTCACCCCTACCCCCCCCCCCCTACACCCCCCCCCTACCTCCAAGGTAGGGGGGGGGGGGCGACTTCGTGCGATATAATGATTGACACACCTGCCCATTTCTGATCGACAACCAGCATCACAACATCCGATACTTAACCACGTGCACAGGACAAACCCATGGTTGGGTGGGAGCACTGTTATTGATCAAATTGATTGCCCGAAAAGCGACCCTTACAGTCTTTTTTGCAGCCCTTCAATTCTCTCCCTGTTGACTCAGAACCGTGCAGCATTTTCAGAAGGGGGCCGTTGCAAATCACAGGCTACTGGAGTGCTGGCGTCAAATTCCAGCACATTGATGGGTCTGCATTTGACGTATACATAGGCAGAGGCTGAGCAGTGCTGGTATCCATGATCACGCTGCGATACAATGATCCACTTCATGAGATCATTATTCACTCCAACCTTAAGCATGCCAAATCAGCAGCCGCAAGTGAGCGCAAGCAAGCACACACCATCGGCCCGAACTGCGTATGCTACCTCCAACAAGAATTGCAAGATGGCACTGGATTGTGTCAAGCCGTATGTGAACATCTGCTGTTGGTCCAGGCCATGAAGCCTGGAGACCTGGTTCTCAGCTGCTCTCATGTAAAACTCCACAATTTCCAAATAAATTTGCAGCAAAAATACGTCGTGAAACACCCGTTCATCAACTTGAAATAAGATAGTGGGATTCATGGAGACGTCGGTGTGCTCAAGATCTGCAACACGCTCATTTTTAGGATTGCTGTTCAACAACGCCAAGAGCGAGCGCTTGAAGCAGAACTCTGGCATATTGTCGGCCAGTCGCTTCCAAATCCGCGAATAGCTCCTTGCGGTTGCCCTTGAATTGCTGGAACACAGAGTGGATGAATCCACAAAGATTAGTGTACACAGAACTTAGCATGGAAGGCTGCAGGGAAACGTCGCGCATATTGCATCACATGTACACTGTCTTTGGTTTGGGGGTTGGCGTGCGGTGCCTCAGCAATTGTGGTCAGGGGACATGGGGAAGGAGCACACTTGCCGGAGCACTACTTTCCTCAGATGGGGGCTCAACTGACCCAACTGAGATCCCAAATCACAACGCCCCACACAATACCTGGAATCCCCTCAAAAAAACTGCAGACAAACGGAAAATGGTATTCTGGAAGCCAGTGACGAGGGGTCAAGAAAAGCGATCATTGTATACAAAGGGGTAAAACAATTTCCAACTATTTTTGGATCTGCCCCCCAGAATTTTTCCACCTTTGCTGCCGCAGTGGTTGCTTGATGGTCCAGTCAGTCTGGGCCTGCCCCCATTGCATGACAGAACGTCACATCTTTTAATTGGAACTGGAACAATTGGGGCTCACTTTGTCTCCAACAAGAGTCCATCAATCATTAGGTCACCCCCACATGGTTCCTTGCAGCTGTCTGCCATCTCCTCTCACACACAGTTTGCCAGCATTGGATATTGCGGGCCATGGCACACCCATCTGATGGGCCAGAAGGTGGAGGGTGTATCCGCCATCCAACTACCATTTTGCCTTTTTGCTGTACCTACAGGGCTTTCAGATTGCTATCAAAAGCCATCTGGTCAAGCAGACCCTGTCCGCTTGTCACAGACAATGGGCCAGCATCCTTATTTGGACGTGCACAGGTAGAAGTGAAAATAGCCTTCGGCCCCCTTCCTTTCTAATGCCTCTTCGCGTCTACAGCATGCTGAGATCATCTACTTGTAGCAGATGGTGTCCACAAACTGCAGACATTGTGCAGTATCTGATTATTGCACATTGCCCCCCCGCTGGATGGTCAGGGGCAACTTCCTTTAGCATGTGGAACCATGTAAATATCCAAATGTTTGTCAACAGCCTGGCAAAGAGAGCCAACTTGAGCGGCATCAGTCTGCATTGCTCGAACAAGGCAAAAGAGCACTCAAATTGAACTCGAAATGTGTGACGGTGACCAAGAGAGTTGGGGGACCAACTGTTTACATATCTGATTTGGGCTTTCATCCTCGTTTGCTCCATTTCTGCTCGTTTGATTTGACAATTTGGTATGAGGAACAGAAAAAGAGGCATGTTGCCAATGAATTTTTTTTGTCAAACCTCTTGTTTTTCAATCCTTCACCCTGCCCATCAGTCACATCATTAGTGACTGTTTTTTTCAGTGCTTTTTGCACACAAAACAATGTGGAAACAATCCGGTTGAATAAAAGACGAAAGGGCAATTGGTAGACACATGAGATCATTGTCTAGTTGTCTGTTTTGCTTGGACCGTTCAGGCCTCCAGGCGGGGGGGGGGACTTGCTTGAGCGGGGGGGGGGGGAAGGGGGTCCGGGGGGGAGCCCTCCCCCCCCTGCCGGAACATACCCAGTCCACAGGGAACAGAAAAATTACTGGAGAATGAACAACTCAGCATATGGAAATATCATGTTGTCGGCCGTAAACAAAGGAAATTCATCATTGAATGTCAATTCAGGGTTCCCACATCTCACCAATACACAACAACTACAACAAAGCGGGACATTCACCATCTCATACCAAATGACAGTGATCTTTCTTGTGAGTCAGAATTAGACTCGCCTGTGCTGCCCATCGCGCGCCAACAGTTGCCTGCATCGCATGAAATTCATGCGGCAGGCAACGCACTTTGCGGTCCAGGATCCCCATGGTTGGCCCATGGTTCACCTCTCCATGGCGACTAGTTTCTCAATCCCACAGGGCTGTTATTTTGTGTCTTCTTCCGCCTCTCCCCCTTGTCCGTGGCTCTGCACCTACACCGTGGGTTCGCCTTGTCACCCTTCTCTTATCACAGCGACGCCACCACGCATTGTCTGGAAAACAAGGTATATGGAGCACACATGGAGCAATATGTACACAGTGTATGGCATGCGCCGAAGAATTTTTTCCCATGACTAAAAAATGTTCCCAAAACCCAGGTTTTCAGGTGCACTGGAGCTGAGGGGGGAGGGGGGGAGGGGCTCCAGGGGAGGGGGGGAGGGGGTCCAGGGGAGGGGGGTAGGGGGTCCAGGGGGAGCCCCCCCCCCTGCTGGAATGGAAGTTAAAGCAAGTCCTTGTGGGGGGGGGGGGCGTTCTGGGAGAAGTATTACGTTGAACTTGTGATGGAAAATGGAAGAAGATTTGCTGAGATCCCTGTCCGCTTGTGGTCGGCAGGTGTTCCAAGACTTTCAAATATGGGTTCCAGAGGAATCACCCACACATATGTCTGGCCGGCAAGCAAAAAATTGCATACTCAGGCGTCAGCTGCAGTAAAGACGGTAGTACATCATCCAGCAGCCAGTCCCGTTGACCTGCCAACTGCTGTATGCTCAAGCAGCACAACTTCTCCAGAGCATCAATGGTAATTCCGGAAATCCCCAGATCTTCACTCTCACCGGCCTGTGAATCCAGATCTCTCTCCAAATCCCCTTCTGGACTGCGTCCTACGTATCTGTTTTCGTTGCCTTTCATGGGCCTGATTGCACGTACACACAGTGCATCCGAAAAAGATGCTCCTGAGCCTTGAGGCGACCTGAAACAGAAAATTAAGACACAAAGGAGTTGGAGGACCATATTGTATGCCGGGCCCAGCATGTCAGCTGGCAGGCAACATGGATGTCCTTTATTCGCAAACATGTCATGCCTCCAAATCATACGTTGGGGCCCAAAGTAGCAACTAACAACTGACAGTCGATAGACCATGGTTGGCAATCATAACAGGAATTTGAATATCATTTGGCTGCTCTGGTTGCTGCTGGCTACTGCAGGCTGACTGTGCCTGCAAAAGGTGTTTGCTCACTGGGTTTGCATTCAAACACCTCGTGCATGCATTCCTGAAAAAGGAGGTCCACTTTTTTCTATTTGGCATGCTTGATCCTGTTGGTGTCCCAATTTTAGACATCCTGCAACAAACAGGCTTGTCCTCAGCATGAAATCAACCACTGCCCCAAGCTCCTTGCTGCGCCTTTCCAGTGTGTCTAGGTGGCACCATCATGGTGAGGTGTATGGGGGAGGGGCGGGGGTCCAAGAAATTCTTTTGTGGGGGGACGACAGCATGGACTTTGTGGTCACAAGGAAAAATGACACCACCCGACACCCTAGCGCTGTCTGGGAGCGTTCGGTGGACCTTAACTGTCGCCTGCAACAAGACGCTTGAACCCAGAACTCCTGGTTTCGCACAGGTAGAAGGAGTCTAGGCTGTTGTACCTCGCACGTTGAGCACGATCTAAATATCTTTGGCATCACACACACACACACACACACACACACAACTACAAAACAAGAAGGGAGCAAGAAAATCGTTCAAAACCATGTGTAAACCTTGTCAAGAAAGGTTTTAGAGCCTTGTGCAGGTCAGATCTTGCGGGAAGCAGCATGCAGACAAGCAACAGCAACCGGCAGTGAGTGACTAGTGCTCAGGGCCAGGGCTGGCTGCCACTTGGTCTTACCAAGTTCTCTCTCTCCATCAGCAAGCACCTTGGGGTGATGTCTCAGTGCCATCGCCGACTTCTACAGGAGGCTGGCTGCTGCACCAAGGGTCCAGTCACAAGACAGCAGCCCTCACAGGTCATTACAGGAGGCAAATCTCTAAAGCAAGAAGTCGTTCTTCAACGGTGATTTCCCATGCGTTACGCAAGACTAGGACCCAGCTCGGTCCTAGTTCGAGTCTTGATTACCGAGCTGGGTTTACCCTGTCGAGGCTTTACACCACCTTTTAGGGTCCAAGGGTGAGCAACACGTTTCAGCAAGCAAGCGGTCCAAAAGTCCTTGCGACCACACCGTGGCTCAAAACCGGCATCCAAGTAGCTCAAAACGACCGGGTAGCAAAGGCGCATCACCACAAACAAGTGTTGTGCCGTTTCAAGCCGTCTAGCCCGTTCTATGGCCGATTTGGTGTCCAAAAATGGCCGTTTTTGAGCTGTTTCCAGGACGATCGTCCTGAAAACTCAGGACGATCGGCAGTGTGTCAAGTGGGCATTTGCAATGAGGGCCGTTCTTCTTCCATGGCGATTGGGCTATCAAATGATGGCAAATGGGTGTGCAATACAACATGTACCATGCCGTGGTGCCACACGGTGGTCCATTTTGAGGTGAAAATGAGCCGTTTTTGAGCCGTGTTTCAAGACGATCGTCGTGACCGTGGAGGCACATCTCTAATGGAAGCAGTCTTTCCTCAACGGTGATCTCCAATGCTTTACGCAAGACTAGGACCCAGGTCGGTCCTAGTTCGAGTCTTGATTACCGAGGTGGGTTTACCCTGTCGAGCTTTTACACCACCTTTTAGGGGCCAAGGGTGAGCAACACGTTTTAGCACCAGCAGCAAGCACCCAGCAGCAACAGCAAGCAGGCGAGTAAAAAGCCCTTGTGACGACACCGCGGGTCAAAACCGGCATCCAAGTAGCTCAAAAACACCGGGGAGCAAATGCGCATCACCACAATCAAGTTTCGTTGCATTTTGGGCCGTCTAGCCCACTCTATGGCCCGTTTGGTGTCCAAAATTGGCCGTTTTTGGGCTGTTTTCAGGACGATCGTCCTGAAAGCTCAGGACGATCGCCCGTGTGTCAAGACGGCGTTTGCAATGAGGGCCGTTGTTCTTCCATGGCGATTGGGCTCAAAACAACCGGGCAACAAACACGCATCACCACAAACGGGTTTCGTGCCGTTTTGAGCCGTCTAGCCCGTTCTATGGCCGATTTAGTGTCCCTAAATGGCCGTTTTCGGGCTGTTTTCAGGACGCGTTTTGGGGCTGTTTTCAAGACGATCGTCCTAAAAACTCACGACGATCGTTGGTTTGTCCACTAGGCGATCCATTCAACGCTGTTGTTCTTGCACAACGATTAGACAGTCAAATTATTACAAATAGGTGATGAAGAAGGCATCTTCCGCACCGCGGTGTTTTCTCGTGGTCCATTTGGGGTGAATAATGGGCGTTTTTGAGTTAGTGTTCAAGAGCGCCCACGGTAGGAGCAAGCAACTCGCAACACCTGGCGATCAATATGTGCCTTTGTTGCCATGTAGGCTTCCTCATGGCATGCAAGCAGTTTGTTATGTACGAACCTTCGTCGCCGTGTAGGCTTCCTCACGGCAATCAAACTAATTGACTTTGTCCTATGAGGGAACACCAGTGTTTGTTTGACCATGCTCGCTCGTCCCAATTGTTCATTCGTTGAGGTCACTTGCTCCTTATGTGCCTTTGTTGCCATGTAGGCTTTCTCATGGCATCAACTCGTGCTTGTTATGTGGGTACCTTGGTCGCCGTGTAGGCCTTCTCACGGCAATCAGACTAGTTCACTTTTCCAACGAGGAACACCTATGATGTTTGACCATGCTCTGGTTAGTTCCCAATTTGTGTCCCGTTTTGGACGCTTAGTTGCTTTTTTTGTCACCATTCTTTCGGTGTGGATCTTATTGTATTTTCCATTTGGAGACATGCCTACGCCTTCACTGACCGACAAAGATTGTCATAATGTGGCTCGCCTATGGGGATGGAAGTGGGTCTGACCGATGGTGGTGGCGAACATGCCCTTCCTCCATGCAAGGGGAGCCGCTTTGTGGGGGCACGCAATATTCGGGCCGTGGGTGTGCAAGGCAAAGCCCCATTGGTAAGTCCTTCCCGGAAGGCAACCCAAGTCCGCCGATACCGACCTACCCACGTACCTCTGTTTGGTAAGGCCATTTCTTCTCAGGAGTGGCTAGACCAAAACAAAGAAGGCGGCCGGGGCATCTCAAGTTTGTAATTTTTCAACAACAGTACTATCTATCTTGGGTCGCAGGAAGAGCGTCAACTCTACTTGCCGAACCCCAGATTGACTGGTCTAAGTGGGATGCTTTGTGTTGCGCTACTTAGCCCTTAGGCGGCATTGTTGCCAAGTTATATTGGCGGTAAGCTGGCTCTTTGACCCAGCATTATCGCGATGCGGTTGCTCCGTGCCGGGCTTAAGCGTTGCGTGGGGACAGGAAAGTTTCTTTGTTGGTTATGTGCCTGCAGCCGAAGTAGAAGTGTGCTTTGGATAGTGTACCTGCAGTGGCCACAATGTTCCCCCAGTGGCTGGTGTCCGTCACTCTGCCACATGAGGCAGTGCATCGCTGCTCTACGCCAAGACAACCAAGAAATGAAGGCCAAGGCGGTCATGCGTTGGACTTGTCAATCTTGTGGAGAATCCAAGGATGTACGGTTTGATAACATGAAGAGGTTTGGTCCGGGAAAGCACAAGTGTTCAAAACAATCTCAACCACAAGAGAAAGAGGCAAATGCGAAAGGAAAAGATGGTCGCCCATCCGTCACCACGTTGCATTGCAATCAACTTGCGGCGGAATATGGATGTGATTGGTTGGGGGTGCTTGTGGACAATGCCGTGCATGTAGATGACTCCCTCATTTCCTCAATTTGTGTGATGCGATGGCAATGTTGGGGTTGTACCACCAACTTTGATCGCACATACAACAACATGAAGATTCGAGGCTTTGTTTGCTCCACTTGTAACACATCATAATCTAAGGAGGATAAAAAGCGCGCAGGGAAAGCGGGTGGTGTGGTGGGCGCCAAGTAGAACAAGCAGCGGGCGGGGCAAGCGGGCTCCAAGCAGAACAAGCAGCGGGCAGGGCAAGCGGGTCGTGTGGTGGGATCCCGAGAGGAGAAGAAGCGCGCACGGCAAGCGGGCTCCAAGGAGAACAAGCAGCGGGCAGGGCAAGCGGGCTCCAAGGAGGACAAGCAGCGGGCGGGACAGGCTAGCCCTAAGGAGGACAAGCAGCGGGCGGGCCAAGCAGGCGCTAAGGAGGATAAGCAACGGGCAAGGCAAGTTGGGGCCGTTCGGCGTGCTTTGAATTATGCACGCGAAACCTTGGCCAGCTAGTCAACGCAAGCCATTCCGCACATGTGGGAGAGAGGCGATGAGATAGAACCCTCCGGTTCCGTTGTGGATGAAGAAGAGGAAGCCATGCTGCAATCGGTTGCAGGCCCATCACCTGATGAGTTTACGGGATCAAAGGTTGGCACATCCCTTGCTTTGACTGTGCGATGGTTTTGGGAGCCAACCGGCATGGATAAATTTCCAGTTCAACCCGCAGCCAATTTGGAGAGTTGCCAGTCTTTGGAGGCCTTGGTGGGAGCTATCCTGGATGAGAAGGTGGACACCGCGGATATGGTGGCGTTGGCCAAAGAGTGGCACAAAAAAGTGGGAGTATGCGAGGACATTCAGTCTTGCGGGTGTTGTGGAGTGCGGGACTTCCAACAAGTGAAGGAAGTGCAGGTATCCAAGTCGGACCTTTTAAGGTTGGACACGGAACAAGTTTCATGGTACCGTGGAATTCCCATTGAACATCGCAAGTATGCCGCGGTCTTTGAACAAGTCACGGAGCTATATTGGTTGCACCATGATCTTGTATCTAATGCTGTAGTGCAACTGTGTAATTTCGTGCCATTGGAGTTTGCTCCATCCGACTAAAGGTCAAGTGCCACCACATGCCATTGCTAGTGGCAAGCATTTTGGTATGTGATGCGACTTATCAGAGCTAACGGATTTAGAGGAGCGTATGTTGGGACGAGTGCGGACGACGGTAAACACAGTGAAGCTTGTTAGTGCCAAGAATGGTGCATCATCGCAATGGGGTGTCCGAGGCCACGCTATTTCTGTACCGCATGATGGACCTGAAGTGTTGGCAGCACGTCTACCGGATGTAGAGGCTCTTGTGGGTACAAAGCTCATTTTTGTGGGACCGCGCCGTGATGCGGAGGCTATGCGTCGTGGTCAACATTGCAAAGAACGAGTACAGCGAATCTTCACACCGCGATGGGATCGATTGGTTCAATGGTTGCGATTTTTGAAAGTGATCGATCCGGAATATGCCAACGTCGAAATTTTGGAGGTTGCACCACCTGAAGTTGTTGATTTTCCAAGTGCCGTGTTTGAAAATATGTCCATTGGTGATCATCCGGACGTGATTGCAGCTGAAAAGCAATCCGGTGCGGACATTGCAGGAGCAACAAAAGGTGACTTGAATGATGGTGAGGTAATATTGGATGATGTTATGTTGTCGGATGGATCATTATTGAATCGAGATGGGAACGATGTGCCAGAAATTCTTCAATCTATCAAGGAGATGCCAGCGGAACGTCGTAACAGTATAGTTCGACGAGAAGAAGTTGGCATGAACGAGTTTGAGGCCAATGACTGCCTTTTGACGTTGTCCTTTCCCTCGTTGTTTATGTTTGGAAGTGGTATCAAGCGGCCATGTGGAGTTTCGGAAGCGGATACAAGGCATATGTTGTTGCAATATGATAATCGCTTTGCTTAAGCCCGCGACTATTGTTTGTAGCTCTTTAATGAAAAGTTTTGCCACACACCATTGCGAAGTGTTAGGGATGCCATTTATGGCAATCCCAATCGAATGAAGGCATTTGAGACGGCCATCAACACGCCCAATCTTGAGGAAGATTTGAAGAAGGCAGAAGCAAGCCCGCAAGGAAAAGAAGCGCGACACCTTGTGCACACATTCATGCCTTTGTTCCGGACTTGCCATGCAGCAGTGCCCTTCAGTACTTCAGAGCGGTATGCAGTGATGGGGAAGATGAATACTATGATGCTGTTCTTTGGGCCTCCAAGTCTCTTCTACACGGTTGCACCAAATGATATAGACAACGAGTTGTCTTTATGTTTGTGGATGGGTGATCGCCAAGCCCGTGTTCCATTGCCCGAGGTTTCGCGGCGATTTGAAGCGTTATCCAAGAACCTTGTGCCCGCCGCACGCATTTTTGAGCGACAAGTGCGGGCTTTCTTGGAGGTTTTGCTAGCTCTTCAGAGTTCCAAGCAAACCAAGAAAGACCGTGCAGTGTGCAACCGAAAGAAGGGTCTATTTGGTACATGCGTGGCCCATTGCACATGCTACGAGTGCCAAGGCCGAGGCTCCTACCACTTCCATGGTCTCTTTTGGGGTGGCATTCCCCCATGGTTGTTGGACATGGTTGTGGGGAATAGCGAGCGTGTGCAAGCCGTTGCTGCGGTGTTGGATCAACAAATATGTGCCGCCGTTAATGCCCACATTCACCAAAATTATGAGCATAGACTAAAGCACAAGGTTGAGCCCCACGTATGCTGGAGGAGAAGCAACTTTTGCCTCCATTGCCGGATGACCCCCATGAAGCGGCACCGGAAATTGAGCAATTTGCCTCAAAGGTCTTTGGCAACATTCAAATCCACAGGTGTCTCATTGCCAGTTGCGGTAAACCACCAAGAGGAAAGAGCGGGTGCTGTTTTGGGTTGCCTCGTGCAGCAGGAGAAGGGTACAGTGAAACACGGCCACATTTCTTTGTGGCGTATCATACCCCTTCGGGAAGGCACAACATCCCGTTGTATGATTCATAGGTGTAATTCGATGCCAATGATGAGAAGGTGAGCTGTGTTCTTGTCATATGGGAGTTGCGGCGGCTAAATCCTTGTGATGGACGTGTGGTTGAAACCAACAAACTCTTGGCCTACTTGTATGCCAGCAACACGAATGTGCAATTCCTCGGAGGTGAGGACGTGCTGGTTCCTGTGGCCAAATACGCTGTTGGGTACTGTAGCAAGAATCCAGTAAAGATTGCCAATGTGTTGAGCACAATTCGTCAAGTGACTCGTGAGGTGGACAAAATGGACACCAAGAAGTTTGCACAACCCGGAGAAAAGGAGACCATCTTGCTAAAGCGCATCGTCAACTCATTGGGAAAGAAGGTGGACTTTAGTGCGCAAATGGCGGCCGTCTCCTTGTTGGGGTATCCCTCATGGCATTGCTCTCACAAGTTTGCAGCTGTGCATCCTTGGAACACTATAACCGCCCTTCCTGCTCTATCCAGTGGAATGTTAGAAGATGGAGGCGGGGAGAGTGAGAGTGATGATGAACATGAAGCAGACGTGCAGAATGGTGGTGCCGATGCGCAATCCATTTCCTCATTTTCGTCAAATGTCGTGGATGATGACCCCTTGGCAACATCACATGTTGATATGCAGGCATCACAAATGTCAACGCACGAGTCTCCAAATGACAATGGCACAATGTCTTCAGAGGATGAAGAAGAAGAGAGCAATACTTTTATGGAACACCTCAACTCCTTGACAATGGATGTGGCACAATCGGATGCGGATGCAACATGCCGGGCGTACCTTTACACTGTGGGTGAAGGATTGGAAGCCAAGCAAATTGCTGTCACGCCCGCCATCCATTACGCTTGTCGTGGGAAGCGGCTTAGGGCCCTTTGCGCTCTTGAGTACTATTGTCTCATCAAAATAGAGCAACGGCGTGCTATGGACCCTATTGAAGTTACCGATGGAGTCAGTGATGGACGCCCCCAAAATGCCATGTTTGATTTCCATCCCCGGCATGTGCTTGGTGATAGCAATTGCGTGCAATACCTAGTGTCACAATCTAGGTGCCCCATCTTGGCAGGGAAGCGCATGCCTGTCTGACCCGGTGTGGATGGTAGTGCTCGCACAAGGAAGGCATGGGCCAAGTTTGTCATGTGCAATTTTGTTCCTTGGGATATCGAACAGCCGCCCCAAATCACTTGGAACGATTATTTGCAATGGAAGGAACATTGCAAGACTGCACATGCAAGCTACTTGGAGCGCAGTCGGCATTCCATGGTTGTCTGGTTGAACGTCAGCTTCAACGCAGGTAAAGAGATGGAGGAGCTGAAGGAAACAAGAGTGGAGGTGAAAGATACTAGATTCGCGGAAGCGGTGCAAGATATGCAAGAAGCAATTCAAAGAGCCCAAAACGCAAATAAAAGAGGACGTGCAGCTTCAAGTGAGGAGTTTGATATCCTCAAAGAAGCCTTGAATTTGCAATTGGGCTTGGCACCGGCAATGAGTCATGCCTCACGGGAAAAAGAAACAAAGTTTCTTTATGCATTGGGCGATGATGATCATTACCCACATGGAGATGATATTTACTCCCATGCCCAAAGGGTGATCGATGATATCAAGGCTGAGGAGGAGTCACCGGAGACAGATGTTTCTTCCACTTCTGATGGTCACATTAGATCGACAAGAAGTCCAGATCAAGAAGAGATCATTGACAGGATCACAAATTACGTGAGGTTGGAGGCCACCTGCGACTCATCCACAAAGCCAATTGCACCTTTAGTCTTCCTACATGCCGGTAGAGGAACTGGAAAGAGTTGGGTTGCACGGGAAATCCATGCAAGATTACGACAAAGCTTTGGTTGGAACGTTGTGCGATTTGTTGCTCCATCAAGAATCGCCGCAAGTAAACTAGCAAATGGATCTACCATCCATCATGCCTTGGGCCTTGCTGTTTTTGATGGAGACAGTGACACGGTGCAATGTGAGAGCGGCAAGGCAAAGTTGCACCGCTTGCGTAAACTTTTTGAAGGTTGCAAAGTGTTGATAGTGGATGAAGTCTCAATGGTAGGTTGTCGCATGCTACGAGATATTCATAGCCGCGTATGTGACATCATGCAATGCTAAGATAAACAATTTGGCGGCTGTTGGTCAAACGGAATTGTTTGGATCCGTAAAAGTCCAAAGTGGTGGGCAAGACTTGAATGATGTATTAGGCCGGGAATCCTTCCAAAAGTTTGATGAGGTCAGTTTCGTGAAACAACATAGAGCCATAGATCCACAATATGCTGCATCGGTATCTGCCTTCCGTGAGTGGACCGCTAGTGTTGTGCAAACACGCATGGAATTCGTGGATACCATCGCGGAAATCACTCCAGAGGAATTTCACGACCCTACTTGGCAAGAAACCACAATTGTTAGCACTGATCAAAAGACGGTTCCCGTTGTGAATGAAGTCATACTTCAACGATTTGCTATTGCTCGAGGATTGCCCATTGTGGCTTGGAGGTTGGCAATGGTTGACAAGTATGAAAAGAAGTTTGGACACAATTCAAATTTCATATATGACACGGTGAAAGACATGACCGCACACTTTGTCCCACAAGCACCTTGTTGCCTCACAAGCAATTTAAGACCAGAGAAAGGGTTGTCCAATGGCACCCAAGGACGGTTGCATAGCATTGTCCTACATGCTGATGAAGCGCAAAGTAGGGTGCAAGAGGTCCCTGATGCCGGTGCTGGTACTGTAGTGATGCTTGTCTTCCCACCATTCTGTGTCACCATTGCCATTGATGCTTCGGCCTTAAGTACAGGTGGAATGCAACATGAGGATGCATCAAAGGTGATTGTTCCTCTCATGCAAGTGCGACGCAAGATCAACATTCATCGGTACATTGCTGTGCGCACCAAAGGCTGTGGCTCTTTGTACACTCGCGTGCATCCCTTCCGATTGACCTTTGGATCAACATATCATGGGGTGCAATGTAGGTCAATGGATAAAATCATCTTGGTCGTGGATGACAAGAGCCTACCTGCGTTGACGTACAACGCCTTCTACGTGGGCATTAGCCGGGTTCGCACAGGTGCTGGTCTTCGTGTCATTCGCTTGCGGAACCATGAAGAGGCACCAGAAGATTGGCGGGGTCGATTGAAGTCACTTGTTCCCAAAGTCATGGTTGTTCGATATATGTTGAAAACGAGCTATGAGAATGCTCACAACTTGTTGAAGGCCATGTACCGTGATTGGGATATTGACTACGATATGAGAGGCCACGACAAGAGAATGCATCGCAAGGGATCCAAGAAATCCCGTAAAAAGGAAACATTTCCTTGCAGCAGGCAATGTGGTCGGGTGTTCACCACTATGCATCATCGACGACTGCATGAAGCAAGTTGCAAACATAACCCCGGCAATACTAGCCAAGAGGAGAATGTACAAGATGCTTCCATTGTCCAGCGCCAGTCGAGTGGCAAAAGACCAATCAATAGACCGTGTCCGGTAGCCCGCAAGAGGCAATGTACGGGTACACATACAAACACCCGTGAAAGACAGGAAATGGAAGAGGATATCATTGACGCGGTGCTGCAACCCGCCTTAGATGAAGACACTTTCATCAACGCCGCTACCGAAGCACGAACATTGCTAGATGAACACGGACAACAAAGACTAGAACGAAAAGGAAAGCAACGTGTACGTGATATCTCACCCACCGCACCCTCGAAGCGGAGACAACGTTCGTCCTCCTCAACACCGTCAACAACATGCCATGCAATTTCACCTCATAAAGCCTCCTCATTGTCGCCACAGTGTTCTGTACCCGAATTTGCTTCACCTGCAGTGCCCATCCTATCATCGTTGTCGTCTTCTTCTTCCTCCCCATCAATGCACGGTCAACCCACACCTTGGGTGCCATGCCACATTTCGGCCGTGCCGGGATCCAGATTGGTTGAAATGGGATCACTATTGCCGAAGTCCAAGGAGAAGGTCACCATGGCTCTAACTCTACTGGGTGCCACTAATGCTCAAGATGTTCGCAAACATTACTTGAAGCTGAGGGTGCAACTACATCCTGATAAGTCTAAAGACTGTTGCGCCACGGATCGCTTTCAATTGCTTTTGAAGGCATATAATCTCTTGAAGGACAAGTATAAGCTGCATTGAAGAGCTTCAAATGTGCTTCGCCTGAAAGACATTTTGGACTTTGTGGGGTCAAGAAGCATGGGTCTGTGTATTGTACAAGGTGGCCTTTCTCGACGAAGGAATCTTCACGATGGCCAAGTGGGTTGTCCCTTGTTGCTGAACAAGGCATTCAAGTGGGGTTAAGAAGCATGGATCCGGGCATTGTACAAGACGCAGTTTGTGGAAGACGAACGCTTTCAAAGCGGGAAAGTGGGCTTTTCCTTGCTACTCAACAAAGCACTCAAGTGCGGTCAAGGAGGATGGATTTGGGGTTTGTACAAATTGGGCTTGTGCGAGAGGGGCATGTTCACAGTGGGCAAGTAGGCTTTCTCTTGCTGCTGAACAAAGCATTGACGTGGGGTCAACAGGCATGGATGTGGTTTCCCAAGTTGGACTCTTTGGAATAAAGGCATGTTCAGAGTGGGCGAGTGGGCTTTCCCTTGCTGCTGAACAAAGCATTGAAGCGGGGTCAAGAGGCATGGATATGGGGTTCTTACAAGTTGCACTCTTTTGAAGAAGGGTATGTTCAAAGTGGGCAAGAGGGCTTTCCCTTGCTGCCGAACAAAGCATTGGCTGGGGTCAAGAAGCATGGATTGGACGCTTGTACAAGGTGAACTTTGTGGAGGCATGTTCAGAGTGGGCAAGTGGGCTTTCCCTTGCTCCTGAACAAAGCATTGTCCGTGGTCAAGAAGCATGGATTGGACGTTTGTACAACGCGGACTTTGTGGGGGCATGTTCACAGTGGGCGAGTGGGCTTTCCCTTGCTGCTAAACAAATCACGGCCTGGAGTCAAGAACCATGCAATTGACGTTTCTGCAAGGTGCACTTTGTAAAAGAAGGGCATGTTCAGAGTGGGCAAGAGGGCTTTTCCTGGCTGATCAAGAAAGCATTGAAGTGGGGTCAAGAAGCATGGATATGGGATTTTTAGAAGTTGCACTCTTTTGAAGAAGGGCATGTTCAGAGTGGGCAAATGGGCTTTCCCTTGCTGCTCAATAAACCATTGGCTGTGGTCAAGAAGCATGGATTGGACGTTTGTACAAGGCGGACTTTGTGGGGGCATGTTTAGAGTGCGCGAGTGGGCTTTCCCTTGCCGCCGAACAAATCAGTGCCTAGGGTCAAGAACCATGCAAGTGACGTTTCTGCAAGGTGCACTTTGTAAAAGAAGGGCATGTTCAGAGTGGGCAAGTGGGCTTTACTTGGCTGCTCAACAAAGCATTGAAGTGGGGTCAAGAAGCATGGATATGGGATTTTTAGAAGTTGCACTCTTTTGAAGAAGGGCATGTTCAGAGTGGGCAAATGGGCTTTCCCTTGCTGCTGAACAAAGCATTGGCTGTGGTCAAGAAGCATGGATTGGACGTTTGTACAAGGCGGACTTTGTGGGGGCATGTTTAGAGTGCGCGAGTGGGCTTTCCCTTGCTGCCGAACAAATCAGTGCCTAGGGTCAAGAACCATGCAAGTGACGTTTTTGCAAGGTGCACTTTGTAAAAGAAGGGCATGTTCAGAGTGGGCAAGTGGGCTTTACTTGGCTGCTCAACAAAGCATTGAAGTGGGGTCAAGAAGCATGGATATGGGATTTTTAGAAGTTGCACTCTTTTGAAGAAGGGCATGTTCAGAGTGGGCAAATGGGCTTTCCCTTGCTGCTGAACAAAGCATTGGCTGGGGTCAACAAGCATGGATTGGACGTTTGTACAAGGTGGACTTTGTGGGGGCATGTTCGAAGTGGGCGAGTGGGCTTTCCCTTGCCGAAGAACATAAGTTGCAATTTCACACACTCACAAGTGGGGACAAGAAGCTTGGAAGTGCTACTATCCATGTTGTTTGTGGTTTGGCGCAACCATCATACGTCATGGGCCGCATTTTGGAAGAACCTCAGCCATGAAAAATGTGGATGTGACAAGATATCTGGGTTTACCAAGTCTTGTGGTTCTGTGCCCACGGCACGGCTGGGGGGCAACGGGTGCTATGCTCTTGGCCGATGGGAAGCACGCCCTCGGGTATACAAACGACCCATCGGAGCAGCGTAGCACCTAAGACCGGGGGATTTACTCTAGTTGGGGGGGGGGGTAGAGTTAGGTCATCCTTACCTTATGGGCTGTATCCTCACATTGTAATGATTTCCCAATTTTTCGTGTTTGTTTGTGTGCCCGACCATGTTATACTTTGGTCCACAATGACAAAGTTGCCACAAAGCGTGGCAAGTAGGCTTTCTCTTGCCATGTCATTGGGCACTCAATGTATACGAATGTCTTTTCAGATGCCTTACCATGTTACAAAGTTGATTACCAATCATTTTTAATCATTTTCGACTACGGACTCACAACCACTCCCACGGACCAAAGCGTACAAGCACTTCGTATGCGTTGTGCAAGACTAGGACCCAGCTGAGTCCTAGTTCGAGGCTTGATTACTGAGCTGGGTTTACCCTGTCGCGGTTTTACACCCCTTCTTAGGGTCCAAGGAGGAGCAACAACATCTTAGCAAGCAACAGCAGCAGCAAGCAGCAACAGGCGAGTAAAAAGTCCTTTGGACCACAACGACCACACCGTGGCTCAAAACGGGCATCCAAGTAGCTCAAAACGACCGGGGAGCAAAGGCGCATCACCGCAAACAAGTGTTGTGCCGTTTCGAGCCGTCTAGCCTGTTCTATGGTCGATTGAGTGTCCAAATTGGCTGTTTTTGGGTTGTTTTCAGGACAATCGTCCTGAAAACTCAGGACGATCGGCGGTGTGTCAAGTGGGCGTTTGCAATGAGGGCCGTTGTTCTTCCATGGCGATTGGGCTATCAAATGATGGCAAATGTACCATGCCGTGGTGCCACACGGTGGTGCATTTTGAGGTGAAAATGAGCCGTTTTTGAGCCGTGTTTGAGGACGATCGTCCTGACTGTCAGGGCACATCTCTAATGGAAGCGGTCTTTCTTCAACGGTGATTTCCAATAAGTTACGCACGACTAGGACCCAGCTCGGTTCTAGTTCGAGTCTTCATTACCGAGTTGGGTTTACCTTGTCGAGGTTTTACACCACCTTTTAGGGGCCAATGGTGAGCAACATGTTTTAGCAAGCAGCAAGCAGCAGCAGCAGCATCAAGCAACAGCAAGCAGCAACAACAGTCGAGTAAAAAGTCCTTGCAACCACACCGTGGCTCAAAACGGGCATTCAAGTAGCTCAAAACGACCGGGTAGCACAGGCGCATCACCACGAACAAGTTTCTTGCCGTTTCGAGACATCTAGCCCGTTGTACGGCCGATTTAGTGTCCAAAAGTCGACGTTTTTGGGCTGTTTCAGGACGATCGTGCTGAAAACTCAGGAGGATCGGCGGTGTGTCAACTGGGCGTTTGCAATGAGGGCCGTTCTTCGTCCATTGCGATTGGGCTATCAAATGATGGCAAATGGGTGCTCAATACGGCATGTACCATGCCGTGGTGCCACACGGTGGTCCATTTTGAGGTGAAAATGGGCCATTTTTGAGCCGCGTTTCAGGAAAATCGTCCGGACCGTCAAGGCACATCTCTAAAGCAAGTGGTCTTTCTTCAACGGTGATTTCCAATGCGTTAACCAAGACTAGGACCCAGCTCGGTCCTAGTTCGAGTCTTGATTACCGAGCTCGGTTTACCCTGTCGAGGTTTTACACCACCTTTTAGGGTCCAAGGATGAGCAACACATTTTAGCAGCAGCAAGCAGCAGCAGGCGGTAAAAAAGGCCTTGCGACCACACCAGGGCTCAGATCCAGCATTCAAGTAGCTCAAAACGACCGGGGAGCAAAGGCGCATCCGCACAAACCAGTTTCGTTGCACTTTGACCCATCTAGCCCGTGCTATGGCCGAGTTAGTGTCCAAAAATGGCCGTTTTTGGGCTGTTTTCCGGACGATCATCTTGAAAGTTCAGGACGATCGTCGGTGTGCCGAGTAGGTGTTTGCAATGAGGGCCGTTCTTCTTCCATGGCGATTGGGCTATCAAATGATGGCAAATGGCTGTTCAATAAGGCATGTACCATGCCGTGGTGCCACACGGCGGTCCTTTTTGAAGTGAAAGAGAGCCGTTTTTGAGCCGTTTTTCAGGACGATCCTCCTTACCGTGGAGGCACATCTCAAAAGCAGGCATTGTTTCCTGCACGGTGATTTCCAATGTGTTACACAAGACTACGACCCAGCTCGGACCTAGTTTGCGTCTTGATTACCAAGCTCGGTTTACCATGTCGAGGGTTTTCAACACAGTTTAGGGTCGACAAACGAGCAACACATTTTGGTAGCAGCAAGCAGCAGCAGCAGCAGCAGCTGACAGGCACGCAGGCGGTCCAAAGGATCTGGCGACAACGCTGTGGCTCAAAACCGGCATCCAAGTAGCTCAAAACCACCGGGGAGCAAAGACGCATCACCACAAACAAGTTATGTGCCGTTTCCAGCCGTCTAGCACGTTCTACGGCCGATTTAGTGTCCAAAAATGGCCGTTTTGAGGCTGCTTTCAGGACGATCGTCCTAAAAATTGGGGATCATCGTTCGTTGGTCTGCCGCGTAGGTGTTTCCAATGAAGGCCGTTGTTGTTCCATAGCGAGAGGGACATCAAAGGAATGCAAATGGGTGGAGAACACGGCGTGTGCCATGCCATGGTGCAACGGGAGGGGCGGTTTTGAGGTGAAAACAAGCCGTTTTTGAGCCATCTTTGAGGACGATGGTACTGACCGTGGAGAAACATCTGCAAAGCAAGCGGGCTTTGCTCCAATTGGGGTTCCAATGTGTTAACCAAGACTAGGACCCAGCTCGCTCATAGTCGTGAGTCTTGATTACCGAGCTGAGCTTACCCTGTCGAGGTTTTACATCACCTTTTAGGGTCCAAGGATGAACAACACGTTTTAGCAAGCAGCAGCAGCAAGCAGCAGCAAGCAACAGGCGGTCAAAAAGTCCTTGTGACGACACCGCGGCTCAAAAACGGCATCCAAGTAGCTCCAAACAACGGGGGAGCAAATGCGCATCACCACAAACAAGTTTTGTTGCATTTTGAGCCGTCCAGCCCCTTCTATGGCCGATTTAGTGTCCAAAAATGGCCGTTTTTGGGCTGTTTTCAGGATGATCGTCCTGAAAACTCAGGACGATCGTTGATCTACCGCGTAGGTGTTTCCAAAGAGGGCCGTTGTTCTTCCATGGCGATTGGGCCAGCAAAGGAATGCAAATGGGTGGGGAATAAGTCATGTCCCATGCCGTGGTGACACGAGGCGGGCGATTTTGAAGTGACTACAAGCCGTTTTTGAGCCATGTTTCAGGACGATCGTCCTGACCGTGGAGGAACATTTGCAAAGCAAGCCGGCTTGACTGCACGGTGATTTTAAATGGGTTAATCAAGACTCGAACTAGGACCGAGCTGGGTCCTAGTCTTGCGTAACGCCTTGGAGATCACTGCGGGTGAAAGACCGCTTGCTGTGCAGATTTGCCTCTACGGTCAGGATGATCGTCCTGAAACACAGCTCAAAAACGGCTCGTTTTCACCTCAAAATGGACCACCGCGTGGCACCACGGTGTGGTACACGCCTTATTGAACAGCCATTTGCCATCGTTTGATAGCCCAATCGCCATGAAAGAACAACGGCCCTCATCAGAAACACCTGCTTGGCGTAGCGGCGATCGTCGTGAACTTTCAAGACGATCGTCCTGAAAACAGCCAAAAAAAGCCTAAAAACGGCCATATTTGGACGCTAAATCGGCCGTAGAACGGGCTAGACGGCTCGAAATGCAACCAAACTTGTTTGTGGTGATGCGCCTTGGCTCCCCGGTCGTTTTGAGCTACTTGGAGGCCGGTTTTGAGCCACGGCGTGGTCGCAAAGACTTTTTAAGCGCCTGCTGCTGCTGCTTGCTGCTGCTGCTGCTTGCTGCTTGCTGCTTGCTAAAACGTGTTGCTCAGCCTTGGCCCCTAAAAGGTGGTGTAAAACCTCGACAGGGTAAACCCAGCTCGGTAACCAAGACTAGGACCGAGCTTGGTCCTGGTTCGAGTCTTGATTACCAAGCGATTGGGCCGGCAAAGGAATACAAATGGGTGAGAATAAGGCGTGTGCCATGCCGTGGTGCCACGAGGTGGGCGATTTCGAAGTGACTACAAGCCGTTTTTCAGCCATGTTTCAAGACGATCCTCGTGACCATGGACGAAGATTTGCAAGGGAAGCCGGCTTTGCTGCACGGTGATTTCAAATGGATTAACCAAGACTAGGACCCAGCTCGGTCCTAGTTCGAGTCTTGATTACCATTCGGGGTTTACCCTGTCAAGGTTTTACACCACCTTTTAGGGGCCAAGGATGAGCAACACGTTTTACTAAGCAGGAGCAGCAAGCAGCAAGCAGCAGCAAGCAAGCAGCGAGCGGTTAAAAAGTCCCTCCGGGAACATGGTGTCTGAAAAAGGACATCCAAGTAGCGCAAAACAACCGGGGAGCAAAGGCGCATCACCACGAACAAGTTGCGTGCCGTTTCGAGCTGTCTAGCCTGTTCTACGGCCGATTTAGTGCCCAAATAGGGGCGTTTTCAGAACAATCGTCCTGAAAACTGAAGACGATCGTTGGTTTGCCGCGTAGGTGTTTCCGATGAGGGCCGTTGTTCTACCACAGTGATTGGGCCATCAGAGGAACGCAAATGGGTGCAGAATAAGGCGTGTGCCATGCCGTGGTGCCACGGGGTGGGCAATTTTGAGGTGAAAACAAGCCGTTCTTGAGCCATGTTTCAGTGCGATCGTCTTGACCGTGGAGGAACATGTGCAAAGCAAGCGGGCTTTGCTCCACGCCGATCGTCCTGACTGTGGAGGCACATCTCTAAAGCAAGCGGTCTTTCGTCAACGGTGATTTCCAATGCGTTAACCAAGACTAGGACCCAGGTCGGTCCTAGTTCGAGTCTTGATTACCGAGCTCGGTTTACCCTGTCGAGGCTTTACACCACCTTTTAGGGTCCAAGGGTGAGCAACACGTTTGAGCAGCAGCAGCAGTAGAAAAATTCAGGGCGATCGCCAGTGTGCCGAGTACGTTTTTCCAATGAGGTCCGTTCTTCTTTCATAGCAATTGGGTTATGAAATGATGAGTGTCCAACAAGGCTTGTGCCATGCCGTGGTGTCATGGTGTGGTCCATTTGGAGGTGAAAAAGACTTGTTTTGGAGCCGTGTTTCACGACAATCCTCCTCACCACGGGGTCACATCTCCAAAGCAAGCGGTCTCTCTTGCACGGTCATTTTCAATGCGTTACGCAAGACTGGGACCCAGCTCCGTCCTAGTTTGAGTCTTGATTACCGAGGTGGGTTTACCCTGTCAAGGTTTTACACCACTCTTTAGGGTCCAAGGATGAGCTACACATTTTAGGAAGCAGCAAGTAGCAGCAAGTAGCAACAACAACAGCAGCAACAGGCGAGTAAAAAGTCCTTGTGAGGACATTGTGGCTCAAAACCGGCATCCAAGTAGCTCAAAACGAACAGGTAGCCAACACGCATCACCACAAACAGGTACCGTTGCATTTTGAGCCGTCTAGCCCCTTCTACGGCCGATTTACCGTCCAAAAATGGCCGTTTTTGGGCTGCTTTCACGACAATCGTCCTGCAAATTCGCGGCGATCATCGGTGTGCCAAGTCGGTGTCTTCAAAGATGGCCATTGTTCTTTAATAGCGATTGGGCTATTAAATGATGGCAAACGGGTGTTCAACAACGCATGTACCATGCCGTGGTGCCGCACGGTGGTCCATTTTGAGGTGAAAATGGGCCATTTTTGAGCCATGTTTGAGGATGGTTGTCCTGACCGTGGAAGCAAATCGGCAAACCAACCGGTCTTTCTGTTGCGCAAGACTAGGACCCAGCTCAGTCCTAGCTTTAGTCTTGATTACCGAGCTGGGTTTACCCGTTGAGGTTTTACACCACTCTTTAGGGTCCAAGCATCAGCTACACAGTTTAGCAAGCAACAAGTAGCAGCAACAAGCAGCAAGCAGTGGCAACAATAGGCGGGCAAAAAATCCTTGCAGTGACACGTTGGCTCAAAACCGGGATCCAACTAGCTCAAAACCACGAGGGAGCAAACGCGCATCGCCACAAATAGGTTCCGTGCCGTTTAGAGCCGGCTAGCCCATTGTATGGCCGATTCAGTGTCCAAAAATGGCCGTTTTTGAGTCGTTTTCAGGACGATCGTCCTGAAAATTTGGGATGATTGATGGTTTGTCTACTAGGGGACTCCAATTAACGCCGTTGTTCTTCCACAACGATTACACAATCCAATGATTGCAAATGGGTGATGCAGAAAGCGTCTTCCACACCGCGTTGTCTTCATGGGGTGCATTTGGGTTGAAATATGTGCGTTTTTGAGTTAGTGTTAGAGAGCAGGCAGCAAGCAGCTACAAGCAATCCAAAAGACCTTGCCACGACACCATGGCTCAAAACCGGCATCCAAGTAGCTCAAAACGACCGGGGAGCAAACATCCACCACCACGAAAATAGGTTGGATGCCGTTTCAGGCCGTCTAGCCCGTTCTATGGCCGATTTAGTGTCCAAAAATGGCTGTTTTTGAGTCGTTTTCAAGACTATCGTCTTGAAAACTCAAGACGAGCGTTGTATTGTCCGGTAGGCAATTCCAGTCAACGCCGGTGTTCTTCCACAACAATTAGACAATTGAATGATTGCAATTGGGTGATGGAGAAGGCGTCTTCCACACCGCGGTGTCCTCATGTGGTCCATTTGGGGTGAAACATGGGGGCTTTTGAGTTGGTGTTGAAGAGCAGGTAGCAAGCAGCAAAAGGGGATCCCACAGTCCTTGCAACGACACGGTGGCTCAAAACTGGCATCCAAGTAGGTCAAAACGATCGGGGAGCAAACGTCCACCACCAAAAATAGGTTTCGTGCCCTCTAGAGGCATCTAGCCCGTTGTATGGTCAATTTAGTGTCCAAAAATGGCCATTTTCGAGTTGTTTTTAGGACGATCGTAGGTTTGTCCAATAGGCAATTCCAGTCAACGCCGTTGTTCTTCCAAAACGATTAGACAATTGAATGATTCCAAATGGGTGGTGAAGAAGGCATCTTCCGCACCGGGGTCTCTTCATGTGGTCCATTTGGGTTGAAAAATTGGCGTTCTTGAGGTAGTTTTCAAGAGCACACACAGCAATAGCAAGCATCACACTACAACAGGCGATCCATATGTGCCTTTGTTGCCATGTAGGATTTCTCATGGCATCCAAGGGGCTTGTTATGTACTCACCTTGGTCGCCGTGTAGGCTTTCTCACGGCAATCTAACTAGTTGACTTTGTCCGATGAGGAAACACCGGTGTTTGTTTGACCATCCTCGTGCTAGCTGTCATTTTATGCCACGTTTTAGACGCTTCCTCCCTTTTTTTTGTTGCCATTGCCGTGTAGGCTTTCTCACGGCAATCAAACTAGCCGTTTTCAAGAGGATCGTCCTGAAAACTTAGGACGATCGTCCTGAAAACTCCGGACGAGCGTTCGTTTGTCCAGTAGGCAATTCCAGTGAACGCCGTTGTTCTTCCACAACGATTACACAATCAAATGATTGCAAAACGGTGATGCAGAAGGCGTCTTCCACACCGCGGTGTCCTTACGTGGTCCATTTGGGGTGAAACATAGGCATTTTTGAGTTGGTGTTCAAGAGCAGGTAGCAAGCAGCACCAAGGGATCCCAAAGTCCTTGCAACGACACCGTCGCTCAAAACCGGCATCCAAGTAGCTCAAAACGACCGGGGAGCAAATGCGCACCACCGAAATAGGGTCCGTGCCGTTTTGAGGCGTCTAGCCCATTCTATGGCCGATTTAGTGTCCAAAAATGGCCATTTTTGAGTCGTCTTCAAGACGATCGTCCTGAAAACTCAAGACGAGCGTTGGTTTGTCCAGTAGTCAATTCTAGTCAACGCCGTTCTGCACGGCGGCCAGCCCTGAAGTTGTCCATAGTGGAGGGCATTGAGTGGCTTTGTGAGAACAGCCCATCACTCCCCCGTACTCCCCACCTCACCAAAAACACGTGGGGCCTTCTGCAGTGCCCCTTGAGTACATCAAGTGTTCCGGTATCAGGCCCCAGACCCCCCCCCCCAGTCAAGCAGCCCAGCGAAGAAACGACGCCGCGCACCCACTACTGTTCCCTAGCCCAAAGTGCCTCAACGCACATCTCCTCGGCACAGATGGGAGCGTGATGCCCCTAAACAAACACTGCAAGCCCCCCCCCCCCCAATGCCCCAACCAAAGCGCCCCTGCCCCCCACAAGGCCCACAGATCACCCACTTCTTTGCTAACCCATCCAGGTAGACCCAGACTGTGTCTAGGGGGGGTTCCCTGAGGAGCTAGGCGGCGTGTAAACAATGCCAGCTCGTCAAGTGGTGTTGTTGTAAGAGATGTGGACGGGCTGGCAGTGTGTACGTCATGGCCCCCGGGGAGGCCGTGAGGTGCGTGCCATCATGGGGGAGGGCAGGGCTTCTCGGGTGTTGGCTCGAAACAACGAGCTCCTCTGTGTGTGCTATAGTGGGTGATGGCAGCAACTGTCCTCAACTCTTGTTTTTACCTTCACGGCCGCCCAATGGCGCGTGACCTCACCATGGTGTGGGCGCGAAACTTGGGGGGGGGGGGGGCTGGGCTAACACGCAACTTGGGGGACGTACTAGCCGCAGCTGTAGCGGCTAGGGCGTGAGGTGGCGTGCCCCACCCCTCGCCAGCCACCGCGATGGGACTGGGTGGGGTCCACCGGGGGTTCGCGGTTGCGAGGGTTTGCTTGGCCCCCCTGTGGCCCAGCCCGCTCCACGGCTTGTATTTTGCTCCTCCCCTCATTCCCTTGCGGCTGCTTTGGTCCTTGTCAGGTCCAGGTGTGGGATCATGGGGTGTGGGATCATGGAGGACTCCGAGGAAGCTGTACCGGCTTCTTCCAGTCGGGTGAATCCAACTAACCCAAAGCTTTCATTTGAATGACCCATGGTTCTTGTGTTTGGTCTTGGGGCGGGGGGGAGCACAAATTTCAAATGATAGAAAAGAAGGTTGTCATATTCTGTGGTTTTGCTGATGCGTAAGGGGCTGTTGTTATGTGCATGGAAGATTGTACACCGAATGGTGCCGATATGTTTGCTTGCACGAAACTTCTTGTAGCAACAAAGTGCTGTCTTGCTTGTCTTGCTGCATGTTCCCAGAGTTCAAGGAGGGCAACAATATGTGGACAAAATGGTATGGCATGTTGTTGTGGCGGCTTTCCGTAGGTCTATGGATTGATTCATGACAGCTGCAATCGTGTGTGAGGATAGGTATCCAACTTGACTGCTTTGCTTCTGCGACGCCTTGGGAACATGATACCTCGAGCCCAACCATAGCCCCTTGGGGCCTTGTTCGCCGACAGGCCACAAGCTCAGCCAACCTGGAAAAGCATGTGACAAGATCCTCATCAATGTATAACCCCCCCCCCCCCCCCGGACAAGAGCATGCGTGTGTTCTTATTTTTGCGTGTTCTTATTTTTTGTGTGCTCTTACTTGGACGACCCCCACGTGCAGTGTTCCCAGCCCTCTCCATTTTCAGAATTATGGCACAGTCAAATGTTCTACCCTTCTTTTTGGTTTGATGATGTTGTGGCTCGCAGAGATGAGGATGAGGCAATTGTGGATGATTGCTATGAGGCATTGACCATGATGACATTGATGGACACAGCCCATCAGAATTCTATGATGATCAACCTGGGTCTGAAGTTGCTGATGATGGGGAGGATGAAGCAGTGGAGGTTCCTGAGTATGGACCTCCTGATGATGTCCCTCTTGATGATCCGGCTGCTAAGGCGAAGGCGTTGCCGGATGAGGAACTGAAACGGATGTTCAACAGAGGAAAAAGAGCACGTAATCCTAGCTAGGGGCTGGTAGGTGCAGAAATTGGGACCCTGGGACCTCTGGCAAGCATCATACTAGAAATAAAAAATTCCTGGTATGCCAGCAGGGGCTGGTAGGTGCAGAAATTGGGACCCTAGGACCCTGGGGCCGGCTGCGTGTTCTTATTTTGGAGAAACTAATAAGAACATGCATCTGTGTTCTTATTTTGACTGTGTGCGGGGGGGGGGGGGAAGCCCATTGAAGGGCTTTCTGACACAAACTTCATCCTCTTCACAACACCTTTGAATCAAGCAAGCGCTTCAGGCAATCTTCCTCACCATTGTACGCTCCCTGTTTTCCTGTATTCCTGTACCGTCCGGTGCGCTTCTGTTGAGCTAGCACCGCCAAAACCATGATGTATGGTGGAAGAGCAGTATGGCAGTACACTAGTATGGTATGGCAGTACGACAGCATAACACAGCAGCATGACTGTAAGACGGTGTGGCAGCCACCTACCCACCCTCCCACCCACGTCAGGAAAGAGAGTAATTCACCTCAAGAGCCGGAAATTTGGGGCCCACTTTAAGCAAACAAACTGGCCTCTGATCCACCCACCACTCGCCCATCAGTTTTTGGAGCCGACCCAGCTTAAGCAATCCCCTGGCCACATTCTGCAGGTGGATCCTCAATTTTTTCCCGTCTGAACCTGCGTGCTGGCTGCTCTCTTGCTCTGCGGTCTGAAGACTGGCCTGTGCCAGTGCACCTCCCAAACGCCAGGTCCCGAATACCAATCTACGCACATACTCGAAACTACGGAGCATGGATCGCGTGGAGAGCACATGTTCATGTTTCGAAATGGTCAGGGACAACAGCTTTGGCAAGACATTGCCGTATCTTGCCTGATCAGCACGGGCTTGGAGGACTATGTACTTGACCGGTAGCATGTCCACGAACTTGACACCATACCCTATTACACAAAGAGCCCGTGGCAGGGGGGCTGGTGGTGGTGGTGGGGTGGTCAGCTCAACAAGGGGGCACTGGTGCACCTTGTCCCCAACGAGACCATGGGGCTCTCGCTCTCTTACTACCTCCCCCTGAGAAAACAGGCATTGAGGCATACCAATCAAGCATCAGCAGCAGCCTGTGCCACAGTTATCCCCCTGTCTTGCCCCCCCCCCCCCCCCAGGAACAACAGTTCCCACCCAGCCGGCGGGGGATAGTCCCCCAGCCAGGGGGGGATCGTCATCAAGTAACAGTTACCCCTTCCCCCCAGGGGGGGAGGGGGATGGACACCACCACAAACCAAACACTATCGGCCCATACTGTGCAGAATTCATGGCCGGTCATTTGTTTGCTGTTGGTTGCCAAAGGCTCGTGGATACACACTGACATGCATTGATGCTGATGGTGTGAGGCACTTGATCCAAATAAGAAGAATTCTCAATGCACTGCATCCATTCATCAGTTTTCTGGCTGCCCCTACTGCTGAACAGGGACAGTGTAAAACTGCCTCCTACTGTCCCATTGAGTCTTGAACTGCTGCACATGTTCCCCTAACCCTATCAAGCAATTGCGAAAATGGTCCACGCAACAAGTACAAAGGACCTAAACTAAAAAGGTACGAACAGGTACTAACAAACTTTTTTTTTTGTTCTCAGGCTTACCTGTGCCTCGCAAGTGCTCAGACAGTGTGCCGAACCTTAGTGACTGGTAAAGTATGACAATTATTTGCGAATAATTTTGATTAAAATTGACGGAGTGCTTGGATCATTCACCTGCCACCCCTGAGCAAATTGCAGAAAATTGTAGGAAAATGTCTGTGGGAAAATGTGTAGCAAAAGTGCTGTAAAATTGCAGTCCTAGTCAGAGGCATGCAGGCACTACCCATAATTTGCTCAAAGCTGGGTGAAGAATCCCCTGTTTTCCTTTTGGGATACATTTTCTCCTCCGCGTCAGGGAGCAGCAGAAGCAGTGCGCAACACTCTTCAGCCATCCCTAAGCCAACCCTAAGCAGCAGCAGCAACAGCAGGAGCACCCCAGCCCCCTCAGGAACAACACTCCCTGTAACCCAAAACCACACCCTGAGGCAGCCTGCTGCCAGTCACCATAGCGTTCATGTGAGAGAGTTTGGGCAAAATTTACCTTAGCCGCACCGAGATGGATGAGTTTTACTTTAATAGATCACATGCAAATTTGCCACAATATTCAGGTACCCATGTCTACACCATTTTGTGTCGCACACTGACAGGGGGGACCTGTAAAATGCGCAATTTGCTCAAAACTGGGTCAGAGAAGCCCTATTCTTCTTTGTGGGGTGCATGTTCTACTGAGCAATAGCTTTCATGTCGGTGAATTTGGGCAAAAGATACCTGAACCGCACCAAGACAGGTGAATTTTTCTTGAACACATCACGTGCAAATCAAATCAAGATGTGGTGTGTGTGTGTGTGTGTGTGTCGGAAGCGAGGGGGAGACACCATATTACAGAGGAAGGCCTGCACGGGTCTGCGGGTTAGCTGGCATGCTCCAATGCCTTCTCTGCCACATCAAGCGGCTGGACTGGTGCCCCTCTGCAGCCATCCCCTCGCCCAGGCCAGAGCCTCTGTGAGGGAGATGATTATGATTCCGTGTGTGTGTGTGTGTGTGTCGGAAAGCATATTTCAAAAGAATTCAGGATGCATCTGCAAGGAGCAGGCTGCCAGGGAGGGCCAGATAGGTTTGTAGGTGCGTTTGTGTGTGTGTGTGTGTGTGTGTGTGTGTGCGCGCGAGCATGCGTGCGTGCGTGCGTGTGTGTATTTGCGCATGTGTCCTGCACCGCAGAGACAAATACAGTAATGCACATCACACAACATGCAACACATCACACGACCCTTTACATCACAACACTGTAACACGTGATGCCACACGCATATGCACACAGACACATATCTGCAACTGTTCCCTTTTTGGTGTGTAGTTCAAGAAATGCATGGACGTCAGATGCAATCCACACCCTTAGCCTCCCGACGGGGGACATTGCGGTGTGCGTTCACCAACAACACGTACAACACCACCAGAACACAGCGGTTCAGGCGCTGGAAGTCGAGCTTCGCAAAATCAAATTCTGTGAGCATTGCCGAGGCGTCACTGGTCATCGACTCCTCGGCATCAAACACACAAAATGATTCATCATCTGTGGCAACACAAATGCGCATGCAGCTACTTCGTGAAAGGAAAAAACAGACATGGGGGCACTTCACGGGAAGGGGAGGGGGCTTGAACCACGAATATACTGGCTGTGGCTGCTAGGGTGGCTGGCGTGGCATCAATTAACAACAAGCCAACAGCCAACTGATGGTAAATTGATAACCAATTTCCAACCCATTGGCAGCCCGGCCTGCACCTGAGGTTTGACCCACGGCTTGGCCTGAGGCTTCACTGAAGCCGTGATCAAAGGTGAAAAATGTAACTCGTGTACAAAAAAATCGTCAAGGCGTGTAATTTTTTGTTCGCGGTAAATGCGTGCAATTTTTTTTTGCGGTAAGTCGTGTAAATTATAAAAAAAATTGAATTATTTTTTTCTGCGGTAAATGCGTGTAATTTTTTTTTTTTTGCGGTAAGTCGTGTAAATTATTTAAAAAAATTGAAAAATTGAAAAAAACGCAACTTTTCCGATACATGCGCACTATGTACAATTGCCGCTTCCGTACGGCACCCCATAGCGACCATAACGATGGGACGCCGAGTCCACAGAGCACCTAGTACTCTGTGTGGCCACCAATTAGTTGGGACTCGGCCAATATACCATAGTATCACATGGTGGCAGGCCCAAGAAAAGAGTCCTGAAGTCAGGTAATCCCATACAAGCCAGCCCCCAAATCGGCGAAGAAATCCCAACAAATTGGCGAACAAATCGGTGGACGGATTTCTCGCCAAAACAGGTTCCCAGTCACCTGGATCTCAGTCCGAGGGCCCAAACACACCTTCCTTTTGGTTGCTCAGTTGTTGGAGTCATTTGGTAACCCAAATTATGTCTCAATTTGCAAAAAAAATTTTCGTCCCAGTCTGTACATGGTCGCTGAGCAGTAGTATGGCAGTGCAAGGTGGTGGTCTAGTGGTATATACCCAAGACCTACAGAAGTGCTAGTGTGGGACCGGAATTTTTTTGCACTTTTTGTCACCTGTCTTGCTGAGAAAATTGGTTTTCCATGCACAAATAAAGCCCGCTAGAACAAGATCCGTGCACACAGACTGGCCATTTGCATCTCCTTGTGTGCTGGGTGGGTGTGCAGCTCTGATCTGCAACCAAATTTTCGGTCTGTACATGGTCCCTGTGCAGTACTATGGCAGTGCAAGTCCAGTGGTATATACCCTGCTCATGCAATTGGCAGGTGTGGGTTCAACTCCTAGACCAATTTTTTTAATTTTTTGTCACTTGTCTTGCTGAGAAAATTGGGGTTTCTATTCACAAACAAAGCCAGCCAGAAGAAGATGAATGCACACAGACTTCCAAGTTGCATCTCACTCTGTGGTGGGTGCGTGTGCAGCTTTGATCTGTAAATAGAGCTGTCCTGCAGTGGTCAATTTGATGGAAAAATTGTTGTTGCATGCACCAACACACCCTGCCACAAGAAGACAACTGCACACAAGAATACCATTGAAACATTGCTCGCCAACCAAAGTCACAATTGGAAAGTACTGAATAGTGAGTGACAGACCGCATAATAATAAGAGTCCAGATAGGGTTCTATTGCAAAATGTCTCAGAACAACACCGCCGCACTCGAGAAGTGCCGCAGCATTGGGGACATTTAGCCAGAGTCACTGCCCTGGGTCAGTGCTGGTATCTCTTCCTCGTCCTCTGTCTGCACCCGGATAGGCCATTCCCGGGCCTTCCTTTCCTGCACCTCCCAGGAGTCATGCTCCTGCCCTAGCAGGTAGCACCTCCTCTCCCCCTCTCCCCACTCTTCCCATTCCTCCCATTCTTCTTCTTGTGATTTCTTTTCTTCTTTCTGCCTTTCAGCATGAGGTCCAGGCTCCACAGGTGGCTCAGCATCACCATACCGGTACGGCGACTTGGTCGTTATGCATGTTGAAAAATTTAAAACTGTGCAAGGCAGAGACACGACCACGCACTTCCCCGATCCCCTACCCCTTGCCCCTTCTTCTCTACTCCCGAGCAAATTGAGGGATTCGCCTAGTGACATCGCCGTTGATCATGCAAAGAAGGTACCCAATCTGGGTGTCTAGTTCCATGTACCGACGATCTCGGGTCACCAAACCCTTCACAAGTTGGAAAGTCCCCTCGGCTACATTGCTAGTCACTGGGAAGGTAAGAGCATTCGTTGCGTGTTGTGCCAAACCCCGCAAACCCTTGATCTCAACCGCATTCCCCCACCACTTCAACAGCTGGACCCCTCCTGCACAGGAACCTCTTGCTTCCAGTCCAACGCCCACTCCCCTGACTACCGCACTTCCGGACGGATTGTGTCATCCGGGAACAAGAGGGTGTAGTGGCTAATATCACGAGGCATTGAGTCACGTTGACGGGGGTCAAAAACTCGCACCTGATCAAAAAGGGCTAGTTGGTTGCCTTGTACTTTGTACCATAGCCAACACCTTGTGTCCCACCCGTTGCAATAGACTAATGCGGGACACGCGCAGCTCAGGCTGCCGCAACAGGTCAAGGAGGGCAAGTACCCCAGGAACTTGAGTTACGTCTTGGACATAGGTTTCTAGCTTTGCCTCTAGTTCAAGCACTTGCGCGTGCAGCCGATGGGCAATGGGACGCCTCTCACCATTTCTGCCACCTTTGGGCACAACATCAACCTGAATTCCTTCTGAATGAATGAACTTGTCAATGGGATCCCCCGTACCCGCGTAGAAGGTGAGAGACAAATGCAAGAAGCATGCGCTTCTTTTCTAATGCGTCCAGAGCGTTTTGAAGCACAGTGGGGAGTCGCACAACCTCGCCATTCTTATCTGTTTCGTTTACCCTTTTCTTTTTGTGATCCTCGGCCTCCTGCTTTAGCCACTGATACTCACCACGTAGATACCGGCGTCACACAGTTTCCATGGATGAAGACCAGCGTGTGTCCGTGTAGTCCGGGGGATTTCCACCAATGAAATCAATATACCTCTGCCTATGTTGCGCTTGCTGAGCACGCCATGGCAAGGAACGCATCCACCGCATGCAATTACGCATGTCCGCCAATTCCTTGTGTTCCTGCATGGCCGTACCAAAAAACCTATTGGCACAATGAGCCCACCACGTGCGCAACTGTGCGTTGCCAAAAAAAGCCGCCAAATGGTCCTTAAATGTCTTCGCACAATACCCAGCATTGTCAACCACAACCACTCCTGCACGGTCCTGCGGCAAGCCTAGTTGGTCCCATGCGTCCATGACAGCCCTAGCAACCGTCAAGCTGTTGATTGCCTCCTTGCAATCAATGAATGCAGTCGTCATGTAGCAAACACGCTCACGGGTGTGCACAATACCGGATGACGATTGCAGCAATCGGTGGTCTCGTCGAAAACAACTCCGAGGCAACCACCTCGCATCACATTGTCATTCAAAAGACGCAAAGCTGCAACCCGTTGTTTGCGAATGATGGTTGGGCGGTAATAGTCTTCAGCCTGATTGCTTCCACAAACGTGACCTCCCACTGGGGTATTCGTCCTGAAAATTGGACGAATGTCGTCAACAACCGTCAAGGGTCGCCCACCTTCCATGAGGCAAAACACCAAATCTTCCGGGAGGTCTCGTGGATCCTTCAGGTCCAAAATGGTTTGCCATGATGGCTTTGATGCCAAATCCGCAGGAAGGGAAATTGGCTCCTCCTCACGGAAAGCCCTGCGTTTACCCCGTTGCAACTCCACAACCTCCTCCTTATATTTCTAGTCTCTATCTTTATCCCATTTTGGTGTCACATACTGGTGTTTCCTCTTTTTATCTGTACGTTCCTTGGCCTCTTTTTCCTTTACCTTGCGCCTTTCCTCTCGTTGCTCATATCCCGCAGCAAGCACAAACTTTGCACCAGCATGAATATGGTTCGTGCACACAGCATCATGAATGCCTGAGGAAACATGCTTCATGAGTAAGTCCTCCCATGTCTCATCCATCTTTTTTCCACATGGCTTGTAGTACAGCACACCGTTCAGCCCTCTGTGCAATTGTAACTTTTCTCAGCACACGGGGTTGTTTGGCCTTCTTCAACGTGTCCGGATGCGAAGGTTCTGCGGGTTGTGAAGGTTCTGTTTAGATTGGCACCATGAAGTGTTTTTACTGCCCACAAAAAGACGAGTCTGTGGTCCCCTGGGATTCGTTGTCCCCTGATGATCAAACTTTTTCTGCAGGACAAGTACCTTGATGCGAGGAAGGGGGCAGTTTGCGACTTGTGTGTTTGCTTTGCACACCCCAGTTCGTTCTTCACAACCAATATAGAACGAAAAAGTATTATCCAGTGTCTCAAAATAAATGATGCACATCTTAGAGTGACAGCTCCCAATCAAGTGTCCTGGAATCCCAGAAACCCCAACAAGTCGGCAAAATGAATCGGCCAAATCAAAGAAACCCCACAAATGAGCAGAACAAATCGCTGGAATTCAGACTCCCAACAAATCGGCAGAACAAATTGGCGAAATCGGCCGAATTCGGCCGCTGATTTGGGGGCTGACTTGCCCATACCCTATTTCGAGGTCGTTGAATCCGAATACCAGGGTGGTTTCACGCAATGTTGCGGTATTTTTGAAGAAAATCACTGTTTCACGTCGAAAAACGCACTGGGTAGGAATCTGCAAAACTTGTTGAGATATGCCCAAAATGTGACGTGGCACCCACAAATTCAGAACAAGCGACCTCAAAATAGGGGGGTGGTATACTTTGATCTTAATCTTACTTACTAATGATATCCTCCCGAGGATACCTGAAAGTACCCCTACTTTTCAGGCGTTGCACCATTTCTGTTCCTGTCGCAGTTATTGCGGTTTGAAGTAGAGGGTCCCAGTCTGTCCACATCCTCTCACACAAGCGTCCAATTATTCATGGTCCTGCACCGCCTTTTTTAAGAAACCTGTAAACACGGGAAGCAAACCTCAAAAAGACATTGCATTGGATCGGAAGTGCCTTTTTCCCAACTTGGAGCATTAAGGCTATCACGCACCACAACATGATGCCCAATCCAATCCGCACCCGCCTCAAAGACTCCATCTCGATCATACCCCGCCTCCCTCATCGCTCGCTTTCCCCCCACTTCCCCGTGCGGAAGCAAAGTTCCAAGTGGAGCACTCCCAGTTCTTCCTTGAATTGCTCATTCCGGGTTACAAGAAGGAAAAAATAGATAAAAAATAAGACAATGACGTCATTGATGCGCCTCCGAATTCGTGGTGGACGGGTGTCCATACGACCGTATGCTTGGCGCTGGCGTCCACATCAGATTTACTTGTCTTGGTCAACGCTTGAGTCAACACTTGGGCCAAGGTTTCAGTGACGACTTCGATCAAGGGTTCGATCAGTGTATGTTGTAATTCGTGTAATTTTTGTTTTGCGATAAATGCATGTAACAAAAAAATCGTCACATGGTGTAATTTTTTTTTGCGGTAAGTCATGTGCATGCATTACCGCAAAAAAAAATAGAATTACACCACTTGATGGTTTTTTTGTACACGCGTTTACCGCAAAAAAAATTTACACAACTTCACAATTTTCTTGTACACAATTTACCGCCAAAAAAAAAAATTACACGACTTGACGATTTTTTTTTGTTCAAGACTTACCACAAAAAAATAAAATTATTCGACATGACAATTTTTTTGTACACGACTTACCGCAAAGTTTTGTTTCCGTTTTACTAAAAACAAAAAATGCATGCATGTAGCCACTGGGCCCACTTGTGGTCCACTTTTGATTTTGTCCCACGCTCTGAAGCGGGTCATTGACCGCCTGGTGATGTGTTGGAGGGCATTCTTGAGCTTCCTTGCCCTCCTGACCCCCCCCCCAGCACCCAAGTTGAAGGTGCACTTTTGGGGATCAAGGAGAGTGTTCCGGCCACCCCACCCCTCTCGAAGGCAAGTGTACCACCCCCCTATTTTGAGGTCGCCCAATCGCGTGGCGGCGTCCGAATTCACAGCGGGGGGGGGGGGGGGCGATCCTGCCAAGTTTTTCTGGGGATCCTCACAAGTTGTAGGGGGGGGGGTCCTAGGGAGGTTTTGGTGCCAAATTGGGCAAAACCACCCTGAAAATTGTGTTCTTCGACCCCCTAATGGGGGGTAATGTCACCCTTGTTCAAAATTTTACCCTAGGAATGACCCGGCCCCAGAACGGGGATGTTTTAGAAACAGGCTGCACGGGGGCGTTTTGACCCCCTTGTGGAAATAGGGTAATCTAGCCCAAAATTTTGAAGTCGGGTAACCCCATACCCTATTTTGAGGTCGCCGAGTCCGAATAGCATGGTGGTTTCACGCAATTTTGCGGTATTTTTGAGAAAATGACCGTTTTACGTTGAAAAACACACTCAATAGGAATCTGCAAAACTTTTCAAGATATGCCCAGACTGTGACGTGGCACCCACAAATTCGGAACAACCGACCTCAAAAGGGGTGGTATACTTTGATTTCAGGATGGGTCCACAATGTTGAAATTCCAATGCCAATTAAACACCAATGACGCATCCCCCCAACCTCTCTGCACGGGATGGCCTCAACCCCCCCCCCCCCCCGGCCGCTGCTCAGTGATGGATCTAATTGGGGGGGTGGGTGTCCCTCCCTCCCCCCCCCCCGTTTTGTGACGAGGCGTCACAATACGCGTCACAAAAAAACCCGGTCACAGCCTTTTGGGTGTCACAATATTTTCAGAAAAGCTGTTTTCCCACTATGGCCTATTGTATTTTTTGTGACATGTCACAATTCACTACCCCCCCCCCCCCACCCCCACCCCCTGAGTGGCGCACAAATTAGATCCATCACTGCCGCTGCTCCTTGGGTTCATTGCAAAATACTGTGGATTTCTGGGGTTGTCCACATAGGCGCATGTCGTCCTCACTGTTCCACTGTTTGTTCGGATATTTTCAACTGCGGCCCCGCCAACAATACAGTTTGCTACGTCCTACCAGCGCCTTTACGCCAAACGCAGCCCCTTCACCTCTGAACTGGAGCCCAGCAACACCCCGAAAATGAACAGGACTGGCAACTCATATTGTCCCCTTATCCAACTTCTGCCTCTTGGTGCCGGCAGGGGAATGGGCGCCAAGGGGGCAGAAAGATGCGTACATGAGCAAGGGTAAAAACCACTTGGTCTATGTCTCCCCCTTCCTCACCCCCGGGATGTCGGTGGACCTCCTGAACATTAGGGGTCATGGACCTCTGGAAGAGGCATCATATTTGCACCCTGTCCTGGCTGGTCTTCGCTTATGGTCGGCCTGCCTGCCCCGCTGCTGACAGTCCTTGGGCCCTCTCACATAAATTGGCACATAGACACTGCCGATGATGCCACAAGGCTGACCACACAGGCAGCTATTCTGGGCAAAGGAGAAAATGGCAAACTGGAGTCCGGTGGGTGGATAAAAGAGCTCAGTTTCCAGACCCCCCCGGCTCGCCTGCATGCGCAGGGCTCCCATGTCCCAACCAGCCCCCATGTTCAAAGGTCGGTCCCAAACCCAAAATCATTGACAGCGGTCGACATGCAATCCGTACGCTGAGGTGAGTCAGAACAGTGCGCTGAGGCGAGTCAGACCTTTTGAGGGAAAATTGGTCAAAAGCATTCAAGAAAATGATGTGATGCCCTGGGTACGGGGGCCCATTTGGCAGACCCCCCCCGGCTCCTGGGCTCCACTTCCACGCTTGGGACAGATGCCCTGGCCATGCTCATCCTCATCCATGGGTGGGGGGATCTCTTGCCAGGTTGAGGGTCAAAATCGTGACCCTCGTAATCCTCAGAAGCCCCAGCCCAGCGCCCGTACACCTGAATTCTCCTGCTGAAACCCCGCACTCGGGGCATCTTCTGGGGGCTTCAGCGGATTCAGAACACGAAGAATTTGGTACTCAGACCACAAAGGCAGTGATGATCCACTGGCCATAGAACTGACAAAAATTATGCGAAACAAGGGCCAGGCCGTCCAAATGTTCGACGTGTGCACGGCATACATGGGGCTAACATCTGCCATGGCAGGTGTTTGCAAGTGTCACGGAATTTTTTTGGCAGGTGCCTGCAGCTGGCAAGCACTGTTGTGGCTGGTGTGGACACACATGCCTGCGCACACACGCGCGCACACGAAGACCAAGATACAAGCCCTGAAGGGGAAGAGCACAGGCAAGGGCATGTGCACTGGATATCTGGACTTATCGTCAGGCGATCAAACAGTCAGCTACATGGATGTATTATTTTCCTTGTTACTGCACTTTATGGGCATTGTTGTGCCACAGGCACTTCAGATCATGTTTCCAATCTTTCAACCAGGCCATCGGGTGGGTAACCAGGCAGCTTATCTTATTTCGGCGCATGTGTGCATCTCTCTCTCTCCCCCCCCCCCCCCCTCTCTCTCTGTGTGTGTGTGTGTGTGTGTGTGTGTGTGTGTGTGTGTGTTACAGAAAGGTGCCTCGCCAATATTGTAGCCGCCTTTTGCAATTTCATAATGGGAAGTCTGAAAAGTGATTGCACTGCAAAGTCAAAAGCATGTCTCTGGACTGTAAATTGTGCACTCCAACGTCAAACAAACCTCTTTGAACTTTCTTCGGACATTTCTTGCCTTTAGAATGAATTTTTTGCATTCCAAAGTGGGGGGTTACGTAGCGTGACTTTCAACTCACACAACTTTGGAGTGCAAGCACTTTGAAAACTCCCATGCATTCAGCAGCAGCTTTACCGACATGATTCGGCCAGTGTTTTTAATTACACTATTATAAAAACAGCTTGGATGGGTGATGTGCTGTTGAAGGTTAATGCCAAAAAGCGTCCATGGCACCCTTGCGGGTTTCAACTCACTTAAAAGGCCATACCCCCCTGAACACTGAAACGTGACCAATCAACGAATTCATAGAAAATCAATAAAATTCATGCGCAGTGCTACATAGTACGCTAAACACGATTCACCATATGTACACTCTTACAACCATACGGGACAATCAGCACACATGAGGTGACATGAAAAAAGCGAGCAAAAAAAGATTTGGCTTACTGTTGGCAAACCAATGGTGCAACCAGTTTCCAGCAAAGGCTCCATTCCGTTACATCCATGCACACCACACAACGCGGCAGGTGTCGGCAAAAATTGTTGGCAGGTGTTGGCAGGTGTCATGAAAAATTTAGGCAGCTGCTAGCCTCAAATACAGTGTGCGGACACAGACCCTCAAACCTGCACCCAGGGGTCAAACTGGGCATTGCTCGATTCCCTGCTGCTCTCCCTGCGCTGTGAGATTCTGGTGTGCCATGTGTGATTGTTATGAGACCCTTGCTACTATTGGCAAAACTGACTACGGGGCTACTGCCCGAAGGTGGTTCACAAATGGGGACCAAAAGCACGAAGAGAGTGGGCGAGTGAAGAAAATTTGAGACGAGCAGAACAAAGCGCCAAAACTGACCTGCACACTGGTGCCCCGTACTGTAGGGTTTGTGGGCTGTCCTCGGGTAATTGATGGTTGGACAAAGGAGGTGTTTGAGCGAATGTGCACGGGGAGAGTCAGCCGTGTCGGTGTCAGATGTGAAAAAGTGGAGCTACCCGGCCCCCAACTGGACTATTTCTGGTCTGGTGGTGGGTCTGGGGGTGCTGGGTGTACTGTGGTGTCGTTTGGGTGGCTGCGTCAACCTGTGCTCCAAGACAACACTCATCTTATGGACCAGAGTGTGCAATGGAGTGCCCTTTTGCCAAAGCAGGGGATTACTCGTTGGCCCTGGCAGCAAGCCAGGCAATGCTGCCTCAGGAGGTGGCAGGTGCAGGCGAGCGGTGTGTGTGATGAATTCGCATTTGCTCTCCACGGGATGGCAGGGGCCAGGCTTTTATTGAAATAGGGAGGGCCTGACCGTACATGATGGAGCATGTATGAATTTGGCATGGTAGCTTTGTACAGACGGTACAGGCATTGTTTGTGCAGGCTGTACGACAGCCATATTAGCTTGGTGTGGACCCACACATTGGCTTGCACGTACGGGATTGTGTGGGTTACCTGTGCGATTTGCAGAGTCTTTATCACTCTGCACAAGTACTGTATGGTTGCTGTGCTCAGGCAATGTACAATGAGGGGAAAGGGCAGGGGAGGCGGGGAGGCTCTGGCCCTTGTTCTCGCCCCAGAAATAAATGTTACAGCACACCCCTGCTCTGGACATTGCTACAATCTGGTGCTGGTTGGGCTGTGACACAAGCGCATCAAATTTTTGGCATACGTGTCAACAAGTTCCACAATCAATGAAACCAAAGAACTGTGGATTGCTGCGTCCGGATGAAGCCTTTCAATCACGTTGTCATATACCCATCCGGAGACATCAACAGGGGATCGACAGCGTAAGGCGTTACTGTGGCAGGAAACAGCACGTGGAATGCAATTTGCTCTTGGCCCTGCCACATGGGTGAACCGGATCAAGGCATATCCAACTCCCTTCCATCAAGGAATACAATATGTTTCTTGCAAAGAGGGCGAAACACTTCCACACAAGCTGCTGGCATTTCTACACGAATCTGGTGTTGCGATCATGACAGGGCAGGCGGTGAAGGGAACCCACCACACCAAGCAAAATACATATAGACCTGACCCAGGGCGGTCCTTAACGCAAAAAAAAAAAGTTGTTCCAGAACCTGGTATTTTCAAAAGAGCCCGCGGACAGTACATGCCTTCACCCCGGTGTTCCCAATTGTTCAACCATGAGTCCCTAGCCCCAAATTTGTGCAAGCACACAACCATGTGATCCTAGCCCCACATGTGTTGCATGATAGCATCCAAACCCTACCTCACACCCTGCACAATTCAACATGAACAAGAGCAATGTTTTTTTCAATCAAATGCAGTGACGCAGCGTTCGACCACCCGAATGTTCCATCGCCGGTGGCACAGCTGATAACAAACCCCCTACAGCTGGAACAACCTCTGGAAGTGCACTCCGACACGCTCCATAAGCTCACCCTTCCCCCCGCTGACACTCAGACCATGCTTCCTAAAAATGGCCTTAAACTCAACTTTAGTCCCCTCATGCAATTTCCCCCTCTCCATTGCCTTCAACACCGCCTCATCCACATCATACGCGAACACCAACTGCGCGGCAGGGTTACAAGAGGTAGAGGGGACAGCTGATGGGTTACGAAGGTCAGAAGAGATCTTCAATTAGACTGCGAAGAAACTTCATCCGGCTACCCTTGATGAGGCTACTCCCTACGTCAACACCCAACGATTCCTCCCACCCCCCTGGAATGACATGACGCATGGTGTGCAACAGCTGTGTGCACATCACGTTCATCAAACCCTGGACGGCGGCGACCCGTGCCCCCTTGGTCGCCTGAACTTTCTTGCTTGTGGCACAAACCACAGCAAAAACATCGCAAAAAAAGGCCGCCGTGAACTTGAAGAGGGGGTGCGAAAGTGCATCGAACAAGCCCTGGGCCTTCTCCCTACGCCCGAGGCCAGCCTCATGGTTAATGTACTCAGGCAGGTGTACCAGAACAGCGGGAAGATTCTCTAGCACAATATCCAGCTCGTGGAACATGCCTTCCACCCAGCACACACCAGTGCGACGTGAGAAACAACACTTCCCCCCTTTGCGCCACAACCCCCGCATTCGCTTGGAGCTGGTCCTATAGAAGCAGGCCAAAAAGGACACCAGATCATCTTCAGCATCGTACCACACTTTGACCTTTCCCTTCGCAGTGCTAATTGCTCGCATCAGGCAATGTGCCGCATCTTTCACCCAACCAATTAGTTCCTTACGTCCTTTCTCCCCGATAGCGTTCAGCAAACCCACATAGGCACCCATAGTGCCGGCACCATCCGAGACCACTGCAATGATGCGTTCCTCGATCACCTTCCACTCAATGCCCAGCTGCTCAAACACAGAAGTGGCCCACTTGTGGGCAAGGTGGCTACAACCCCTGCCGCCTGGGGGGTCCCCTCCGCTTCAGAGCGGGGGGCAAAATCAGAAGTGGCCCACTTGTGGGCAAGGTGGCTACATAACCCCTGCCGCCTGGGGGATCCCCACCGCTTCACAGCGGGGGGCAAAATCACAAGTGGCCCACAAGTGGGCAAGGTGGCTACATAACCCCTACCGCCTAGGGGGTCCCCACCGCTTCGGAGCGGGGGGGCAGAATCAGAAGTGGCACCCAAAAGAGGGCGGAATTGCTACGTAACTCCTGCTTTCTCGGCGATCCCCGAAAAGGGGACAGACATGGCCCACGTTGGGCCAGGGCAAAAAGGCCTCTAGGGGCGGTCCTTAAGGGCGGTCCTTAACAAAAAAAAAATCTCGTCCCTTAAGGACCCCCCTGACCTGACCTCACCAACAAGCAGCCCCAACAAAAGATATACCGTCCATCTAAAGCAAAGAGGTACTGGGGGGATCATGAAAAACAGGCGTGAGTCTACGCCCCCAAAGCAAGAAGAAAAACACCCTGGTGAGGAGTGGGCGGGGGGAGGGGGGTGCGCATAAAGGGTGGAGGAATATGCCGGCTGGTACTTCCGGGTGCGCCGGGAACAGTCGGTGCCAAAACTGCACAGTTTGAAGGGTGCTCACCACCACTGACATGGGCAATGTAACACAGGGCCAGGGGTTCCAGATCACCAAGTGTTACCCATCAGTCATGCTCAGGAATTTTGCCAGTTATTTCAAGGATTCATTGCCCGTGCAGTGTGCAGTGGGTGTTTCTCCCACCAGGGCCCTGCTGCGGGCCCAGGCAGTGTTGTGCAGTGGGTGTTCACCCTACCAAGGCCCTGCTGTGGGGCCTAGGTAGCACGCCACAACGGGCATGGCCCTACCAAGGCCCTGCACTGGGGCCTTGTTTTGCAAAGGGTGTTTGTCCTACCAAGGCCCTGTGGTGGAGCCTAGGCAGTGTGTTGCAGTGGGTGGGTGTCTTACCAAGGCCATGCAGTGGGGCCTGAGCAGCGTGCTGCAGTGGGTGGGTGTCCAACCAAGGCCCTGCAGTGGGGCCAGGGGGCCGGGGGCGGTGTACTGCCGAGTGCGGGATGACGCCTTCGCCCCGCCGGTGGTGTTGCTAACCCGACTGCACGGCAGGGCGATGGCGAACGCTCGCGAAAGGGACGGGCTGTTGCCGGAGGTGTGGGGCCCCATCAACCGCAAGTATGCGGAGGCCCCAGAGCCGTGCCTCGAGGCCTTCATCGCTAAATACGGGCGCCACATGTGCAAAGTCTCCATGCTTGCCTCCAAGCTCAAAGGGGAGCTTCTGTGCAAGCGCCGGCGGGCCATGTCTCCCTCCTCCATGGGACTAGAAGGGTGGTGTATGCATGACCTTTGGTCGCTCCCGGACTGGGCCCTACACTGGCGAGCCAAGCTGCTGCAGCTGGTGGAGGATGCCAGACAGTTGCCGGGGGTCCTTGCCAAGGGATACACATCCCTCATCCCGAAACCCGGGGAAGAGGGCTCCTTGGGCACCCGCCCGTTGACGGTTTCGTCCATGGTCTACCGGCTATGGGCAGGGGACCAGCTGTGGGACGTCCCACACTGGAAGGATGCGTGGCTCCACGCCGAGGCCTCTAGCTTCCGCCCGCGTTGGGGGGGTGTCGACGGGGCGGGGGTCACGGCCGTCACGCTACAGCTAGTGCGGCCAAAGGGATGGAATCTCCGGCCTCCACCCAGGTTATGTCAAATGCTTTGACATAATCACACAGGCTGTGGTCGTGAGGGTGGCCCGGGAGCCGGGCACGGACAAGGGCACGTTCCGGGCCCGGGCGGCCATGTACCGGCTGCTGAGGTGAGCCTTCTGGCTTGTAGGCAGCCTCGGGGCCTCGTGGCGGGCCACCAACGGCATCCTGCAGTGACTGAGGGATGCCCCCTCAACGTCGTCCTCATCAATCTCCTTACTTCCATTTGGAAAATGGAGGTTGATGACATGCGCGAGCATGTGGTGGTGGCCACCCGCCGGCTTTTGCTGCACAATGTCGGGCCACCGCTGCTGGGATTGTCATTGGCCCTGGAGCCAGAGGGCGCGGGAATGGCGGCCGTGTGCCCCACACGGTATGCGGACGACACAGAGGCCAGCAGACTAGCCCCACACGCGGCCCCCATGTCGCAGGCCCCAGCAGTAACCAGAAAGGGGTATGGATGGCCGACACGGGCCAACGGGCTGTTTAAATGTAGTACAAGTTGACGGGGCACAATGTCAAGCTACAATGTTGAATGAAACGCCGTTGCCTGGCAGGTGGTCAGTGACACTGGGGTCTCATCAGGAAGGAACCTGGTTTAGGGGATCTCGAACATGATTTTTACATTGATGTTGATTTAGGCATGGATTGTGGTATGCGGGGAACACCACTGCCCCTGAAGACCTTGATTTCTCTTCGCAGCGTGTGGTGTCGTTGAGGAGAGGGCTGCCGGTGGCTAGACGGTTGTTTGACTAAACATTGGCATGTGGTGTTGTTCGACAGTTTTTGTCGGGGAGTGAACCAACTATCTGTTGCTTTGTTTTTCGTAGCACTATGGTGCCTGAGACGTCCCTCTGGCCGTCCGGCTGTTGAGGGATGCCACGGGACCAAGCATCAGGAACTGAGCGTTTGTTGTGAGAGAGCCTGCTGAATGTTGCATGTACTTCGGATTGCTCAGTGTACATAGAATTACCGCGAACTGAATTAATTTGAATGTTATGTGAGGCCAATCTGGCAACGCGGCCAAGTCAACCTCATGGCTCCTGTGGGAGCCGCCCACAGGGGGGGGGGGGGGGGGTGGCATTGCTCACGCTCGGCGGGGTGCCCATCGCGCTCTCCGGACAGTTCAAGCAGTTGGGCGTGGGGCAACGCCTAGCGGTAGAGACGGGAACGGACCCGGTCCCGCGCGGTTGCTTGGACAAGGGCCTAACCATCATGCGCCGGGTGGGTTGCCCCCCACCTTCATGAGGGAGGCAGCACTGGGCACCTTGGCAAACTGTGTGGCCCTGTGCGGGGTCGAGTTGGCGACGTCTAGGGGTGCACCCTGGCATAGGCTGACACCGCAGTGGCCAAGGCGGTCTGGGGATCCACACGGTGCTCACGGGCCAAAGAGGTCCTGCGGGGCTTCCCAACCAGGGGTTTTTAAGTCCCGCACCTGTGGTGCATGCAGTAATAGCACTTGTTGTGGCTCGCCCGGCGGGCGCGCATGCCAGGGACCATACAAACCCTCCAAAGTCTAGGCGGTGCTTGAGTGCCGGAACTCCCTGCCCTCTGGGGGCCCATTGGCATGGCATTGCAAGCCTTGGCGGTGAGTGTACGGGCAAGCATGCCAGGTAGGCTTGCAGATGGCTTCCGCGGAAGGGAGCACAACACCCTCCGTGGGCTACTGGCCGGGGCCAGGTGGATAGTATGCAAGGCAAGAGACACGCCATCGTGCAGATGGATAGGTGCCCCTTCTGCCGTGGAGCGCCAGAAACCGAATCGCACATTCTGTGGGACTGCCCAGCGCATGCCAGGGGTGGATGCCCTAAGCCAGGTTGTTGGTGGCGCTGGCGATGCCGGTGGAGTGGCCAGTATGCCTACGGTCCGCGAGCCTCCTGCCGCTGGCCATGTTGGGCAACAGGCGGAACGGCTGATGTACCGCCTCTACGGCATGTACCTTGCCGTCCCGCCGGCCCGCAAGGTAGCGGAGGAGGCGGCACTCCTAAATGGGGACACGGCCTCCACGGTGTTTGGCCCAGCATAGGGGCGAGGCCCAGGTTTGCGCCGGGGATTCGGGAGGGAGCGGCTGGCGGACGGCCCGCCATGAGGCAGTAGTGCAGGTAGTAGTAGGGTTTTCATTCCAGCCAAATAGGCGCAATATGGGCAAACAAGGCGAATAAACCCCCGGAGCGTCCAAGTTCTGCATCATGCTTCGCAAAGTGTGTGTCCCGAATCAACCCAATTCCTTTTGCATGCGACGTGGCTTCTCCCCGTGGACACATAACACCCTCACTTGTGCATGGACTTCACATTGGCAAGGCACAACAGGTGATTTGCCATCGGGTAGCACTGCGGGGGTTTTCATTCTAGCCAACTGGGCGCTACAAACATATGGGCCAAAAAGGCGAATAACCCCCCGAAGGTTCCAACTTGTGCATCACGGTTCTCAGGGTGCCTCTCCCGAATCAACCCAATTGCTTTTGCATGTGATGCGGCTTCTCCCCGTGCACACATAACATGGACTTCACGTTGGCAAGGCACAGCAGTGCGGGGGTCTTCATTCTAGCCAAGTAGGCGCTTATAGGCAAAAAAGGCGAATAACCCCCCGGAGGGTCCAACTTGTGCATCATGGTTTGCCGAGTGCCCGTCCCGAATTGCCCTAATTCCTTTTGCATGTGATGTGGCTTCTTCCCGTGCACACATTACACCCTCACTTGTGCATGGACCTCACGTTGGCAAGGCACAAGAGGTGATCTACCATCACGTAGCACTGCGAGGGTTTCAATGCTCGCCAAGTAGACGCAATATGGGCAAAAAAGGCGAATAACCCCCCAGAGGGTCCAACTTGTGCATCACGGTGCTCCGAGTACCTGTCGCAACCCCTCTCCTTTTGCATGCGATGCGGCTTCTCCCCATGCACACATAACACCCTCACTTGTGCATGGACTTCACGGTGGCAAGGCACAACACGTGATCCGCCATCAAGTAGCAGTGCAGGGGTTTTCATTCTAACCAGGTAGACGCAATTTGGGACAAAAAAGCGAATAACCCCCCGGAGGGTCCAAACTCTGCATCACAGTTCTCCGAGGGCTGTCCCGAATTAACCCAATTCCTTTTGCATGCAATGCGGCTTCCGCCCGTGCACACAGAACACCCTCACTTGTGCATGGACTTCACGTTGGCAAGGCACAGCAGGTGATGTGCCATCAAGTAGCAATGCGGGGGTTTTCATTCTAGCCAACTAGGTGCAACATGGGCAAAAAAGGCGAATAACCCCCGGGAGGGTCCAACTTGTGCATCACGGTTCCCCAAGTGCCTGTCCCGAATCAACATGTCTTACCAAGTGCTGCCACCCACGCCAGCTGTGCTAGTCCAGCAGAGTCCATGGGCAGTGGTGCACAGTCTGAGACATGAAGTCACACAACAAGGTCAGGGCTGAGCCACCAGACCACACCCTGGGCAGGACCTGCTTGGTAGGTTGTGAGTCTGGCGAGGCTTGCCAGAGGTCATCACCAGGCAATTTCATAAGAGGGGGGGGGATTTTGAACAAGACCCACCCAGACCTCCCCCTCCTCTGATAATTCTGTGGGGGGATTTTTTGTAAGTCAAACTGAAGCCAAGGCTGAGGCTGGCTGACACCCTCTGCAGGACTGCTGCTCTGTGAAGGACTGTTGCCTCTGTTCAGAACCACAACTCTGTGCAGCACTGTTGCTCTGTGCAGGACTGCTGCTCTGTGCAGAACTTGCACTCTGTGCAGCGCTGTTGCTCTGTGCAGAACTGCCACTCTGTGCAGCACTGTTGCTCCATGCAGGGCTGTTGCTGCTGCTGCTACTAGAACTGGCTGCTGAAGTTTCTGTTGGCTGCACTGGGGTCACCTTGGGGAAAATGAGTGGGCGCTGAATCTTGGTTGCTTTCTCCCATTGCTTGTGCTTCTCACTCTTCAGGTGCTACCTTTTTGCCTGTTCTGAGGATCCAACGAATACCCCACAACCACAAACAGATTTTGGCATGGTGCCTGCACAACGACAAAGCGGCAGGGGGCACCAGTAAACAGCCAGACAAGGCTCCTGTGAGCAAAGAAAGAAGGGGTGGCAGGAGCCCAACCCAGGAAACCCTCGGAATTATAGGGGGGGGGGGGTCCAGAGCTGTACACCCACCCACCCGGCTGGAGACCCCCCCCAGACCCCCAGACCCCCCCCATTGCAACTTAACTCTTATAAACATTGCCTGGTCATCACACTCACCACAGCTCCAAATGGGGCAGGGGGAGGGGGGGGGGTCATGTTCACAGACTGGGTCTGGCCGCCCACCTGTCCTGGTGAGTTGCACACCTCTTCAACATGAGATCCACACAGGTAATGATGAAAGAGATTTCAGTGGAGGGCTGGCTGATCCCCTGCAAAAAAAAAGGGTGTTGAGCACAACACGGAGGTGTTGAAGTGAAGGCAAGGATCCACAGGACTCGTCAAAGGGATCAAAGGGATCAAAGATGTCTTGACTGAGCCCCCCCCAAAAAAGAGCATAGGCATGTCCAGGATCACCTATTTGCCCCTCAGTGCTGCATATTGGAAGAACAGGGGGGGAGGTCGGACCCCAAGGGTTGGCCTTCCTCGTTTCCATGCAGCCCACCAAAGCTGCCGAAAATTTTGCTATTTCCTGGAGGCTTCTGAATGCTTGCTGTATTGTGCATGACGAAGAGAGTCTGGGGCATCTGCAAAATGGTAGGCAGGAGGGAATACAGCATAATGGTAGGCAGGAGGGAACACAGCAGGGCATAGAAACCTCATATCCTAGCAAGATGACTGCAGGAATGTAAATGAACACTAGCTAAATTCAACGACCTCCACAGCAAGCTGCAAGATACCAACACATTTGTCATTATTGAGCAATTTCAATTCCGAAGTAGAATTGGAAAGGGGGGACCCAGGTGCACATGGCCCGGGATCCATTGCACCTCCAGCGGGGGGGGGGGGGGTCCAAGCCTGTTTCCCAACCCCGCCCCCATTGGGCTTTCGGGGCTGGGCCCACCAAGGTGACCCCACATGCATATTCCAAGCATCATAAATGTACAGCGCCCCCCCCCCCCCCCCCTGGGGAAGGCATTGCACCTACCGGTTCAAACCACCTACCCCCAGGTCGGGGGAGGGGACTACCCCTTTTGGTGCACTTCTAATGGATGTGGGTGGCTTTTGGCCACTTGTTGCTACTTCTACAAAGTTTTGGAAGGTTGGTGTTACAGCCCGCAAACAGAGCAAACTGTGTTTCCCAAATCAGATTGTTTTTCACTTGATCTCAATGCATAAAAGTGGTTGTGTTTCATACATGCATTTTCCTTTAGAGACATGGCATCTTCACAAATGGAGGCCGGCCACAATGTAAACTTTGCACCAACCTTGGCAACGTAATTGCATGAATAGACATTAAGCAAACTTGCTGTGCTGTGTTGTGCTGTGCTCTGTTGTGCTGTGTTGTGCTGTGTTGTGCTGTGTTGTGCTATTGCGGGAATTGCGGGAAAATTACGGAAAATTGCAATTTGCCATGGGTCCTAGTGACCCAATTTCTGCCCTTGTTAGCCCTTGCTAGTGTACCAGGAATGTTTATTTTTTAGTCTAATATTTGCCATTGGTCCCCGTGACCCAATTTCTGCCCCTATTGGCCCTGCTGGTGTACCAAGAAATTTTTTTTCTCGGTCTGATGGTTGCCATAGGTCCCAATGACCCATCTCCGGCAGAATCCCTCCTTTTTGAGTGCACAGCGTAGCTGAATGGTGTAGTTGCGCTCGGAAGTGGTGCGGGTGTAGTGAACGGCGAACACATGCGCTATTCATCGTTGTGGAATTTTTCGTATGGCATCTTGGGGTAGGCATGCCAATGGAAGGGGAGAGGAACAAAAATGGTGAACATCCCTGCATGCAACATATGATGGGATGCGCAAACCCATACCCATTCCCACCACACCCAAACCCATACCCATCAAGCCCATAACCCATGCACCACTCCCTTTCCTCTAACACCCCAAAAGGTGGATCAGCCCAATGAAGATAAAGAATGGTCCACAATTGCACTACACTGCTGAGTGTGCCCTACCTGAAGAGCCATTGTCTTGGCGGTCTGTCCTTTGTAAGACCTATCACAACATGACACCCAGCCACGTTGGAGTCCCGGACAGGTATATGCAGAAGGTCTGATGTCTGATGTGGCATGTTGTGTTCTAAGTGTATCCAAGAAGATGTCTAATGTCAGATATGGGTCCGATGCTTGGAGGGGGGGAGAAAATGGGCCCAAAACTAATGCTCCCCCCCACCCATTCCCCAAGATCAAAAGAAAAAAATAAAGGTGTTGCGCACATGGGCCATGCGAAAAATCAAGGAGGAAAAAAATCTAAGCAACCTGAATCCAAAAAAAAAAAAGGTATACATAAAACGGGTTTGTGAAAATGAGGTATGCCGAAAAAGGGGAAAATGGGGGAGATGGGAGAGCTTGGAAAATGGGAAAATTGAAAAACCACCAACAATCAATGGGGAAACACCTTGGAGAACAGGAAAGCTGGCAATTACAAAAACCAAAAAAATCATGTGCAATGACAAAACACAAGCAAGTGCATGCACACATGAGGACACGACCATCTCATTCATCCATCAGTCCATCCAAGCCATCCACAGGTTGGGAGCAACAGGGTTGGGAGCTGCTAGGCGGCGCTGCAGAACGGGGGACACGGTCTGTATCGAGCACAAGAGCATTCCATTGTGCCAACAAAGGCAAGGCATGCTGCATAGCAATCTCCCTTGCTTGTCTACAGTTGCTACCACTTGGTAATCTCATGCCAAGCACATCCAAGCAATGGGACAATGTGGCCCTTGTCCAATCCCGCAGCTTTGCCATTACCAACTTTGCCTACATCCTGGCGACACCACGCCCCTTGTCTAGCTTGCGTGGTGTAGCCCATTCATCCGCATTGTATTTTTCACCATCCTCATAGACATCATGTGCAACATTCACTGCCAACTCTGTGCAAGGGTGGGGACTTGCAGAAAAGCATGCATAACAAACCAAACATGTGTTACACCGGATGCGAACCGATTGCTTGCATGTGGCACACTCCATACCTCTGCGAAAAGTGAAGAAGTCATTGTTCCCATCCTGTGTGGGGTACCATCTGGTGCATGAACCGTCGCCACATCTACGTTGTCTTAGGCGGCCCTATTGGTTGGTGCCGAAATTGCCACAGTTCCAAAATGACTACCACCCCAAAATAGGGCAAAAAAACCACTTTCAAAAATTGTACTTTTGTCCTGTGCATGGCACACCCCTAAAACCATGTGTTTTGCCCTGTACGGCCGTGGGGGGGGGGGGGTATCAGGATTGACAGTCAAAACCCATGTATACCCTTCATTCTTGTGCGCTGTAGTGCACAAGTGTAGGAAAATCCAACTTTGATATGTCCCCATACCGTGTTCTTGAGATGGTATCTAAAAACGCAACTTAAAAATTGTAGCACAGATGCAGACAAGCAAGCAAGGGCAAAAAGCTGGGCTATACTTTCTTGAGAAACTAAATGACCCAGTTAGTGTGACTGTATGGGAAGCGTGCTCAAGGTCTGCACCATAAGTGCAAGCAAGGAGGTCCTGGTAATAGGAACCTACAAATACGGTGCGAAAAACAAGGGGAAGCAAAGCCCATGCAATAAATGGCTCTGCAGGGCATAAAAAATGGCGACCCGTCGAGTTTGGGCACTGCAGCTCCCAACCATCTCAAAATAGGAAAAATGGCACCAGTTCGACACCTGTCCACACGACAAACCATGGACCCAACACAAGACATTCACGGAGACAGGTGGTGACCACAACGCAAAGCAAACTACTTCTTCTTGGGGGTTGGGTTCTTGCCCTTGGCTTGCCCCGCGTTGGTGTGTCAAGTATTGAAGGGGGCACTGTCCTTTGTGGTGGGCTTCTTGGGGGGGGGGGTCTCCTCGTCACTATGGCCATGGTCCCAGGACACCTGTCGCTTCGATGGGGTGAGCTTGGGCCTGTCCGCCCCCCCCCTTCACCTGCTCCACCTTGTCGTCAGTGTCTGATTCGGGCTTATCCATCTCCCCATCATCGTCACCAGGGTTCTGGACACCAACGGGAAAACAATCCCTAATTCTGGGGGGCCAAGCATCCCAATTCACAAGGCAAACACAATACATCTCCTGTACATAAGCAGCTGGCTGTTCGCAAAACTCACCAAATAATCCCCGATGTCTTGTAAAGCATGCAGCGATGCAGGGGCTCTCCGGAAGGCAAGACGATAGCTCAGCTGGCAAAATGGCCGATGCGGTGAGAATGAGCAGCCAGACTTCGTCCTCCGTCTCCCTGTCGCGTCGCGGAACCACACCGAAGATCTGCAACACCCAACCAGCCACATCCAGACCGATGGTGTTGATGTATGCACCCTGATGGCAAATACAAAATTTTGGGACATTCACTCGGAACTTGTCGGGCACACAGAAACAAATCGTTCTCTCCCCAAATGGATACACCGGGTGTCCACACTGCTGATCAAAAAAAGAGGTCATGATACACGGGCAGCCCCTCTAGTCCTCTGAGTCACGCAATTGATGAACCACGAACTGAACATCGACCTGCATTCCACCAACTGCCACCGGGACTGACTTTCCAGCAACCTTCAACACCAAGGAATGGACATCCTCCAACTGGTCCTTCGTACACTCAATGAAGACCTAGTGAAAAGCGCATTTCAGCACAAATGGGCATTGCAACTCCCAAACTGTTCAATGTTGCATGTGACACTACCTGTGACCCCTTTTTGCCGCCTAACACCATTGTATAATCCTTCAAAATCATTGCATGCGGGATCACCTTGACAGTAGTAATTGCAACTGCCTGTGCCCGAGCTCCGTGTGCTTCTGCTCCATCCTAAGGCTTGTTGAGCCAAATAGTTGTCGATTTCTCCCCATCCAAGGTGCTCACCACTGGTTCTTTGACTTGTCGGGCTAGTGCAATGCGCAGGTCGGCCCATTCCCCATCTGTCCATAGCACCGCTGGTTGGACACAATCCTAGCTTGGCATAGGATTTGCAGCAATCCAGCTCCACTTTCCCAGCGACAATTTTGATGCCCTCGGGGACTTGGCAAGCAATTTGCAATCTTGTGAACGGTCACTAGGAAGATAGGGGGCCATTGGTACCATAGGCACCCAAACAGTATTGTGTCCGCAGGGGGGGGGGGGGCAAACCACGAAAGCCAGAGAGTAGGACAGGACAGGGGCATACGTCGCCTCGGGTGTACGAGCATGTTTTCCGGATGTAGGTGCAGCATCTCCCACAACCGATCTCTCTTTGAAAGTCTTGCCTTGGCGTGTGACCCGGCGATCTTGGCATCCTCTCTAGCCATGTACAACGGCACTTCATCCATCTGGTCGCCGTGCACACCCGTAAGTAGGGGTTGATCACTACAGGGCGATAAACTCGTTCTGACAGAATTTGGCCACTGCAGTTCCCATTACATGCGAAAAGCACAAAAAAATGCACCAGAAAGGCGGCAGTACCTTCTCCCGAGTTTTTTCGAAGATGTCAATGTGCTCGGCCCCACGCCCGTCCGACAGCTGCACCAAGGTCACCTAGGGTCTCCAATTCTTCCACATAGTGTCCTGCAAAGGGTACACGGAGAATTAGCACACATAGACATTGGGGGACAAGTGCGATGAGATCCGGAGGTTTTTTGGCGCATTGCGTGTTGCACACCATTATTGTTTTCTCGCTAAGCCGGCGGGCCTTTCGCAATGCCACTAGTAGCATCTCCTTTCGCTTGCCCTTCTGTATCTCAATCCATATGCGCGCCGCGACCTATTCCATGCCGAGTTTTGTAACAGAGTGTTAAACTTCATTGTGGTCCCCTCCAATAATCTCTCGGATGTCAATAGGGCACTCATGTTTCATTTCTTCGGAGTACAGGTGATTGAGCTAGTCCGGTCGCACCTGTGATTTGGAACAATACTCCCGATAGAGGTGTTCGAGGGCTGTGAGGATATGGGCTCCACCCAGGCAGTATGGCACTTTTGCTAAGATAACAATGGTACACAGCACGCTAAAAATTATGGGAAGACGAACGAGATGGGTACTGGAGTTCCTAAATGACGTGATTCCCTAAAATAGGGGAGGCATGTACCTTCATCTCGCTAAATGAAAATATTGCAGATCGGTCTGAACGGTGGGTTGATCCTCAAGCCGGTCATGCGTTGTAGTACTGCATCCTCGCTCCTGGCTCTTGTCTGGCGCCGAGTCGTCTCGAGGTGAAATCTGATCTTCGTGACTTGGATCTTGACCAGCTCCTTCTTGACCCATGTGGTTTTGAAGGTCTCTGTCGCCTTCTGGTTCGCCGACCGCTGTCGTGGAGCCTGTTCCACCTGCGACCTCGCTCTCTCTACTGTGTGGACGGCCTGCGACGCAGTGTGGTGCTCAACCCCTTCCGGCGGTGCCTTCCAAAGCCATGGCTGGGGAAAGGGGCCGACAAGAGATTAAACACAGTGGAATTGGCAACAATACATAGAAAACAAGATTTAGGCACTCCTAATTCTCAGGTCCACTTGCAGCGCTTCATGATAGTACAAAAACGATAGAGTTCGCATCTCCCTCTGACGCACCAGGCAAAAAACGGTGTTAACACAAACCGCTTCAAGGGGGGGGGGGGGGTCAATGTCAGCTCTATCGTCACCCACAAAATCACCGTGTAGGCCTACACCTCCAGTTGCAGCCACAGGGGGGGGGGGTGTTGTTGTTGTCATTGTCACCATCATTATTTTGGGGAGCAGCCGGCGCCACGGGGGGGGGGGGGGTCACACCAGGATTGTGTATAAAGTCTGATGTTTGATGTCTGATAAGGGATGTTGTGTGTGCCGTCTGTCCAAGAAGATGTCTGATATTCTTATCTACTGGAGGTGGGTCTAGGGGTCTAATGCCTAGAGGAAATTGGGAGAAACTATGCCTAAATCAACCCCTCCCCCGCCGTTGTCCACACCAAATTCTTCACAGGAAACCCCCCCCGTGACCCACCAATCCCCCCCCCCCCCACTATCGGGTGCTTTCCAACCCCCCCCCCCCCCCCCCCCCCCCAGAGAAAAAAGGCGCCACAAAAAACACAAACCCCCCGTTTGGAAAACAATTGCACACCTGTTGTTGACAGCAGTGTATGTGACAACTTCAATTTGATTCTCATTTTGGTTGTTTGAGCCGACAATTTGTTTGTGTACAACACCCTTGAGGTGTTTCTGATTTTTGCGGTCTAGGCCTTTGCGCCTTAGACCACAGACCCCTTCAATGATGAACACGCCGATAACAACTGAGAAAGCTGAGAAACAACTGAGGAAACACAAAAACAAAAAGGGAAGACACAATTGAAGAATCATTCAGAAACCACCTGTGACAATCAGAAACATGGCAGTACAAAAATGAAAAACACTTTGAGCACCACAATGGGGAAATGGGGAAAATGGGTGAGCAAGAAAAGTGGCCAAAAAAATTAGAATTTGGGAAAGGGAAAGGGGAAAGGGGAAAGGGGAAAGGGGAAAGGGGAAAATGTGGGAGCAGGAAAAATGGGAAAATTGAACGACCACCACACAAAACAGCCATATGTAGCACTGAAAACCAAATGGAAAACGTGGGGGAAATGTGCCAAAAAGGGAAAAGGGGAAAAAATCTCAAGGGATAGCATCATGACCATTGCAATTGGCATCAGTTAAATTCGGATCCACAAATAAAATGGTCATGGTATGCCACAGAACATCAAATGTGCCAACAGGGAAAATGGGAAAAATCTTCGAAGACATCGCACAACAACAAAAGGGCACATGCAAATACGTGGCGATCCTCTCATTCATGGATGAGTCCATCCATGTGATCCACTGGTTGCGAGCAACTGGGCTGGGAGCTGCTTGGTGGTGCCGCAGAACGTGTGACACGGTCCGTGTCCGGCACAGAGGCATCCCATTTTGCCAATAATGGCAACGCTTGCTGCGTAGCAAGGTCCCGCATGTCCCGCCGATTGCTGTTACCCGCCACCTTCACACCAAGCACATCAAGACAATTCAACAACGCCCCCTTTGTCCAATCACGCAGCCTGCCATTCTGTGCTGCCATTACCAACTTCGCCTGCATTCTGGCCACACCGCGCCCCTTATCTGGCTTGCGTGGTGTGGCCAATTCGTCTGCACTATTGTTCTCCCCCTCATCACAGACATCATCTACAACATTCACCACCACGTCCCCACAAGGAAGCGGGCTTGCGCAAAAGCATGCATGGCACACCAGACATGTATTGCACCAGATGCGAACCTCCTTCTTGCATGTGGCACACTCCATACCTCTGCAAAAAGTGATGAAGTGATGGTTGCCAGCATGCGAGTCAGGGGTCCCATCTGGTGCCACAGTGCGGACCACATCAGCCTGGTGCCGTTCTGTACCCTTTCCTGAGGGGGCCGTGGAGGCTAGTGGTGTACCCGGCCCTCCAAAGAAGGGCACGTTGTCACCATCATCAGCCACTGCTTCATTAACTTGTAGACATTGCAGCATCGCAGCTTCCAAAGATTAGCTTTCACTTACCTTCCTTGAAACCCTCTGTCTTGGGCGCAGATCGAAGCTTGCACGGGCAGCCAGGTGGCGTGCCACTACAACACCTTGTCCCTTTGCCCATTGCTCTAAAGGGGGCAAGTTGGAATGCAATGCCATGCACATGCTGAGGACATGTGTCTCCACAATGTCATGCATATTGCTGCAGAACCTCCCACACAAAGAGATGGCACGCTCTACTCCAGCTTCAGCGGGGCAATACGTTCGCAATAATGCGAGAACGCGCCACACATTCACCCACTGTGCATGTGCCCTTTCAGGTGCCAATGCCTCCCACATTTTGGACGTTTGCACAGTTGCAAAGTGCTGCACCATGTGCTCCTTAAGGCCTTCCCACTCTACCAAGGCACGGTCACAGTTCACATGTGCTGCGCGCAACTCTTCTTGGTGTGCAGCCATGAACTGACACAACTGCTCTATCCCATATGCAGCACGCTCATTCACCGGGAGGGCAAGGAAACGGCCATGGTCCAACAATACCGCGCACTCCAACACCCCCCTGGGGTCAATGGTTGCCTGCCCCTCCTTGATGCCTGCAAGCAACACATCAGTTACTGCACGCGCCTGAACGCCTGGAAGAGGAGGGGTTGTTACACACTTCTGCCCACCTGAATCAAAGTGGACCAACTACACACCATGCCACGCACCGGTCGCAGTTTGCGCCTTGAACTGCAACCATCGTTGACCCTCCTCACAAGCCACCTTCTGCAACCGGGCTTGTAGCATACCTGTGGCAGTGGCTAAGTGTGCACCTGTGGGCGCGCGCATTTGTGCCACATTGTTAAAACACCGCATGCCATGCAGGATGTCCCCAAAAACCACCCCCCATGCAAGCAAACTGGGATCATGGCAGTCCTCCCACACATCCTCCTCCTTGGTAGAATGCTGCAACTTGTAATCCAAGTGGTGTGCCACCCACGGGACATTGGCCAAAAAAAGCGGTGTTGCGCCGTGCATTTGCCTGTGACCACGTGATGCGATGACTTGTGGGGATGAGTTGCAAGCCACTACGGTTGGCCTGCACATGCTTCTGCACACACTTTTGCAACTCCTTCCACTGCCATGCCCCACTATACAAGCCTCGTTGCCGATCGACGGCCGCCATGTAATCAACATGGGTCGGGCCCGCAGCCTCCAACACAAGACCTAACTTGCGCTGCAACACATGGCACGGCTCACCCAAGGGTGTCATCAACACTAACCACTGCCCAATCAAGGCAAACACATTGCTCTCAACGATAGAGACATCAACAACCTGCCGCGCACTGGCACCCCGCACAACAAGGTTGGAAGCCCCGTCCACTACAAAGGTCACTACCCTCTTTGCCCACCAATCTCGGTCACGAATCCAAGACAGCGGCACGCATTCTAGCTGTGTTGCAATCTCATGCGCATCGCCACAGGCCACCACCCCAAGGAACACCTCAGACATGCCCCCAGGGCCAGCCCCCGGGAAAATAAGCAGAATGGCGTACTCATTGACGCGATGCCTTTGCCTATCCGAGCCGTCAAGCAACACTGCAATGAACGTTGCCAGGAATAAGGCGTGAATTACCTCATCTTGCATGGCATCATGCATTACTGCAATAGCCTTCTCAACTATCCACCGCCGTGATGCATGGTGCCCAGGGGCAGATGTCAAAGAGCAACGCAGAAGAATGCGCTCACTTATAGCACGGATGGAAGTGCACATGCGTAACCCAATATACACCTCAACCAACGGTGACAAAATGGCTGCCTCAGCATCCGACATAGCCACATCAATGTCCATGGCTTCCCCCCTATGAACACAATGTTCCCTCCCACCACGTCAGCTGTGGCAGCGGCAGTGGGGCACAATGCGCGATATCGCTCTGCACAATGCAGCTTGAAACTGTCCTCGGCTAGTCGGTGGTGGTGCCCTGGCCTACGCAAATTCTTTCGCGTTGATGTTGTGCCACGTGATAACCCCAAGTGGCTTTCCAACACCTCCTTCCGCCACGTTTTTGGGCCAGAGGTCTTCATGCGCATCCCTGCAGCATATGTTCCCAATACCAAGGCTTCATTATTTCTAGGGGGACGCGCCACCTCTAGAATGCCACACACATTAGCCCACGCACAACACACACACTCAACACCCCCACTTGTCGTGAACGGATACTGCCAATGAGCGGCTACAAGCGTTTGTAGTGTCTTCCGACCACCGTCCAGTTGCATGGGAGTGGCTTGCATCCGCACGCACAATGCATCCTTCCCTGATGCGGCCAATGCAACAGACCTCGACCTGTCCTGCTCCACTAACTGTGCCACTGGCGTTTGTGACATGCCATGCTCTGCATGCCGCGCATCCCACTCTTTTGCATGCCGTGCTCTAAGTTGCATCTCGTGTGCTTCAACACGCACTCTCAGATGCCTTGCCACTCGCACCTTGCGCTTCTGCAGCAACTGTGCCACTGCCTCAACAAATTCTGAGGACGTCTGTAGCGGCGCCGAGGCAGCCACACACATCTCATCACGCATGCTCTGGGCATGCATACTCATGTTCCGGTCCGCTACCCTTGATGCACTCTGTGTTGCAGTTGGGGAAGGGGGGGGTGCACCTCGTGCCAGCGCCATGGCTGGCACAGAGGAGTCCATATGCACGCTCTGGGCATGCATAGGCCTGTTCCTGTACCCAACCCTTGAACACCCCTGTGTTGAAGGAGGGGGGGGGGGGCGCACCCAGGGGGGGGGGGGGGAAGAATAGAAATTTCCCCAGGAGGTGAATTTTTTTTTTGACCGCGACACTTGTCACCCCCCAACCCCGTATACAAAAATTTCTACCCGCGGGGGACTTTTTCTACCCAACCCCCATTGTCCCCATTGGGCCCACAGACCCCCGCCCCCTGCCCCCCCCCCCCTGGCTCCCCCCCCCTGGCTCCCCCCCCCGTTGCCCCCCCCCCCCCCCCCCCCAACCCCACCCCGTCCCCCTCACTCTGCCGCCCCCACAGAAATTATATCGAGGCGGCCCCGGCTACCATGGCCAGGCGTGGCCAATCACATGCCCCCGATCCTAGGGCCGACTCACAGAGCGCCGGGTTGCAAGCACAACAGCACCAACTGTCACATGGATTGTTCACATGTATATGTACGTAAGCACATTGATCTCTTGACGCCATCGCTCTCTCAAAGAGAAGAGACTATGGCCCCGGCTCAATGTGCCAAAGCGTGGAAGGGAAATGCACCCTTCGGCACTGCGTCGCACTCGGTACTCGCACGCACAACGCTTGGGACTGTCTCCCTCACCATGCGAAGATACTGCAATGGACCCGATTCCTCTTGTACTGGCTGCGGCGCCCCCTGGGGTACACATAATGCCCTCACTTCGATACACACTCCCCAGTGGCAGAGCACAATGCTTCAAATGTCACCGGTCAGCAATGCAGAGGTTTTCACCCTACTTGCTAGATGCATTGCAAGCAAATGAGAGCAAAAAAAAGGCAACGAACCCCCAAAGCATGGAACTTGTCCCTCACAGTGCTCTGAGTGCCCGTCTCCGATGGACCCGATTCCTCTTGTAGTGGCTGCAGCGCCCCCTGGGGTACACATCATGCCCTCATTTGGACCCACACTCCCCAGTGGCAGAGCACAACGCTTCAAATGTCACCAGTCAGCAGTGCAGAGGTTTTCACCCTACCTGCTAGATGCATTGCAAGCAAATGAGAGCAAAAAAAGGCAACGAACCCCCAAAGCATGGAACTTGTGCCTCAGAGTGCTTTGAGTGCCCGTCTCCGATGGACCCGATTCCTCTTGCAGTGGCTGCGGCGCCCCCTGGGGTACACATAATGCCCTCACTTCAACCCAGACTCCCAAGTGGCAGAGCACAACGCTTCAAATGTCACCCATCAGCAGTGCAGAGGTTTTCACCCTACCTGCCACATGCATTGCAAGCAAATGAGAGCAAAAAAAGGCAACGAACCCCCAAAGCATCGAACTTGTGCCTCACAGTGCTTTGAGTGCCCGTCTCCGATGGACCCGATTCCTCTTGCAGTGGCTGCGGCGCCCCCTGGGGTACACATAATGCCCTCACTTCAACCCAGACTCCCAAGTGGCAGAGCACAACGCTTCAAATGTCACCCATCAGCAGTGCAGAGGTTTTCACCCTACCTGCCACATGCATTGCAAGCAAATGAGAGCAAAAAAAGGCAATGAACCCCGAAAATGTTGAACTTGTCCCTCACAGTGCTCTGAGTGCCCGTCTCCGATGGACCCGATTCCTCTTGTAGTGGCTGCAGCGCCCCCTGGGGTACACATAATGCCCTCCTTTCGACCCAGACTCCCCATAGGCAGATAACGACAGCTCAAATGTCACCAGTCAGCAGTGCAGAGGTTCCTTCCTTCTTTTCGCTATCTATCCAGTAACGCCATGTCATGGTGGGAGGGAAGGTGGTGTTGAAAAACACCATTGTGGTACCGTGGCACTCACCCCCGGAAGGGGCGAATGATCCCTCGGTCGGCCCGTCGGTAGGCCAACAGGCGGGGCTGGGGTGGGTCTGCCGGGGCGATCCCAACCTCATCGCTGGGCATGCTGCCCAACATCCGCTCGCCAAACAGAGTGGCAAAGGTTTCCTTCTTCTCCTTTGGCTTTCCTTCAAAGGGGATGATCCTCTGCACCTTCTTCCGTTGCTTATCTTCCTTCTCCTCCTCCTCCTTTCGTTTCCATTCAGAGGGGGAGGGCTTTCCTTCCTTCTCCTCTTCCTTCCTTGCCTTCCCTTGGAAGGGGATGATCCTCTGCACCTTCTTCTCCTTTTCCTTCTTGTCCTCTTTCTGCCTCGCTTTCCCCTGAAAGGGGATAATCTTCTGCTCCTCCTTGCCCCGGTATGGGGTGATCTTTGGGGTCCTCCGCGCCTTCTTTTCTTTCCCGGGCATTGTATAAGCCTGTAGGTGTACTACAAAAGGGAGTGGAGAGGAAAAAGGGTCCAAAACAGTCCTCTGATTTCAGATGCCTCCAGTGCTGTGTTTCACTAGCAGCTGGATGTGTTGCAAGGGGGCAAAAAGAGCAAAAAAAAAAAACCACAAAGCGTCCAACCTGCCCCTCATCGATCTCCCGTCCCCAATGGTCTCAAGTCCTCTTGCAGTCGCTGCGGCGCCCCTTGGGGTACACAGAATGCCCTCAGTTCAACCCAAACTCCCCATTAGGCGATCACAACATGTCAAATGTCACCAGTTAGCAGTGCAGAGGTTTTCGTCTAGGAAGTGGACGCATTGCAAGCAAAAAGGAAGCCGCGGAACCCCAAAAACGTCCAACTTGTCCCTCACAGTTCTATCAGTGCCCGTCTCCAATTGTCCCGATTCCTTGTGCAGTGGCTGCGGCGCCCCCTGGGATGTACAGAATGGCGTGATACACCAATGAACTACCTGTTGGTTCGGCACATTTCGTCAAGTACCATCAATTAGCAGTGCAGGGGTTTTCAGTTCTGCCCGACTGGCTGGTGGTGTTGAAAACCACCGTAAAGGTCCATTTCCTCAGGCGTTGCCGAGGAGCTGGAAATTGGAACGTCTCGCCGAAGTCCGGGGTCGCTACGGGGGGGCTTGCGCGGGGAGCAATGAACAAAACTTGGGCCTCTGCGGTGGGGGGGGGGCGGACTGAGAGGCTCACCGCTCGAGCAACGAGCCAAACTATGGGGTGGGGCACGGCCGCTAGGGGGCGAGAGCCAGTGGGAGTAGTGAGGAACGGGGGTGCCTGCTATACTGGGTCAGTGTCACGTGATCACTGGCTGCAAGGGGCGGTGGCTGGCAAGGAACAGGTTGAGGGGGCGGCTTGGGGATACGGGGGGGTTTAGGGGTAGCACATAGGACTTCAAGCACCACTGCTGCATGCTCCTCGTCCCTGATCAGGAAATGCGAACGCCTAATTCGCATGCCCTCCTGCCACACCCGCAGGGGGTTTTTCTTGGGCTGCTGAACCGCAAAGCGATACATCGCTCGGCGGTTGCGCACGCCATCTACAAAATAATGTACCCCACCCCCGTGGCTGTCCCGGATGAGCTGCAGTGTTTTGGCACTGTAGGGCCCGTGAACAGTGAGTTTGGAGGGGGTGGGGGGGTCCTTGGGTACGTACTTGGTGGGTCGTGGGGGGGATGGCGGTGGCACGGCAGTGCACATCAGGGCCTCCTCCAGGGCTTCCAGGGGCTACCTGGTATGGGGTGGAGTGGGGTCTGGGCAGAGGACTTGGAGAGGTTGGTGCGCGGCTGGGTGGAGGGGGAGAGGGGGGCCGTGTGGGCAATGGAGGTTGGGGCGAGGCCAGTTCGCTTAGACACTTCTCAGCGTCAGAGTCCCACGGTGGCGACGCGGGTTGGTCTCCGAACCACACGAGCTCCGGCAAATCTCCCCAGCCGTCCCGGAAGGAAGGGCTGGAGGGGACAGAAGAGGCCACGCTAAGGGGGCTACACGACATGGCGGGCTGAAAAGAGAGGGTCACGGGTGCGAGACGCCTACTTGGCGGGTGGGCGGCGGCGTGGGGGGGGTGGGGGAGCACTCAAGGGTCCGGGCGGGGGGCGACCCCAGCTACTAGTGCTAGACACTGAGATAGTAGACCGGGCCGGCGACGGGTCCCTTTGGCTGGCAGAGGCTTGCGAGAGATTTCTACTTCCCCTTGATGGCGTAGCAAAGGATCGGGATGCCTGTGGGTCAGTGCGTTCACCCTCCCCTGAGGCAGACCCATCGGACGAACCCTCAAAGGATGAGGAGTCCGAGGACGAGGAGTCCCCCGGCACGAAGTCCTCATCCCGCGCCTCTGCCAGCCTCAGGTCCCTTCGACCCTGGTCTGATCCCCTCTGAAGGGCCGCCGAGGCCTCGGAATCGTCCTCCTCAACCCGTGGCCTGGGCGGCACAGGGACGGTTCCCCTTTCCTCCCCGCTGGCGCCCTGCAGGCCATCCCGGAGCGCAGTGCGCATTTTTTTTGCCCCTCTGCTTCCTTTCTGGCTACGTCCACCGAGATTTTCTCTTATTGTCCCAAAAGGCCCCCTCCCCCTCCCCAAGGACAATCAGCTCCTCCGGGCCCCGGTCCCATTGCGCGGTGCCCTCGTCAGGCAGCTGGTGGTCTGGGTGTTGCTGCTCGCAGTGGCGGCGCATGTTGTGCCGCCGTTGCCAGCCGCAACCTTGGACGGGGCACTCAACAGGCAGTGCCTGCACGCCCTGCTTGCGGGCTGCCCGCATGCTCAACTTACCAAAAAAACCCGTTTGCGCAAGAAACCGGTTGTGCCTGTGGCTCCCCCACCTTTACGCGACGCATGCGGTGGACACAGCCGGTTAGTCCGGAAAATCCACAGCAAGGGGGGTGGAGTGTTTCTCAGTGCAGGTGGAACGCAATGTGAATCAGCATCCTCCCCAGCGTACTGTCTTCCCACAACCAGGCACGCGGCACACAACCTCCCCATCCCGCCTACGAACCATTGCAGGCAGCAGCGTAACCCCCCCGTGGGCAGCAGTGGAGCTGCTTATGTTTTGGGGGTTAGCTGCTGTGCACAGCTATCTAGGAACCCCGCTTGCAAAAGCCAGACCCCCTTTTCAGGGTCAAGGTTCACCCACTCACAGGCAGTGCATTCCACGTGCATCAGTTTCCCTCCCGCCCCTTCCCATACCAGCACCCCATCCCCCTCCCTGCAAACAAATCTCTGGGGCATCCCTATCACGAACGCCGCGCCCGTTGCGAGCTCCTGATGGGAGGGGTCAGTGACAGTCCGGCCCCCAATGAGTGCAGAGTAAAAGGTGAGCAAAAATGGCGCAGTCTGTGCCGGTTGCCTTGGCAGGTTCAAAATTGCCACATATGGGCAACCCTTCCACAACTGAGCCGGGCCCATTGTGGGCTCCGGCCCCCCCCCTTACAAGCGGAATGCCGGCAATCCTGGCAAGTCGGTCAGCCGCCGAACATGTTTCCCATTGTTGCGCAGATTCACCGCACTCATGATATGCATGTCGCGCCCCTCACACACAATTCGCCCCCCTTGAGCTTCCCAAAATAGCTCAGCGCGTGTATCCACATCGTACTCTGCTTGTCCACCCCCACTATCCCCTGGGTCACCCAGACATGATCAGGGTCAACATACAGAAGGCCCACCCCGGACGGTTCGAAAAAATGGCACTCCTTAGGGTCAGGGTACGCTGCACCAGGCCACCACGGACGGACAACGGCTAGAGCCCTGTCGGCAGCCCTCTGGCACACCGAGGGCAGGTCTACCCGGCTGATGTCCATGTCCGCCGTGTAGTGGCGCTGCCGCGCGCAGTCAATGGACGAATAGCCAGACCGCTTCTGCTGCCGGGTCGGGTGGCGGCTGTAGATTGTGGCTACAACCAGTGCAACCGACAACCGTACCGCCAACTCAGCCACCAAGCAGTTGTGGTCGATCACCATTGTCCTCACAAGGCAGAAGCCGTCCTCTGCCCTCTAGTTGCCACACAGACAAGCAAAAAAATTTTGTGCCCCACACCCCTTTTTCGCCAGCCACTGCAAAAAAGGCAGCAATCACTAGGAATGCCCGAACTGTGCGAACAAAGTGCAAGTACCATCAATCCCGGAACGGTTGGCTCCCAAGTTGGATGAGGTAAATGATGTATCCAGCTTCGGCGCTGTTTTCCAGTGCTACTGTTGGCGGCAGCTCTGTGCTATAAACCCCCCCCTATGATTTTTTCTAGTGCCGTACCCAGAACAACGGCATGGCCGGCAGCATGGACTAGAGGGGGCGGCAGGTTTAGGTTGTCGAGGGCTGTGCGGCCTAAAGCAGCCGTGGATTTCACGGGGACAAACGCGGGCTCTACCTCTTGTTTGTCCTGTGGCATGGGGGGCAAGACAGGCTTGGGGTCGTCACAATGGTTATGCGGCTCCTGCAGCACACCATAAGACAACTCTCCGTGCAAAACAAGGGAAGTCCCCCCCAACATGTGGGACACCTGTTTCATCAAGTGGGGGGGGTCGAAGTTCCCACACATCCCGAACTCATCCGTTTGGAATGGAATGTGTGGAAGCTCAGGCATCCATGAGAGGGTGCTAGCACCCACGGCATACAGTGCCGCTTGCATCTCACGGGACCGCTGTGCGTCACCGTCCGTATCTGCGGACGGGAGGTTACCATGCCGGTCCCGAAATGCTGCATTGCCGCACAGCTCAGCCATGTGTTTCCGAACAGCATGGCAATGGTCCGCCTTGAACCTGCCGCAGGTGGGGATGACCCACACAGGGACGGCAGAGTACCCCTCCTCTGTATGAGGCGCCAGAAACACCACTGTTGCCTGGTTGGCGGCGTGGTATGTATCTAGATCCTGCTCTAGCCGCTGTGCCAGAGCCTCCACATCAGCACCACTAGCTAGCGGCATGGGGTGCCGGCAACACGTAGCGCACAATCCGACTGCCTCTGCCTCGCCAGAGATAGTGATGACGTCCTCCACATGGATTTCGTCGATGCACAGGTGCCACCCATTGCAACCCGGGATGTGGCCTAGGGCCTCCGGCAGCCAGGGCAGACCCGGCGGTTCGTTCGGACGAACAAGCGGGGCTCCCTCGCCGTGCCTTCGACCCGTGTCGTAGCTGGGCAGGTACCCAGCGTTGATTAGTGCCTGCAACAGCTTGGGGGCCCCAACGCCCAGTGCTGCTAGCGCCGCAGCATCCCTGTCCTGGTCATCCCAGGTATGCACGCTCCAGGCATCGGAGAGGTGCCCCAGCACTTTGGCTGGAGCCCACCCCGCCTGCAAAGGCCGTGCTGCACGACGCTCAGCAAGCGGGCGGTCGTCCTCCGCGATGGCTACAGCGAGCGCCTTGTAGGTCTCACAGCGCTGCCGGAACTGGTGCACGTCCTCTTGCAGCTGGCCCAGGGTCTCCTGGGCCACGTCCCCTCCTGTCGTTAGCCTCGTTGAGGCGGCGGGACACGACGTGGGGCCCCTGCCGGTAGTGGGGCTCCGTGTCCTTTGGGTCGACGGCGGTGTTCATCCCGCCGTTCAGCCTAGCCGCGTGCTTCCCGGATAGCAAATCCAGACACGGCAGATAGGGGCCATAGCGGCCCGCTAGGTCGTCCCAACGACCATCCGTGCGGCAGTCCAGGGTAAATAGCCCTCGGCGGTCGCAGAACTCCCAAGGCGGCTTCTCGTAGTTGCCCCGCATGAAGGGGTACATCCGCCGCAGCTCGTGCAGGGTGCCGGCCTGCCTAGGGAGAACCCAGGACACTTGCGCTCGCGAGGAGGAATCGCAGCGTCAAGATCGGGGTCCATGTCCATTGCATAGTCTACATCCGGGTTTGGCACCTGGAGAATGGGCCCCAGTCGTACTACAGCGGCTGCAAAAGCCGCGGCCAAGGTAGATGCAACCCGGACAACCCCTAGGAGCTACGGATGCTTGTCTACGCGGATCAGCATGCCCCATAGGGGAGTGTCCGCGCCCATGCTACCCTGAAAGAACTCCGGCACGACTTTGCGGTACCGTACCCAGTCGGTATGCTGGGTACCCGCGCAGTGGATGCTATATGCCTTGCTGTCTGGGTTGTGCACTATGGGCAGGACCTTGCCACAGGGGCACTGCCATTTCTTTGTCGGGATGTTGCGGTTCCGCCAACCTGCGGCAACGCTAAGGGGAGCCAAGGGGGGAGATCCACGCATATCAGCCAGTGAGGTAAGGGAAGGTTGTATGGTATTTGCGACAAAAAAGGGGAGGAGGGGAGGTCGCACTGTCCCAGAGCTCCCACAGGCCATGGGTACAACCACATAGCCCGGTTACGCTCCAGCAAAGCACGAACCAGCACAAGCAACTGATTTGCAGACGTGAAACCAGAATCAGTCCCTGACCCACCCAGACCCACTTCCAAACGGACGAATAACGTGTGAGCAAGACGCACAAGTGTGGACGGCGCCCCACGCGGCCCATGTTTGGGCAGTACGCCATAAAAAAAAATTGCGTACTGCCCAAACACGGGATCTCCGGATTGGCCACTGCAGCAGCTGCAGTGGCAGATCTAAGCTTCCAGGCTTAGGGAGAGTTACCAGTTTACTGAACCGTCCACCAGGATCGCAAATGTCGCAATCACTCGGGGGCGATTAACTATGCGCCATGCAGGTTTTCAACCCCAACAGCGGTCCCCAAAAACACCCCACCCGACCGGGAACTTTTTCAACTTTGGGTGTTTTTTTTTTCAACCGCGACACTTGTCCCCCCCCCCCCCCCTGTGCCGGGTTAAAATTTTGGTCCCCAAAAACACCCCACCCACCTGGGAACTTTTTCAACTTTGGGTGTTTTTTGTTTCAACCGCGACACTTGTCCCCCCCCTACTCGGTTGAAATTACGCCTGCCGGAGTGATTTTTTTCCTGCCCCCCCCCCCCCGCCCTCTGGACGCAGCTGGTGCCAGCTCCATGGCTGGCACCGAGGTGTCAATAGGTATGCTCTGGGCATCCCGTGTCTGACCAAGGGCTGGAGGTGCTGTCCGTTGGGAGGCAGACTGCGACATGTCTGGTACAACCAAATCTCTTTGTTTGCGCTTCTATAGCAGAAAAGTCGCTTTTCGTGGGTGGGGGGGGGGGGGTCATGAATTTCACCGTGGTGTCATCACAAAGCCACCACCTGTCGTTGAAAACGGCATACAGCACAAAGTGACCCTCCTTCCTCGTCGATCCAATGTGCAACACCATGGCATGCAACGACCATTGCCATCCCAAGCAATCGAGAAACTCATGGTCCACAACCAACTTGTACTCTTGTTGGTTGTGGACCTGTAACCCCACGACCTCATTGAACACCAAAGATGTATACATTGGTGCCTCTCTCAGGTCACTCCCACACGGACAAGGGGTGGGGGGTATCAGGTAACCCAACTGGTCGCCCCTTCATTCCCTCCTTCAGGCGTTGTCGCACACTCTGCCCCTGATTCGTCACGTGCAATACCTGCGCTGGCATGCCTGTCCCCGCCCCCCTCCCGTAGAACCTTCACCCCACAGTCACCACAGCGTTGCCAGAACTGCTCGTAGGACAAACAACATGACAAATCGACCGCCCCAGCGGCCATGAGGTTGGGCACCATGTGCTTCCAACATTCGGCCATCTCTGCCTGCCTCATCCATTGGAATTTTGGTGCAAGGGCTTTGCACTTGCATCGCCCGCTACATCGGTACACCGTCTCACACATGGCATCCTCCAAGGCCAGCCTCTCAGCAATGTCCTGTGGATTGTATGTACCGTCTCCTCCATGTGCCACAACACCCTGCCACAATGGTCCCCAGACAACCTCCTCGTCAAGGCATCCTGCGTGCTGTCCTCCATGTCCACCCGACGCCACCAACATGCACTACAGCGTGGTACCCGACCCACACCAGTTGTACCCATATGGATTCTCCATTCCCCAGGGTCGCCGCGGTGCTCCACCAAGTGGCCCATTATGCACCTGCATGTAAGCGGAATGCGGTCTCATTGAGGAATGCACGGTCCCACGGCCGGAGTGTCCGGCAGTCACCACGGGAGTACAACACCACCAACCTCCTCTCCCCGTGCCAAGAACAAGAGCCATGCCATGCACCCGTACGTACGAGAACCGGTTGTTGGCATACATTGTACATGGCGCCATCTCGTGTAACACCATCCAAGCACTGCATGCTACATCTCCGTCCACCTGGACCATTAGATACACCACCCACCTCCACCAATAAGTGCCCCCGCGTGTGCTGTCCGGTGGAAAACACTGCCGACCAAGGGGACGTGTCATGCACATGCTGATGCGGTTTTGGGAGGACATTGCAAGACAATTGCATGGTAGTCCATGTGAACCATTTAGGCAACATCTGCCTTGCCATCTTGTTCACCAAAGTCACAAGTGGCTTGTAGTTGCGCGTCTGTTGCACTAGACGAGTGGGGCGGCAGTCTCTTGCATTGGTGCGGCCCTTCATACAGCCAACCCCTAGCTGCAAATGCCACGCTCTAAACCCCCCGACGGGCTCACGCTTGTATGGCAAAATGCTCATCATCCTGTGCAACGTGCAAAAGGGGGCTACCTGCAGCGAATGATCAAAGACTGCACCCCGGAAATGACCACCTCCTTTGACACCATCTCATTCCGCCTCGGCAATAACCACCACCGTCGCGCGGTGGCACTGCTCCTCCATATCCCCACAGTCACGGAAGTGCAGCGGAACGTCCCGTCCAGGCACCCAAAAAGTTGCGGATGTCAATGCGCTGTCCATCCCAAACCCTTACGTCACAATGCTGAACCTGTTTGATCGCAGCAACACCACACTACCATCCACATGCTTCGCCAAGCTAGAAAAGGTCCTAGGCATTCCCCCTTGGGGCCGGCCATGCCATGTGTCCTTCTCAAGATGCCGGTTCACAGATAGTGCAGACTCATGAATTGAAAGCCCACACATTTCGCCAAACACGGCAATGGCTTTTGCCCGCAGCGATGCGCTGTCCAACAGGGCGTCGCTGTTGATGGCATGCAGGCTTTGGGCCACGGCATAGAAGAAACATGCCCCTGCAACGTCGTGGTCCGGTAGAATGCGAAGCTTCAAGGACCGCACGGTTGGTAGGACTATGCCACCCTCGGCCTTGTTGGGCTGTTGGTCCACGTCGTCCAATGCAATAGCATCTGGATCTATCGCAGTTGTCTTTGTGCCTTGCTCTTTCTTGCCACGTTTCACGGCAGCCCCATTATTTAGGGGTGTAACCCCTGCATGGGCGCTTCCTGCTCCGTGGGCTCTGTTCCAATGAACTTGGGTGTTCCACCGGTGGTCGACCCGGAATCCGCACTGGACTGACTGCAAGCCTTCACTGTCGCCACAGTGCCTGTGCTACAAGGACTATAGTGCACAGCAGCTTGCTCCTTGGGTTTCTGTGCAAGTGGTATAGGGGACTCCTCCAAGGAACTCGCCACCCCTCCATCACTAACCGCCGGTGTCAAAAATGCAGAGTCCGGTACTGCAGGGGGGGCTGGGGAGTGTGGCGTGAGAACCCCTTTAGGGTCTACTATGGGTGCAATGGAAGGTGACTCACCCGTGCCGCACACCTGGGACATGGGGTCTGGTGTTCCATGTCCCTGCGTTGCAACACATGCCAGGGAGTCAGTTGCACCACCTGTGGGGGGGTCAGGTGGACTGAACACCTCACCAGGGCTATCCACACTTTGTGCACGTGCCGGGGGACCACGCCCCTGTGCCAAAGAGGACGAAGTGGGAGTCACAGACTCATGGCGTGAGGGGTCTCTTGCCATGAGAACCGCCGCTCCAACCCTGCGCTACGGCAGAGGACGTGGAGTCATTTGGGTCACCTCGAGGGTGCCCTTCTGGACTGAATGGTTCGGTGTATGCAGGGCGCACACCGGCCTCTTCCATCTCCTCCACTAGTTGCTGCAACATCTGAAGACCTCCATCATCCCTCCACGCGTTGTCCACCTCCCGTACGGCCGCATGCAGACGGCCGGGGTGACTGTCTGGCACCTCTGGGCTAAAGGGGCTGCAACGCATCAACAGCTCGCTGCAGTCTTGCATGGGCACCCGCATGACATTTGCGAAGTGGCGGCCCAGCGTGTATGCTGCCACCAGGCTGTCCTCGCTCACTGGTTCCTTGCGCTACTCTTGCAGCCCCTGGCATGCAATCGTCAGGCAGCGGGCTGCCCCATGGGCGGCTTGCAGCCACACTTGGTCAAAGCGCTCTTGCCGTGTCTGGGTGACAGTGACACACGCACGTGGGCCCGCAGCCTCAGGCAGCAACAAGTTGCGCCGACGGGCAGCAGGCGCCTTGGGGACTGGCAACAGGTCGCTCACAACTGGTTTGGGCCCACTTGTCACTTGGGGCCACAGATATGGGCCAGGCGTAACGTGGCAAATGACGTTGTCATAGAAGAAACCCATTGTAGGGGTTGGATATGCCTCGCCCCCAATCCAGAACGGCCACTTGTCAACCAGAGGTAGGGCAAGCACCCATTCAAACCAAACCGCGCTTTGCTCTGTCATCTTCACAGTTGACGGCCAGCCGGCAATTGCATCGGCCTTACGACGGCCTGGCCGGCCACTGTTTTGTTTTGCAAGTCGGTCCCACAGTTCTGTGGCAACTTCCCGGTAGTGCACGTGGCTACCCCCATCATGCATGGTGGGCACGGCAAACCCATGCTCGGTGTACATGAACCGGCACAATGCCATGCAACCATGCGGATTCACCACGTCTAGGTCACACGAGGCCATGCGGGCCTTCAACCGTCTCCATAGGATACGGGGGGGTTTTGGGGTAGCACACCGGACTTCAAGCACCACTCCTGCATGCTCCTCGTCCCTGCTGAGGAAATGCGAACGGCTAATTCGCATGCCCTCCTGCCACACCCGCAGGGGGTTTTTCTTGGGCCGTTGAACTGCGAACCGGTACATCGCTCGGCGGTTCAGCACCCCGTCTGCGAAATACGGAACCCCACCCCCGTGATTCTTCCGGATGAGCTGCACTGTTTTGGCACTATAGGGCCCGTGAACAGTGGGTTTTGGGGGGGTGGGGGGGTCCTTGCGTACGTACTTGGGGGGCTGTTGGGGGGATGGCGGTGGCACGGCAGTGCACATCAGGGCCTCCTCCACGGCTTCCACGGCTACCTGGTATGGGGTTGGGGTAACGTGGGGTCTGCGCGGAGGACGCACTGGCGTTGGACAGGTTGTGCGCAATGACCTAGACAAGCTGTCAAGGTAGGGGCTGGCATATGTCGTGCAGCACTAGGGTGCACGAGGGCTGAGTGCACTGGTGTTCGGCAAGTTTGGCAAACATGCAGATCCGTTGGAGTATGGGGAGATGCCTGGCTCCATCCAACAAAATAGGGCCTAAAACAGTAGGTCCCTCGACGGATTGTTCCCACAAAGCCCCTGCACATGGCCGACACATCATCGAAGGGGATGCATACATACGAATGACAACCGGGGTACACATATGCATGCAAACACCAACAAATCGGGACCCCTTCTCAGTAGTTGGCAGCATGTTCATCATCGAAGGGGTCGAAGGGGGCAGTAGTGACTTTGCATGATCCATCAAATAAAATAAAACAAATTCAAATAGAACCAAAACACAAACATCAACAAAGCAGACCCCCTTCTGAGTATTAGCAAAGCACACCTCTGAGATTGGTAACCGAAACAGCCAAACCAGAGCCCCTTCTCATGACATTGTTTTTGGTGGAAGCGTCAGCCTCCCGGCGCCATACGACTGTGGGGATGTTTGAAATATGTCTATGGGGCTCTTTAGGGATGCTGCTGCTGCGAAGCAGGATCCCCTCCCGGTGGAATGTAGAATCGGATGGTAGTGAATTCCCTATGCTTAGGCAAATGCTCTTTCACGCCCCACTTTCTCAACAGCTCTGCCAACACAAACAAGGCCTAAGAAAAAAGGTCCCTGCGGGAGGATTTGTCTCTGCTGTGGGGGAAGCACAAACCCGATGTCGGCAAAGCATCCCCCTGCATTGGCGCCCTTGGAAAGAAAAAATCATCGAAGGGGATGTGTAACACCCGTAACACACACTTGGCAACACAACAAAACAGAAGAGCCCCTTCTCAGCTATCCCCCTGCATATGCACAAATGACCTTGCATTGGATTCATGGTTTTTTGGGGAGCAGTGTACCACAGCGTTGTACCACGGTGTTACATGCTAAGCGTGTCAACTGTTTGCTTGGGGACCCACATCAGGTGCGGTATTGGCTGTACTACGATGAGGATTTGGGCATTGGCACAGGCAATGGCATTTCAAAAAATCCGTGGAACACCAAACACGGCGTAAGAAAAAGGTCCCTGCAGGGGTCTGCGCATGGCTCCCTGCTGCAGCCCAGACCCAAGTTCCACGGAGCACGCCCGTGCACACACAACGTCGCCATCATCGAAGGGGCTGAAAATGGTTGGAAACTGCACAACCCACATCTACTAACAACAAATGGGGACGGGGAGGCAATATGTGGCTGGGTGTCAAATAGCAAACATGGATGCAAATACCAGGAAATCAGAACCCCTTCTCAGTTGTTGTCGGCACATTCCTCATCGAAGGGGTCTGTGGTCGTAGGCGCCAGGGCCTAGACCATGGACATACCAAACACCTCGAAACAACACACATTCAAATACACATTCAAAAGAAATGTAATGCGACACGTGGCACCAAAGTTGTAAATGTTCACAAAATGCACCGTAGCACACCTCTCAGGATTGTAATCTGTGAAAGACATTTTTTCCATGTTTTTCCACTACACAAGCACAAATGATTTTCCATTTCCCTAGTTTCCCCATTGTTGCTTTCCTGTCAGTATGCCCTCGACTTCCTTGCCTCTCTAATAGTAGCGCAGCACACAAGCATGAACACAAATGGTTTTCCCAGTTTTTTCTGTGGCCTCCTGTGGTGACTAACAATGGGAGGAGAAGTCTGATAGTGGGAGGAGGCCTTTTCCGTGTCCATTTTCCATTTCCTGATTTCCCATTTTCCATTCACGGGAGGGGGTTTTCTTGTGAAGAATGTGGTGTGGACAAGGGCGGGGGGGGGGAGGGGTTGATGTAGTGCATAATCAAGGGGTTTGGGGGAGGGGGGTTCATGGTTTGGTAATGATGGACCACAAAAATCTGATGTCTGATATCCGATATCCGACTAGGTCGCTATACACAATCCTGGGTCACACTGCGCAAGGGCACCTACTGCACAGCGCCGCTTGTACCTCTGGGGTGTGTTACATGCACGGAGCATGTCTTGTGCGTGTGCTGTGGCGCTGACCATGTCACCGGAGTGGGGGGGGGGGGGGGGTGCCGAACATGCCCTCCCAGCTTAGTCAATACCTCGAGATCAACCTTGACCAGCTTCACAATCGTTTGCAAGGTCTTGGTGCACAAGTCACGGTAATGCTCTGTAGTGAGGATGGTGTCCAGCGAATAAAGAAAATCCATCCCAGCAAGGTCCCGTTCTGCCAGCACAACACTGGTTTTCTGACTAGACCAAAAGAGGGGGGTGATAACACCGACATGAAAATGTTGCATCAATCATGTGAAGCAGCCCTTCACAAGTTGTGGCAATCCCTTCAGAATATATACGTTCTGCAAGTCCTTTGGGGATTGCCCAGCAACCGGAGACAACATGAGCAGGTCATGGACCTGTTCACACGTACCGTTATGAGGGTGCTGTGCCATTAATTGAAAGACTCAACTAAATAGTGCTTCGCACGGTTCCTCACGATGTGCAACACGTGGCACGCGTGCATGCCACTGCGACCACAACGACCTGGCCACAACAATGGTCCGAACGTCCTCACCTCTCTCCTCAAAACCCAATGTGAGGCGCATCAGAACATGCAGACAACGACTAAGTAAAAAATCTGCTGGTTGCTCCGCCTTGTGGGGTGCCCAATAACAGTCCCTGACTTGTGACCAAATAATAAATAGAGCTCAAATGTAACCATATAGGAGATTCACTTACCCTTGCACCTATGTAAGTAATGCACTATGATTAGCATTACCAGGTATATGCAACCCTCTGAGGGTGTTTAAACTCTGTACCAAAGGTTGAAACCACTAGTGCGCCAAGTGCAAGAGAACAAGAATCGGACGCCCCATCTAGATGACTTTCGGAAAAATAGGCACCGCAGCTCCCAAATTTAGTGAACCATCAGAAAAATAGGTAAATAAGGCGGAAATCTTCTGTAACGAAGAGTTATGCAGTACTTACAATGGGAGGTTGTACTGAGCATAGCTAATGCAATACATCAGTTTACGAAAAGGGTAGTGAACATTTTCATCTAGCAAAATAGGAAGGCGGTGCTGTGTGTGTTGCTGCACGTCTTGAAATGCTTCTTGTGGTGGGCTGACCATGGCTATCAATCTGAGGCACCAAAAAGCAACGACCCATATTATGCTTGTGTGCATGCTTTTCCGTTTCACTTGATGTGCAGAGTTGTCCCTGGGTTGTATTTGTGTTCTGTGTTGTAGCGGCTGTGTAGTCAAGTGGTCATGGTCTACATTGTAGTATTGTGGTTGCATGCAATATCTGTGTGCATCTTGCTCAGTTTTGATTTCTGGCAGTGTGAAGGGCAAGGGATGTTGGCCGTGACAGGCGATTGTGTATTCATGATGCAGCCACCGCCACAGCACCAACCCCTTTCAAAGCATACAAACAAAGAGGCCTGTGGCCCTCTCATGCATTTGGGGAAAGTCCCTCTGCTTTATTGGCAGAGAGTGCCCACCTTGAAGGGGGCCTCTCCGTTTGCACGCTTTGAAAGGGGTTGGTGCTGTGACGGTGGCTGCATCATCAATGGCATCATCACACAATCACGTGTCAGCGACAAAATCCCTTGCCCTTCACACTGCCAGAAATCAAAACTAAGCAAAATGCACACAGATATTGCATGCAACCACAATACTACACCGTAGACCATGACCATGCACTTGACTACACAGCCGCTACAACACAGAACACAAATACAACAAACACAACACACAACAAATACAACAAATACAACAACAATGGCAACCATAAATGGTGCCTGGACCCCTTCAAGGTGGGCACTGTCTGCCAGTAAAGCAAAGGGACTTTCCCCAAATGCATGAGAGGGCCACAGGCTTCTCCGTGTGTATGCTTTGAAAGCGGTTGGTGCTGTGGTGGTGGCTGCATCATCAACGGCATCATCACACAATCACCCGCCGCTGCTTTATTGGCAGAGAGTGCCCACCCTGAAGGCGTCCAGGCACCATTTGTGGTAGCCGTGGGTTGCAGCAGCACAAACATGGGGTTGCGTTCCTGGAACGTTATTGAAGAGGGCTTATGCTGCTTGTGCTGGGCTGACCATGTTTGTTAATCTAAGGCACCAAACAGCAACTTCAGAATGCCAGAAACCAAAACTGAGCAAAATGCACACATATATTGCATCCAACCACAATGCTACAACGTAGACCATGACCACCTTACCACACAGCCGCTACAAAACAGAACACAAATACAACCTAGGGACAACTCAGCACATCAAGTGAAACGAAAAAGCATGCACACAGGGAAGGCATAATGTGTCGGTCCGTGTATAATAATTACAAAGTCTGGGCTGGCTCACACTGTCAATTCGGTGAACAAGAAAGGATGCCAAGCAGGGCTGGTAACATTGGTGCGTCGTATATCCAAGGGGGAACGTACATATTTTAGGTGAACAAGATCTTCCATCAACGACTGCAATCCGTCAATGAAATTTTTATGAGTGTGTACCAACGCAGTTGCAGTATAGCCTATCCTTTGGCGCGATCTATGCCAACTAGGAAAAGAAGGCAAGACATCCATTAGTCTATCCAACATAAAGATAGCAGCAGCCGTACAGTTAAGAGACACGTTCTCATTTCCAGGCACATTCCGACGTTACGTCGATAAAAGTTATCAAACCAAGGAGTGGCTTGTGTTCCTTGCATTCCAATTGCTTACTTGGAAAAGTACAAACGGTTTGAGCTTGAACAGCCAACGAAGGGACATGGTAAGAACATTGGCCCATGTGCGAAAGACACCTACGTTGCTTACGACTCTTCAGAGGGACATTTTTTGGCCTCTTTGTACGAGTACAACATGTTTTGTGTAAGACGGACCAAAAGTTAAAACAAGCCTGCTCAGCAACACGGTACCAAAGATCTGACAATGTATTAAAGGTACGCCTATGCCTCTCCTGGATCTACTCCCCAATGGACTTCCTACCTCGGTAGTCGTGCCGAAAATCCAACACCAATTGACAAAACCCGTCAACACCCTTATCATATGCATCAGGTAGATTCTCCTTTGTAGCAAATACCTTGGATTTTCGGAACTAAAGGAAGGGTAAAACACCAATGAAGAAGATGCCTGATAGCAAGCAGCAAAGGTGCGCGTCCACACAACAGAGAGGGCATCATCCGGACCTGGTCGTAGAGTCCTCAACTCCAGTATGTTGTAACCAGCTAGATGTATCCACCATTCGCATCCTCGTTATCCAGAGCCCAGCAATTGTCCAAGGTGCCACGTGTACCACAACAATTAAAATTGTCTAGAGGCCGGAGAGAAGCAACAATCGTGCAATCCAGTGGCCTCTCGTAAGGTGTGCGGCATGCTAATGACCCGAATGAGGGAAATACCAAGTTTTCAAATTTTTGGGCTGTACACAGCACATAACCAGCCGAAGTCCAGTTTCAAGGCTCAATTTTGACAGGTTTGCGAGTAATTGGGTGGCGTACCTTGCATATGTGTTTCCATGAGGACCTTGTGGTGCAATGATGTACAACCAAGCGTGAAGCAAAGTAAGACATCCATGGTTCTAGCACGAAAGTACCTGAGGACATGAGTACAGACAAACACACCACGACCCACCCAAAAAAGGCATTTCAGATTTTTGGGGGCTGCAAGGCATAAAAATTCCGAACACCAAGAATTCAAGTCCATAAATGGGGGTGTAGGTGTTCACCTCCTGACCGAGGAAAATGTATCAGTTTGAGGGCAGATACTAAAAACGGGCGTCGATTTTGATGAAAAAATGGTATGCCTCTTTATGGGGTGAAACAAGGACATTCAATTTGGCACAAATCGTGCGTTTTTGTTGTCAAGTCTACCCACCAATAGGGCTGCCTAAGGTTGTGTCGTTCGGCACTCTGTCCATATGGTGCCTTTGTCCCCGGCCGTCCGAAGAACGGCATGATGTCACCATCATAAGATACTACTTCATTGCCTTGCAAGCATCGTAGCTTCTACAGCTTCTCTTGCATTCAATTACCATGAGACTCTTTGCCATGGGCGCACATCAAACCGTGCACCAAGAGCCAAGTGCGATGCCACTGCTACTCCTTGTGCCTCTGCCCATTGCTGTAAAGGGGCACATTCTGAGGACATGTGTCTCCGGAAGGTCTTGCATACTAGTGGTGAACCTCCCAAGTGATGATATGGCGCGCTCTACGGCGGCTCTAGTAGGACCATATAGTCGCAATTGCGCAAGGACATGCCACACATTCACCCACTTTGCATGCGCCCTTTCGGGTGCCAAAGCCTCCCACATCTTGGACATTTACACATTGGCAAACTGCTTTACCATGTGCTCCTGAAGGTCTGCCCACTCTACCAAGGCATGGTCGCAATGCATATGTACTGCACCCAACTCATCCCAGGCTGACACCATGACGCAAATGGTCTACACATATGCGGCATGCTCTCTGCTTGGAAGTGCTAGCAAACGGCCATGGTCCAACAACACTGCACACTCGAGTACCCCCCTTGGGTCAATTGTTGCCGGTCAATGCTTGATGCTAGCAAGCAACACATCAGTTAATACACGTGCCTCAAAGCAGGGAAAAGGGGTTGTTGTTGCAAACTTCTTCCCATTAGCATCAAACTAGAGCAATTGCACACCATGCCATGCACCTGTTAAGGTTTCCTGCTTGAACCGCAACCAGCCCGGACCTTCCTGTCGAGCTACCTTCTGTAGCCGTGCCTGTAGCATGTCTGCTTTGGTGGCCAAATGTGCACCACTGTGCGCACGTAGCTGTGCAACATCCTTAAAACACCGCATACCATCGTAGATGTCACCATAAACCAGCCCCCGTGCAAGTGAAGTGGCATCATGGTAGTCCTCCCACACATCGTCCTCCTTTGTCGAATGTTGCACCTTCGAATCCAAATGATGTGCCACCCAAGGGACATTGGGCAAGGAAGCAATATTGCGACGTGCATTTGCCTGGGATCACCTGATGCGATGACACCTGGGTATCATTTGCAACCCACTGTGCTTATCATGCTGCACATGATCCTCGACACTCTTTTGCCAGTATTTCTATTGCCGTGCCCCATTATACAAAGCACATTGTCGATCCACAACCGCCATGTTCTCAAAATGAGTAGGGCCGGCGTACTCCCAAGCATGACCCAGCTTCTGGTACAACGCATGGTAGGGCTGACCCAAGGGTGTCATCAGCACCAACCATTTGCCAATAAGGCGCACCCCAAGGTTGGCAACCCCGTCCAATGCAAATGTCACAACCCTCTTGGCCAACCAATCGCAGTCTGGGATCCAAGTAAATAAACAGATTGCAGCTGCCTCGTAACCTTCTGTGCATCACCACATGCCACATCAACAGCACCAAGGAACACTTCACACATGCCAGTCGCAAGGATAACAAGTAGGAGGGCATATTGATTGATGTGATGCCTTTGCCTCTCCAAGCTATCGAGCAAAAAAGCCATGAAGCCTGTCATGTATCACACATTTGTTACACCATCCTGCATGGCATCATGCACTGCAGCAATTGCCTTCTCTGCTATCCACCGCCGAAAAGCATGGTGCCCGGGTGTAGAGGTCAAGGAGCAATGAAGAAGAATGCGCTCAATTATGGTACGGATGGAGGTGCACATTCTCAACCCAATGCAAACTTCAACCAAACGTGACGAATGGCCGCCTGTGCATCAGTCAACAGCACAAGGATGCCCATGCTCCCCCCCCCTGGATGAACACAATGTTGCTTCCTACCACTTCAACTCTAGTAGCCATGGGGCACAACACACAAAACCATTCGGCACAATGTGGCCGGAAGCTCTCCTGAGCCAATCCGTGGTGGTCCCCTGGCCTGTGCCAATTGTTGCGTGTTCATGTTGTACCACGCATTAAACCCAAGTGGCTGTCCGATATTTCCCTTTGCCAGGTTAGGGTTAGGGTGCTCTGAAATGCATCTGTTGCCCCTCCACACGCACCTACAAATGCCTTGCAACTCAGGCTGTGCGTTTTTGCAACAACTTTGCGACAACCTCAACTAAATGCTAACAAGCTTCTACCATAGCAACAGACATGGTATCCTGTCGGGTAGTGCAAACAGGAGGTGGTAGCACCAAGGCTGGCAGACAAGCGTCACTGGGCATGCTCTAGGCATGCTTGTTCATGTTCCGGCCACCAACCCTTGGTGTAGCTTGTGTTTGAGGAGGCAGGAGCACCCGGTGGCATTCCCATGGGTGGCACACAGGTGTCACTCGGCATGCTTTGGGCATCCCTTTTGGGATCAGGCGCCAAAGCCCTTCTTTGGGAAGCACATTGTGACATGCCTGGTACCAGGAGATCGTTTGGCTTGTGCCTATAAAGCAAGAAGGCTTCTTTTTGCGGATGTGGGGGGGAGCCCCCCCCCCCCCTTCACCCTGGCATCATCACAAAGCCACCACTTGTCTGCAAAAAGGCTGCACACCACTCAATGATCCTCATCGTTTGATGCTCCAATTTCGCGCACCATGGCATGCAAAGACCATTGCCACCCCAACATAACTACAATCTCATGATCCACAATGAACAGGTACTCTTGCTGGTTGTGGACATGTAAGATAACCACGTCACCGAACACAAAAGATGTCTGCAGTGGTGCCTCTCCCATGCCCGCCCCCCCAACCAGAAGGGGGGGGGTTAGAAGCTAGGCCGAATGATCGACCCTTCATCCCCTCCTTGACACGCTTCGGCACGCATTGCCCCTGATTTGTGACATCCAGCACATGTGGTGTCGCCCCCCCCGTCCCGTACAACCTTGGCATCACACTGTGCACACCATTGCCACGACTGCTCATATGAACGCAACATGCCAAATCCACCACCCAAGCAGCCGTTCGCTTTCCCACCATGTGCATCCAACATTTTGCCATCTCGGACTGCTATTTCCATTAGAATTTCGGTGCCAGGGGTTTGCACTCGCAATACCCTGCACACCGGAACAACGCCACATCCATGCGACCCCCTTGGGCCAACCTTTTGGCTGTGGCATGAGGATTGTATGCACGGCTCCCCTTGTGGGCCATGAGATCCACCCACGATGTACCCCATACACCCCCCCGTTATCAAAGCATTGTGGATGTTGTGCTCCATGCCCACCATATGCCACAACTCAACATTGCAATGTCGTGCCAAGCGAACACTACTTGTGCCCATGGAGATTTTCTATGTCACATGGCTGCAATGGTGCTCCTCCAAGTGGCCCACTATACACCTACAAAAAAAAGAATGCGGTTTCGTGGAGGAAAGCACGGTATCCAATCACCACGTGTGTATAACACCACGGAACGGCCGGTGCCCCAACCACGAACATGTGGCATGCCATGCCCGTGTGCGTAACAAAACAGGTTGTTATGTCACACTGTATGTTGCTCCATCAGGTGTGACACCATCCAAGCATTGCATTCTACATCTCCACCCACCCTGACCACTACACACAGACCCTGCCTCCACCCACGTGGGGCCCCGTGTGTGCTGTCCAATGGGGAAAACTGCAGACCAAGGGGATGAATCATGCAAGTGTTGATGTGGTTTGGTCATCACATTGCACAACCATTGGATGGCAATCCATGTGAGCCAAAATGGCAATAAACCCCTTGCAAGTTGATTCACCATAGTCACTAGTGGTTTGTATTGACGTGCCCATCGCACTAGACGTGCGTGACATTAGTCAGTTGCAATGATGTGCCCCTTCAAACCACGAACACCTAGTTGCAATTGCGGCACTTGAAAGCTGCCAAGGGTGCAGTAGTGTATGGCAACATGCTCATCGTGCCATGCAATGTGCAAAAAAGGGCTACCTACAAGGAGTAATCAAAGACTCATCCCCCCCCGGAAATGGCCTCAAATCCCATAACCATCACGTTCTACCTCAACGATAACGATCACTGTTGCCTTTTGGCATTGTTCCTCCGTATCTCCTCACCCATGGGCATGTGATGGAACATCATGTCCCGCTACCCGAATAATTGTAGGTGACAAGTTGGTATCCATCGCAATAATGATGTCACATTGCTGTACGTATTGGTGCGTAACAGCACCACATTACCACCAACATGGTTCACCAAGCTGCCAAAGCGGTCTCGGAGACCACCTTTTGGCCGCCCACCCCACGTCTCCTTCTCCATATCCCTACGCACTCATAGTGCACACTCTCTAAACCGAATGCCACACCTCTCACGGTATGCCGTAATGGCTTCTGTGTCCAGCTTGGTGCTCGCCAAAGGGGGGGTCATTACTAAGTGCATGTAGGCTCTGGGCCACAGAAGAACGATAGAGGCCCCATCAACATTCTGGTCTGGCAACCATCGTCACTTCAAAAACCTGATTGTTGGCAGGTCCGGGTTTACATTGGCCTTGATGGCTTTCTTGTGCACATTGGACAAGGGAGCATCATAATCCACAGGTCCGGCCATGCTGCCTAGAACTACTGTGACTCACTTACGGGGGGTGGTTGACATTGGAGTGGAGGAAGGTGTGATAGCTGAACGCTATGTGCCCAATGAGCTTCCTTCAAGGGGGCATGGTGGCATCGCAACTAGAGTGGCTACATGCCCTAACAGTGGCCGCAATGCCTGTGGTGCAAAGACCGGAGGCCACAACACTACACGGCACAGCACTAGTCTCCTTTGGGCGATGTGCAAGGTGTATAGGGGAATCCTCCAAGCAGCCATCTAGCTGACCACGACCAGATTCTGGTGTTAGACAAGTAGGGTCCACCAAGGGGGGGGGGGGGGGGCACGGATGGTCCTGGTGGGGCCCCACACGAGGGAGTTGGTGATATAGACCACCCATCTCTACCCCGGTGACCTACATTAAAGTCAATATGTTAATTTTTAATTTTTAATATATGAATTAATATATACATTAATATATTAATCTCGCAAATATTAAGAGGTTAAAGTCAAATTTTTGCGATTGGGCCATTTCTACCCATTTTTCCATGCACATATGCGGACCTATAAGGGGTGTTACGTGGTATATTTTTGCACAACGGTATGGTAGAGAGGTTCCAATGTTCTGTTGGCGAGCGTCATGGACACCCCCCCTCCGGTTGCCCGCATTCCCCCCCCCTCCACACCACCATGTTCCCTTGTATAGCCCTTGTTATGCCTTTCTCTCGGGACACCCTTACCGAGCTTAACATGACGCTCGTGCGTTTGAGTGGGGCCAAGAGTTTGCGGGACCCTTTGGTCTCCCAACTCCTTGGTGAGTGGGTGGCCTCATCCCCTTTGGCCCGGGCCCGATGGTCCGAAGCCATGCAGGTTGGCTACCCCTCCCCTATTCGTACTAAGCAAGTGGAGGCGGTGAAGCAATATGCCTCCCACCTCTTCCCGGCCCCAGACCTCATCGGCCTCCTCATGGACTTGAACGTCCCCAAGCTCGGCTTCCGGCACGTGTCGGAGTACATGAGCCGCGGGGGGTCGGCCTACACGGCCGCAACGGGCCTCCCGTTCCCCCAGCCCATCCCCACTCGGGATACGTTCACGGACACGTGGAAGGAGTTGGTCACCCCCCTTGACCTACGACCACCCGTGTCCGTCCCCGATCCCCCCGCGAGTGGGCGCTCTTGGCCGCTACCCTCATGGGCCCGGTACTTCCAATCACGCCCGTCGCTAGTGGACACCATGGATTGGACAAGGCCCCTCACCTTCATTGTGCGTGGGGATGCGTACCCGTGCGCCGGTGGTAATTGGACCCAACTCTCCATTGGGCTCCTCAACCACGGCGCACGGGGCCGCACACCCGCGTACTTGTGGGTGATAGGGATGGCCGTGTGCGGGGACAAGGACATGGCGGCACTTGCAACGATATGGGCCGACAACTTGAAGGTTCGTGGCCCATTCGTTGTTTGTTAATATTTGCGTTTTTTGCGTTAATTTCTCGAGATTAATATCTTGTTTTTGGTTAATATTAACGCCGACTAAAAAATTAACTTAATATTAATCTCGAGAAATTAATGTAAATATTAATCCATGTCCTTTTTGTAGGTATTGCAGTCCATACAAGACTGCGAGAAGTTTCATTGGGTGTCGCGCTGGGTGCCAAGCAGGTTGGTCATCGGGAGAGACCAACCGTTCGTGCGGCGCCTGATCGGTGTGTTCACCTCGCCCATGGTGGGCTCAATTTATAATATGGGGGTGTGGGACAAGGTTGCGGCGGCATGGGTCAACGTGGCGACCCGGCGCACCTTGGCCCGTGAGGAGGCGGCCCGCCGCCGCTACAAGGAGACCGGACGTAGCTTCGAGAATGGGGGATGCATAGGGGATCCACACATTGTGGTTGACCGGTGCACGGTTTTCCTATGCATCCTCCATTGTTGCATGGCCATTGGCCGGCTCCAAGTGGCGTTCATGGAGACACGCCTCGTGGACCTCCCTAAGGAGAACACCGACGCCGTGCAACAGGCCCTCTACCGGGCCCGCATGGGTGTGAAATTGGGTGCGACGGGGGCACCCGACGGGGAGGAGGCCTGTGTGTTGTTCCTCGCGTGGGAGGAACTTGGTCCGTTGTTGGACTACGTCCCGGAGGATGGTGAATGGCAAGCCGTGGTGCCCATGCGTGACCTCCTCCGGGAGTTGTACACGGACAAGCTGCCCCGCGGGGACCTACGTGCGGCCGGGCTGGCACGCGCCTACCGTGCACATTGTTGCAAGGAGGCGTGTCAATCAAACTACCTCCTCTATTTGGAGGAGGATGTCACCCAGGCCGTGGCCAATGCACGCCGCTTGGGGGTTGGGTTTGGTGCCGTGTGCGCGGATGTCGTTGAGAGCCTCAACGCCAACCATAAGCGCGCATACAATGACCACTCGGGCCGGGGGGGGGGGGGGGGTGCCGGGGGCGACCCAAGTAGAGCGGGAGGGGGAGGTAGTTTCACAAGTGTGGGAGTGGTGGTTTTTAAAGTTTGACCTCCCGCTACGCAACTACGGGACCCCCCCTACCGCCCCATGCACCATGGCCAAACTCATGGCCACCCATAGCCCCCCCGCCCTCCACCCTTGCTTCCCCACCACTAGCTTTGTTTTCTCCTTGCCATGGACGCCTCGACCATGCAAAAGATGTTGGCCGACATGTTCAAAGCGAACAACGAAGCCTTGGTGTGTTTTGCTTGTGCACGCTTGCTTGCGTATACGAAATAATATTTGCGGCGACTTGTCTAATATTTCGAGATTAATGTTCATAGGCGCGGTCATTAATATCTAATATATCAATTAATTTTTTCCGGTCATTGACGTCGTGGTCAACGCGACAAATGCCAGGCCCCTTCGGGTGGCCTGGCGAGACGCTAAGGGCTCCCGGGAAGTACCCTTGGGGGCCCTCCATCGCATCGTGGCCCGGGATCCACCCCGGGCCTTGCTCTCTTGCGCAGTCTCCACGAATGGGAGACTTCGCGCGTCGTGAGCGGCGTATGGGTGGCGCCGCGCCACTTCCGGCCCAGGGAGTGGGCTCGCATGCAGGAGGTGGGGTATGCGGGGGGGGGGGGGGGTAAAGAGATGTGGGGGGGCATGGGAGGGGGCGGGGTGAGCGAGGGAGAGGAGGGGGGGGAGGGGGGGGGAGGCGTCCACCACCACCACCCCCCCACAGCGAAGCCCAACCCCCCCCAAACCCGCCCCCAAGAAACGAGAGTTTTCTCCCGAGTCGTCCGACGCAAGCGACGACGGGGCGATCCCCCGGCCCAAAAGGCTCAAACCCCCCCCCCCCCCCCCCCCACCACCACCACCGCACGGCCTACGAAGGCCGTCCCCGCCAACAAACCCACCAACCCCCCCAAGACCGCCAGCGCAACCACCCCACCCCACCAAGACTGACACCCCCAAGGGTGCCGAGAAGAAGGACGACCGTCCCGGGGATCCGATCATCGGGACGGTCGTCCACATACCCTACCCCAAAGGGGTAGAGAGGGGCATCGTCCGTGGTATCCACGGGCGGAAGTATGGTGCCGTTTGGGTGGAATATCCGGGCGGCACACCACCCTCTATGAGGTGAGCCGCTCCCTCCTCTTCCCCACCCCCGAGGAGGGCGAGCGGAACCTCGAAGAGGCCCAACCCCCCACCCCAACAAAGGAAGCGTCTCACCCCGAACGCAAACCCTACCACCGAACCCACTAACCCAACTAACCCCACTAACCCCACTAACCCCCCATCCGGACCCGCGAAGAAGTGGGACCCCACTACGGGGTCCCACGAGGTATGAGGGCCCGGATAGGGACCCAATGGGCCACAATGGCCATGGACAACAAACATAAACAAACACATGATGCATTAAATGTTGCGTTGTGCCATTGTTGGGAGGGTTAATATTTGGGGAGATGGGTTAATATTTGTGAGATTAATATTAATGCCGGCAACCCTTTAATTTTTAACTTTTCAAATATTAATGGAAAAATTAAAAACAAAAATTCAAGCCGAGAGCCATTCTAACGTTTTGAAACAACCACATGGGTAGGACCCCCACCAACCCCCGGGGGAAAATAACACCCAAGCCCGTAAGGCAACCCGTGGGGGTCATAATTTTCATGGCAAACCCCCTAACCCCCCCTAAAAAATTGAAACTTGAGATTAACGTGTTAATTTTTGGCCAAATATTAAAGATATTGACTTTAATCTAGGTCACTAGGGTATACCTATGCCCGATTGCATAGGTTGTGGAGTCACTTGGGTCACCTACAAGGTGGCCTTGTGGACAGGTAGGGACCACCAAGGGGGGCAGGGGGCAAGGGGTGGTCTTCGTGGGGCCCCATAGGAGGAAGCGGGCAAATCAGACTGCACAAGGAGGTGGGTATGCGGGGGGGGGGGGGGGTAAAGAGATGTGGGGGGGCATGGGAGGGGGCGGGGTGAGCGAGGGAGAGGAGGGGGGGAGGGGGGGGGAGGCGTCCACCACCACCACCCCCCACAGCGAAGCCCAACCCCCCCCAAACCCGCCCCCAAGAACGAGAGTTTTCTCCCGAGTCGTCCGACGCAAGCGACGACGGGGCGATCCCCCCGGCCCAAAAGGCTCAAACCCCCCCCCCCCCCCACCACCACCACCGCACGGCCTACGAAGGCCGTCCCCGCCAACAAACCCACCAACCCCCCCAAGACCGCCACCGCAACCACCTCACCCCACCAAGACTGACACCCCCAAGGGTGCCGAGAAGAAGGACGACCGTCCCGGGGATCCGATCATCGGGACGGTCGTCCACATACCCTACCCCAAAGGGGTAGAGAGGGGCACCGTCCGTGGTATCCACGGGCGGAAGTATGGTGCCGTTTGGGTGGAATATCCGGGCGGCACCACCCTCTATGAGGTGAGCCGCTCCCTCCTCTTCCCCACCCCGAGGAGGGCGAGCGGAACCTCGAAGAGGCCCAACCCCCCACCCCAACAAAGGAAGCGTCTCACCCCCGAACGCAAACCCTACCACCGAACCCACTAACCCAACTAACCCCACTAACCCCACTAACCCCCCATCCGGACCCGCGAAGAAGTGGGACCCCACTACGGGGTCCCACGAGGTATGAGGGCCCGGATAGGGACCCAATGGGCCACAATGGCCATGGACAACAAACATAAACAAACACATGATGCATTAAATGTTGCGTTGTGCCATTGTTGGGAGGGTTAATATTTGGGGAGATGGGTTAATATTTGTGAGATTAATATTAATGCCGGCAACCCTTTAATTTTTAACTTTTCAAATATTAATGGAAAAATTAAAAACAAAAATTCAAGCCGAGAGCCATTCTAACGTTTTGAAACAACCACATGGGTAGGACCCCCCACCAACCCCCGGGGGAAAATAACACCCAAGCCCGTAAGGCAACCCGTGGGGGTCATAATTTTCATGGCAAACCCCCTAACCCCCCCTAAAAAAATTGAAACTTGAGATTAACGTGTTAATTTTTGGCCAAATATTAAAGATATTGACTTTAATCTAGGTCACTAGGGTATACCTATGCCCGATTGCATAGGTTGTGGAGTCACTTGGGTCACCTACAAGGTGGCCTTGTGGACAGGTAGGGACCACCAAGGGGGGCAGGGGGCAAGGGGTGGTCTTCGTGGGGCCCCATAGGAGGAAGCGGGCAAATCAGACTGCACAAGGAGGTGGGGTATGCGGGGGGGGGGGGGTAAAGAGATGTGGGGGGGCATGGGAGGGGGCGGGGTGAGCGAGGGAGAGGAGGGGGGGGAGGGGGGGGGAGGCGTCCACCACCACCACCCCCCCACAGCGAAGCCCAACCCCCCCCAAACCCGCCCCCAAGAAACGAGAGTTTTCTCCCGAGTCGTCCGACGCAAGCGACGACGGGGCGATCCCCCGGCCCAAAAGGCTCAAACCCCCCCCCCCCCCCCACCACCACCACCGCACGGCCTACGAAGGCCGTCCCCGCCAACAAACCCACCAACCCCCCCAAGACCGCCACCGCAACCACCCCAGCCCACCAAGACTGACACCCCCAAGGGTGCCGAGAAGAAGGACGACCGTCCCGGGGATCCGATCATCGGGACGGTCGTCCACATACCCTACCCCAAAGGGGTAGAGAGGGGCACCGTCCGTGGTATCCACGGGCGGAAGTATGGTGCCGTTTGGGTGGAATATCCGGGCGGCACCACCCTCTATGAGGTGAGCCGCTCCCTCCTCTTCCCCACCCCCGAGGAGGGCGAGCGGAACCTCGAAGAGGCCCAACCCCCCACCCCAACAAAGGGAGCGTCTCACCCCCGAACGCAAACCCTACCACCGAACCCACTAACCCAACTAACCCCACTAACCCCACTAACCCCCCATCCGGACCCGCGAAGAAGTGGGACCCCACTACGGGGTCCCACGAGGTATGAGGGCCCGGATAGGGACCCAATGGGCCACAATGGCCATGGACAACAAACATAAACAAACACATGATGCATCAAATGTTGCGTTGTGCCATTGTTGGGAGGGTTAATATTTGGGGAAATGGGTTAATATTTGTGAGATTAATATTAATGCCGGCAACCCTTTAATTTTTAACTTTTCAAATATTAATGGAAAAATTAAAAACAAAAATTCAAGCCGAGAGCCATTCTAACGTTTTGAAACAACCACATGGGTAGGACCCCCCACCAACCCCCGGGGGAAAATAACACCCAAGCCCGTAAGGCAACCCGTGGGGGTCATAATTTTCATGGCAAACCCCCTAACCCCCCCTAAAAAAATTGAAACTTGAGATTAACGTGTTAATTTTTGGCCAAATATTAAAGATATTGACTTTAATCTAGGTCACTAGGGTATACCTATGCCCGATTGCATAGGTTGTGGAGTCACTTGGGTCACCTACAAGGTGGCCTTGTGGACAGGTAGGGACCACCAAGGGGGGCAGGGGGCAAGGGGTGGTCTTCGTGGGGCCCCATAGGAGGAAGCGGGCAAATCAGACTGCACATCCCCATGCCCATGTGCTATGGCACAGGTTGTGGAGTCACTTGGGCCATCTCTAGGGTGGCCTTCTGGACAAGTAGGGACCACCACCGGAGGGAGGAAGGAATGGTCTTGGTGGGGCCCCACAAGAGGGACCTGGCAATTGAGACCGCAGATCCCCATGCCCATGTGCTATGGCACAGATTGTGCAGTAACTCGGGGCACCTCCAAGGTGGCCTTGTGGAGAGCACCTCCAGGGTGGACTTTTGGAAAGGTAGCAAGCACCAAGAAATGGTCCTAGTGGTCCCCCACGGGAGGGAGCTAGCAATTCAAATTGCCAATCCATGCCATGCGCTATGGCAAAGGCTGTGGGTACACTTGGGTCACGGGTAGGGTGGCCTTGTGGACTGGGGTCCCGCTTTGGGTTCAACCCAGGAAGGTTCATTGTGCTTGTTCGACTAACATTGGCATCCTTCATTGCAGCCACCAATGCATTCAAGACCTTTTCTCCCCCATCATCCCACCATGCATTGTGCACAACGCGCACAGCTGCATGGAGGTGCCCTAGGTGGTCTTCGATACCTTTGGGCTAAAAGGGGTTGCAACGCATCAACAGGTGAGTGCAATCCTGCGTGGGCACACACACGCACTCTGCAAAATGCCGCCCTCATGTGCAGGCAGCCAGAAGGCTCTCCTCACTTGACGGCTCGTTGCGCTGCTCTTGCAGACCTTGGCACGCAATGGTCCAACCAACGACATGCCACGAAACGGGCAGCCTGCATCAACGCTTGGGGAAACTGTTGTTGCCTTGTCAGTTGGGCATGGGCATGTGGTGGGGGTCGCGCTGGCACTTTTGGGTGAGGTGCCTCACGCAATAACGAAATGCACTGCAAGCGAGTTGCACATGTGCTTGAGGCATCACTGCTAGAGGGTGGTGCCTCGGCTTCACTAGACACCTTGTGAGGGGGCATCACCTCACTAACAATTGGTTTAGGCCCACCTGTTGCTTGAGGCCACACGCATGGGGACACCACCATCCCAATTGTTTTGATGGGCAAAGTGTAAAAAGGCTCCACAACAGGGCTGCAATATTGAGTACCTCCTGTCCAAAAAGGACGGTCATCCACTTTTCGCAATGCACACACCAAAAAGCACTTGATCTACAACATCTCACAGGCCTTCGCACTAGTTAGCCACACCCCCTTGCCCCTATGCGGCCACCAGCAACACCAACTTGGCGTGCCCTTACACGATGCCACAATGCATAGGCGGTCTTGGGGCACTTGACTCCTGGATCCCGATCCTCAGGGCAACACCACGCTCCCTCCGCATCAGTCGGCAGAATGGTCGATCCCGATCCTCAGGGCAACACCACACTCCCTTCGGATCAGTCGGCACAATGCTTGGACACCGTCCTCATGAACCACATCCGGGTCATGGGTCGCAATGCATTCTTTCAACTTATGCCAAAATGGTGCCTCCACTTGAGGGGTGGCTTGCCATCCCAACTATCCATTAGCCGACATCAAGCTAAATTTCATTGTGGCTTTTTCCAATACATTTTCCGCGGGCCACTCAAGATTTCGGTCCATTGCGAGCGTGTTGGACAACAACAATTCAGTGTCTTGGGGCTTGCCTGGGTTTGCACCGTCCAAGAGTGAGTGCACTACGGGGCTCATACAGCTCACGGGGATAGTCAAGTGCAGGGCCTTGGTGGTCGAAGTGGAAGGTGAGCTTGTCCTAAGGCTCATGAGTCGGCCCACTAGATGCCGTTGTGGGAGAGTTTGGGTCAAAAGCGCTATGGCTCTGAACACAAATAAATCATTGTGGCTCATGGACACACAGGCATGTGAAGGGGGGTTCGTGTCACAAGCACTGGCGCCATGACAACAAGTAGACTGTTGTGTCTCACTGCCACACAAAGAGGCACACTGCGGTTTCGGTCACATGCGCAACGGCTGGGACCACAAAAAGTTTGCTGTGGCTCCAGGGCACACAACGATGTTGGGGGGGGTTAGGCTCATAAGTGCAAGGGCTTCGACCACAAATCAAGTGCTGTAGCTCAAGGCAAAAAGAGATGAGGGGGGCTCCAAGTTGGATGCGCTAGGGTGGCAACTACAAAGGAACCATTGAAGCTCACAGGCACAAGAATGGTGATACATGTCTGGGAGTATGAGTTACAGCTGCAGTGACATTCGACACCTTGTACACCAAGTAACATATCAGCCTCCAGACATGGTTTCACGAGCTGCAAAAAGAGTGCACAGCTCCTACCATGTGTTAGAAATCACCGTTGGCCTTGGAGACATGGTTTGAGGCGTGGTTACGACATCCACCACTTCCTAAAGAGTGTTTCATATCGCAGCTAGCCCTGGAGTCATGGTTTCGGGGGTTGCGGTGATATCCCACATCCCCGACATTGTGCTACAGATCACCGCTCACCACAGGGAGATGGTTTGAAAGGCTCTGGTATCATCCCACATCTTGTACACCACGTTATATATCACCGCTGGTCACGTAGACATCGCTTGCGGGGGTGCAGGGATATCCGATATCTTGTACACGATGTTACATATCACCACTGATCATGTAGACATGATTTCGGGGGCTGCGGTAATATTCATACTTTGGACACCATGTTCAATATCACCGGTGGCCGTGGAGATACAGTGTCAAGAGCGGCGGTGATAGCCCGCACCTTGTCCACCATGTTACATATCACCACTTGTCACGTACACACGGTTTTACGGGCTGCCGACATACCCCATACCTTGTCCACCATGTTGGATATCACGGGACGTCATGTAGACATGGTTTCAGGGGCTGCGGTGATATCCCATGCCTTGTACAGCATGTCACATGTCACCGGTGGCCGTGGGGACATCTTAGGAGGCCCATAGTGCCCCCTTTTCGTTTTTTCAAAAAAAAAATTCATGTCCTGCACAGAGCCTAGCCTCTGTGCTGCATAGCCAAGCGTAACGGAGGGGTGGTTCCCAGCCTGGGTGTATGCGGAGGAGGAACGACACGCAATTTAGGGGTGCGAAGCAGCCAAAAGGCACCATTTTGGGCCCCCACAGCATGCAAGCGCAGCCACTGTTTTTTTCCAATTATGGAGGTCTGAAATGCCGAAAACGGACCAGTCGCACCATAAAACTATGTTTCACAGTCGGATATCACAAATGGAGCACGTAGGTGGCAACGGCATGTGCTGCGGTTCTTCTAGCACCCGTGGTACTGTAACGGCAATCATGACCTTACATGCACCGCCGGTGAAGAAGGTGCCCCCTATCACAACAGAGAACACCACCTGTACAAAAGGAGGGTGCAAGGCAGCATTTCTGAAAGGCTATGCTCTGCAGAGCCCAGATACATGAAATTCACTAAAAACAGGGGTAATAGTACAAGGTGGTACACCAACACAACAGTGTACAGGCAAACAGGTAGTAACAGGGCGTTAAATAGGGAATTCCTAATGGCTGGGCTCTGCAGAGCCCAGCTCAATACAAACATCACAAAGCACCCATGAATTACGCTATTGATAAACAAGCCAGACCACCGGTGTAGTAATGGCTACAATAGGCATCGGACTATACCCCCCCCCCCCGCCCCCCCCCCGCGAAAAAAATCTCAGCCCAATAAGCGATAGACCACTAGAGCACCAATCATACACAAGGCATGGAAGCTGTACACACTAGTTGACGAGTCTAAGGCAGGAACACACACAAAACAAGGCACAGAAGTTGTAAAAACCGTTATGTGCGCCGTAGGAGGTCCGCCAGAACAACAAAATTGCATGCTGTATTGACTACAGACCGATGTGTCCCCAGATGTGGTTCACAAGCACCTACTAACACCTGGCCACACAAAGACTGTTCCCCCTTCTAAGTTCCGAGCAAATGTTGAACTATCGATAAATGGTTGACACCAACAAAAACTTGCCACCAATCGCATCAAAAAATTAAGCATCGCACAGTAGACAGTGCCAGGCCACTGTCCAACATACGCACCGTCAACCGCTGGAGAAATGAAAAGACACAGGCCCAACAGATGAATGCAATTGAGCATACATGACAGCGAGGAATAAAACGTGGCTCAGCGATAAAAAGCAAACCTGTGCCCAAACTACTGACTTGAAATTGGACTCAGGGCGTACCCGGTAAACTCGCAATGACAGACACGTTCAGCTGAGCTGTGCAGTGCCCAGGCACGGGCAGCAGAACATGTCAGGGCCAAATCAGGTTTACAAAAGGCATCTGGATTTTGCAGGGCATGGACTGGTAAAAAAATAGCAAGAATTAAATGATCTGGGGCTCATACACACAAACCTGGCACCGTATATGGACCACAATTGTGAGAAAACTCGACAGTTGGCACACTGTGTCAACGAGGGACGTACCAAAAGAAATGCTAGAGCTCAATGTTGTGCTGATACAACCAAATTCACACAGGGACACAGGAACACTGTTGAGATGAAAGCAGCACTGCGTACCACCAGGAGGCATGCAAATTGGCCTGAAACAACATGCTGGGCTCTGCAGAGCCGAGCAGTATAAAATTGTTCATATTCGGGGGCAAATCAACCAAATCTGGCAAGCTGGGCTCTGCAGAGCCCAGCTCAGTGCAAATGAAAAAAATTAGCGTCAAATTCAGCCACAAACACGTACAGCGTCAAACAGGCACATCATTCACTGTCCCACAACCATTTGGGACTACACAGGACAGGCCAAGTCACATCAGGCGCTCACAAAACACACAGTAACACGGACACGTATGTGGTTGTATGTCCGGTATGGTCCAGCGACAGTCATGATCCAGCGGTATGTGGGGCCTCTAGTCACTTGCCGTTGCTCTTGCCGTTGCACTTGGACAAGCCAACCCGGACACCACGTTGCAAGGTGGCGTGAAGGCCCTCAACTGCCCTTTTTTTCTGCGATGGGGACGCCCCAGCGGCTGCCGTTGCCAACTTATCCTCCTCTTCTTTCCTCTTACGATTTGCTCGTTCGTCCTCTCTTGCCTTTTTCTCCTTCTCCTTCTCCTCCTTCTTACGTTGCTTCTCCCGTGCCTCCTCTTGCTTCCGCGACTTGCACTCCGCCTTCCCATGCTCGCTGTGCCGCTGCTTTTCGGTGTTTCTCCCCTTCGGCTTGGGAGTTTGCGGATTCGGCACCTCCTCGACTTCTGACTCACTCGTGTCCGCGTCTGCTGCCTGGTCAGGGGACTCCTGCCGGAATAGCGGCTGCCCGGTGCTTGCCCAGTGCGTGACACTCCGCCACTCAACATCCGCCTCCGTGTCCCCTTTCCGGACAGTCTGTACGTGGACTTCCGTGCCTCGCCGTAGGTGACTAGCGTATTTGAGGTAGGGACGGTAAGTTGAGGTGTGTGTGCGCCAGGGCGTGCGTAATTTGTACTTCCGTGCCCTTCCGTTTGTCTCCATGGTCTTCCAGTATGAAGTGTACCATCCATGGGCTGTGGGGTTGGAGGTTACCGTCTTTGTCGTGCAACGGCGGGTGTATTTGGCGTCCAGCCTGCTGCACTTTGTTGGCGTTGTGGTGGGCGCGTTGCTCGACAAGGACGTTTGGTGTCCAGTCCTGCGGGGCACCCTCCCTGTGCGCCATGGCTTGGGCCGCCTTGGCGAGTGCCGTGACGGTAGGGGGCAGTGGGGGTTCAGCGACTTGGGGCACCATGCCGGTGTCTGTTGGGAAGTTCCAGTATATTGTGAACATCCCCGGCTGGTGGGCGTTGTGGGTGTCCCGGAGGGTCAAAGAGAGCGCCTCTTTGATTTGGGTTACCGCCTCTGGATGTATGGCAGTGGGGTAGTGCCAGAGGGTGTGCTTGGTGGCGTCCCGCTGTGTCCGGGCGGTACGTCCCGCGGGTTCCATTGTCTGCGGCGTGAGGGTGTCGTCAAGGGCGACTTCGTCGAGGCGGTTGGCTTCAGCGGCCCACCTTGTCTGCCATTCCGTCAGTGAGGGGTCGTCCTCGGCGCAGTCTAGGGTGTAGTGGATAGCTAACCACTCCGGGTCGGGGTCGACGGTAATGTCGGTACCCGTTGTTGCGTTTATCCAGATCACTTGTGTGGGTCTCGCCTGGGGCGTCTGGTTGTCGTCGCCCAGGGCTGTGCCTTTCATGGCTGCCGTGCCCTGGGTGGTTAGAAAGAGGTGCATGGCCTGCGTTAGCTGTACTTGGTGTGGAGTAAGGAGGCGCATGGATACCATCGTTGCCATCCTTGGGAGGATTTTCTTCCAATCGATGGTGACTGTTGGTAGTCGCCTTGTCGTTGCCGTGCTCCTTGTGTGGTTCCCCCCTCGGGGTAGTTGGTAGTTGTCTGGAACGTGACGCAGGGTGAGAGGCTTGTCGAGTTGTTGGAGGCGTTGGGGGGTTCGGCCCTTTTGTGGGCTGCTGGGGTGTGCCCTTGTTGGGGGGGGCCGTGTTCGTGTTGCGTGGGCGTTTGGGGTTTCGTAGGACTGGGGGGTATGTGTGGCTCCGGTATCGGTTGTGGCATTGTAGGCCGAAGGCTGGTGATGTTGTGTGCTCCGGTGGCTGCGTCTTCGTGCAGGTAGAACTCCAGCGCTGGTGGCCCAATAGGGTGCCACTCGCGTGGGTCATCGTGCGGGGTGTGGAGGTGGATGCTTTGTTGAGTGGACCAGCTGTGCTGGGCCAGGATGGCAGTCGTGATGGCGGGGTTGCTGTTGTCTCCAAACGGGTGGCCGGGTGTGGAGCAGTCTTCGAGCGTGGTGCGAACGGTCATGGCTAGTGCTCCGATGTCTCCATCCGGCAGTACGTCGTCCCATGTTGTGCGGGACGTGGCACCCGGTGGGCCCGTGTGTCCCTCCAGGACCTCCGTTTTGTACTTGGTCCAGTCTTGTAGCATGCGTTCCACGTACGCAGCCTCCGTGTACGGCTGGATACTGTGCTCCGCTAGGGTGCGGGCATGGGCCAGCTGTCGGTACAGGGTCCAGTGTCGGGGGGCTGGTCTCGGTTGGGGGGTCGCGGCAGGCTCGGGCGTAGGCTCCTTCTTCTCGGTTTCCCTGTGTCCGTGCCGGGTGGCGTGTACTAGGGTGTACTCGTCATCTTCTCGCCCGGGCTTCCATTCCAAGTGGGCCTCCCCCGTGGACGCAGTGGTCGGTCGGCATGTCGCGGTGCGTGCGTAGGTGGGCCCTGTCTTGTCATGCACGACGATGGTGTGGCCCAGTGTCCAACTGTGTAGGGTGAGGACGAGAGCCGCCGTTGTTTCCTCGAGGGTTGCTGGCGGTGGGGCGTCGGATTCCTGAATGAAGGCCAGGGCTTCTTTCGCGTGTGGGGCTCCCGTGAGGTTCGTCCACGCTCCAGTTTTGGTCTCCCGTCCCTGCACCACCACTCCTTCCGGTGATTGTTGCTCGGCGTTTTGCATGTCCCTCCGCAGCTCCTGGATGTATGCCCCTGGGTCTCGGTTGCTGCCTGTGTGCGTTATCCGTTGATCCGTTTCGTTGAGTGCCCGGTATAGGCTCCATGTGGGTCGTTGGTGCGCGTCGGCCGCCACCTGCAGCACGCGTTAGATGCTGTCCTGCAGTGGGTCGTTGTCCAGGTCCATGGGGTCGTGGTTGGCAGAGACGTCGAGGCCATTGGGCAGTGACTCCAGGGGTGGGTCATAGGCCTCAGGAGGGGCGGATAGTTGGGAGTGGGTTTCCATCGCGGTGCCGGATGTGCCACTGGACACGGATAGTTGTGCTTCGTGTGCGTGGTCCTCTGGCGCGCTTGGCTGTGTTATCTCCGCGACCATGGTCTCCGTTTGTGGTTCCGGTCCCGGGGAGTTGTCCCGGTTGTCGTGGTGCGGCGCCTTCGGTCAGGCGTGCCGCAGTGGTCCGTGTCTTGGGCGCTGTACTCCGTGCGGTCGGGGCTCGGTGTACGCCTCCTCGGCGTGGCGTTTGCGGATAGGTCCATGGTTCGGTCGCTGTAGTCGGTGTGCTGTGACAGGTTCGGGTTCTGTTCCGGGTCGTAGACGCCGCCCCGCGTTATGTGGCTGTAGTTTGTGTTTTGGCTATACTCCGTGCGGTCCTGGCTCGGGGTACGCTGGCGTGTTACGGTACTTGCGGTTCGGCTTGTGGCGCTGTAGTCGGTACGTTGTGATCGGGTTTGGTCTGGTTCCGGTTCCAGTTGGCGTCGTGTCGCTCCCCCCCTCATCGTCCCCCCCCCCAGGGGCCTGGTTGTGCCGGCAGTGCCGGGGTCATAGTTCGTGTGGTCATGGGTCGTTGGCTCCTGGTGTTCGCTGTGTACCGAGTTGGTGGGACGTGGGGGTGGTGTGCCTGGTGCGTGCTTCCGGCTTCCGGGGCCGCCGAGACCGTCGGGGCCGGCCGGGCGTTGTGTCCCCCTTTGGGTTGTTGTAGATGGCGTGCTCGGCGTTGCGGGTTCCCCCTGGGCGTCGCCGTTGTGGTGCTCCTGCTCCATCGTGTCCTGTGTTTGTATTGCGTGTGTGGTCTTTCTTGCGCGCCACGTATGTGGGTGTGGAGGCATCGCCTGTACGTGCACCGCATACTGTACCGCTGCGTGTTGTCTCATGTGTGTGTGCACCATACGGGATCGGTAAGTGGCATACCTCTTGTCCTTGGTGTCGGCGTTTCCTGGATTCTGTTTGCCCGCTGTATTGCACGGCACAAATGGCGCTCTTTATCGTCGGTCAGCAGCAGCCATGTGGAGGAGCTGCGGCACATAGAGGGTAGGGTCATGTCGTGTTGGGTTGCGGCATTGTGTTTGTGGTTTGTGGCGTGGCGTCGCGTAGTCGTGTTGTCATGTTGTGCTGCGTTGGCTGGCGTTGGGTTCTGTGGCGTCGCGTGGTTGTGGCGCTGCGTCGTGTCGCAGCGTGTGCTGTGTTGTTTCGTTGTGTGGTGTTAGGTGGTGTCTTGTGGTGCCGGGCGCTGGCTGTGCCATGCCGCGTTTTATGTTGTTTTGTGTTGTTGGTTGCGTTGCGCAGCATTGCGCTGTGTTGTGTGGTGTCATGTAGCTGCCGTTGGGCTGTGGTGTCGCGTGTTGCGTGCCGTTGTTGTGTAACGCCGGTTGTTGTCGTGTGCCGCCTTGTGGTACGTTACTGTGTGTTGCCGTGGTATTGTGTGGCACGTGGCAGTGTGTTGCGCTGTGTTGGGTCGTGTCGTGGTGGTGGTATATGGTTGCGCTTGGCTGTCGTTGGCGGTGGTGTTTACGTTGTGTGTAGTGGTGTGCGGTTGTAGTGTGTTGTGGCGTGTCGTGTTTTGTGTTGGTACCACGTGGGTTCCCCGGGTTGCGCCCACCTTTGCGTTGCTTTGTTGTGCTGTGTGTCGTTGTGTGCGTGTATTGGGTTGTGTGTTTCGTGGTGTCCGTTTTTGCGTGTCGCGTCGGGGTTGGTTTGGTGTTGAGTTTCGTCATGTCGTGTTATGTGTCGTGGCGCATCTTGTGTCGTGGCGTGTTGTGTTGTCGTGTTGTGTTTTGGTGCGTCGGGTCGGACGTTGGTGTGTGGCGTCGGGCGGTGTTGTGCGTTGTTGCTTGTCGGTTTGTCGCGTTGTATAGCATGTTGCGTTGCGCACCGTTGCTAAGTCGTTGGTTGTGGGTTAGTTTTTCTTGTTGTCGGGTTTGTTGTTGTCTGTTATGTCTCGGCGTTGTGCGGTGTTGTGGTTTTATTTTGTTGGTTGTGACCCATTGTTGTGCCATGTAGCTCCGTTGGGTTATGTCGTGTTGCGTGGTTTGGTGTGGGTCTCCCGTGGTTTTGTGGTGGCGTTGTTTGTGGTTTGTGGCGTGGCGTCGCGTAGTTGTGTTGTCATGTTGTGCCGCGTTGGCTGGCGTTGGGTTGTGTGGCGTCGCGTGGTTGTGGCGTTGCGTCGTGTCGCAGCGTGTGCTGTGTTGTTTCGTTGTGTGGCGTTAGGTGTTGTGGTTTTGTTTTGTTGGTTGTGTTGTGTTGTGTGGTTTGGTGTGGTTCTCCCGTGGTTTTGTGGTGGCGTGCTCGTTGCGGTGTTGTGTTGTGCCGTGTTGTGTTGTTGTGAGCGGTGTTGTGCGGCGTTGGGGTATGTGTTGTGTCTCGGTACGCGGTTTTGTTGCGTTGTTGTGTGGCGTTGTACGGTTGTGTGAGTCGTTTGTGTGTGTTTGTGACATACAGCGTTATGTCATGTCTTGTTGCCGTGTGTTGTTTAACGGCTTGGTATGCCGTTGTTTCTCCGTCATGTTCGGCGTTTGCTCCATCCCGTGGTGCCGTTCACATCCGTTTGCTCCGCGGGGCGTGGCATACCACTTGGTAAAATAGCCATGGACATGGAAGTGAGAGGTTGCACCGGTAGCTAACGTGTCATACTTTACACTTGGCGACTTCACTCTTTGATTTTTGGTGGCACCCAAGAGTAAGCGCTTTTATGTGTGGTTGTTTGGTGTTTGTTTGCCTTGTGCTTCCTTGTCGCTCCCGTAGCGTAGCCTTGACTTCGTCCCTTTGTCTTTTTCCGCGTTGGTGTCGTGCTTCTTTGGTGTTGTGTCGTTGCCGTGTGCTGTTTAGCGGCATGTCCGGTGCTTGCTCCGCTCCGTGGTGTTGGTCACGTCGTTTTGCTCCGTGTTCAAGGTAGGCACCATGTGGCATAAATAGACAAGGGGATGAGAGGTTTCATCGGTTGTTAGCGTGCTATGCTTTATATTCGGTGACTCCACTCTTTGGTTTTGGCGGCGCCCAAGAGCAAGCGCTTTTACTTGTGATTGTGTGGCGTTCGTTTACCATGTTTATCCTTGCCGCACCGTAGCCCAGTCTTGAGTTCGTCTTTATATTCGGTGACTCCATTCTTTGGTTTTGGCGGCGCCCAAGAGCAAGCGCTTTTACTTGTGTTTGTTTTGGCGTTTGTTTACCATGTTTATCCTTGCCGCACCCGTAGCATAGTCATGAGTTCGTCACTTTGTCTTTCTCCGCATTGTCCTTGTGCTGCTTTGGTGTTGTGGTTGCTTGGGGCGCGGCCTTCTCTTGGCGGCTCCATACCTCGCCGCGTCGGAACATACTTTTTGTCTTCTTGGTCGTTGTTCTTCGTGTCCACGCTCCATTGGACTAGTCCTACAACATGCACTTTGCTAGTTGTTTTGGGGCACGCATGGGTTGCACTGTCTTGTCTGGTTCTCCCCTCTGTTCTCGTCGTGGTCTGGTTGTATGGATTTCTCTGCTGACCTCGCCAACCAGCGGCGCAAAAATTCATGGGGGGGATTTGAGGTAAGTAAAAACGATTTCTGTGTTTATTTTTTCTTTTGGTGCGTCTTTTTCTTCGTTCCAATTTATTCTTTCCACGCTGTCCAGCGACACGCAAAAGTCGCGGTACATGGCCGGCTTGGAAATCCATGATTCGGCACCACTGTGGCAAGTGGCAGAGAAAGGCAAACCCTTTCCCATGAAAATCCTCAATGTCCATAGAACCCTGGGTACAGAGATTACCAAGAGCCGTGTGGTCCCCGCAGCTGCTGGCGTTACTGGTGACTTCAAGACAGTGAAACAGCAGGATCCATTGCTGGCAAGTCAAACTATCACAATTAAGGCGACCCAAATAGCAGCTTTGGTGCACGAACCCCCGAGGCGGTTCTTGGAGATCGACAAGAACCTGATTGTCATCAAAGGCGACAGATTTGAACATCTTGATCCTGAGGCTATGTGCCCAGCCTAGCTGTATGAAGAAATGGCGTGTGCTGATACACTTATGTGCGGTTCCCAAACTGTTGTTGACAACATGTACAACGTTTTGGACACGGAAACAGAGAGGGGTCTCAACGATGATTTCAACGCGCCGCGCATGGGTAACATGTTGCGTATTTCCATCTTCAGTTGGCGAACCAAACCAAAGGCAACAGGGGATGCTACATTGTTCGACGTTACCTGGTTGCTGATTTCGTCACGGGATAGCTGGATGAGAAAGGTATAATTTCGTCATTACGTCCTCTCTTTGCGCAAGGTCTCGCGCAACAAGTCCTCTCTCTTTGCAGATTCCGAATTATCTGACGTTTCGACCTACTCAAGTACAGGAGATGGTTGACACTGAATTTGGCGGCCCACTGCCGATAACGCATGTTATGTGGTATTTCGATACTCACCTCCATTACCTGAAGGAGACTAAGGGCTTCAAGCCTTCTTTTGTGTTCATTGATCATCAGCCAGACCTGGTGTGCAAGATTGCTGCCATAGAGCCGGATTCTCGCATGTACCTTCTTGGTTTCACCACCAACAGTCTCTCCGATTGGGTCAACAGAGTGCAGAATCAGCTGAACCATGTCTTGACACAAGGGTCGAAACTGGAGGAGTCTGGTGATTGGGACCAGCAAGCCAACTAGACAAACCGTGGTATTCCCCTTTGGGTTCGGGATGAAAAGTAAGGTTCTGATGCGTGCGGGCTGAAGGAGGAAGAGATTGTTCAGAAGGGTCAAGCTGCAGAAGCACAGGCCCCTGCAGCAAAGCGGAAGTCAACTGGTGAGGAACCTGCCCCCAAGAAGAAGAAGACTATTCCCTAGTGCCCCGGGGGTAACGCGGGGACACACAGTGCAAAAAAGAAGAAGAAGACTGCTCCCAAGCCTCAGGCACCGAAATTGGGTACCGGTGAGCATACCGACGAGAGCGATGAAGATGAGGAGGAGGAGAGCGAGGAAGAAGAGGAGGAGGAACCGCGGGTCTCCCAAGGCAAGACAACGAAGAAAGCCGCAAGGAAACCGAGGCCCGAGGAAACCGGGGCCAGAGCTCCATTCAAGCAAGCAGCTCGTCAGTCTCAACCGAGGGACCAGCTTGCAAAGCCACCTCCAAAGGGTAAGACGTCCGTTGCTAAGTCTATGGTGCTAAGATGCAAACTGTTCCGAAGAAAAAGTAATTTCTTTGTTTGTTCTGATATATTATGCGCGAGGGCTCGCGCTATGCATTCCTCTTCGACAAGCTTTTTGCTGTCACCTTGTGCGGCATATTTTTCGGTGTGATGCATTTAATGCGGTATTGTGTTAATGTTTGCGCGAGGCCTCGCGCAAAGAAGCGTGCCAAAAAATGCTTCTTGGGGTGCTGCATTTAACATGCGGTTCAAAAAATGGTTCTAGAAAGGATTGCAAGCTAATGGGTATTTTCACATGAAAGCATAAATAGTAGAAGAAAGAAAAAGCCATGGTTTTCCAAAAAAAGCAGTGCATTTTTAGGGAGATAAATTATTTTCCGGGGCAGTCGGTTTTCTTGAAAATAAATCAAAATGGTCGAATTAATTGATTTTTGCTTGATTTTTTGTCTCTGTGATTTCGGGTCCCCCACAAAAACTATTTTTTCGGAGTGCCGCAGACAGGCAGTTTCGGGCAGATTTTGACCCTGCCCCGTTTTTACCGCGCCGTCATCACTGCCATTACCTGATTATACGTCAGACTGATAAACTTAGCTGGGGCAGTGTATCTTATTCATACGCAGCGAAGCGGCAGCGAAGCACACAGGGCCCCCTTGCCTGACGTACCCTGCCCCTCCTCGGCACCTTGCCTTTAATAGAGCGCACTTCGGCCACGTCATGGCGTACTGACCCCCAGACACTACCTGTCCGACACCTGCAAAAAAAGCCAGCCCCCCCACGGCCCACGAACACTGGTCACATTGGTCGCCAAGACCGGCCCATACCTCATGCGCCTCCCTTACTGTTGGTGGCCCGGACATCACCCCGAATCCTTCCTGCCATCTCCTCTGTGGAATCCAGCCACTCCCCCATACCATATGCCTTCAACAGTTCAAACACTTGCCCACCGCACACATCCGCGACTTCGAGTGGATTCCCCTCCACCTGGGTTTCCACCTGCTCCAAAGCTCCCCCTCCTCCAAGAGCGGGGTAGCCATTCTGGTGCACACATCTATCCCCCCCACACCCCCCCCTCTGCGTCCACATCCCAAGGGTACTCATCTCTGTTGAACTCCATCTGCACCTCAATCCTCTGGTACCACCCATGCACCTCGCCTCAATCTATGGCCCCCGGACCGTAAAGGAGAAACACGTGTGTGAGCCATACCTACACGCCATGACCTGTAACTCCTACCTCATCATGGGTGACTATATTGGCACCACACACGTGTCCCACACAACTACCCTGCGTGCAAATGTCTGGCCCTGGCTGGCTGCAAAGCAGAAAGCGGGTTTACTGGTCGACCTGCTACTACCCTGCTACACGGACAACATCCCTTACACCATAGTGCGACGTTTTGCCGGAACAAAAAGTTACATTGACCGTGCACACGGCACACGATTGTACAGTAAACTGGTTCGAGGCGTCGTCTGCGCAAGTAATTGACTTTTCATCCGTCCATGGTGCCTCTGACCGTAATCACATGGCTATCGCAAACATCCTGTGGATTGCACCACGCCTCCCTGAGACACGCTGTGCGGAACGGAACAGAGGAGATGTCGAGCTCTGCCGGACTCTCGTCTCCCGTGCATTGCAGGACTTTGAGATCCCTCAATTTTTTCAGGAACTCGAGGGGTGCTACAGCAAGATCACGAGGTGTATGCTGGCTGCAATGCGCCAGGTTAATGCCATCCGCCCCCCGACTACACACCCCACACCAGACGTCTCTGAGTGGTACCAGTCAGTCAAACAGCTTGCGCGCCAGGCGAAGAGAGGCTGATAAAAGTTTCTTCAACGTGTCAAAAAAACACTCCCCACGCCCCTCCCCGTGCCTACACGGAACATACAGAGGATCCTCCAGAGGAGCTCCCCCGGGTCCAGATCAACTGCTGATTACACACAATGGTCAGCACACTCCCCGATGTACCCCCCCCATCCCTGAACTGCGCTCCCTGCCATTGCGCGGGCTCTACCGCCTATCTCTCAACCCTCCTTCCCGAGACTCCCATAGTCCTTTACCTCACCACTGCTTCCATGTTTCACAAAATGCAAATGAATTTCGTGAGCACACCCCTTGGCAACCCTTGCAATAGAACCCGAACACCTAATCAATAAACTCTAATGTACTCAACCAATGAAGTCCCAATAGTTGATTGCCCAATTTGGTTGAATGTACCCAGATCAATACATGGACATGATCATGGAGAGGGAAACAAATAAGACAATGTTGGGCATAGGGAGGGGAAGAAGCAGAAGTATAAGTGAACGCTCGTCTTCAGCAGGTTCACCACATCAGCTGCATTGTAAGGACCATCGGATAGTACACCCCATGCGCAATTCAACGGGACAGGCAAGTGAATACAGCCCAGGCTGATCAGGTCGGGGCGGCGGCCATAGTACAGTGCCGACAGGCAGCGCGATGCATCACCATCCATGTGCGTGTCGTCCGAGTCTTCGTTTGGGTCCTCTAGCAAATTCACCAACCACCACAAAATAGCAAGACCCAGCCACAGACCTTCAGTGAACGACTTTTGTGTGAGGAAGTGCGGCACTGCAGGGCCCAGCCCATGGGTCTTCACCAGCAACAAGGTTGACTGCTCAAACAAATATGGCTCTTCTCGGCGCCCTAGGTGGTACACAGCCATGCGCAAAGCCGTTGGGTACAAATCTGCCAATTGCGACCGCAAGTGTTGTTCCACAGCGACCAAATCCCCATGGTGTCCATGAAAGGCGCCAAGTACCCCTTGAGACAGCACACGCACGATCTGCGCACCAGGGATCCACCCTCCACGCCGCGGGACTTCAACAATGACGAGATTGTACTTAAGTATCTTGATCTCATTTGGGACTGCGGTCACCGATCCATCGTACGCCCAAATTTCTCTAGATTCTGACCCCTGGCCAACATTGACCTTTGCCACCTCGCCACCACACACCTCAACAGCTGGGTTCAACACTGGTCTCACGAGCAGTCTGCGATGGGCTTCGACATCTTCTCGATCGCTGACCCACAGACCTGCCTTCAACAGCGCCTGGAGCGGTGGCCAGGGCGTGCTCTCGCTGTAGTCCCAGCTCCCTTGCCATGCACCAAAATTCGCCAGACGGTGACTAAACTTCTTTGAGATGCGAGCCACTTCAGTCTTTGTGCCTGTGTGTACAGGAGCCATAGAGGAGGGCAGGAGGGCAGCGATCCACCAAGTCACAGCGATCCGGCAAAGCGTAAATTTGCATTTTGTTGGATCCCGGGCTCTGCAGAGCCCAGTACTGTCAAATTGGTAACATGAAGGCTGAAATTGGTCACTGTGGTTCATCTGGGCTCTGCAGAGCCCAGCATGACTAAACTGGCAATTTAAGGGGTGGCCCGGGGGGGGGGGGGTTCGTGGGACATCAATAGGCCATGCCTCAGTGGTCAACAGGTCCAGCGTCAAGGAAGCTTCAACAAGTCCAGCGTCTCTGTACATGCAGTCGATTGGCATCCCAGGGGATCCTGGGCTGTGCAGAGCCCAGAACTCTCTAAATGGTAATATGGCGTCTGAAATTCGGTCAACTCCCTCCAACTGGGCTCTGCAGCGCCTAGCATGAAGAAGATGGTGAATTAGGGGGTGTCCCGGGGGGGGGGGGGGGCTTGGACATCATTAGGCAAGAGTGCACCGGTAATCGGGAGTGTAGTTGCGGAAGTTCGGACAATCCAATAGATCCAACGTCTGTGTACATGCAGTCAATTGGCAGCCCAGGGGATCCTGGGCTCTGCAGAGCCCAGAACTCTCCAGATGGTAATATGGCGTCTGAAATTGGTCAACTCCCTCCATGTGGGCTCCGCAGAGCCCTGCATGACCAAAATGGTGAATTAGGGGGTGTCCCGGGGGGGGGGGGGGTTGGGCATCATTAGGCAACAGTGCAACGGTAATCGGGAGTGAAGTTGCGGAAGTTCGGACAATCCAACAGATCAAGCGTCTCTGTACATGCAGTCAATTGGTATCCCGGGGGATCCTGGGCTCTGCAGAGCCCAGAACTCTCCAGATGGTAATATGGCGTCTGAAATTGGTCAACTCCCTCCATCTGGGCTCTGCAGAGCCTAGCATGACCGAAATGGTGAAATAGGGGTTCTCCCGGGGGGGGGGGGGGGCTTGGACGTCATTAGGCAAGAGTGCACCGGTCATCATGAGTGAAGTTGCGGAAGTTCGAACAATCCAACAGATCCAGCGTCTCTTTGCAAGCTTGCATGCAGTCAATTGGCAACCCAGGGGATTCTGGGCTCTGCAAAGCCCAGCAGACCCAAACTGACACACTGAAATCGGTCATTACACTTCATCCAGGCTCCCTGTCGCAGCGGCCCAATCACAACAAAAGGCAGGGGCTTACAAAGCAACAGCATACGTCGTGAAGGGTGGATGCGCTCAACTAGCATGTCGGGATGACCAAAGTGATACCACCACAATTCCCCAGCGCAGAGCTCCTTTGCCAGCTTCTGGAAGCCCGGTACCGTACTCTTCGGCGAGGCCATGTAGTTGCATACGCGCCACAAATTGTCCGGTTGCATTCCAGCAAAGCATCTCATTGTGTAAAGGGCAATCACCTGCTTGCGTTCCACCATCTTGCCGAGTGCGTCCGTGAAGGTGGCACCACAGGTCAGGGCCATATGGGCAGCTGGCCTCATTTGCTTGACGATTGTCTCCGTGTTGCCGGATTTTGCAGTCAGCCCGGCCTCCACGATTGCCTCACACATCAAGGTGACAACTGTCTTCTTGCATTGTGTGTCCTCAGCCGCCAGTTGTAGGAAATTGTTCAACAGTTGGGGTACACTGCTCTCACGCCCACTGTGCTGCGCCCTATTGTGTTGTCCGGCCAACTTTCGCCTGATCTCGACGGATGTATCAAACTTGATGATGTGCACGTCAAAGTTAGTCATCCAGTCCTCGACCTCGCCCATCCTTGCTGTCACATCCTTGCAAATTTCATCACACGCCGCAACGCCGTGTTGGCCTCCAATCACCCACATGGCTCCCACTGAATACAACAGCATGGAAGGTCACACAGGGCAGGCCACGTAGCCAATTACGTTGATCGAGTTGCGTCGCAACAATCCCATACCTTTGTCGTCCCAAACCAGAAGCTGCAGTCGGCCATCGGGGGGGTTTGCCAGTAGGTCCTCCTTCACCTCCACCACGTGGTCCAGATCAATGATCCTGGATTGGCCATACTCCATGCACCTGTCAATCTTCAGTTCCTTGCGCGGCACCTTCGCTCTCCGCACCTCCACGTAGTTCTGAATGGCCAGTACGGTTGAGGAGTCCTTGATACTGCCCATCTTCCTTGCGACACGACCCTTGTTCACCACTTGCGAGGGAGATTGACTGGCCTGGCTGGCCCCAGCAACAGTGCTGCCCTGTACAGCATCCTCTATGGAGGGCTCTGACTGCATGCAGTGCGTCCATTTTCTCGGCTTCCAGTGTGTCCATCGCTGGTGTCTCAGCGGTGTTGCCATCCATGGCAACTTCGTTTGGTATGTCACACATGGTCCGAAAACACACGGACTTTACAGGACAAATCAAGTCACCAAAAACGGCACAACAATCACACAGTTCAAAGCATCAATGGTGGCAAATGGCAGATTTGGACAGCAAATTAGTCGGATCAAAGCATTCAAATTGGCACCCACATGGGTTGAAATAGCCAAAACTGTCTTCAAAACAGCAAATCACTGCAGAGGCATCTCAAGTACAATGTCCAGGGCACATTGATGGTCACAGATCAAACAGGCCCACTAAAACGTCCCTCGTTGACACAGGTATGAACTAGCTGGAAATTGGGCCTGTGCAAATGGCCTGCAACACCACAGCCAAACCTGCTTGTGGCATTTTAACTCCAATAATCGTAACAGTGAGTACAACCGTGCCACGCACACCTCTTCGAGGGTCACACAGGCTGACGCAGCGGGTGCACACTACAATACGAAAGAATGGAGATGTGTGCACACATCAAAGCACGAAGATGGCATGGTCCAGGACTGGCCCAGCCCTAAGAAAGGAATAGCAAATGACCAGATGGGAGTACATATCGGGCAGTGGTGACAGGCTAGCTCTGCACAGCCCAGAGTAACAACAACCAGTAATACGACCCCTTAAAACTCAGCGTCAGGCAAAGCTGGGCTCTACAGAGCCCAGAGACTTGGGGTACAGTGATAGCAGGGGTGTAAACATCAAATTTGCCTGTCTCAGGGGGGGGTTGCATTGCCACCCCCCTCGATGATCAATCTGAGTCTATGAAAGCAACAAGAAACCAACTGAAAATGACCAAATACGGGTACATATCAGACAGTGGGGACCGGCTGGGCTTTGCAGAGCCTAGAGTGTCAAAAATCAGTATTACAACCCCTGAAAACTGAGTGGCGGAGAAAGCTGGGCTCTGCAGAGGCCAGACTCTGGGATACAGCAATAAGGGGCCTGTGCACAGCAGATTGGCCTGTCTTGGGGGGGGGGTCTGCATTGCCACCCCCCCCGTGATTGGTCCGAGTCTATCAGGTCAAATTCACGCAACTCCTCACTGAGCAGAACAGGTACAGGGCATCAACATCTACAGCATCCCTCGCCCGGATCACAGGTACGCCATCCTCAGGGGGGGCACGCACATGATCAATGAACATTGCATTTGGCACTGGGGGAACAATGTGCTCCATTGCAATACGTATGAACCCAACTGTTTCTACAGCTGCCCGGGCCTCGCGGCGGTTCACAGGTGGCCTCAGTGGGATATGGTGACGTATGTAAGCCATGGCATCATCGCGGAGCCCTTGTCCACGTGCAATTGCGCACTAAGTGTCCTACTACAAAGATGGCTGGGAGGTAATAATTCAGGAGGGATTCAAGGCCCCGAAGGATGCGCAACCCATCCTGTGTGTTTAGGGCTGCTTGGTTGGCGCGTCCCTCAAACAGGGTAATTTTCTGCCGAAGTTGTGCCCGTATGTCCGGGGCTGAGAGAAGGAGGGCAGCGATGGTTTTCTCTATTACAATGAGTTTGGGATGGTTATATATGCGCGCACCGGCCCCAAACACGGGAGCGGTGATGTACGAAAACAGAGGAAAGAATTTACGCCAAATGATATTGCAAACATGTTTGTAGGGGTGCCAGACGCCGTAAATCAACGAGATACCCCGCAACCAATCCGGAAAATTCCAGTCAATGGTTGCTCTAGAGTACAAAAATTTGAGCACCCGGTAGTGTATGTTGCAATCAACGAGCAATGCCATAGGTTTTTGACAATGCCGTTGGGTAGTGCGTAGCATATCGAGGAGATCCAAAAGCTCTTGGTTCCGACCTGTACGGGACTCATATATGCTGAATGGCTTCCAAAAGAGTTGCTGTCTACCAGCCTCCCGGGCAACATCGAGGGGGGCACGGATGGTTCTCCGAGAAATGGGTGTATTGCACATATCAGTGCACACCTTCAACATTTCTCTGTGCTGTTGAACAACTGCCATGGTCCAGTGTCCACCCGGTCCACTGGGTCACGCAGACTTGGGTGCCCAAGAAAATGAGGAAGGGGAGTTGTGTGCAACACCGCTATCGCAGTCACATCTAGACAGATATTGGGTTTCACTGGATTGGCCCGAAACTGGGCATGCCACCAGTTGTCCACCCACACCACAACATCACGGCGAACAATGCTACGCCACAGTTTCCGGAACTGTAATGCCCCCTGGTCTGCAATAGACAACCGGGATGGCTTGGTGATACCACCGTGCACCAACTTGCGGCTGTCTGCCCGCATTACAGCAATGGTGCTCTCACCACTGGGGACGGCCGCTTGTGGCAAGGCCATGCGACGCATCCCCAGCCATACATAATAGGCCTCCTTGGAAAAATTAGTTAGCCAACGCGCCCATTGTTTTCGTGCCGACACCTTGCGAATGCGGTCGATCGTAATGCGGGTCCGCTTGTTGACACGTAGACCCGCACAGAATCTTATGAATTCCTTTGCCACACCATGGCGCACAGCCGACAATATCGTTTGGCGACCAGTGCGCCATTCTGTCTTACAAAGAGACCGCATGTAGCTGACATGCAACGACATAGAAACCGGTGCCATAGTTATACGACAGTCTGGGTGGCACAACAGGAAAAGGTGGTGACCAGAACAGGTAACTAGAGGCGTAGACTAGCACACAAAAGGGGGCAAAATGGGAAGTGGTGAAGGTCTGGGCTCTGTAGAGCCCAGCCAGCAGAGAAACCCCAATAAGCACCCCTCAAGTACCAAGGTTATGAGTGCTGGGCTCTGCAGAGCCCAGCGTCCCGTAATCACTAATGCCGGGCCGTGTAATAGACAGAGGAAAAAGAGGGAGGGACGTGCCACAAGCAAAGAATTGAGAAGGGGTAAAAGTAGCATTTGGCGCAAGCTGGGCTCTGTAGAGCCCAGGGTCCCAAGAAATGATAGTTGGGGGTGCATACCACCCATTTGGGGAGTAGACCAACCACTTAATGCATCACAGAGTTTTCCGGTATTTGGCCGGGGGCATATCAGGTAGTAATGACCACCGTGACCGATACCGACCATCCTTCTTTACCGGGATAGTAGATGGTTGTGGGGGGGCAGATGGAGCCACATCCGGCGACAATCCTACATGCGCATGTGGCAAAAGTGAGTACCCGGGGGTATGTCGTTTGTCCGCATAAGCGGCAGTGGGCAACAGAGAAGTGCGCGGGGAGGGATGCAGGAGGGAACTCCTTGGGGGTAGTGCATTATCAGACAGGGGCAGCAGGGCGCTAATTGACCGCCTACCACTGGAGGTGACTGGACTGTGACTCAGGGCGGGGGGGGTGCCTCGATGTGGTACAGTCACTGGTGGTAACAGGCTGTATTTTGACTGCCCACCGGTGCGGTCTGCTTCCACAAATTATGGAAGGGACCTTACGTGCTGGCGATCGGAGGGGTGCCGATCAATCTGTGTAAGTGTGGGTTGGTCGGCATCCGGGGGAGGAAGTGGCCGAGGAGGTGGGATACGGGGATGGGGAGACAACTCAACAGGGGGACGTGATTCTGGATTCAGTGTATCCAAGATCAATGCAGCCCGCTCCCCGCTGCGTGACAGAAAATGGGATCGGCATATCCGATCCCCTTGTTGCCATGTGACGAGGGGGTTGCGCATTGGGTTCCGCAATGCAAAACGGAACCGTGCACGAAGCCCCCAAATGTACTGCACGAACCATCGTGCCTGGTCACCACTGTTGTCCCTCAGCAACTCCATTGTCTTTGGAGTCAATGGGTCATTGAGGGAGGCCTTTGGTGGGGTTGGCTAGTCCTTGGGGACAAGCTTTGGTGGCCGCGGTGGGGATGGGGGTGCTGACCCCGTAAACATAATCGCCTCTTGCAAGGCGAGCGTAGCTGCAGCACGCGCTGCTGTTCCACTGGTTGATGGGACCGGTAAGGGTACAGGTCCTACAGCCTCATCTCCTTCAGTATCCTGGCCGGAACCCGGTACATCCACCTCCGTACGTCTAGCATGTGGGAAATCAGCCATGGCTGTTGTAAAAGGAAGATAGCATGTTACATGTACTTAATACACGGGACGTATGACCAGATAGTAAATGTACGAGCACTGCACAGTATGCATAAAAACCAACTGCAATAGATTAGGGTATATTTCAAACAATGTGTCCTAAAACTCCCATAGTATCGGACACGCCACAACAATAGAAACACTACCCCACTCCACCCTGTTGGACTACACTGCGTGCAAACAGTCCAAGGCTTGTTGCAGCGTGCTCCTGAATGGCGACTGTCATACTTACACAATGCCATGGGTGCACCATTGTAATACACGATACAACAGCAACGCGGCAGAAAGGCATAGAAAAAATACTACCCGACCACATGTTGAATAAGTTTCGAAGTGTCATAGCGCTATTATGTCACACAAAAGGGGGCAAAATGGGAAGTTGTGAAGATTTGGGCTCTGCAGAGCCCAGCAAATAGGGAGACCCTAATAAGCACCCCTCAAGCACCAAGTTTCTGAACTCTGGGCTCTGCAGAGCCCAGGTTGTTGAAAAATCCTAATATAAGCCTTGTTTAGGCAGTTCCATCTAGAATATGTGATGCCTGGTGTGGTAAGCGTCTTGGATCATTGCCCACTGGTAATGTATGTAGGAGTTGTATCCTTGAATACTGTTACTGCTGACCTGTCCGGGGACAATGTTTAGGTTGAATGTGTTACAATGTCAACGAGGGTATACCACTTAACCCAGCGCCATGTATCGTGGCCACTTGACCACTGTATACAGGTGCCAAGTGTTGTACCGGGGGTAGGTACGGAGGGTATAACTTGTAACCTGGGCTTTGAAGAGCCCAGAGATCTAAGATGTGTAATATTGGGGCCAGAAATGGCTTACACGGCTGGTCTGGGCTCTGCAGAGCCCAGCCTGATGAAAAAATGCAAATTTGAACCCCCATTTTACCATACGCAAAACACCACCCATCACCCCTTTTTTCGCTAAAACGATAGGGGGCACTATGGGCCTCCTAACGACATGGTTTCAAAAACTGCGTTGATATGCCACACCTTGTACATGATGTAGCATATCACACGTTGTCACACACCCATGGTTTCAGGGGCACCGGTGATATCCCATACCTTGTACACCATGCTGCATATGGAAGGTGATCCCGTAGACACGATTTCATGGGTTGCAGTGATATCCCACAACTCTTACAACATGTTACATTTTTGTCCACGCACCCTGACACCCTCATTAAGCAATATGAGTAGCATTTTCGATCCAACTTCTACCATCTATGTTGTGCGTCTCAGCGTGGACCCGCGGCGCAGGGGTTGGGGGAGGTTGCATGACCGGGCGGGGGAGACCAGCAGCAGCAGCAGCAGCAGCAGCAGCAGCAGCAGCAGCATCAGCAGCACCAGCAACGGGGGAAGACATCCCCCCCCAAGGCCCCCAAACCCCCCCCAAGGCCCCCAAGAAAAGAGCCCGCCACTTCAAGAGTAGCGACAAAGAGGCGCCCCCCCCCCCAAGGGCAGCAGGGCAAGCCCAAGGCCAAGGCCAAGCCCCAGGCCAAGGGCAAGGGCAAAGCCAACCCCCCCCCCAAACCGCAAGCCCCCCCCCTTGCAAGAAAGGGGCCGGGACCCCTATGGGAATGTGCCGGGTGTGGGGGACACCCGGTATGTCCCTTGGGCGGAGGGGGCCAATGGGGGGACCGTCAGCCAAGTGACGTTTTTCGGGGATTGGGATGAGGAGTTGGACCCAGGGGAGTGGTGGGCGGTGTCGCAGGGGTCCAATGGGGAGGGGGGGGCATTCGCCTTTTCAAGTCCTGGACGCTAGTGCGATTGAGGGGATCAGGGGGTTAGCGGGTGAGAGCTCATCTATATACAGCTGTATACAGATATATAAGGCCCTTACCCCCCCCCCCCGCCCCCCAAAGCGTATCGCGGCGCGACGCAAGGATCCGGGCCTCCGTCCTATGTGGGATCCTCTGAGGAGCGACCCTGCCCAGACCTCGGGCTGTGCGCTCCCCCATCCGCGCCCGCAAGTGCAGGTGCGGCTGTGGGGGGTTGGGCGCCCCCCCCCTCCCGATGACTGCACTTGCCGAGTGAAGCCAAGGCTCAAGAGCCCCCCCCCCGCGGGGCGGCAAACGGGCTGTCGCACCCGTGCGCTGCGAGGGGCGCCCCTGGCGGTCTGCCCCACACGCTACCATGCCCCCCCGAGTCGCGCTCCCGCGCTCCTGCGCCTGTGCCGCCCCCCCACGAAGGGAGGGGGGGGGGGCTACGTCGTGCCGCAGGGGGGGCGGGACCACCCTGTCCCCGACCCTGGCCCTGTCCCTGACACCCCTGACCCAGAGCAGCAGCCTCTGGCTGCCCCTGAGCCTGCACCACAGATTGCCCTGCAGCACCCTGCTGCCCCAGACCCCGCCCTGCCGCATCCTGCTGCCCCACACCCTGCCCTGCACCATTCTGCTGGCCCAGGCCCTGCCCTGCAGCATCCTGCTGCCCCAGACCCTGCCCTGCAGCATCCTGCTGCCCCAGACATTGCCCTGCATCACCCTGCTGCCCCAGACCCTGTCCTGCAGCATCCTGCTGCCTCTGATCACTGGGGGGTGGGGAGGCACCTTGACCCCGTACATCGCGAAGCAACCCTGCAGCTCCTTGCTGCTCGCGATCCCGGGGTGGGGGTGGGCCACCGTGGGCCCCATCCGCCCGCGCCGCATCAATGAGCGCGGCCGAGATGGAGCCAAAAACGTCCGCAAGGCTTGCGCGCCCCTGTCCCTGCCCCCGGCCCCCCCGCGGGACGCGCCCACAGTTGGAGGGGGGGGAGGGCAGTGAAGTTGTGGCCGACGACGCAGCCAGCGGGGGTGCCCGCAGCCACCGCCCCCCAGGAGATATGAGGCCAGAGCCACTGAGGCTGGTCGCCCGTGGCTAGGACTGCGGTTGTGGCTGACCCACCCCCCCGCCACCCGCCCACCCCCCCGCATACCCCCGTGGTGGTGGGGGTTGGAGTCCCGGAGAGAGTGGGAGAGAGATGACCCAGCCCTAGGAGGGGGCCTCCGGCGCGGTGCTTCGTCGTCGGAGGAGGAGCCGGCGCGTGGCGGCCGCTGCCTCTGCCAGGGCACTGCCGGCGGCAGCGCGCGCCGCCGTGCCTGCGGCGGCTCATCCTCTGATGAGCCCCACGGCGACTACCGCCCTCGGGAGCCCAGCACCGTGCTTGGGGGGGGCGCAGGCGGGTGCACTTGCTGGGGCGCTTGAAGCCACGCACGCAGGGCCCTCGCCCCTGCGCGTTGCGCTGCCGGTGTCCCTCGTGGCCTAAGGAGCAGCAGTATTTAATGCCTTGACCGGTTGCCGCGCACGCCGCGCACGTCGCCGCTCCGTGCGCAGGGCACAAAACGCGCACGGTGCCCAAACCGCGTCGGAGCGCCCGAGGGGCCCCAGCACGGCGCGCCGGCGGTGGTGGATGCGCGGGCGGGCAGCGCGGCCGCTGCGGGCGCGCCCGCTGGAAGGGGCGCAGCGGCGCCCGACCACCCAGGGGGCGAGGCAGGTATTCGTTCAAGAAGGCCTCTTGGCGCCCCCTGCCCGGCCTAGCCAGCCGCCGCGCCCATAGGGCCCTGCAGTGCACCTCAAGGTGGCGCATGTGCTCCTGCATGGCTTGGCGGCACGCGAACGCGGGCCTCTCCGTGCGACCCATGCACCTTTAGCCTCCAAGCGGGACAAGTGCATTGCAAAGTGGGCGCAGCTGGCCCCCAAGGAGCTCACCAGCACGCAAAAGCTGTTGCGTTCTGTTGAGTGCGAGCTTGAGCACGTGCGCACGTTCACGTAGTGGCAGGACACGCCCCGCCAACTTGTGCCCTGGGGCCGCTGGGAGGGCCCGGCCCGCATGCTCTTCGAAATCCAGGGCCAATTCCACGTACGTGACTTGGCCCTGGCCAGGGAGCCACAACAGGGGCCCTGCCCACCGCAGCAAGGCATGCAGGAACGTCGCCTTCCACGGCCAATGCGGCGGCAGCCCCTCAGGTGCATCCAACGGGGGTCGGGCCTGAGGCCTGTGCAGTGGGCCCCGCCCCAAGTTGGTGCCACGGATAGGCAGCGCGTGCGTCCGGCGCCCGGCCCCGCGCCGGGCCGAAGACGGTCGAACGGTGGTCCCCCCTTTGCTAGGCAGCGTCCAATGCCGTCTTGCGCGCCGCGAGCACGGCAAGGAACATCCTGTACAGGCGGTACCGGAGGTCCTTTGCCAGCTGCAGCGCATCGTTGTCGGGCACTAGGGCCAGCGGGAGCAACCCTGCCGAGCGCAGACAGGCAGGCCACGCAGACGGTACAGCCAACGTGGGGAGAGGGCGCGACGCCGCCTCCACTAGCGGGCGCCATGCCGCCCGTGCCGGCTCCCAAGAGGGGCAGGCCCGCAGCATGTGTTCGTCCGTTTCGGCGGGGGCCCCACAGTGAGGAAAACGCGGGTCCGTGCGGATGTGGTGCTTGTGGGCCCGCGCCGCAGTCCACGTGGCCCCAGCTAGCTGCGAGCGCAGCAGCACGAGCTCCAGTTCGTTACACGCTACGGTCAGTGCATGACGCACCGCGTCGCGCTGCACGGCTCCCCCGAGGCCCCCGTACGTCCGCGGGCAGCGGCGCTCCAAGGCCTGCAGCACGGAGAACCGCTGGCTCTCCCGTACGCGATGGCACACCTCGCCCCAATCATCCAGAGCCAAGTGCAATGGTGCCGCTTGCCCAGGCAGCCGCCACTTCCACCAGCCCTCAAGGGCAACCCAGCCGAGCCTCCGGGTGTCGTGCAGCGCACGCCCCACCGGTCCCGTCAATGGCGGCTTGGGGCGCTCCTCCAGCACTGCCTGCACCAGCACCTGCACCGTGCCGGTGTTGGCGGATGCTTGCGCCAGCCATAACAGCCGTTGGTACTGCGCCCGAATGAGGGGGCCACGCGGTGTCCAGGCGTGAGCACCAACAAGAAAACCTCGCGGTTCGGGGAAACTCGCGTTGGGCCCCACAGAGCAATGGCAGCGAGGGAGTCCGGCGCCCGCATGTCGGGCTCCCCGACTTTGGCCAATTCTGAACCCCATAGAGCCTTGGCGAGCGCGAGGGTGCCCAGCGTTGTAGCCCGCTGGCGAAGCACCGGGATGCACCCGATGCGGCGAAGGATGGCCTTGGCGCCATCCATCCGGGTTTGGAGGAGGGGCCCCGTGCCGCGCCGGGCTTCAACCCGGATACCCACGCCCAGCTGGCGAAATTCATCCTTGTTGAGGATGTCTAGGCCCCTGAGCTGCGCCGGGGCGTCCGCCGCCGTGGCCCCCGGGGCCTACGCCCCAAACTTGTCGGGGCGGACGTCTTGTCCAGTGATCCGAAGCCACTCGGCGGTGCGGTCACAGACATCCTGCCGATCCTCGGAGGTGCGTGTCATGGCTTGCGTGTCATCCGCATAGCAGTTGGGGCACAGTGCCGCTCGTCCGGCCCCCCAATGCACCACCATGTCCGGTTGGTCCCCGTGGACTGGCGGGAGCGCCCTGTTCGTCACCACGACATGGCGTCACATCGCATCAATCTCCATCTTCCACACTGTGGTCAGGAGATTGATGAGGATGACGCTCAGAGGGCATCCTTGCAGGATGCCGTTCGTGGCACGCCACCAACTCCCGAGGCACCCTGAGACCTTGAAGGCCCGCCGCAGCTGGCGGTACATGCCTATCAAGGCCCGCAGGATGCCCGGCTCCAAGCCGAGCTCCTGCCCAACCCTCAGGACGACAGCCTGGGGGATCAGGTCAAAACACTTGACATAGTCAAGGTTGACCCCCAACCGGGTCCATCCCTTGAGGCGGGACAGCTCAAGCAGCACTTGGGTGACTGCTGCGGCGTCCAACGCCCCGCGGGCCGGCCGGAAGCCATACGCCTCCGGGTGGGCCCAAGTCTCCTGCCAACGCACGACCTCCCACAGGCGGGTGCCCGCGCAGAGTCGGTACACTACCGACAGCACAGTTAACGGCCTAGTCCCGAAAGGGCCCTCCTCGCCTGGCTTGGGGATCAAGGCAGTGTACCTGCGGGCAAGCACCTCCGGCCACCGGCCCGTGACCTCAACGAGAGTGAGTAGCTCGGCCAGCCAATCCAGCAGGCGGAGCGGGAGGGACCTCAAGTCCCCAAGGGACCAGCCGTCGAGACCTAGCGCCGTGGGGTGCATGAACCGCAAATGCTTGCGCAGGTACCCTCCGGTTAGCGGCTTGTGTAGCATGGGGACTCGCCGTAAATGATGGCCGTACCGCGCGAGGAAGGCCGCCGGATCGGGCTCGGGCGCCTTAGCGTACTTGCGGTTGATCGGGCCCCATGCCGCCTGAAGCAACTCGTCCATTTCCTCGACGTTGCTTGTCGGCGTGCCATCTGGCCGAGCAAGGAAAACCACTGGTGGGAAGAACTCCTCCTCCCGAAGCCAGCGGTACACGGCCCCCGGTCGCACGCTCATCTCCTCGACAAGCCATGCCTTCCACGCGGAGGTGCGCGCCGCGTCCTCGCGGCGCGCCTGGTCCCGAACCAGGCGCTGCAGGTCATGGATGGTCGCCTCCAGGTGCTCTGCTGCCGGGATCGGCACCTCCCCAAGCCGTGGCAGGTCTGGGAGTGCATCGGACCGCGGCAGGCGCAGCGCCCGTACCGCTTGTATGCGGCGCCGGGCTCCCCGCCAAGCCTGCTCTACCGCCCTTTACGGCACATGGGGACGTGCCGGAGCTGTGCGCCGCCAGTTGAGCACGGGGCGTAGCGCACCAACAACCGCATGCAAGCGCGCCAGCGGCGCAGTCTCCGGCAGGCCCGTGACTGGCTGCTGCCTGGGGCACATCCGCACCTGACGCACCAACGCGTCCAGGCACCGTCCGCGCTGTGCAGTGCTCGGCGCTGCCCTTGGCGCAACAGGCAGAGGGCATGCAGAGTCCACCTGCTGCGGTTGGAGCTCTGGGTCCGAAAAAGCAAGCAATGCCTCTTCGGCGGCCCACGTCCAGTAGGCCCACACTGCGTCCACATCCGCGGACTCCAGTACTGCCTCCCAGTCAGCAGCGAGGGGCGAGAGGAGACAGTCCTCCAGGTTCTTCCGCTGCTCCTCTGGTCTTTCCGGTATGGAAACAACGGGGGGTCGGACTGCCCGCCAAACACGCTGAGTGGCACGCGATAGGCGCAAGGAGAACACCGCAGGTCGGTGCCCTGGAATGCCCGAGGCACGCACTGCCTGGACGTCCTCCAGTGCGGTGGTGACGCGCGGGTCAGCGAGTATCCCGTCAATGCGAGTACCTGCACTCGCCCCCGTCGGGGAAAAACGGCACATACAGGCCTCTTGTGACTTGTTGAACTCCAAGTCCAAGTCCACAAGCCGGCGTGTCAGCAGTGCCGCCAGCAGAGGCTCTGGCGCCGCCCCCAGGTCGCCGAGCGGAAAATTGAAGTCTGCCCTAACGACCAAAGGCGCATTCCCCAGGCGCGCCAAGTAGGCAGCCACAGAGGCCCACAGCTCCCTATTGAGCGTGTCATCGCCATACATCCCGTAAACGCAAACGAGGTGCAGCGCCGAGGAGCCGTCGCCCAACGCCAGCCGCACGTGCACCCAACGTGCAGAATGCCACAAGTCCCAAACAAGCGGGTCACGTTCCCGTTGCTTGGGGAGCGGCGGGTCCTCTGCCGTGAGTGCTGCGCGGGCAAGGATGGCCGGCCCCCCAAGGGAGGCTTCCCACATCCCCCCCCCCCCCCCCCGGGACTCCAAGGGGGCACCCGAGAAAACATTCCACCCACGCTCCCGGAGCAGCGACCGCAGAGCTCGTTGTCCCCCCTTGGTGAGTTTGGTCTTCTGCACCACAACCACGTCATGGTCCCACCCTGCCACCTCATCCACGTGGTGACGCAAGGAGGTGACGTTCACCAGCCCCACACGCAACAAAGCCGGCCCGGGGTGGGGGTGAATGTCGCCGCATTGCCCCAGGCCCCCCCCTTCCCCAATCTGCACCTAGGGGTTGGGGGGGGGGGGGGAGAAGAACCCACACTTGCGGCCATCGGCGGCTCTGGCGCTCGCGGGTGACGCGTGTACGCCTCAAAGCGAGTAGCACCCGCAGCTGGAATTGCGAAAAGCTGAAGTGTTCTGCGCGGCAAAGGGGACAGCGGGGTGCCTTGGACGCAGAAAACGGTCCCCTTGCCCCCCGGCCTGGGATGCAGGGGCGGTCAGCACCTGTGCGAGCAGGCGCAGCGCATATACCAAGCACTCCCTGCATGTGACAAGCAGTGGCAAGCACGGGGCCGTGAGACAGGGACCAATGGGGAGGGGGAGGGGAGAAAGAACGGGACGAAGGGGAGGAAGAGGAAGCGAGAGAAAGAGGGGGGCACCTTCCGGGTGCCGGGAGAGCTTCTCTTCCGCACCCGGGAGGAAGCAGAGGCCCACCTGCAGTAGGCCTTGGAGAAGGGGACGACGGGGACGACGGGGATGACGGGGATGACGAGGGGCACGAGGGTGGTGACAAGGGGGAGGGGGGTGACAAGGGAGGTGAGGTGGGGGGTGACAAGGGGTGAGAAGGAAGGGGACACGGGGGGTGAGAAGGGGGGGACCGGGAGCAAGGATGAGCCCCGGCAACCCCCCACCACGCAGGAGGGGTAACCTGCGTGTCGCGACTCGCGAATGGGGGCCTGGGCGGGTAGGGAGGCTAATCGGGCTAACCGGGCTAATCGGGCTAACCCACCACCAAGTGACCCGGCGCCGGCCCGCCAAGTGACCTTCCAAGTGACCTATGGGGTGCGGTGGGGGGCTAACCGGGCTAACCGGGGGTGTGGTGGTGGGGGAACCCGGTGCTCCGTGAGTCGGGTCCAGCATCGGGACCCTGTGATTGGCCACGGCTGGCCATGGTAGTCGGGGCAGCTTCTCTTTGAGGAGTGGCGAAGCATTCATATATACCGTTCTGGCGGCGTTCTAGCGAACCGTTCTAGCGGCGTTCTAGCAACGCACGCCAGAACGTCGCTAGTACGAGAACGAAAAAATTTTCGACTCCAAAATCAGGTGAAAACAGCGAAATTGTGAAAAAAAAAGTATGGGCCCGGAAGTATGGATAGGGGCGTCTAGGTTAGACACCTCATCCCCCTCTTTTTTTCGTTCTAGCCGCTCTAGCGGGTTCCAATAAAGCGCAGACCACCGGCCACCAACCATTGACCATACATAAGAGACCGCCAACCACAGACCACTGACCACCAACCACAGACCAGAGACCACCAGCCAAAAACCACTAGCCACAAACCACAGACCACAGACCACCAACAGCAGCCCACAACCTACACACCACCAATCACATACCACAACCCCATGGCCACAGACCACAAACCACTTGCCACAGACCACATACCACCAACCATAGACCACAAACTGTTGACCACTGACAACTAACCACTAACCATTGAACCCCAACCATAGACGACAGACCACAAACCACCGACCACAGACCAACAACAGACCGCAGACCACTTTGCCGCTACTAATTAGGGCCAGTGGGGAGAGAAAGACTGTTTGGACCCCTCCCTCACATCTTGTTTTCAGCGGTGGCTTATGAATTTTTCTAGCAACATTCGGGTGTGGAACACAAAAAAGAGCCAAAACGCTGCCGCAACGTTGCCGGAATAAGATATTTGAATGTCGCCGGAACAACCAAAACAACTGTGTACCACCAACCACCAACCACAAACCACACACCACACACCACAGACCGCAAACCATGATTCGAAAACGGGACACACACTCGTGGGCCAACACCTCCTTCCGCCATAGCAACGTGGATGCTGCCACCAAGCTATCAAAGACCCATGGGGCCTAGGAGTCCAGGTCACGTACCTCGAGCAACCCCGCCTTGCACAGCGGGGAGCGCACCCGCCATCATCTCATTGGTGGCCGCTTGAGATTTGGCGCTAACATCGGCCAACTCTTGGCGCATCTCTTCTATAGCTTCTTGAGCTCCTGCAGCTCGTGTGTCGCCAGTGGTGGTTGCTCCGGAGGAGCGGAGTGCACGAACCCCACTCCCTCCATATGCAACTGACATTTAGCCATGACACAAAAAGCCCCAATCACCTCGGGCAACCCCACTTCGTTGTCTTACAAAACCCCAAACTTATCTGTCAACGTGACTTCCCACTCTTTTCGCGTTCCCAGCGGCACCGCCCGCGCCATCTCGACCTTGGGTGTGGGCCGAACAATCTCAATCAAGGGCAGGCTGTCCATAAATGCTCAGCATATGGAGCCCCTGGTGAATGCTACAAAATGTGTAATTGACACGGGCCCGGACGAGGTCAAAATTTGATATGTCCGTGCAAGCTCTACGTGCGACCCACTGCTAGTGTGCAGGTTCAAATGCAAAAAATTGCACTATGTGAAAAAGACACATACGCACACCGCACACACATACGTATAGACAGAGCAAATGGACCTAAACCATAGCTCAAAAAGGAAGCTAAGAGTACGACATGGACGTTGTCATTGATTCATACCAAGAAAATGGGTCTTTCAAACGGACTCTGCGGCCGAAACACGGCCTAAGACAAAAATCCCTACAAGGGTTTGTGCTTGTGCACAAACCCCACACCAATAGCCCACCCCCATGAAGTACTTGCACATATCCGATAAGAATCGTTGAAGGAGTTGCAAAAAAGGTTCACTGCAAAGCAAAGGGGGATGAGTGGTGGGTTTGTGGCACAAAGGGGAACAAGAATCCACCAATGAATTTGGGGGGGAGGGCTGTTTGGTCGGTCGGTTGTACAACACCGCTGTGGTGGCCCATGGCTCCTCCCCGAGGGAGTCCTCCCGACGGACCTGTGCCGCGTCACCAGGTTGGGGTGGCACGCTTCGCCCATGTTTCTCTACTACCCCTCTCACCCGGTACGGACCCCTCGCTCCCGCACCCGCAGCCGTACCCGCACCCACTGTGTGCCGGCCCGTGCCCGTCTCGCCCCTTCCTGCCCCCTCGCCTTCTCCGGACATTAACTTCTCAAGTCCCCTTTCTGCCGGCATTGCCACCTCGTGGATCTCGTTGTATCCTGACCCATCGCTCGTTCCTTCACAAGCCCTCCACGAACCGGCGCACCACCTGCGCCCACCGCCGAAACTGCAGCACCGTCCCCACGGAACACCGGCCCAGTCGTGTGTACATCGTCCCCGCTCGCCCAGGCACGTCTGAGTGCCCGACAAGTTGGGGACCACGAGCGAGATTTCTCCAACCGGGATTCTCCAGTGACCCCGTGCCGCCCACGCCGCCTCCCGCCATTGTTCCCGATGACAAGGGCACCGAAATTTCGACGCACTCTCATCACCTGCCACAAGCTTGGAGAGGGGGATGCCATTCGCCCAGGTGCATGGCAGCCAAAGGCCCGCGCATCCTCCGGGTCGGCCTTCAGTTGCTCCTCAAACCACGGATCCATCTGTTCCCGGGGGCGCCAATACCCCGGCTGGTGGATGCGCCGTTCCATCCGCCCCAGGCTGTCCGCTCACCTCAACCCGTATGCCGCACCCAATGACAGATGGACGGCCAACCGGTGCCCACACGCGCTTTTCGGCTCCGCGACGTCCACATACTTGTCGGCCTACCCATTCCCTTGCCGCTGACGTTCGTAGACCTCATTAGCATCCGGGGCCTGAATCTAGCCCCATACCCACCAGTGAACCGCTTAGGAAAGAGTGGAACTGCATTGTATGGCTTTTCTCAGCGGATCCCGCTGCTGATAAGCGCACCCCACCACCACCGACTCCACCGCCTGGGCATCACACACCACTTCCCCAGCCGGTGCCGCAAGGTCCCTGAGGCATGCTGTAATCCGGCGTCCCATAGCAAGGGCCAGCAATTGTGCCGTAGTATTGTCCACCTCACGTGGCAGGGGTATTGCCACGGCCCGCGGCGTGTCACCCACCTGCACCATCAGACCCACCCATGTTCCTTTACCTCGCATTGTCTCCTAGTGGCTCGCATCTGTGTTCACCACCACATGTGCGCCGGGTGCATGGTGGGTCCACTCCGCCCAAGGTAGCGACAAGGCCTCCACGGGACCACCGCTCCTGAGGTCCGCCGTCACGTCTACCATCCCTAATAGATCTCTTCGAGAAAATGTGCGTGTCAACCTTCCACCAAGCCCGCCGCCCGTCCGACCACCTGCGCACAAGCCACGCTGCGGAGTCGCTTCACAACCCATTCATAAGTCTTCATTGCGTACACACCGTCAACCTATGCGCCACGGTGCGGGGGTCTTTGACTTGCGGCGCCGCGTCCAGCAAATGCCACAACGTGGAGGAGTCCGTCCTTACATACAAATGCAGATGTTTTCCTACATCCTACTTTCCGGGGAACCACCTGAGCTGTCACTGCTACGTGCAGAGCCAATTGTTCTTGGTACAACCGGCCCATGTCCTTCACGGTGGACCCCGGCCCCAACGCCGCAGTCCATACCTCCACTGCGCCTCGAACTGCTCAATGCACCTGCATTCCGGACGCACCTTGGTACACTTGGCCACCAAGCACGCGGACAACCTGGCGAAATGTCTACCCGGCCGCTTTTTCGTAATGCAGGTCTCTTGAGCCCCCCTAACTCGCTCTCCCCCGAGCATCCCAGCGGACGCTCAAGTACTCCTCCTTCTCCGGTACATGGCGCACTCTGTATCGCAGAGCCACCTTGTCTTGTCATCAACGCTGCCGTACCACAAACTCCTCCGTTAAGCCCACCACGACCGCATCGTCGGAGTAACGCTCCGTGGCCGCCCAGAACTTCCCTGTGTTCGTTGGGAAGGGCGGGAACCCTAGATCCTCCGGCCCCAAAGCTTCCATGTAGATGTTCTCCTGGTACAAGTGCACACACAGACTAGGCGATGAGCCCGAGAACACCCGGATCGTGGAGGGAGATCACCCGCACTTGCTACAGGTATCTTTGGTACCACCTCGCCACTTGGGACTTCACCCCTTCGCGTCTAAATACGTCTCCGCCGACAGGTCCACCGTGCCATAGGCATCAGACCTGTCCCGCTGATACAATATCGCCCGGCCGGTGGTCTCCCGGGCCTCGTGCAGGATGAGCGCCATGAGGCAAGCCGCCTCTCTAGCGGAGTGTCCTGCCTCGTTTGCTCACTATGACGACGTGACCTGGGAAACCATTTTCCGCAAGATCAACGCCGCGATGATCTTGGCCACCTCTTCGGCCGGCGCTCCTCCGGGTCGTGTGTCCTCCTCCATATACATCTTGGACCGCTTGCGCAAAGGAAGGTGCACCATGGACCACAAGACCATCTCGATGTACGGCTTGCTCCCCGACACCGTTATGGCATCCCGTAGGACAACCAAGGAAAGGGCCCGTAGTTTCTTCATGGCCGCCACCAGCATGCCGGACTTCGCTAAGGCCGACGGCTTACAGCCCTGCATCACTTGCTGCAACTCTCCTAGGGTGTAGTGCACCCCGGAGGGGCGCTCTGCCTCGTCCAGGAAGAACCCTCCCGGCTAGCCCTACTTGGCTTCCATGTGCCGCGGTAGCGCCTGCAATAGGTTGACCCATGTACACACCTCGCCCCTCCCATCACGGAGCGCCGAAATCCGGGTAAACTGCCCCCCCTTCCTCCACCGGATACGCCTCCGGGCATCTCCGAGTCCACGGGCCGTGACTTCTGACCCATCTCTCGATCAAACCCCTGTGAGGCCGCCGATTGGCGCTTACGTGCCATGAGGGTGCTCCATACGTCATTGTGCACTTGGATGTCTGCTGTCCCGATCGGATGGCCCACCGCTTCACATATGATTTGCAATGTCCGCGCCACCCATTCTTGGGGCGAGAAGTCCGGATGAGGTTCCCACGTAGAGGACCATGTCTCACATTCCTTAGCAAGACGTTCCCATTGATGTTCTAGCACTTGCCTATGGGCCACTTGTGCCGGCGTGGGAAGAACCCCCGGCGGCGCCGGGCGCCCCCCCCCCCCCCCCCCGGAGATTGCTACCACCAGCAGCCACTCATCGGTGCGCACTGGCATACGGCCCGCCAATTGGCACTCTCTCGCAGGCAAGCCCTTCGAAACCAGCACAAAGTCAATCATCGAGTGTTGACCCGCGTGGGCACCCGCTCCACGCCACATCGACGCCCATCGAGGTGCCTAAACCTGATACCCCACTGCTCGACCACCCGGCCAAGCTGGGGGTCTCGTAGGACGTCTTTATTAAAATCGCCCTTGAGCACCACCGTCAGCGCGGAAGACGCGATGATGTCAGTCTATTAGTGGTATACAGCACGGCCGAGTGCACGTGCCCTTGGTACACGCTAGAAGACCCAATCTCGTTCTAGCCTAGAACCGGCTAGAGCGGCTAGAAAAAAAAAAGAGGGGGATACCCCCCCCGCAGGAGGGGGGGGGGGATGAGGTGTCTAACCTGGACGCCCCTATCCATACTCGGGGGCCCATACTTTTTTTTTTCACAATTTCATTGTTTTCACCTGACTTTGGAGTCCAAAAAAATTTTCATTCTAGCGGCGTACTAGCGACGTTCTAGCGTGCGTTGCTAGAATGCCGCTAGAACGGTTCGCTAGAACGCCGCTAGAAGGATATACATATATGCTCCGCCACTCCTCAAAGAGAAGCTGCCCCGACTACCATGGTCAGCCGTGGCCAATCCCAGGGTCCCGATGTTGGACCCGACTCACGGAGCACCGGGTTCCCCCACCCCCACCCCCCCGGTTAGCCCGGTTAGCCCCCCACCGCACCCCATAGGTCACTTGGAAGGTCACTTGGCGGGCCGGCGCCGGGTCACTTGGTGGTGGGTTAGCCCTATTAGCCCGGTTAGCCCGATTAGCCTCCCTGCCCGCCCAGGCCCCCATTCGCAAGTCGCGACACGCAGGTTACCCCTCCTGCGTGGTGGGGGGTTGCCGGGGCTCATCCTTGCTCCCGGTACCCCCCTTCTCACCCCCCGTGTCCCCTTCCTCTCACCCCTTGTCACCCCCACCTCATCCCCCTTGTCACCCCCCTCCCCCTTGTCACCACCCTCGTCCCCCTCGTCATCCCTGTCATCCCCGTCGTCCCCGTCGTCCCCGGCCCCCAAGGCCTCTCGGAGGTGGGCCTCCGCTTCCTCCCGGGTGCGGAAGAGAAGCTCTCCCTGCACCCGGAAGGTGCCCCCCTCTTTCTCCCGCTTCCTCTTCTTCCCCTTCTTCCCCCCCTCCCCCTCCCCATTGGACCCCTGCGACACCACCCACCACTGCCCCGGGTCCAACTCCTCATCCCAATCCCCCACCACCGTCACTTGGCTGACGGTCCCCCCATTGCCCCCCTCCGCCCAGAGGACATCCCGGGTGTCCCCCACACCCGGCACATTCCCATAGGGGTCCCGGCCCCTTTCTTGCAAGGGGGGGGGGCTTGGGGTTTGGGGGGGGGGGGGGCACGGGGGCCGCCGCCAGCCAATGTGTGACCCCGAGGGGTGTTCGACAGTTTGGGGGGCTGTAGGGGGGGGGGACCCCCACCCCCCTCCGAAGGGGGGGGGGACCCCCCCCCCTTGGTTGACCCAAACCCAGCACCTTTTCCGGCGGGCCCCGTCCAAGCGCGCAAACACACAAAGCTAACAAGATGAACTGTGAATGGTCATTGTTTTGCTGCACTGCAGCACTTTCAGAGTAGTATTGAATGTTGCCTTGAGTTCGCCCAAAGGCCTTTCCTTCCCCTTGTCACAAACCACAGACATATATGTAGAGAAGCGAAGGGAGCCACAGACATATAGAGAGAGAGAGAGAGAGAGAGAGAGAAGCGAAGGGAGGGGAGGGGCCTCAAGCTTCGGAATCATCCTCCCACTCGTCGCGTGCCCTCTTGCCGGTACTCTTGGGGCGAGCACGCTTCTTTGGCCGGGCTGCTTGTGATCTTGTGACCCGGCAGGCTGCCGGCCCATCAGACATGGATTCCGATGGCACATAGTCACTAGTGCCTGACGGGGCACTACTGCTGGGAGATGCACTCGTACCGGAGGAGGCATTGGTGGACGAGCTGCTGCTACTACTACTGCTACTGCTACTACTACCTTGGTTTGGCCCAGAGAGAAGAGCAGGGAGAAAAGTGGGCAGAGCCGGCGGCGCAGCAGGCTTCGCCTTCGGTGGCAATGGGGCCCGGAAATTGTCAAAAACTTGCAACACCTTTGTTTTCTCCTCTTCGCTGCACCCGGCATAGTCATGGGACACACCAGGGTGCGCTTGTGCCATGTGGTGTGGCATGGCGTAGGTGCAGTGCCATTTTCGGCAATCAAGCACCTTGCAGCGAACTGGCAAGTTGGTGCTAGCGTTCATCGCTGTTGGGGTTGCCGCGCTGTGTAGCCGTAGCCGATGGTACGCAAGACTGCAATTGCTGTCAATTTTCTTGCCGTGCACACTTGTGCTGCACTTGCCATCTGTGTTGCCACACCACAAGCAAAATGCGCCTTTATCCGCACCCTCTTGGCCGGCCCACCTATGGCCTCGCAGAAAATGCCCAGCAATATGCGACCGCATTGAAGCGTGCATGAAACATCGGTCACAATTCGGAAAAGGGCAAGGCATACGTTTTGCTCCCGGAGCATTCCTTAGCTGCTCACGGTATTGAGCACAATCCAACGCCGCATATGGCACAAGCGGCACTGCCTTTGGCAAGGGGACATGCATCAAAAAGCGCGAAAGCTGTTCAATGTCGTTTAGCGAGAAATGGATTGAGTCAAGAAGCGTCGGAGTCCTACCTCAACCCTACATTCCCGGGGTCCCCAGCAAAGGGGACAAAATGCACAGGCAAGGTGGCTACATAACCTTTTCTGTGCTTTTCATCCATTTTTGAATTCTCCACAAAATTCTGAGTATTTTGAGTACAGACACATAGGGTGGAACAAGAAAAATTTCCCCCGCCGTATGCCTAAAACAGAATCTCCGGCGCCTCCGGCGCCGACAAAGCACCTTGTTCCGTGCGACAATTTTGGGGTCCGTAGAGCCCCCCCCCCCCCCCCCTTTGGGGTCGGGTCCTGACCAGGAGCGGCCCCCGTGGGGGGGGCTGGCTTTGCCTTTGCCCTTGGCTTGGGGCATGGCCTTGGCCTTGGGCTTGCCCTGCTGCCCTTGGGGGGGGGGGGGGGCTGCGTACTGCAGCCGGCGGCTTGCAAGGAAGGCGTCCCAAGAAGGAAGGCGGTGTAGTTGGCCTTATCACCCTCCATGGTTCGCGGGTTAGCACTACCCTCCCAAGTCTTCGATTGGGCATTCCATATCCCCTCATTGAACATGGAGCCCAATTGGGGGCATGTGGACACCCCGATCACCCGTCGCGTCCACGGTTGATCCCCCCCCGAGGATCACCTTTGCCTCCTCCTTGGAGGCCCCCCATCGGACCAGCCCCGTGTCGATGATATCTTGAATCACCTAAACACGAGACATGGGCGGTGGTTAATTTCGTTCTACTCTAGGCCAATCTAGCGTCTAGCGAGTGGTGTTTGAGGCCGACTAGATCAAAACTAGAACGAGTGAAAGGCACTAGGTGAGAGGAGTACCTCCCAATTGCTCTTCCACAACGTGCCAAGGGTGTCCATGGCCTTGTCATCGCAATGGGCCATGCTCAACACCCAAAGGCCCGCCGGGGAGCGGGCCAAGCGCTCAAAGTTGGCCAAGGAGATGGTGGGTTGGGTCCAATTGCCCACGGCCACGGGGTAGGCATCTCCCCAGACGATGAACATCAACGGGAAGGTGCGGTTGATTGACTGCACCAAGCCCGGCCGGGAGAGGATGTATGTGACCCATGAGGCAAAGGGCCATGAGATCTCGGTGCCCTTGGGCAACACCGTGGCAACGGGCTCATCCAATTGCACCGGGGCGACCAACTCCTTCCCACGGGCTTGGAAAGCCCGCTCGGTACAAATTGGACGGGAGTAGGGGCCACTAGGGACGGTGCGGTGATACTCCTACTTACGGAGCGTGTAGAGCTCCGAGAGGGTCCTCCAGGAGGACTTGGGGGCCCTCATGTTGAGCACTAGTTCACACATGGCGGTGGGGGAGAGTAGGGAGGCAGCGTATGCCTCAACGGCGGCCTTGCATGCCTCACCCGTGGTATGGGTAGAAGTGGTGGAGTTCACATATTGGACGGCGTTGTTGAATTGCCGCCGTGCTAGGGGGCATGATGGCGCCCACGTGGCCAAGTAATGGCCCACCCGCTCATCCTTGAGGTTTGAGGCCCCACTCAACTCCCGTAGTGCCTTAGACAAGAGGGAAGTATCCTTCCCAGTTGAGGAGGGAGCAAGGGGGGAAGTGGCGGGGTGTTTCATTGCAAAGAAATGTGCAATATCTAAGCGGGAAAGAAGGAAGCATGGAACAATGCACTACGGACAAGCATGCACGGGGGAACAATGAAGAAATTGGGATATGTTGGTAGACATTATATCGTTCTAGTATTGATCTAATCTAGGCTACAACGTTGTAACTAGAGTGTTCTAGGCTAGATCAAGATTGGGTCTTCTAGCGTGTACCACGGGTGGCCCAGCATACACCAGCACTAGCTGCAAGCGATCTACGCATCGCCAACACAAACTCAGTGTCCGTTGCCGTAAGGTCACGTCCACCTCCTTTAGTACCAGCACAACCTTCCCCTCCACGTCCACCGCCCCGGAATCCAAAGCCGTGTACAAGGGGGCAAATTGCCACCCCTGCCGGTGAGAGTGAGTTTGGGTCACACCCAGGCTATCCAAGCGTTGCCGCCGCATTGTAGCCTCCACTTCTGCCCTCTTCCACACCCATCCACGCATATTGAGCACCACCAAACGGAGGGGGAACCCATGTCGCGGTGATCACCACTCGGTCTTAACGCTATTGCTAGAGGTGGGGGATGTGCCCTGCCGCGGGGAGCCGGTGACCATGAGGGGGGACGAGAGCGCGTCCTCGGAGCAGGACGAAGAGGGCCAAGCGGACAGCTCATCCCCTTCAGCATTGGGGTCGGAAGGTTCGGAGAGCGACAAGGAGTCGACCGCCCCACCCCATCAGACCTGCCGCTAGCTAGGCACGTACCGACCCGTCGACGCGACCAGGGTGCCTCGAGGCCATCGCACCACCGTCGCCCGCAGCAACAGCAGGGAGAAATCCCTTTGGCATAGAATAGTAGCCCCTCCTAGCGCCATCACCGCCGACGCCCCTGTTAGGTGCCCCGATAGGACTTCTCCACATCTCGAACAGCAACTTCGGAGCCGCAGACGCGGCCCCAATAGTCGTGCGAAGGGGGCCCGCCCACTCCGGATGTCCACTGATATTGGCCGTACCTGTCTCAGGACACGCGATTCGATCGGCCATGGTAACTAGTCTATCTCTTAGGCGTCACAAGTTGCCCGCCCCCCACCTGGCGCTATGGCCCACGGAAGTCCATGTTGTAGTGAGGAGAAAAGTATGTGAAAAGGGGTGTTATTTTGGGGGTATCTATCCCCCCCCGGTGGCAATAGGCAAAATGAAGGTATGTATGTGAAATATATGCCGTTATTTCGATTTCTAGCTACACACAAATTTTCGAAATAAAGATACCAAATCACAAAAATATGGTGGTATTTTAAATTTAGACCATTGCATTCCTTTAGTAGGGGGGGGGGGGGTCTATCTATTATTACTTTTACCCCTTGGTTCCAGGGTTACCACAAAACCCACGTATACAGCACAAGTAAAAGAACAGCAAAAATATGGGTCATTGAAAAACAAACAAGACTACCCCCAAACCATATACGTGTATTTCCTTTTTTTATGAACCTAGCCGTAATTTCGGCCAGTTTGTGCCAAAACAATCAAAACAGATGGTGTTATTCACCAAACAGGCCCAAGCTGACCGAAATTTCGGCCAGGTCCTTCAAAACTTGAAATAACGTCACAGAAATGGATACCTTTGAGCTTTTTTGGAAGCTGGCCGAAATTGAGGCCAGCTTTTCCATCGGTTCCATTGGAAACATGCATGTGTTTATACACCTTTTAACGCTTCTGGCCGAAATTTCGGCCAGCTTTTTGGTTTAACGTTGAATGACTATAGTCATTTTCATTGATTTAAGGGCTGGCCCAAATTTCTCCCAGCTCTCTGGTCTCATCAGCTTTCATACGCTCATATTCGGCGTTTTTGCCAGTCGGGTCCAAAAACATCAAAACACATGGTCTTATTCACCACATAGGCCCAAGCTAGCCGAAATTTCGGCCAGGTCCCTCAAAACTTGAAATAACGTCACATAAATGGATACCTTTGAGCTTTTTTGGAAGCTGGCCAAAATTGAGGCCAGCTTTTCCATTGGTTCCATTGGAAACATGCATGTGTTTATACACCTTTTAACGCTTCTGGCCGAAATTTCGGCCGGCTTTTTGGTTTAACGTTGAATGACTATACTCATTTTCATTGATTTAAGGGCTTGCCGAAATTTCTCCCAGCTCTCTGGTCTAATCAGCTTTCATACGCTCATATTCGGCGTTTTTGCCAGTCGGGTCCAAAAACATCAAAACACATGGTCTTATTCACCACATAGGCCCAAGCTGGCCGAAATTTCGGCCAGGTCCCTCAAAAGTTGAAATAACGTCACAGAAATGGATACCTTTGAGCTTTTTTGGAAGCTGGCCAAAATTGAGGCCAGCTTTTCCATTGGTTCCATTGGAAACATGCATGTGTTTATACACCTTTTAACGCTTCTGGCCGAAATTTTGGCCGGCTTTTTGGTTTAACGTTGAATGACTATACTCATTTTCATTGATTTAAGGGCTTGCCGAAATTTCTCCCAGCTCTCTGGTCTAATCAGCTTTCATACGCTCATATTCGGCGTTTTTGCCAGTCGGGTCCAAAAACATCAAAACACATGGTCTTATTCACCACATAGGCCCAAGCTGGCCGAAATTTCGGCCAGGTCCCTCAAAACTTGAAATAACGTCACAGAAATGGATACCTTTGAGCTTTTTTGGAAGCTGGCCAAAATTGAGGCCAGCTTTTCCATTGGTTCCATTGGAAACATGCATGTGTTTATACACCTTTTAACGCTTCTGGCCGAAATTTCGGCCGGCTTTTTGGTTTAATGTTGAATAACTATACTCATTTTCATTGATTTAAGGGCTGGCCCAAATTTCTCCCAGCTCTCTGGTCTAATCACCTTTCATACGCTCATATTCGGGGTTTTTGCCAGTCGGGTCCAAAAACATCAAAACACATGGTCTTATTCACCACACAGGCCCAAGCTGGCCGAAAATTCGGCAAGGTCCCTCAAAACTTGAAATAACGTCACAGAAATGGATACCTTTGAGCTTTTTTGGAAGTTGGCCGAAATTGAGGCCAGCTTTTCCATTGGTTCCATTGGAAACATGCATGTGTATATACACCTTTTAACGCTTCTGGCCGAAATTCCGGCCAGCTTTTTGGTTTAGTGTCGAATGACTATACTCATTTTCATTTTTTTAAGGGCTGGCCGAAATTTCTCCCAGCTCTCTGCTCTAATCACCATTCATACACTCATATTCGGCTTTTTTTGCCGGTGTGGCCGAAATTTCGGCCAGCATTTCCTGTTTCTGCTAATATCAGCAATTGTTTTCCCATCCAATACATTCCTCTTGGTTCCAGGGTTTCCACAAAACCCACCTATGCACCACAAGTAAAAGAGGAGCAAAGATACGGTTCATTGAACAGCAAAAAAAACTACCCCCAAAGCATATACGTGTATTTCCTATTTTTATTAACCTGGCCGAAATTTCGGCCAGCTTTTCCAAGAACATCAAAACACATGGTCTTATTCACCGGACAAGCCCAAGCTGGCCGAAATTTCGGCCACGTCCTTCAAAACTTGAAATAACGTCACCGAAATGGATACCTATGACGGTAGACATGCGCAAAGAGCACAGGTGCACTGACATTTGAAGATGCTGTACAATGTACCACATTCAATGACAAGCAAATACTTGCCAACTGACAAATCCACACAGGCTATGGGAAAAAACAATAGCAGTACACCAAAAACACTTAGGGAGGCAGATGCTGGCCGAAATTTCGGCCAACCTTCATACCGGCGAGCAATATAACCCGTTGGGAATGGCAGTAGGCAACAGGAGACATACGAATGACTTTATAAAAAAGAAGATCTTGGATGTAATCCAGAGGCGGTGCGGCCTTGAGATCGTCATAGCGCCGCTGCACACGATCCTCGGATAATTTACGGACGTGGCCAATGCTTCGGTCGTGGTCTATTACAATTTGGTCAAAGAAAACTTTTATTTTGGTTGTTGACGTGACCCAGTCGGATAACGTGATGGTGGTTGATGAATTTTCCATTGGTGGTGCCTTAGGCTTCCCTTGAAGTCCCTCGGTGCTTGCCTTATCCCCGTCCAGTTGATGGGCAGGTTGGGATTGCCCATTTTCGGATGCAGCTTCAGCTGGAGGGGAAATAAGTAGCTCCTGTGAATCCATTGCAAGCTCGGTCATAAAAAAGGATGCTACAGCAGGGGATTTCATGGAAAGAGAAATAACAAAAGTGGCAATAACAAGCGCAATTGAACCCAAAATGGCCCAAAATCGACGTCTTGACACGAATGATGGAATACGATAGCCGAAATTTTGGCCAGCCCTGCACTGGATGTGAAACCACTGTTCAAAATCGGGTTGCCGAGAAGCTGGCCGAAATTTCGGCCAGAAATGTGTGTCATTTGGAATCACGGGTCCACATAAGGCAACTTTGGCCGAAATTTCGGCCAGCAAAATGCAAAACAGAGAATGTACACACAAAACAGTGGCAATGCGTGGCACACCCCATACGAGCATGACAGTTATAGTAATACCAGAGGACATTGACACTGTGAGAAGAAAGCAGCTTTGTAGGAGTGTACGGTGTAATATTTATGCACAACAAGAATTGCAAGTTGGCGGAAATTTCGGCCAGATGTTTTGGATGGGAAAAAAATTGCTAATATGCGCAGAAATGGGACACACTGGCCGAAATTTCCGCCACACCGGCAAAAAAGCGGGATACGAGTGTATGAAAGGTGATTAGACCAGAGAGCTGGGAGAAATTTCGGCCAGCCGTGAAAAAAATGAAAATGAGTATAGTCATTCAACACTAAACCAAAAAGCTGGCCGAAATTTCGGCCAGAAGCGTTAAAAGGTGTATAAACACATGCATGTTTCCAATGGAACCAATGGAAAAGCTGGCCTCAATTTCGGCCAACTTCCAAAAAAGCTCAAAGGTATCCATTTCCGTGACGTTATTTCAAGTTTTGAGGGACCTGGCCGAAATTTCGGCCAGCTTGGGCCTGTCTCGTGAATAAGACCATGTGTTTTGATTTTTTTGGCACACACTAGCAAAAAAGCCGAATATGAGCGTATGAATGGTGATTAGAGCAGAGAGCTGGGAGAAATTTCGGCAAGCCCTTAAATCAATGAAAATGAGTATAGTCATTCAACGTTAAACCAAAAAGCTGGCCAAAATTTCGGCCAGAAGCGTTAAAAGGTGTATAAACACATGCATGTTTCCAATGGAACCAATGGAAAAGCTAGCCTCCATTTCGGCCAACTTCCAAAAAAACTCAAAGGTATCCATTTCCGTGACGTTATTTCAAGTTTTGAGGGACCTGGCCGAAATTTCGGCCAGCTTGGGCCTGTGTGGTGAATAAGACCATGTGTTTTGATGTTCTTGGAAAAGCTGGCCGAAATTTCGGCCAGGTCAATAAAAATAGGAAATACACGTATATCCTTTGGGGGTAGTTTTGTTTGCAGTTCAATGAACCGTATCTTTGCTGTTCTTTCACTTGTGGTGTATAGGTCGGTTTTGTGGAACCCCTGGAAGCAAGAAGAATGCGTTGGATGGGAAAACAATTGCTGATATGCGCAGAAAGAGGAAATGCTGGCCGAAATTTCGGCCACACCGGCAAAAAAAAGCCCAGTATAAGTGTATGAATGGTGATTAGACCAGAGAGCTGGGAGAAATTTCGGCCAGCCCTTAAAAAAATGAAAATGAGTACAGTCATTCAAAGTTGAACCAAAAAGTTGGCCGAAATTTCGGCCAGAAGCGTTAAAAGGTGTATATACACATGGATGTTTCCAATGGAGCCCGAAAGCTGGCCTCAATTTCGGCCAGCTTCGAAAAAACCTCAAACATGATACACTAGATGAAGCGGATACCTAAGGCTAACACATCACCACCTATTTCAATGGATGTCACACAACGCTGGTACCAACATTGCTCACATATGTCAAATAGCATACTCAAACTAGAAATGTAGAATATTCTCACATTGTGCGTATATGGGGTCCTAGAGGGCGGGCAACTTGTGACGCCTAAGTATCTCGAAAATTAGCACTTGCTCCTGTATGTACATTAGCGGCCAGTGCCACCGGCTTACCTCACTGCGAGCCCACCGCTGCAATCCGGGCGACTGGCATTCATCCAAATCCCGCATTTCCAAGCGCGGAGTTACACTGCCCATTCCGCCGCCCAGGCGCGGCCCAGCTATCATGGAGCAACCGACTGCAAGGCACACTGCTGCAAGGCACACACCGCGACACAAGGGACCGGCACTTGCACTCACCTTGCCACAACTCCGCCTCCGCAGTCCAAACATGGACCCACCTCTGCACCAATTCATGTGCATCTTCCGTGGCGCGAGCGCGCCGGTGATATGTGAGGATGTCCCGCAATGCCAATTGTGCACTCACCGGTCGAAGCGCCACGAAGGCCGCGGTCGTGACAGAGGGTAGACACGCCCGCACCCGACGTACGACCTGTTCCCATTGCTGCTCCACTACCTTGGGGTGGTTCGTGACCGTGTCGTAAATACGACCCATTGCATCCACTGCGCACCCCTGGTTTCCCCCCGCGGATCCCATCCTTCCAAGAGAAGCACTACGTGCTGGGCCTCCCGCCACCTCATGGGGGGGGACGAAGGGGCGTCCCCTGCACTCGCGGGGGGGGGGGGGGGCAACACCTCCCGATGAAAAAGGACGCGCACCATCATCCCTTGCCGCTCTGGGCACTTCCGGCTGTCATGCCTGATGGGCGGGGCCATCACAAAGGCAAAATTAGGGCGCCTATAGCGCCAGTGGAACACCGAGTCGATGGCGCGCAAGCGTACCTCGACGCAGTCTTGACCATCCCACATGCGGTAATGCTACCACCACCGGCTGAGCGTGAGGTCGTTCGCCCCCTCCCGTATCCAAGCGTGGAGGGTGGCCAGGAAGGAGTCGACTAGTGTCAGCAACCTTGGCACCACCCTTTGGAGGGCCCCTACTAGACAGTGTCCATCCAACAGGCCCGGCGGCCGCCAACTACTGTAGGCTGGGTACGCCGGGATCGCTAGTCAGTGCCAGACGACTCATTAGGGGAAATCCACACTTCATGCTGATGAATCTCCGGTATGAGGACATAGGTGGTCGTGGTGTCTCCCCTTGCCCGGCTGCTACCACCTTGCCCTGGGCTCGTACCGGGGGTACGCGCACCTAGTGTTCCCGTTCTGGACTTAAGACATAGTTGCACGACCAATGTGCTCGTGATCAGTGTTTAGACGGTCAGCGAGACGAGCAGCGATGGATGCTCTGGGGATGAGGGCTGCGGTGGCATGACACCGGGGCCCCAGGGCTGTGGGGAGTGAACGCACGGTGACACTTCACTCTCACGGTCCCCAATGGACTCTGCCCCCTGTATTGAAATCCCTCACTGGCCGTTGTAGCCCATTGTCACCGCCCACACTCTTCTTGATCTCCTTATTTTCGACGCCTTGGACCCTCTGATGCTGGCACCTCACTTTGCGTTCATCCTCTCCCACTTGTAACAGGCTGCCCTCACACACCAACCCCCCGCGGCACTTCCCCTTTAAATTGCCGCCGTGTCGGTCGATACTTGTCCGCAGAACACGCCTCACAAAACAACTCACATGCCTAGTTCGCACCTCGCCCACACCCTCAGTGCCCCCCGGGCCCATCTGCCCCTGTTTCCTGCACGAGCTCCATTCCTGGGCACACCCCTTCGACCGCGAACGGGCCCCATTCGCCTGTGCCATGCACACTTGTAGCACAGCACATGACGCTCATATTGCCTCAAATCGCTCAATATGTCTCGTGTCCGCCAGCCCTCTGCCCGATGCCGTGTGATGCTTGCAAAAGTTCAGCTAGGACTTAGCCCCGGGAACCAATCGGGCCACCGTTGTGCTCATCTGTCAAAGCAAACTTCATATATTACGGCCGCTCTGCCAAGGGACTTGGAAGCGGTTAAACGAGGCTCAACACAAAGGCCTCGAAAAAACCTGGAAACTTGAGGATGCACAAAACAAAACTAAAATGAAAAATCCTCCCACTTGGGGTTGTCAATGCGCACCACACAGTCCCACAACCAAAAAACCCACTCAAGGAGGTTGATTTTTTGTTTCACCAAATGTTTGGAATTTTTTCTTCGTTTTTTCGAGCTCAGAAGTGCAATATTTATGTAAACTGACATTTGAAATGAATTTTGCAGTTTTGGACTCTATGGTTCTACCCTAAAAGCAAATTTATTGCACATTCCGGTACCAGGGATTGTTTCGCCAGATCCGATGAAATGTCGGATAAGCAATAAAATAATCAAGATGTGTGGATGGTACAGCCGAATTCGAATGTTACTCCATGATGTGAACTACTATTTTGTTTCACCGGATAAGCTGAAACGCCGTAGTATAGTCCCATGCACTGCTTGCGCTTTACGGCTGCGGGAAGCTGTTGGGGCGTCTGTGGGGCCCCGCCTCCGGATGCCGGGGGCACCCGGTTTCCTGCCCACGCCGCTCCCAAGGGGTGCCCATCCCATGGGGAGAGCACCGGATGTCCCGCATCTGGGCTTAGTGCAGCCACTTGGGGGCTCCATCCCCAATGCCATGGCAGCGGCATCGGGCGGTCCGACTCCATATGTCCTCCTCGATCTCTCTCTTGATCCCATCCTCTTGGTTGATCCCGGTCGTACTCCCGGTCATAGCCCCGGTCACGGTCTCCTTGTTCACGCCGCCTTTCCCATACTACGTTGCCATCTTGGTTTATAGGCGCCCTCCGCCGAGAGCGGCTCGGGGTTGGAAGCCGCCCTCGCAGTGGCCGGCAGACGAGATCGTCCGCAATTTCGTGAGTCTAGGGGGATCGGCACGTGCAAATGTGCGCAAGGTCCTAGAACGCGATCGTGAGGCCCCAAGAGAGTTGCGAGCGGCGGCAGCCCTCGGGGACGAATGGACACACGACCTCGTATCTATGGCCCAGGAGGATGCTCTTTCGGTGGGAGTGGGGTGCCGCTTGCAGGACGCCATACAGGAGGCTGACAAGCGGAGAACGATAGAGATGTTCGGAGGGAGGAGCGCGATCAACGAGCCGAAGTCAGTAAGCAACAAGGAGACGTGATCTTACCGGAAGAGGTCTTCTTCGTCCTGGGCAAACACACTCGTGCGGCGGCACTCAATAGAGCCTTGGAGTCCTGACTTGGGACAGGGTTCAACCTCGTGGACGACAAGGCCCGGGAGAGGGTATCCATGCGGTGTTTTAGCAAGGTAGCGGATGCGCTGTGCAAGGGGATTCTGGTGGGAGGTCAGTCCGTTGGTGCAGAGTCGGTTGAACCCACGGACAATGATGACGTGACCTGCCGTCTGAAGGGAGGCGTGAAGGAGGCGAGAGGGCTCGTAGAACGGGGCCATGAAGGCAACGGCAAGTGCAAGGGCTACGGCTATCCGGTGCTATGGATGTGCCTCCACTCACGCGTGGTCCCAATGCAGGCTAGTGAAGTACGAGTCCCAGAAGGAGCACTGCGGCAAGTGTGGCGAACGAGGACATGTGCAAGAGCTTTGCGAGGCGACCAGCGCAAGTCGTGAATGGTATGTGTCAGAGTACGGCAGGCCGTGGGAATGGGTAGTGAACGTGGCCCCGAATGTGGAGGAGGAGAGGCACCGGCCTCGGAAGCACAGCCCGTCTCCAAATCTAGGGACACGCTCGAGGCCACGGTCGCGGTCCCCTCGATCGGGGCGTTCGAGAGGCCCTAGGAGAGACTCGCGGGTATCGAGAAGAAGCCGAGACCGGGGCCGGGGGTTGAGTTTCCGCACTCATACCCTGGCTTGGGGGGAAGGTCTTCTCACCCTTGAGTATCAGCCCCGCTTCTACCCATGTCGCCACCTTCAACTTCTTTTTGAATGGCGCGGATGGGACCGTTCTCGCTAGTACCGCCTACACCACCGCCCATCGGGCCCCATCTTCCATCACATGGGCGATCAGCTCATCCTGCGCGTGCCTGTACGTATCGTGCACCAGTTTCTCTAGCCCCGGGAGGTTCCGCACAGTGGCTGCTTGATCTCCTCGAATGTCTTTGCACACCCATGCTGACAATAGAAATTGGTCTTGAAGATTGAATGATGTCGGAACTTGTGACGCCGTTGCACTCGTCGCTAGGCTAACGTCCGCCAACGCACCAAAATCATGCCACTGCACCCCCTTGGCGTCCGTCAGGTCACTCGCCGCCAGGTCCCCCAGCGCACTGTCGTACACGTAGTCCGGGCAGATCACATCGGACACAGCTACATGTTTCCACCAGGGGTCCGCCGGCAGAGTGTTGAGATCAACCTGCTGGTTGGCCTCTTTTGCACTGAGGAAGGCTCCCATGATTGGCGGTTGTTGTGCTACCATGGTGTGTCGTCCGCAAAGGCACAAAAATTCCCCGTAGTCGCACGTTTGCACAGCTCTTGCCCCGTTGCCCTGTATGCTGCAGTAGCCTGGGCACATTAGCTGATTGATAACGTGTTGTCTCGCGCTCCTTTTATGTGACCTATTACTTGTGCCCACTTCCATGTTTCGCACAGCTTGCACCTCATCTCTTGTTGTCACCTCCAGTACTCCGGGTCGACCCTGCTGGCCCCTGCAATGTGTGTCACCGCATGCCCTCCGGATGTGCTCGCCAAGCAATGGCGCGGGACCCACACTACCCCTGCTTCACCACTGCTCCTCGGCTCTCGTCCTCGGCTCCTTGTACTCCTCTCATCGACTCCTCTCATCGACTCCTCTCCGGCTGGGCAGTGGCGTGGGGGCACTCCACCCCTCCATGCTTCACCACTACCACTCAGCCCCGGCTCAGAGGCCGCAGCATTAGCAAACGCTCTTGCCACCGTCCTGGTGACGGGGAGGGGGCCGCCGACCGCAACGTGCATCGGAACCTATAGCAAGCCATCCATCTCACCTGTTGTTGCCGGTGACCACACCCACACGTCCAGTTTTCCCACCCCTGTCTAACCATTGTCCCCGACGGCCCCCCCCGGTTGCCTTGGTGGCCGAGGCAAAAGGCCGGCGCACAGAGCGCCACCGCAGGAGCCACCAGGGGGTGTTACCTGGTTGCACCGCCTGGCAGCCACCGATGACCTGCCCCACGTTCCGTCCACGCCGCCGCCAGCGGCCCCACACACCCGCTGGACCAACCGGCGTCTGGTCCACGCTCATGCCCACGTCGTCTGCGGCCTCCGCCAGTCCCGCGCTCCGCCTCCACGCTGCCAATCACCCGGTGGCCTACGCCCACCCCTGCAGAGAGGAACACCACGGTGCGGCACCCCGCACGGCTCACAACAGTCGTGTACCTGTTCCCCATCGTCCCCGTTCACCCTTGCCTCACGTGCTGTCGTGTCAATCTCCCCCGTAGTTGCACCCTCCCCCCTTTGCGCTGTCGTCGTTGCAAGCAGCCCCTCGGCCCGCAAGCTACCATCCTGAGGGTTTTCATACTAGTGCCAGGTCACCAGTGTGGGGGAGGGGGGAAGTAACAAGGGGGGGGGGGGGTCCATAGGGGTCCAAGGAGGAAGATCACTGTGGAAGACAATGAGGGGGATGTCCTTGAGGGTAGGTGGGTGGGGGGGGAAGTCATCATGAGGGGGGGGGTGGATGGTAACAGCGTTCCATAAACGTCTACCGGTCTGATGTTTGATGTGTGATGGGCCATTTGGTTGGTATGCACAAGGCTGTTCCTGGAGGCTTCTCATGCTTGTTGGCTCCTAGAGACATGTTACAGCGGCTCCAACCAGCTTGCTCCGGGGTCCGTGCAACAACCCTTGCGGGAGCACACCATTATGGGAAATTGTACAGCTTGGCCCTTTGAGCCTAATTTTCTGCGCCCCCTCCCCCTATATTCGGTCAGGCTTGGAGGACCCCGCCCCCCGGAGTTGCAATAGAACGCCGGCCCATGCCATTGCCATTGAGGGTGCGCCAAATCAAGTACAAGGAAATCCTTGACCATGTTATAGCAGCCACTAAGGCAGAGGACCCACCAGAGCCTGATTGGACGGGCTCGGACGCATCCCATCCAAAAAAAGTGTTTGGACATGGGAAGTGCCTCCTCCTGAAAAAAAAATACCCGTTCAAATGCAGCACTGGACCCGCTGTCCACACAGGAGACTGTGGGAGTTTGCATTTGATTTCCGTGTTCGCATGTGTGGGGGTGCATGCAACGTGAGCAACAGTCATCCCTGAAGCCAGGGAGAGCCCCAGTTTGACCCTGCCCACCCACAGATTTGTCTTCATGGCTTAAAATCCAACCACCTTTCAAAACATTCTTGACTTAGTGGATGCATTTCAGTGTTGCAGGAGGATGCATGGTCCTGGCCACAGCAACCGGCTCTGCCTTCAGCGCTTGAGGAATGGGGAGCGTGGGCACCAGTCTGGGGGATTTATGGGTATTGCACCTCTCGAGGGGACAGTGAAAATATCAGACCGATGAGGGCATCCAATGGGACAAGGACTTCGGTGAATTGTGAGGCGCTCTTCATCACAATTTCGGGGCTGAAATTGGCCTCCAATTTCAACTGCATCTTGACCCATTGCACCACTTGGGAATACCGTCGTGAGTAGTAGTACGCAGAAACCAGAAGTAACATTTCTTTGCAATGCTCATGCTTGCCCATTTCAAGAATCACATCCGTGCACTGCTTCTGGCAATGAGGAGGCATAGGGACGTAGAGGGGGAGTGAGCGTGGGGGGAAAGAGAGGCAACGATGGCAAGATGAAGGATTGGAAAAGGAGGAAGTGGAAGACACACAGTGAATGCGACATGGAAACGAAGACGGGGAAGGGCTATTGGCCACGCGTAATGAGAAGCAAAGTCAAATCATGACAAACGGACCTGAATGTGAGAGTCGTAGAGCGGAAGGCAAGTAATTGTGAAGCACAGAAACATGCAGTAGAACCTGGTGGAGAGATGTGTGCTGATGACCTCAAAACTGAGAGATCTATTCGACGCGGGCGAGAGGTGTTGTGCAAGCATGGGTGTGACCCTGTGTTGCAATTTACCCCTTGTTCGGGGAGCAGAAGGTTGCACAATCGCAAGGCCAATACATTGTGGGTGGCCCATCGACAGGGAAGCAGCAGTTGTAGGTCGGACGTTGAGGCTTCGTACACGTCAGATTTTTTTGGGGGGGGGCGCCTCTGGCACACTCCCTCTCTCTGGAGTGGCGTGTGCACCTCTTTCAACGAGGTGCGTCATTTTTCTCTCGTTGCGCTGCAATGATGGTGTTGTGGCTGATGACGTCGATAATCGTGTATTGTTCGGGGAGCCTCCGTTGGCAGTGTTGAATATTTTCTGCGTCGCAGACATCTGGATTTAATATCTGACGATGTGGCCGCTAAGCCCCTATACACATGCAGCCCAGGCTACGAACGGCACTTCATATCTGAGGAGAAGCAAGCACTAAGTGTCCAATCCAAACTTGTGCGCTGTTATCTGTGCTGCAGGTTTGGGACATGGTGCTGCCATTGAAAAGGGTGCTGCTGGTGAATGATGGCGGTGATGAAGCACGGGATAGTAGTGAAAATCACAAACCGCAGTCGCTGTGCTCAGCTCAAGGGACACCTTTGCCCTTGCCCCCTTTGGTGATGGCCACCAAACTATGAGCTTCCTCACACCTTGAACAACTGCAACACAAAGAGCCTCCAACTTTGAGCCGGGACCACAAAGCTTAAAGTTGCCAAGAAAACCACAGCAGAAGCACAAATGTCGTGAACAAAAAAGACTGCCTTGAAATAGGGCAGAGATCATCCGGCAGTATGATAGATGTGAGTGATGTTTGCCCCATTGGGGCCCCTTGCACCTACAGAGAATTAAGATGATCCACAGTGGTAGCAGCGCATGCTGTGTTCCAAATGCCAATGTTGTGCAAAGGATCATCAGAGGAGATTGGCCCCACATCCTGCAACGAATGGGTGATTGTAAAGCCCCATCCATGATGGTAACAATGTTGCCTGAAACGCACATTTGGGGGGGCGGTACCTAATGAAAAAACAGACAAATGCAAACCAGAGGAGCACATTTGGGGGGGGGGGGGTTGTAGGGTATGGGGCCTGGATTGTGACACGAGCGGTCGTCCTGAAATTGGGCAAGGAACAGGTGTTATTTGATTGGCACCGCAGCGCAAAACGCCAAAACCGGAAGGCACACGTGTCTGAGTTTGTATCCTGATCACTACAAGTCGCTACAAGGGCACCTTTCGGTATGTCCAGACAGACATGCTGAAAACTGGCCTAGAATGGCACTACCGTGGAATGCGCCAAACTTAAAAGCATATTTGTGTTCAGGGCTGCATGTCGATCCTTTCTTTCGGGTACATTGTACATTTTGCGACACCTGCGACACCTGGACTGATCTCCGCACCCGCCTCCATCCAGACAATGCCAGAACCATCCAGATAAAAAAACCAGTCAAAACTTATGCTGAAACCAAATATGTCGCAACCGTGAAGAGGGAAGTTCCCATTGAGGTTCCTTTTGTCTGTCAAATTATGCCCCCATCCTTAAACGTCGCATTCTCTACCATCCTTATCTGCAAAACCAACTCTGCAACCCTTAAGCAGTGCGAATGCTTCGAGAGCCATGCCAGAGTCCAACCGGGCACAGCACAGCCGTCTGCAAGCGCACACTACCTTTCAGAGGTGTACTGCTGGCAGCAATGCATGAACGCCAGTGGGTGGGCTGCCTGTGCTTCTGGAATGCACCCCAAGAGGAACATAGAACAGAACAATCGCAGACAAGCGCTTCTTGTAAACATCTGATCAAAATTGTGCAGCCAATGTGGGATGGGCATTAACCTGTCACCCGCACCGCCCACATGCAGTGCAAAACCAAAAGCAGAAAACATAGCAACACGGCCTTTTTATTCATCTGGTCAAGTGAATACACCCAGGAATCAGTCAGAATTGGGCTATGAAGAGAATCCTTGACTCTCCCAGACGCCCCCCCTAATGCCCCCCCCCCCTCTCACCTTCACCCAAGGGGGCCTGCAGTCAAAAGATAGTAGGGGGGGTAGTTGGCGTGCAGAACCGAAGAGTCAGCCCCCCCCCCCCTGACTCATTCGGCTGAAAAAGAATGTTGCATCCTGCATCATATGATGGGTCCCCTTGACCCACAATTCCTAGTTTCATTTGCATGCGGTCCCAAATGTTGTTGTAAAAGCAAAGTTACCACCTGAGGTCCCATATCAGCCCAACTATAGGGCTGTATTCATCATTGAGTAGCCAAAATTTTCTCTACATGGAGAGTCAAGCGGGGGATGGTGTAGGGTCCTCGGGGAATGTTAGGCACCTAAAGCCCCACCAATTGCACAAGCCCCCTTTTTTTTGCCTTCATGGTAGCATGTCTTTGTGGCTAGCTTGCCTATGTTTCTGTTCCAGTCATGGCGAGCCACCTGTCATTTTTTTCAAACATCTATCCATCAAACCCATCATTCGTTTGGGGCTGTGGGGGATGGATCAGTCCGTTGTTGGGGCACACAGTCAATATGCGAATGTTGTTTGTTGTGGCTGAGGGGGAGTTTTGAAAGGGGTGCAAGCTGTTGTGGTTGTTGGGAAGGCATGCAGTCCGCTGTGTCTACCCCCAACAATAACATGAAGTTCTTGTGGTTTGAAATCAATCCTTGATATGTGATGTCCATCTATGCTCGCGTGGCGACAATATCCCACCCACAGGTTACCCCACTGCCCCTCTTTTGAAATAGAAAGGTACCCATAGTCCCTTAGGCCACTAATGAGCCATATTCTTTGCATTACATGTTGATGATTGCACACTTGCCGGCAAGATTTGACACAGATTTCCTCCAGGGGTCTCTTCCCTTAGTACACTGGAGATCACCGAGCTCTTGAGCCCTTGTCTTTAGGGTATGCGCTGGGCATACGTTTTTTTTGCCGAAACGCTTTTGCAAGGTGCTATCCCAGGTGCCATCCCAGTCTTCTGTGTTTTGGAGACCTTAATCAAGTTTTTTAAGTGCTACAGATACGCAGGGGGGGGGGGGTTGACGTTCATGGCACACCCCCATAGGGGTATGCCATGAGTGGGTAGGTGGTTTGAGCTGGTCCGGTCAGTTTGTTTTGCCACATGTCTAGAGCCTTAGCCATTTGTTTCCATGAGGACAGAATTGGAGCATAGCTCAGTGATTGTGCACTAGGCCATGAAGGCCACATAACGGGATGCCATGGGTTTAATTCCCGGGTAGGGCCATTTTTTGGTACAGGCGCCATTTTTCTTTGTCTTGTTTTTGCCCTTGTTTTAGACCCGCTCACCATGAAAGGGCCATTCACGAGAGTATATGATTTTGGTATGACACGAAATGCAGTAGTTAGCTGGCTGGCTGGCTGGGGGACTGAAGTCTAGGTCACATGCCCAAAAGTAGTGCCATAGCTGAAAAATTGAAAATTCTAAACCTGAAATTTTTTTTTCCATGTTGTTCCCACCCTCAATCTGAACACAATTGTCAAAAAGCAGGTGTTTTGCACCATCAATGCATGTTTTTCACCCAGTGGTTGGCAAGGGGTTCCAAGGGCAAAAGGGCTTGGTGCACAAACTGCAGCTTTCAGCCTCAACAGCCTCAAAAATGGAAAAATTCCTGGGTCAATGCATTCAGCAAATTAGTCTTCCAAACATTTACCACAAAAAGCTCAATGTGCCCGACACAATACAGACGACACAAACATCAACCTCACGCCACACCATTCATAAACCTGCAAAATCAAGGCCAGGCCTTTTTTGAGCTACAAGGGGGGGGGGGGGGGACCCACCCACCCACCCACTTTTCAGAACCCACCCACCCACCCACCCACCCACCCATTGACGTACCTCCCCTAAGGGGGAGGGTCAACCAAAGCCGAAGCTGCTTCTTTGGATATTGTGACCACAGTGAGCAAGAAATTAATGTAAAGCATATTTTCATCCCATTTGGCCACTCAGTGTTGGGTATCAAGCACAAGAAGCACACAAATTGCTCAAGCGGTTTTCAGCCTCAACAGTTGAAAAACAGAAAAATTTTGGTACCCAATTTTTTGACATTGTAACCACCCATAATGATCAAGAAACTTTGTATAGCATGTTTTCCGCCCTTTTTCTGTGTTTTTTGCCCCACTTGGTTGTTGTGTGCTCTCTTTTTTGGGGGGCCGGTAAGGGAACTTTTGAATGGGGAGCAAAAATCGCGCGAATATGGGTGCACAAATGTACGATTTTGGCCGGAAACGACTATTATAAAGAGTTGGGATGGTAGCAATATTTTTGAAAATTCTAAAAAATTAAAATCCGGGTGTCTGCGAAAAGAAATGGCCCCTTTTTGAGATGCTATGGTGCGATGGTGCCCCACAAAATGGCCAATTCCTACCGCGGGTGTTCCCTGTGTCTGCGGTGCCATTGTGAACGCGGACATGCACCACATTTGCGCGAAAATCGCGCGATTTTCGCATTCATTTTCGCGGCGCGCACACCTACACCACGTGGCGTGCACCAACTCAAGTACCTGGAGTCACCACAAGCCATGGTCGCATGTCCCCATGTCCTAGGCCCGCCGCTTGCGGATTCTGAAAGCCGTAAGAGGACATGTACATAGTTGAGGTCACTAACTGCCCTCTTGCGAGCACACCCGCCAATTGCCGCACTGTCACGGGCCCTTGTCCACGCATGGATCTCTTGGTGACATCCCACCCCTCTCGACGGAGGGTGTCATCTATAGTGTGGTTGTCAACCACAACTTGCACACCTAGGCGGTCACGCGGGAGGCTTAGGCCCCCACTTATTGCGCAGCATGCGTTTTAGCCTACGGTGGCTGCCTTCCATGGCAAAGCATGAAAATGTGGAGAGGACTCTCCACTTGCGGGCAAAGAAATACATGTGGTCATTCCACAAATGTGACCATAGCAACTTAGGCCATTGTTACACTAAGTGCCCCCCCCCCCCCCCGAGTGTGCAATGGACGTACAACACCTCATGGCGTGATGTACCATCCACCGCAATCGGCATCCAATGTAGTCTTGGATCGCCGCGTTGTTGGAGGTGGACGGGTTCAACCTGTCGACAACTTTATAGGTGCTGCAACCGCTTTGGTAACGGGCAAACGGCACCATAGAGCTCGATGCCCTCACCCGTTGTGGCAACGAAGCCCTCCGCAACAGGCTGTGCAAGTTGCTGCATTGTGGCCCCCATGTCCTCCCAGGGTACACCTTCAACTAGATGAGGAGTGAGGTACTGCGCCTCGGTCCTCGATAGATGGAGTGACCGGATGCGCCACACTGTCGCCACGTTCTTCTCCCACAGGGTTGGTGCCGTAGGGTGTGCACCACACAACCCCCCGGCTACCAGCGTCAACATGATCTGGCCCGTGTCCAGCAGGTGTTGCACCGCGTATGGTGCACCCAGCTCCCGGGAGACGACGTCTTCTAACGACTTGAGTTGGCGTGCCTTGTGTTGTCGGGACTTGATATGGCCGAAGGCGTTCCTTCCCTTGGCTCCACTGCCACGGGGCATGAAAATAACACAGCAATGGCAAGAAATAGGTGGCAAGACATTGCAGGTCACTTCATATTGTGCAGGGTGCAGCCTATGGCAGTTTACAGCGGACTCCAAGCGCAACTCACAACCATCCGGGAATGCACAAGAAAATTGTTGAAAAATTGCGCGAAAATTGTGATTTTCTGTAAACCTTACTTGGAAGTCTGGGTGATTGATCGCGACATTGTGGTCGAATTTAATGTACAAAGGTCGCCACCTTCGCGACACTCTTCCAAATTGAACGCACAATGGTTAGAAGTGAGTCGTGGCTCCCACTGCTGCCCGTTCCATATCACGTGGGGGGTTTGGGGATTGAAAAATTGGGGCTGCAGGCAGCCTGAACCGTGGTCTCTTTGTGGTACCTGGAGGCCACATTGTCATGGGCGTCCATTGTCCTCCCATAGTGGGGGAGGGCACTTTCCATGGTGGGCCTGCCCCCTTGGTGCGACAGCAACAGTCGCACTGTCGAACCCACCGCAGACAACTGGCCCTTGGCGGCCTCAGCCTGCTGCCGCCACTCCTGGGCAGCACCGAAGAGGTAGTGCAAACCCCCCCCCCCCCCAGTCCTTTCCATGCCCCCTTCCCCCCCTCGGTCCCCACCCCCTGCCACTGCTGCTGCCGCACCAGCCCCTTTGGCCTGCGTGCCTCCAGCTCCTTCATCCGCCCGCGGAGCTGGTCCCTCTCCGCCTCCGCCGCCTTTGCCGCGTCCCTGGCCCGCTGGGCATCCTGGTGGGCCTCGTGCACCTTCCCCCTCAACTGCAAAACCTCCCCGTCCGCCACCACTGCCCGCTGCTGCCACTGAGGCTGGGTTTGCTGCTACATCAGCCAATCTGCCACTTGGACAGTGGGGGGGTTGGCGGGGACACTAGGGAGAGGGGGGCCCGTCCTTTGCGCTTTGCGCGGCCGCCCCACCCCATTTCCCTTCGAGCCCTTGGAACCCGCGCCGATGGCCGAGAGGGCATCGTCGTTGTCGCCGTCGCCCCCATCTCTACCGCCCCCAACTCCCCGGAGTGCACCAGCATCTCCCCTGGCGCATGGAAGCGCATCATGAGCCATGCATGGTCCATGTGCGCCTCCATGCAATCCCCCCACCCCCTCAGCCCCGTTAATCGGCAACACCTTGTGCCGAACCGGCTGTCCCGAGCCACCCCCTACCTCCCCCGAACTACTGCCTCCAATTTATAACGGCCCCCTCGCAACCGGTACGCGTACAACGCCACAAGCTGCTCCGCCTCCTTCAACCACACCCCCGATGCCATGGTCATGGGACAGGGGAATGAAATGCGGAGGGAGGTAGGGTCTGCTCCCCAGCCTGCGTCTCCACGTCTACCTCCCACCTGGCGGCCTCAAACTCCAGCCTCACCCTTTTGTGCCCCGGGAGCTCCAGCTTTCAAGCGAATGGGGGCAGCACACACAGCATCGATGGCGTGGGCGTCGGCCGGGTACCCGGTGGCACCCGTCTTGGCATTGGGCTGAGCCACGATTGCCATCTGGGATGTTGGCGGGGCGGCTGGGGCAGCCGGAACGGCAGAGAGATCCCGGATGCTGCTCGAGGGAATGTCCTCTGCGTGGCGAAAATGGACGTGACCCGCCGTGCCACCCGTGGGATCTGCGGCGTCATGGGGCCCCGTTGCAGGGGGAAACCGCTGCTGCGTACGGCGCCATGCACGGGGGTCAGGCTCCCAGCAATGCCACATCACCTAGACGGAAATCAGCAATTACAAGAGATTGCGCGAGAGCCAAAAAAGTTATAATATCTAAAATCTTGTGAAAATTGCGCAAAGTTCGCAAACAAGAAGCGACTAGCGAACAAACAACGTAGTGTGCAAAGACAACACAATTGCACGAAAAGTGCGTGAATTTCGGGTTCGGAAGCGAGCACATTGCTTGTGTACCTCACATTCGCATGGACATCGAACAATCCATCCCCCGCGCTTGCCTTCCTTGGCGTGCGTGTTGACGAGCCGCCAGGTGCTTGCGGGCCGTGCAGGGCGCCGCCGATCGCCCATTGCACCAGAGGATCGCCGTCCGTCCGCGCGTGCTTCGCCAGCTCGAGGTGGAAGCCCCCCCCCCAGAGGACAACCTCCCCGCTGCGGACCGGTACGGGGTGGAGACCCGCCGCGGAGCGGGTGACGAAGGAGGGGCGGTGGGTGCACGGGGGGGGGACCTGCTTGTGCCGGGGGGTCAGGGGGGTTGAAGGCATCATCCCGGAGGTCCTCCACGGCCATCCCCAAATGGGCCTCCAACCCCCCCCCCAAATAAAATGAGCTGGCCATATGTGGGGACCTCCTACTGCTCAAGCGTCCCAAAAAATTTCTTGAGCAGCTGGTCAGTGGGGGGGTCGAGGAAGGTGGCGTTGGGCACCACACATGCATGCTTCTTGTCAGGGGTCCACTGGGTGAGCCCCTTGCATGTCTTGGCCGGGGGGGGGGGCATGGTGGCAGGTGGTGCTCACCGTGATGAGGACCTCCCCTTAGTTGAGGAGGACCTGGTCCCAGCTTTCCACCTCGGCCTCCCCCAAGGCCGTTCCCGCCTGAATGCTCAGGCGGTATTGGGGGGAGAGGGCTACAAAAATGGAGAGGTGGTAGTCCCACTTTGACTGGTCGGACGGGGGGAGGACGTGGGGGGCGGTGGAGGTGTCCGTGTGGGTCAACTAATCGCCAGACTCCACACCGGACACGATGACGGAACTGGGCGGCATGGGGTGAAGGGATGCGAAGGGGTCAAGCCTCTTGTCCTTTAGCTTGATTACGAGTTTTCCGAAAACGCGGGCAGCCGGGGCCTCTGTTTTAGAGGGTCTGCACTGGTAGCGCTGGGGCAGGGAGGGATCGGCCCTTTGTTGTTCCACATTTTTTTTTGTTAAATATAACACCGAAAAATAGTGGAACTTTATCCCCCCCCCCCCCGCCCCAAACTTCCTCCACCCGTTCCCAAGCCACCTTGCAGTCAGCAGGACGCAGGGCATCTCCGTTCACCGTATACCCAAGCCCATCAACAAAATTGATGGGCATAGGAGGTGCAGGACGGTCGGGGAGGAGGGAGGGGTTAGGGGTTGCATAGGCGGGGGAGGGGTCCGGCAAGTGGGTGGTTTTGCAAAAGGGGTTCGGGGGGAATAAAGGGTGGGGGGTGTCGGCCAGTCCCCGATACCAGCTCAACCCAAGCATATGATCAAGCGTGGGAAGAGTGATGTCAGGGATGTGGTGGAGGGGGGGCATCTCAGGGTGGGAGGGGAAGATCCCCAAGTCATTCCACCATTGAGCAGTGGCGGTGTGCCACTGAAGGGGGAAAGAAGAATGGTCCCCCTACGGATCAGCAGCAGGGAAGTACTCCTTGAGAGCGAGCATCTCCATGTGCGGGGGGCAATGGACGTTAGTGGTGGGGTAGACGGTGCAAACCCCCGATCTCAACTTGCCCGACCCATGAGTAGACATGACCCCCAAGAGGGAGTAAATCGTTTTGGGGGCGGGGATAAGGTGGGCAGCCCTCAACTCGGGGAGGGCCAACTGCAGCTATTGCGTCAGGTCTGTGGCCCACCCCTTCTTGCGGAGCGCACCCGCACGCTTTGGGTCCCTCATGTCAACATGGATGAGGGTGGGGGAGGGGTCCAAACCCTTTGCCCACTCAACCACCTCCCCCACAAGCGGCCCCCCGTGTATGTGGCCTCCTCCAACGTGTGCGGGCGACGGGGGAGGCCCACGAAGTGGGCGTGGGTGTTGGCGGCTAGGTTGGGCAGGCTACCATGTTGCGAGAGGTCCATGGCAAGAGAAATTAGAGCTGCACAGGGGGATGAAAGCATGGAAAGGTGCTAATTGCAAAAAAGGTAGCGCATATTCTTTCCATCTTCGCGCGAATGTGAATTACATGCGAATGCGAACGAGACATGCGTACGACAATGCCAATATGCGCGCAATTTTTGCGAATCTAAGGTGCGTCAACAACCACTCGAACTACATTTTGCGTGGTTTTGATTTTCTTTAGTTTTGGTGAAGTAAGCACGGCAAACGGGCACAAAGACACACATAGAATAACGGACAAAACGGGCTAAAAGTTAGCGACGTGTGCATGTTCATTCAAAAGTGCGGTGCGCAAAGGGTACGTAGACTCACATGGCTGAGTGAGATCGAATTGGATGGTATGGTAGGAAAGGGAGCTCTTCAATAGGATTATGAGTGCCTCAAAGACGCATCAGTCTCATCATCATCATCACCGACATTACCATCCTCCTCCTCCTCCTCCTCATCCTTCGCGATGGGGGGGGGGGGGTCTCCGGGGCTTTTGTCGGGGGGGGGGCGGATCCGGGGTTGGTTGGTTGGTTGGAGGGGCGGTCAAGGTGTGATAATTTAGGGGGCTCCTGCCCCCAAGGCCAAGTGTTGGTCCATCACACGCTCCATTTACCTCCCCTTGCCCTCCCTCTAATCATACCATCACTCTAAACGTTTACTAGGATTGAATATTGGGACCGAACTGGTCGAGGAAGGAACATCGTCTAGGAGACTTCAACGACAAATGAGGTACGCACTGGAAAGTGGATGAGAGCGGCTCAAAAGGGGCTCAAAATGAGCTGTGTTCATCCGTCATGCACCACAACTAGGATCATTTTTGGAAAACCATGGTTTTGACTCGTTTTTGAGCCATTTGTGGTCCCAAATTGGCCCATTTTCAGGGCCCTTTTGGCCTTGAGAGGGGCCAAATTTGCTCAACATAGGCTCAAAATGGGCTCATTCCACTTGTTTGTGCACCCCAAATAGTCCAAAAGTATCTTCGGAAAAACACATTTTTGATCCATTTTTGACTGATTTTTGGTCCAAAAAAAGCCCATGTTCAAGGCATTTTGTGACTTTGGATTGGCCAAAATGGCTTGCAATGGGCTCAAAAAAGCCTCATTTCAGTTATTTGCGCACCCCAAGTGGGCTAGGATCATTTTTGGAAAAACACACTTTTGATCCATTTTCGACCCGTTTTTTGTCCCAAGACAAGCCATTTTCAAGGCATTTTGGAATTTTAGGAGGGCCAAAATGGGCCACCACGAGCTCCAAAACCAAAAACCCTTGTTTTGGCATTCCATGTGGCCCAGGATTATCCTTGAAAAGTCAATTTTTTTGCACCCAGTGGACGTTGTTGACGCATTTGGGGACCCACCTCTTTGGGCTACCTCTTGCAACTTGCCGCTGCCCACTGGGCCTAGGAACGGGGGTCCAGGCGTCGGTTAGGGCAATTTTGAGGTGTGGAAACCACCAAAAGTGGGTGGTTGCCGGAGATTAGGTGTGCTCAAAATGGCGTTTTAGCCACGTAGCCCGCGATTTAGCTGCGATTTTGAGCACACCTGCTCCACCGGCAACCACCCACTTTTGGTGGTTTCCACCCCTCAAAATTGCCCTAACCGACGCCTGGACCCCCGTTCCTAGGCCCAGTGGGCAGCGGCAAGTTGCAAGAGGTAGCCCAAAGAGGTGGGTCCCCAAATGCGTCAACAACGTCCACTGGGTGCAAAAAAATTGACTTTTCAAGGATAATCTTGGGCCACATGGAATGCCAAAACAAGGGTTTTTGGTTTTGGAGCTCGTGGTGGCCCATTTTGGCCCTCCTAAAATTCCAAAATGCCTTGAAAATGGCTTGTCTTGGGACAAAAAACGGGTCAAAAATGGATCAAAAGTGTGTTTTTTCCAAAAATGATCCGAGCCCATTTGGGATGCCTAAACAAATGAAATGAGGCTTTTTTGAGCCCATTGCAAGCCATTTTGGCCAATCTAAAGTCACAAAACGCCTTGAAAATGGGTTGTGTCGCGAACAAAAATGGGTCAAAAATGGATCAAAAATGTGTTTTTCCGAAGATACTTTTGGACTATTTGGGGTGCACAAACAAGTGGAATGAGCCCATTTTGAGCCTATGTTGAGCAAATTTGGCCCCTCTCAAGGCCAAAAGGGCCTTGAAAATGGGCCAATTTGGGACCACAAATGGCTCAAAAACGAGTCAAAACCATGGTTTTCCAAAAATGATCCTAGTTGTGGTGCATGACGGATGAACACAGCTCATTTTGAGCCCCTTTTGAGCCGCTCTCATCCACTTTCCAGTGCGTACCTCATTTGTCGTTGAAGTCTCCTAGACGATGTTCCTTCCTCGACCAGTTCGGTCCCAATATTCAATTCTGGTTTTGGTTTGGGGCTGTCGGCGGCCAATGTGCACAAATTCTGGGGCTTTGGGGGGCCTTTTGGGGGCGGTTCACGGACACATTGTGCAGTTAGAGGGCCCTAGAGTGCCGTTCTGCACGGGGAAGTCTGGCTGCATGTGTAGAGTAGCCACTATTTCCTATCACTTGGCCGTTTTCAGCAAGTTCTAGGGCGTTTTTGGGCCAAAAAAAAGGCTGATTTTGACCCTAAATTGCAAATTTTGAAATGGAGGTCCGGCACTTGGGACGCCCGTTCCTGGCCGCCACCGTTGAGTTTCTGGCTCAACCTTTGTGTGGTTGTCCCTCACACCCATGGGTAGCACCCACCAAAATTTTGGCTGGATCCAAAGCACCACGACGGCGATGGTTTTCCCCTATTTTGCGCGTGCTTGCTGTTTGCTGCTTGCCAAACCTATTAGGTCCACCCTAGACACTAAAGATGGTTATGAAACCAAAAATGGTTCCACCAACTCGGTGAACTAACCCTAACCTTTGCAGCAAGCTAGTTCGGCCACTCCAGCCATGTTGATTAGTCATGGCTGTTTTTGTCACATCATTGCTCTCCATTGGCCCCAACAATATCTCTTGCCCTAGTCTAGGATTTAGGCTAGGGGTAGGGGTAGGGGTAGGGGTAGGGGTAGGGGTAGGGTGAGGACTAGGCTGAGGGTTGGGGTGAGCGTTAGGGTCAGGGTTGGTTTTTGGATAGTGTTGGGGTGCAAAATGGACAAAATATGCCCATGGAGCGTCGGGCGCCTTTGGCGCCCATGGACTCCTCAGGGCTGGCCGGAGGCCCCCTGGGGGGGGGGGAGTTGGTGTCCTAGGACCCGTGGAGCCCCCCCCCCCCCCCGTGGAAAGAGTCTAGACACTTTCTTGCGTGCAGCCACAGATCTACCACATCAACAAAGCAGGTTCTAATTTTTTGGTTTGTAGTCCGAGATTGACAGGCGTGCAGCAGTGTCCCAGGACAAGTGTTCTCACAATGGATTGCTGCTGCTCCCGACTCCCACCACATTAGCTTATGAAGTTGTTTCCGTTGTTCTTGGTTGCCCACTGTTGCTTTGCTTTTCTTGGGCATTTCTCGGGCTTCAGAATCAGAATTACACCATGCTGCTGACTTGGAAAACTACCCCCCAACAAGACCACTTCGCCACCCTTGAACTTACCCCACAATCCTTCAAGATGCGAGTGTCACTATCAACACCACATGCCAGGCCGCCAAACCAATGATGTTGCTGAAGTTGATTAGTGAGCAACAATTTGTAAACCCCACTCGGCTGTCCAGGTCCTGAACCAGTGGTGACAATTGGCTGCCACCTCTCCATTTTATGGGTCATTTGCTGTGATTGTTGGCCTGGGGTGCAGTCCGCTGTGGTTGTAGATTAAATGTTGGGCGGATCAGCTTGCCAGTGCATGTGTCGGTCAGTTCAATGCCTTTGTCACCACTTATTTTAAATGCTACTGTGTTAGATAGGCTTTCAGCGCCCATTCTCACCAAAGCTAACCAGTTGCCCTGGTGGATTCCCCCTGGTCCTAAGCAAAGGTCTACACACAAATGTCTATGTTCCAACTGCCACCAAACTGAGGCCCATGCTAAACGCATTGGGGGGATCTGACCTCACCCTGATTGGGGGGATCTGAAAAGGAACTGCACTTGGGCTCATGGGATAAGTGTGCTCTGTGCAACACACAATCTGAATGGAACGCATGCACCCCTGTCCACCCTTTGCATCTATTTTTTGGGGGGGGGGGCGAATTTTGTGTTGGGGGGGGGGGTCCCAGGAACAGCATTGGCACTCATGCAAAATTGCATTCGCCAATTGATACCTGCAGACCAATTTAGACAACTCAAAAATCAGGAAAAAAATTGCGTCTGAAACTGGTAAATGGATTCCAAAATGAATGTCAGTTTCATCAGTCAATGCAACTGGGCGCCAAGATAAGTGGGCAATCCTCGCGCAGTCCCTCCTCCTTGAGAATGTCATTGGAGTCCTCAACAACCTTTGTGGCAACTCATTCAACCGTCTGTAGCAACTCGTTCAAATGTCCCAGGTTTCTGTGTTTTGCGAACAGCATGCTCATGACAAAGGACGCAGGACAGATCTTTGCATTTCATCTCCATCCACGGGGGGGCGACTACAACTGGTCCTGATGCGACATACCCCCCAGCTATCTGTCAAAACTCGGAGGGGGGGGGGGGGGGGGGGGGGGGGGGGGCAGAGTTGGGGGGGGGTCCGGCCGGGGGTCGGGGGGGGTCCGGCCGGGGGGGGGGGTCCGGCTTGGGATCGGGGGGGGTCCTACCGGGGGTCTGGGGGGGTCCTGCCGGGGGTCGGGGGGGGGTCTGGCCGGGGGTCAGGGGGGCGTCGGATGGGGTGAGGGGGGGGGGTTAGGGTTAGGGTTGTTAAGGTTAGGGTTAAGGTTAGCGTTAAGGTTAGGGTTAAGGTTAGCCCTAGGGTTAGGGTTAGCCCTAGGGTTAGGGTTAGCCCTAGGGTTAGGGTCACCCAGCTGGTGGAACCAGTCTTGGTTTTATAACCCTTTTTAGTGTCTAGGGTGGACCTACTAGGTTTAGCAGCAGCAGCAGCAGCAGCAAGCAGCAGCAAGCAGCAAGCAGCAAGCAAGCAGCAGCACGCGCGAAATGGGGAAAAATCAGAACTCCGTCGTGGTGCTTTAGATTCGGCTGAAATTTTGGTGGATGATACCTATGGGTGTGAAGTACAATCACACAAAGTTTGAGCGAGAAACTCAACGGTGGCAGCCGGGAAAGGGATTCGCAAGTGGCCGACGTCAGTTTCAAAAACTGCAATTTAGGGCCACAAACAGCCATTTTCGGGCCAAAAAAGCTCTGGAACACATTCAAAACGGCCAAACGAAGGGAAATGGTGGGTACACTCCACGTGCGGCTTGACTTCCCCGTGTCAACGAGCTCTTTGCGGCCCTCTAACGCCATGATATGTCCCGGAAACGGCCCAAAAAGGCCCCCATAAGCTCCAAATGCCGACAACCACAAACCAAGAATAGGCCATATCTTTGGCTACATGGCTCAAAATGCGATTCCGAGGGCACCTACTCCACCCGCAACCCCCCACTTTTTGTGGTTTCCACCCCTCAAAATTGCCCAACCGGACGCCTAAACCCCAATACCTAGGCCCAATGGGCTGCGGCAAGCTGCAAGCTCAAGCCCAAACAGGTGGGTGCCCAAATGGGTCAACAAGGTCCAGTAGGGGCAAAAAGTTGACTTTTCTCAAAAATGATCCTAGACCATGTGTGATGCTAAAACAAGTGTTTTTGGACCGTTTCCAGCTTGTGGTGGCCCATTTTGGTCCTCCCAAAATCCCAAAATGCCTTGAAAATGAGCTGTTTTGGGACCAAAAAAGGGTCAAAAATGGGTCAAAAACGCATTTTTCCAAACCTCATCCTAGACCATTTGGGGTGCACAAACGGGTGAAATGAGCCCACTTTGAGCCCATTTTGAGCCCATTTTGGGGTATTTTGGTCCCTCATAAGTCCAAAAGGCCTTGAAAGTGGGCCTCGTGGTGATGGGGTTCACTTGCAAGCTGATTTCACTTTGTCAAGAGCCATCAATGTGTGAATCATTCTTGATGTCCCTCACCAGTCATAGCTGATGTTTCCTCCCCCACCAGATCGGTCCCAATATTCAGTCTTGATTAGGGTTAGGGTCACCGAGCTGGTGGAACCAGTCTTGGTTTTATAACCCTTTTTAGTGTCTAGGGTGGACCTACCAGGTTTAGCAAGCAAGCAGCAAGCAGCAAGCAACAAGCAACACACGCGAAATGGGAAAAAATCAGAACTCCGTCGTGGTGCTTTGGATTTGAGTGAAATTTTGGTGGATGATACCTATGGGTGTGAAGTACAATCACACAAAGTTTGAGCAAGAAACTCAACGGTGGCGGCCGGGAACGGGATTCGCAAGTGGCGGACCTCAGTTTCAAAAACTGCAGTTTAGGGCCAAAACAGCCATTTTTCGGCCAAAAAAGCCCTAGAACACATTCAAAACGGCCAAACGAAGGGAAACGGTGGCTACACTGCATGTGCGGCTTGACTTCCCCGTGTCAACGATCTCTTTGCCGCCCTCTAACTCCATGATATGTCCAGGAAACCGCTTAAAAAGGCCCCCATAAGCTCCAAATGCCGACATCCACAAACCAAGAATAGGCCATATCTTTGGCTACATGGCTCAAAATGCGATTCCGAGGGCACCTATTCCACCCGCAACCCCCCACTTTTTGTGGTTTCCACCCCTCAGAATTGCCCAAACGGACGCCTAGACCCCAATGCCTAGGCCCACTAGGCTGCGGCAAGCTGCAAGCTCAAGCCCAAACAGGTGGGTGCCCAAATGGGTCAACAAGGTCCAATAGGGGCAAAAAGATGACTTTTCTCAAAAATGATCCTAGACCATGTGCGACGCTAAAACAAGTGTTTTTGGACCGTTTTGAGCTTGTGGTGGCCCGTTTTGGTCCTCCGAAAATCCCAAAATGCCTTGAAACTGGGCTGTTTTGGGACCAAAAATGGGTCAAAAATGGGTCAAAAACGCATTTTTCCAGACCTCATCCTAGACCATTTGGGGTGCACAAACGGGTGAAATAGGCCCATTTTGAGCCCATTTTGGGGGCATTTTGGCCCCTCAGAAGTCCAAAAAGCCTTGAACGTGGGCCTCGTGGCACCCCGTAATGCGTGAAACAAGGAACATGCAACACTTGACAGGCACACAATAGCCGGATAGAGACATCAATTTTTTGGTACAGGTATGTGGCAGGAAGTACAATGCATTGTACATATGCATCGATTTGCTCATAACAAGAGAAAGAGGAACGGGATCGCGGTGAAGCGAAAGCCGAGCGCAGACGTCAACACGAAACTTGGGGAGCACATTCATTCCGAGTGGAGTACGGGGTTAGGTTGCTCGCTTCAAGGTTAGGATGAACGTGGTCTAGGGTCTAGGGTCTAGGGTCTAGGGTGGACCTAACAGGTTTAGCAGCAGCAAGCAAGCAAGCAAGCAAGCAAGCAAGCAGCAAGCAGCACGCGCGAAATGGCTAAAAATCACAACTCCGTCGTGGTGCTTCGGATTCGGGTGAAATTTTGGTGGATGATACCTATGGGTGTGAAGTACAATCACACAAAGTTTGAGCAAGAAACTCAACGGTGGCGGCCGGGAACGGGATTCGCAAGTGGCGGACCTCAGTTTCAAAAACTGCATTTTACGGCCAAAAACAGCCATTTTCGGGCCAAAAAAGCCCTGGAACACATTCAAAACGGCCAAACGAAGGGAAACGGTGGGTACACTCCACATGCAGCTTGACTTCCCCGTGTCAACGAGCTCTTTGCGGCCCTCTAACTCCATGATATGTCCGAGAAACGGCCCAAAAAGGCCCCCATAAGCTCCAAATGCCGACAGCCACAAACCAAGAATAGGCCATATCTTTGGCTACATGGCTCAAAATGCGATTCCGAGGGCACCTACTCCACCCGCAACCCCCCACTTTTTGTGGTTTCCACCCCTCAGAATTGCCCAAACGGACGCCTAGACCCAAATACCTAGGCCCACTAGGCTGCGGCAAGCTGCAAGCTCAAGCCCAAACAGGTGGGTGCCCAAATGGGTCAACAAGGTCCAGTAGGGGCAAAAAGATGACTTTTCTCAAAAATGATCCTAGACCATGTCCGACGCTAAAACAAGTGTATTTGGACCGTTTTGAGCTTGTGGTGGCGCATTTTGGTCCTCCGAAAATCCCAAAATGCCCTGAAAATGGGCTGTTTTGGGACCAAAAAAGGGTCAAAAATGGGTCAAAAACGCATTTTTCCAAACCTCATCCCAAACCATTTGGGTTGCACAAACGGGTGAAATGAGCCCATTTTGAGCCCATTTTGGAGCATGTTGGCCCCTCATAAGTCCAAAAAGCCTTGAAAGTGGGCCTCGTGGTGATGGGGTTCACATGCAAGCTGATTTCACTTTGTCAAGAGCCATCAATGTGTGAATCATTCTTGATGTCCCTTACCACTCATAGCTGATGTTCCCTCCCCCACCAGCTCGGTCCCAATATTCCGTCTTGATTAGGGTTAGGGCTAGGGTTGCTATTAGGGCCTGCAGCCCTCCTATAGCCCAAATATGAATTCTCTACAAAATTTTGAGCATTTTGAGTATAAACACATAGTATGAAAAAAAAAATTGGCGCCTTTGGCGCCGGACAGTTTTCTCTAGGGACACTTGCTGGTGGCCGACCCGGCACCACTATCTTTCAAAACCCGGGGGGGGGGGGGGGGGGCTGGGGGGTGTCGCATACAAGGACCGGGCCCGGCCGCCCCCCCGTGTCTCAATCTACATAGAATTTGGAACAGCACTATTTGCCCATGGTTCTTGTGACTGGTGTTTCTGCGCCTGCCCATTTCCATTTGTCATGCCCAATCAAAGTGTATTTAGTTTTGGCCATTTCACAAATGCCTTGTGTTGTGGAAAATATTGCAGCGGTGTATCTGCGTACCGCAACCAGAAAGTAACGGCCTCCATGCCCCAAAATATTGCTCGAGACCAGACAGATTTGCATCGCATTGGTTTCCTTGGATGGTTGTTGCCTCTTGGGCACAGAAACTTTGAGCAGGTGGCAGGATAGTGAAATGACCACATAGCAGAATCCATTGACAGGTCTCTAGAGAGCTGTTCTTTGTAACTTCTGCACTTCTGAAATCCATGTCGTCCGTGATGTCAAAAGAGGCCACAAATAGTGGATTGTGGTCAGGGAACAACAAACACAGAACTGTTCCCCAAAAGATGGACTGGAATTGCGATGTCCTTGCTTTTCCGGAAAAAAATATGGACTACACCGACATTGGACACCACACCTCAGTTGTGTTGTTCAGAGTTGAGAGGATTTCTTGAACCACTGAGGAACCTGATGCCGCGCTGCGCTTCAAATGCTCGAAAACGAACTCTGCATCCTTGTTCAAAACGCTGTTCAGAAACGGGACCTGACAGAAGCCGAGAGCATCCAAGCACCTTCCCGTAAGAAATTACCTCAGGCAGGGGGGGGGTTGAGCTAGCTTTTGCACCTGAGTAAACCTCCTCCCTGTTTAGAATGACGCTGTTGGTAATTTCGGGCAGCACGCTGAGGATTTTTCAGGAGTTCGTTGTATTTGGGTGGGGTCGTTCTATTTGAGATGGGTGCATGCAAACACCGTGTTAGATGTTCAACCCACTATGTTTCAAGTTTCAAAATTTTGGCTTAATTTGCACAACACTCACACCAGAGAATTCAAGTTCTTTAGTGCTCCAACCTTCAGGTATGAAACGGTGGACGCTGTCATGGAGCAGTTCAAGAATACTACAATTGCAGCAGCAAAACCTGCTGCCCAACCTCCAAACCCCAAATGTAAGCAAGGAGCAAAGCAAATGTCCATTGCCTCCTTTTTGCGTTAGCAACTGTGGGACAGTGCCATTCCCATGAGACTGTCCACGTGGTCTCCGTCTTTGCTGTGGTCACAGGGTTGGGGACGGGTTGGCATGCCCCAGGGACTAGAAGGGGTCGTTGCATTTGGGGGGTCGTTGCAGTGGGGCAGGTTAGTCTAAACGGGGGGAGGGTTTACTGGACGGCACATGTTTGCATGCAAAAAGGAACGGAAGCAAGGAAAGATGACAAAAAAATGTAAATAAATATTCGCATTTCCAATTAGATGGAGTGTCGCTCCTCTCCATCTCAAATTGGCAGAAAAAGCACTTTTGCCACGCTTACCAACCAGCCCCCAAAAGATGAAAACAAGAGCTGTCAGGGGTTTCGAGTCACTACCATGAGCGCGTCACATGCCAGTGGATTGCGTCAGAAGACCAACAATATCATGCACCCTCCTGCAACACCAAATGGACCACGCAACACACCACATCATGCAAGTGGTGGATAGATAAATCAATTACAACTTCTGGGCATCGCTGCTGTACCATTGACGTGTCACGGATCATAGTTGCAACACTTGGAGACAGGTTGGACATTCGACGAAGAATAGCACTGCAGCGGAGGACAAGCAATGCTAGCGTGGCTTCCATATCATGCGGCTGCAGACCATACGAACAGAAAGCAATACAACTGAGTTTTACACGAATTCCGCGACCGCATGAAAAAGGAAGCGAAGCCGTGCACCCCAGGACTGTCTAGTGGCCACCACTGTGTGTTCACCACCAACTCTATCGCCCTGGAAAATTAACAAGAAAACAGCTGTGCTCGAGAAGCCTGTGATAACGGCCCCATGTATATCATGTAGCCGGGGCTGCCCAATGTTCTATCTACATCAACATTGAGATGGTGAAGACTGAACCTGGGATTGTGTGACAGACGCGAAGCATCACATAACATTGCAAACACCAGCAATTATTTGCTGTCTGGTATGGTACTTGGTGAAGAAAAAATGGCACCATTCGAGCTGTACAACAAGATAAGCTGAGGGATGCGAGCTGCTGTGCAACTGCCCTTATCACTGTGAACCTTCTTCTTATTGCTGTGTGCCCTGCGACGTCAAGGAAATGCAGCCCACGAAAATCACAGGAGAACTCTGACACCTCAATATCATTTCCTCCCATCAACGACACATATACAAAGGGACAATCTATGCAGGGTGCGGTGAGCAACCCTCCACAATCCAGGGAACGTTGATAAGAGGGGGGGGGGTATTTTGGACGAGACCCACCCAGCCGACTTTGGACCCACCCGGACCCTCCCCTCCTGATATAATTCTGTGGGGAGTATTTTTGTCAAATCAAATCGAAGCCCAGGGGCTCTCCTGGGTTCGGCATCCCAGCCCCAAAAGGTGACACATAGCAAAAAGAAAATCCTCATTTTGCAAGTCATCCATTGATTCTGCCGTACACGCCAAAAAATGTATGGCCCCACCAGTAGCTTCATGCCATGTCGTTAATTGTTGACAAGTCTCTAGTCTGCCCTCTCCCTTCCCTTGTCCTTGCCCGGCCTTGCTACTGCCGGTTTTTTGGTTTTTTTTCTTTTGGTTATTTTTCTGCTCTTTTTTCTTTTTGGTTTTTCCTATCCTATGTCCTAATCCTGTACCTCCTCGTGCTGCAGCTACTTGTTGTTGCTGCTACTTGACCTTTGAGCTGAGCTGGCACTGACGTGTGAATGGCTATGATCTGTTGTTTCTTCTTCTCCTTCCGCTTCTTGCTTGCGTTGCTGCGACGCTTCCGGGGGTTCATGGATTGTTGTCGCTTTCTTGCGCTTGATAAGTCTGGCAAATCTCATCATAGTGCGGGTACACCTTCCAGCTGTCCGCATGGACAAGCAAAAATAGTTCCTCCTTGGCGTGCTTCTCGGAGAGCCTTGTGTGCTCCTCCAATAAAATCCTTGGCAATCGCAAGAACAATTGCTCCACAGCTGCATTGCTCGGGGTAATTTGGTATTACGAAGGAGATGTTGGAGGATTCTGTGGGCTGGGTCATGCTTCTGGATGGTGCGACGAAGAAGTCGTACAAGCGGCTGTTTCGAGGCATTCTTATTCCATGATGTCGACGGTGACAATCAGCAATGGTTGCGCATCAAGCCAAGTGGAAGGCTAGGTACACTATCATGTAGTTGGGCAATTTTGTGGTGTTCATGTATGGCCTCATGCAGTTCCTATTGCATGTGGCACATGCTCAAGCTATGCAGCATGTTGATGCTACTTGGGCTACGAAGTAGCAGGCAGTGGGCAAGTTAATGACAACCCTTGAAACTGATTTTGAGCAGGAGCATCGAAAGAACAACAAAATTGGTTATTTGGCAATAGTACTGTCTAGGAGCCAACAGCGGAAGCAAATGCTGAATTGAAGGAGATCCGTGAGACATTCAAGAAGCACGTGAAGACGCGATTGAAGAGTAGATGATTCCTACAATGCCTCATGCCTTAGCGCATTAAAACCCATGAAACGACGATGTGGACCACGTCCATCACCTCGAGGCACAGCGGGAGCATGCTCACCCATTCAATCTTTGGCATCGAACTCATCGAAAATGAGCAAGGGTGGGTAGCGGGCATATGGCATGTGGGTGTACCTATCAACGTTGCTCGGCACTCAATACGGTGGTGGATAGGGACAGCGTCCACAACAAAGCGACCCCCCCGGGAACCCGTTTGAAACATAATGACGTTACAATTCAATTTAACAGTTCAAAAAAAAAAGAATATTCAATTTGGAAACTTTCTTTCGTGAACTTTCAAATTCAAACAATTTTTTGAACAAAATTGTTGCGGTTGAATGCTTTTACAGAGCTAATGTTACAGCATACCGCGTGTTGTGCACCCTCAACGGTACACCCGGGTGTGCTCTATTTGCCGTAGGGGCGGTTTGTTTGAGGACCCACTGGCACTATTGCCCCCTACATACCATTGTTCGTATAGTCCTTCACTTTGTTGTTGCCCCTTTGGGGCCACCAACATGAGCGCCACCACGGCACCACTCTATGGGCCAGCTGTGATTGTGGAGCTCTCGGAAACATTAGTTCGCTTGAGCGGGGTGGCCAACCTATTGGATGCCTGAGTGGGCCACCTACTGGCCCAATGGTCGGTGTCCTCCCCGCATTGCAAGGCCTGGTGGGAGCAAGCCACTGTGGAGGGTGGCGGAGGACGCCACCATACGGGAATATGCAGAGTCGTTGATCACTCTGCTTGGCGCCGTAGAACTTGTTGTGGCCTTGAAGACCCCTAACTTTGGCTTCCGTGCCCTGTCGGAGTTCTTCACCCGGCAGGGTCTACAATACTCCTTGAAGACCGGACGTCCGTTTCCGTGGCTCATTTGTACCTGGCAAGCCTTCAACGCGGAGTGGAGGGCTCGTTGTTCCCCCCTCCAACTGGCACCCCTAGTCACCGCTGGCAGCCCGCCTTCCTCAGGACACTCATGGCCCATCGCCTCTTGGGTCAATTACGTGCAATCGCACACCGCTCTGCGCGAATGCATGGACTGGTCACGCCCCCTCATGTTCGCTGTGCGGGGCGATGCGTTCCCCTGCGCAAGGGAAAGATGGAGCCACTTGGATATTGCGTTGGTCAACCATGGTGCCCGCACCCACCAACCAGCGCACTACTGGGTCATCGGGATGGCGGTCTGTGGTAACAAGGATATGGCCCAACCGGGTGCCATATGGCGGGACAACCTGCACGTATGGTTGTGACAAACAATTTGCTATTTTGTTTTGGTGCCCGGTCTTCCAAATTTGAATGTTCAAAGTCCAAAAAATGCTCAAAACATGTCACAGGTGCCCGAAGTCCCTTCTTTGAACTTCAAAAAAGATGTTTGAACGTTCAAAATTCTAATATGTTTTAAAATTTTTGCAGCACATCTACGACACCGGCCGCTTTACTTCGTACTTGGGCCAATGTGGAGCATGTTGTGCGCTGTGCCGGAGACAGCCCCTGGATCCGCTGCTGGGTGGGTGTCTCAATTGCCCCCAAGGTTGGGTCAATCTACAATGAGCCAATATGGGATCCCACCACCCATCAGTGGCAAGGCAGCCAACAGCGGCGCACTCTGCATCGCGATGCGGAAACCCACTGGTAATACCTGCTGCATGGCCATAGCTTGCAACATGCCGGGTGTGTCGCCAAGCCCCTCCTGTGCATGGCATGCGAGCACATTTTCATGTGCACCTTGCATTGCATCATGGCAGCGGGCCGGTTGTTGGGCCGGTTCCTAGAAGGCCTATGCAGTGGTGACCCAAATAAGGTAATGCGGGCCGGTGTCCAGACCGTCTTGGACGGGGCACACACTGTTGTTCGCCTGGGCTACGCTGCCTCCCTTGATGGGGAGGAGGTATGCAACCTGCTGCAGACCTGGGAGCAGGTACGGGATGCGGCGTGCATGGACGCTACGCACGCGGATGGTTGCGCTCTACTGGAGATGAGGGAGCTACTGCGGGAGCTGTACCACACATACCAGTAGAGGCCGCCCCCACATTGTTGTGGGCTAGCCAGTCGCTTCCAGGAACATGGGGTCCCAGCATCAGGGTCCCACTACCTCCTATTCCTTGAGGAGGACTCTGACAATGTCTTGGCGGCCCTACAATGCCACGGCATGATGAGCCAGAACTTAGTTGAATCGGACAACAGGATTCTTAAGGCGGGTTACAACGACCACCCAGACCATGCGAGTGGCCGTGCCGAGCATCCCACACTCCAAAAGGCCCGCGTTGTGGCCCGAGTGTGGGAGTGGTTGTTCATGTAGTGTGACCTTCCACTCCACACCCAGGGTGTCTCACATAGGACGACGTGCGTTGTGTGTACATTGATGGAGCCCGTTGTCCCTTCCCCACCAGCCCTTCCCGTGCCCCGCTCGCCACCTCCCCTAGCTTTCTTTTCGCCAAATGGACGAGTCCACCGTCGCTGCAATGATTGCCACGAGCTACAAGAAACTACTAGAGCAAATGGTATGCTTTTGCTTCCTTTTGTTTTGCTTTTGTTTGCTTTTGTCATCGCTTTGGAGGGACAGGGAAATTCGGTCAAATTTGAACGTTCAAAATTCAAAAGTAGGTCAAAAAACGTTCTGCCGGCAGACTTGCTTGAATTTGAATTTTTCTTTTTTGAATTTTCTTTTTTGAATGTCCGTTTTTAGGTGGAAATGATGCGGGGCCAGCCTGTAGCCTTGCCGCAAGTAGCAACGCATGCAGCTGCAGCTGCAGCCCTTCAGCAAGCAGCAGCGGCAGCAGCACCGGCAAAAGCTCAAGTCCCCCCCCCCCCGGCGGCCTCGTTGCCGCCAACTCCTCTTCCTACGTGCCGGAAAGGGGCATGGAAAGGGGGGGGGGGGTGAGCGAACCAGAAAAGAAAAAAGGGCGAAGAAGGAAAAGAGGGAAGTTGGTAAAGGAGGACGAGGCGGACCACAACTTGGACTCAGTGGGGTCTGTGGAGGACATGGGAGAGCCCCACGCACCTGGGTCCAGGAGCTGGTGCCCTCTAGTACCCTCTCACAAGCCCTTGCGGTGCCATGGCTGCCTGGGGGTCTCGAGAGGGAGCCTCTTGCCTTGGACACACCGCTCTTCCGGGGCCCCATGAACACCCACGCCACCGTGCAGTTTGTGCTGCAGCGCACGTTGTATGGGGCCGTCCAGCACACCAAGCCCCCTCGCACTTGGTTGTGGGTGGAGTCTTAGGAGGGGGCTGGGTGGCATTGGACAGTGGGCAGCCACGCGGGCACACCGCCTGTAATGCTATGCTCCTCAAAGGTGTGTCCGCGCCCACGCGCATCAATACCTCAGGGGGGTTGCTGGGTTTGGTGGTGTATGAGGTGTTGTACCACCGATGGGCTGAGCATGGCCCAGGTGTGTTGAACGCCGCACCAAGAAGATGTTCTTTGTCCCAGACTGGGCCAAGCCGACAGGGTCTGGGCTGTACAACCCTACCTAGACCTACAAATATGGGGCCGCCATCCCGGGGCAACATTGACGCGGCCCGAGACTACGCGCCGCTGTTCCCGGGAGGTGGACACTGTTGGGGAGGAGGCATAAACATCCGAGAGCCTGTTCCGCGCCGGCGTGGCGGCCCTGTTGGCGCGGGCCAGCACCCAAGAGTTCTAGGTCTGCCCCACCCCGCCCCGCGCCGCCTTTGGTCTGCCCCGTAAACTGCGGCGCAAAATGTCGGGGAGCTGTTGTCTGTTCCACATTCAAATTTGAATAATCAAATTGAAAAATGAGCAAGCCTGGGCACTACTGTCCCTTTTTTGAAGGTTCAAAAAAGAATTTGAAAGTGCAAAATCCTAGCCCTACTTAGCAAATTGGTTTTGAGGTCACCGACATCTACACGAACGCCTCGCATGCGGCTGGCGTCTGTGTGCACTTGGAGGGGGCGGACGGCGGTAGCGAGGACGTGGTGAACATCGGCGGACTCTTGCGCCTCCTCCTGAGCCACCCACCTGCGGGCCTCCAGGTCCCGCGCGGCCTCCAGGAATGGATGCAGGGCTAGGAGCTCAGAGGCCTGTGGGCGACGTAAGGGAGGCCGCTGCAACCGTGGGTCACACTTGAGGAGGCCAACAAGACCTCCACACCCGCGGGCAAGGCGGCCCTTGCATGCCGCGGTCAAGGCGGAGGACCGTCCGCCGCCCGCCCCGCCAACGCGACTCAACTTAGAGTCAGACGATGAGGGGCGGGTGCGCGGGCAGAAGCGGCCTTGCCAGCCCCGCCACTCCTCTTCCTCCTCGTGCTCGAGCACCAAAACTACCTCCAGTGACGAGATGGAGGAGGTGAACCCTAACCCACCAAAACCGCCAAAGGACAAGAAGGCGTCAACGAGGCGCCAGGGACAGACCACACGGGGGGGGGGGGGGGCGGGGGGCAAAAGGCAACATAGGGGGTAGTGGTGAAAAAGGAGAAGCAAGTAGACGTGAAGGGGGCCGGGGAGGGGCAGCCGAAGGGGGCGAGGTTTGGTTTGGTTTGGTTTGGCAAGCACCCGGCCCGTGCTTCTGTCCGTCCCTCTGGACGCAAGACCTAAGGCATGGGGCAGAAAGCACTCAGCCGCATCGACGCCAGATCTGTGCACCCCGGGCACCCTCATGGTCAGCCCTAGAGCCCTGGTAGTCGGCGGACACAAACCTCGTCACTCGCCCTCCATGAACGCCCGCACTATGCGGGCCCACTTCCTGAACGCTACCCCCTGTAGTGCTGGGGGCACGTACACAGGGTCGTGAGGCACTGCCGCCCAGTCATGGGTGCCTTCTCCTTCGGCCGCTATACACGTCCTGCTGCGCGGCACACCGCTCAACACCCGGAGCGTCGCTCCCCCATGCAGCCTCCACGGAGGCACCACTTGCGGCAGTGCCCGCTTCCATCAGGACCGCTGGCACGGGCACCTGTACCTGGTCGTCACCTCCTCATGGTGTTCACACCTGGGGCACGCCTTCAGCAGAGGGTGCCACATGCCAAGGGGCACCAGTGTGATGCCCACCTCGGGCTCTTCCTGTAGGAGTTGCCTCATGCATGGGTGGATGGATCGCGGAGGTCTCCACCTGTCCGGCTCGTGGATGGGCCACTCCAGGCGCTCCGTCCCACCCGCCGTGGGGCGTACGCCGTACGTCGGGGGCAACTGGAGGGGCACCGCCAGCCTGTCGCCACGCGCACTGTGTGCGACTGCCTCCGTTGCCTGGGCGTCCGCCACGATGTTGCCCATGATTTGTACTGCACTGTCCGTCACCAGGCCTCTGGCCTCTTGATGCGACTTCACCCACCACTGGGTTGCCTCCACCTCGGTCACTGATTGTTGCAGGGCCCTTCTCAGTGGGTGGTGTTGCCGTTCGGGCGGGTAATCCGCCAACGCCGCTGCCGTGTGCGCGTCAAACGCCTGCTCCACGCTGGCCGCCCCCATCTCCCGTAGCCTATCTGCCACGAGGCGTCCTAGGGAGATCCCCAGGAGCTCCCCCTTGGTGTTGTCTATCCATGGTGGTAGGGGTACTGCCGCTCCCCAGCAGCGATCACCAATCCGAGTGACGAGCCCTACGCCGCTGCCTTGTTCGCCTGCCGGACCTTGGCGGGCTCTTGCGTCTCTGTAGACGGCGGCCTCCCGCCCCGGGGCTTGCCGCGCCCACCGCTCCCACGGTATGTGGAGGACGTCGGCCCCTTCTCTGGGCCGCAGGTGCCACGTTACGTCGGTCACATCCCATCCTATCTCGCGCAGCGCGTTGTGTAGCCCGCGTTCTGAGGCCTCCGCGCCGTGCTGGTACCATCGTGCGCGGCCCCACTCCGCCAGTGCGGCGCGCGTGTTGTTCATCACTCGGAGCTGCTGCCGTACTGCCGCTCTGTAGACTGCTGGTCTTGGGTGTCGCACCTGGAACGCCGTCCACAGCACTTCCCACAGGGTGCCGGAGTCCACTTTGAAGTGCAAGAGGAGTTTCCTCCGCCAAAAGCGCCCCATGGGCGCCGCTAGCTTGTATATCTCTCGCTCCCTCGGGAGCGCCCCTTGCGTACGCGCCACCACTTTTGCTTGCACCTGTTCTGCAAACACCTGCGCTATGTCCCCGAAGCTTGACAGGTGGATCGTGGCCGAGGCCCACTCCGCCACCGCCGCTCGCACTCTTCGTCGGAGCCCTGTGCCGGCCGCCTCGCTCAGGACCTGGCTGCCCAGTATCCACAGGCCCTGTCGTTTGGTACCGCGCTGCGCCTGTCCGTACTCGGCGTGCTTGAGGGCCTTGGTGGCTTCTCTCTCCGTCCGCCAGGAGATGTACACGTACTCCTCTTTGGACGGGACGTGACGGACCCTGTACTTGGGCGCAATGGTGTCCTCTCTCCCTAAGGTCTCTACCAGAGCGCTCTCTGTCGCTGCTGGCACTACGGCGATGTCGGAGTATCTCTCTGTGTCAAAGGCATACTCAACCCCGTTGCTCCAGACACTGGGGAGTTCCGTGCGCCCCGGGCCTACTTCTGCCATGAACACTCCCACCTTGAACGCCCACACTCTCGTTGTGCTTGCTCCTGTCACCGTGATGATGTGGGCCCAGCTGACGTACCTTTGACACCACCGCGCCTTGGGCGGGTCCACTCTTGCTGTCTGAAGCAGGAAAGCGATGCCGCTCAGGTCGGCTGTCCCATACGCTTTGCTGCGGTCTCCCTTGTACAGAACTACTTCCCCCCGTTGCTCCCGGACGTGGTCTAGCAGCCTGGTCTGCATTCTCGCCACGTCCCCCGCTGACCTCCCTCTCTGGTACGCCCACTGTCGGTCGCTGACATACTGCTCCGTCTGGGCGGTGATCAGGATCGCTATCAGCTTGGCGATCTCCTCCTCCATGGCTATCGGTCTGGTGTCTTCTTCGGTCCAGACCACTGACCTCTTGCGGATGGGGACATGCAGGACGAATCTCGGCGGGTTCTATGTACGGTAGGGTTCCTGTACTGCGCACTGCGGACTGCAAGCTCGCGATAGACCCGGTGGTCAGTTGCTTGAGGGCTGCCGTCAGCATCCCCGACTCGCCCGGTGCCCGTGGCTCTCTGCCGCCACTGCCTTGACCCATGCCTCCAGGGGGAAGTCGAGGTCCGTCGCCCCTGCTCCCTGGTATGGGAATATCTTCGCCGGCCGGCCTTGCTTTCTTTCCATTTGCCTCGCGAACTTGTGCATCATGGCCTCCCCTGTCTAGGGCGACCTTGCCCATCGTTGATCGTGGTCACTGGCGCAAACAAATTTCCCTTCCGGGACCGTACTCGTCGGCGCGCGGCCCCCAGGTCGGGCGGCCCTTGGTCTAGACGCTCGCTTTGCTGTTCTTGGAACCTGGCTCTCGCGAGCCAGCGCCGCTTGCGCGCCATCAGCGCCCCCCACTCTTGGGCCTCCACCCGGGCCCCCATCTGGTGGGCTGGGGCCCCCACTGCTCGCACCAGCATCTCTATGGTCGCCTCCATCCACTGCGGCACTGGCAGGATCGGGTCTGGCTCCCAGCGCTGCGCCCACTGGTCATGCTCCGTGCGGAACTTCTGCCACTCTTCCGGTGCGATCTGTTGGTGCCTCGTTTGGGCTGGTCGGGGCTGCGTCCCCATTGGCGCCTCCCGGAATGTCCCTGGCACCCTGATATCGGCCACTACCATGCGGTGGTCTGTGCGGACTGGGATGTGGCCTAGTACCTAAACGTGTCCCACCGCGACCCCGGCCGGAGTCATGACGAAGTCCAGCATGGACTGTTCTTGGGCGTGCGCCAGCGCCTCTCCAGGTCCACGTCCATCTGGTCGGGTGAGTCGTGTACCCCCAAGTCGGCACTTGGTCGCGGAAATCGGGCCGGCGCAGGGCGTCCTTGTTGTAGTCGCCCAAGAGGATGAGGGGCGGCGGGGTCCTGCTGATCACTTCCCTGAGGCCATCGAGCACTTGGCACGCCGGTCTGTCGGGGGTCGCCTACACGACCCCTATCCGCACGAGGTCTTTTCCCTTAGTCTTCGCCCTCTACTTGCCCGTGTCTCCTCGACCTCGTCTCCGTGAGGGCTAGGGCGTCGATACGGTACCTGGTCGCTGTGGCTTGGACCTCCGTCTTCTTGCGGCCGTACCCCCTTGCGTTGAGGGCCGCCACGCGTAGGTTACATCCCTCACGGGAGTCGCGGTCCGCTGCCTCCTCCGCTTCGCTGCCACTGTTCCAGCCCTCCTCCGAGGAGGCGTTGTCTGAGCTGGACGCCGACTCTTCATGGTCCTCATCCGGCAGTCCCTCGTCGGAGCTGCTGGAGTGTGGCGCTTCTGGGATGCCTAGGGGGGCCGCTCTGCGCCACCATCTCCCCTCACCTGACGTCATGACGATGATAGTCATGGTCCTCGTCTCCAGGGTGCCCCTCCATCGTACCGTTGCTGCTGCCGGTATCATGGGGCTCTGCAGCCACCCGTCGACTCCGAGCGCGGTGGATCTCGGGACGTAGACGCTTTGTTCGCTGCTGTGGAGGGTCGTTGACCCCCCAAGGGCCAGGACACTGACCAGTCCTTCGAGGTCTTCACTGTGCAGCGCACCTCGCACGTGCCACAGCTCCTTGACCACCACTGGGGCGGAGGCTGGGCTCCCCATGCTGCGTTTCAACGAGAGCTGCCACGGCTGGTCCCCCCCGTGGGGCCAGACTTGCCTTTGTGTGCCCTGTCGTACCACCCATGGCGGCTGGTCAATGACAAAGATCAAAGCCTGCTCCACGTCATAGGGCATCGCCGCTTCCCACTGCCGCGCCGTGGCTGGGCCCTGGGCCGGTAAGCCATCTGTGTTCCACTTGGCTGCCGTCCACCCCGGGTTCCAAGCCGGCAGGAAGTTGCCGAGTGCTGCCGCCATGTCATCCCCCCACTGAATGTACCTGCGGCTCAGTTGGAAATGTGAAGTTGGGGCTCAGTTGGGGCTAAAACGGCTCATTTGGGGCTAAGTGGTGTTTTTCAAGGGGTTTCATGTGAAAAGTTGTGGCTTTCGGGGTTGGGTTGGGGTTCTGGAATGTCCCCAAAGGGACACCAATCCCTAGGCCAAGAGGATTTGACCGGGGGGGTTTCTTTTTTTCGACGGCTCAGTTGACTGAGCACCCGACTGAGCCGTCACTGAGCCGTCACTGAGCCGGCTCACTGAGCGCTCACTGAGCGCGCCAAATGGCTCAGTGGGCGCTCAGTGAGCGCTCACTGAGCCATGGGGGCTCACTCAGGGCTCACTCAGGAGTTTCTCCCCCTTTCCGCCCTCTCTTCCCACCCTTGCTGGCCCACACTTCACCCTTTTCACACCAACATTGGTCCGCAGTTCTCACCACGTCTTTTCTCCAAGAACTTGAGCGTGCATGCACACATACATACTTGCATACATGTACCCGTGGCGACAAACACACAAACATCCAAACACACACACTTCGTCAGGGACACAAATAGCCAAACATACACACACACATACACCATACACACGTCCACACACACATGCACATGCACAAATTGACAACCACATTCATTCTTGTGTGCAATTATCTTGCGTGTACATAAACACATGGCCACATTGAACCATGTGAAGTGAAGGGCTAGGGAGAGATGGTTACGGGGTTGGGGTTCGGGGATATGAACCTAACCATTTGCGAGGGTGTTCCTTGTTGCCTCATGAAAATGGCACCCACCCACCCCATACACACACACACACACCATGAAGCACAAATAGGGCACAAAGGACATTGCTCGCTTTTGTGAGGTTGATCATACAACCATCGTGACCTACACCATGACACATTGATACCCCTCCCTCCTTGTCCCCTCCCCTCGCCTTTCGTTATGCTGCGTTCCCCCGCTTCCCTCGTGCGTAGCCCTTCTGTTCTCTTGCCTGTCCCGTCCCCTTTGTCCTACCTTTCCTATTTTTTGGCCATGGCATCACATGCATGATGGTGGCGGCAAGGACGATGACCTTTGCAGGTATGTTGTGCTATTATGTGTGTGGGTGCGTGTGTGCGTGCTTGCGTGCGTGTGTAGTTGTGCCCATGCGCATGTGCGCAGCTATAGATGGTTTGTTCGTTCTTGGTTTCTCTCATTTAGTGTGTTTGTATGTCTGCTTGTGTGTGTGTGTAGGGGGGGGGGGGGTTGCATGGATCGATGCGTGAGTGAAGGTGTCTTTGTGTGTGAGTGGTTGTGAGTGTGGGACTGCGTTCTTTGGTTTCTGGTTGCCTAGGTTCGTGCGTGTATGTGGATTCGTGAATGTGTGTACGCGCAGGTGTGTGTGTGTGTGTGTGTTGCAGCTGTTGTTTTGGATGTTGTTGTTGGTTTTGGTGTTGTGTGGCATAGGCTTTGATTGTGTGCGCATAACATTGTGTTTGTGGCTGCAGACGCAGGTAGGCTTGTGTTTGTGGTTGTGGCTGTGGTTCCGGGCTTGCGTACGGTTGTTGCCATGGCTGTTGTGGTAGCTGTCGTTCTTGGTGTGGTTATGGTAGTGGCTGTGGTTGCAGCTTTGGTTGTGGGTGTGGGTGTGGGTGTGGGTGTGTGTCTGCAAGCTGTGTTGTGTGTGGATTTGGTTGTGGTTGTGTCAGTGTGTGTGGCCCTGGCTGTGGCGAAGGCTGCAGTTGCAGCTTTCACTGTGGCTGCAGCCGTTCTTTGGGTTGAGGCTGTAGCTCTGGGGGGGGGGGGGGTGGTAAAGGACTACAAAGAGGGGGGCTGAAATCACCATCCACCCCCTCCCAAAAAAGACCGCACCAAGTTTACAGTGACAGTGTACAGTGACAGTGTACAATGACAGTGTATAGTGAGAGCATACAGTGCGTGTAGAGTGACAGTGTAGAGTGCTAGTATAGAGACTTGGGCGTTGTGGCGGACGTACTGTGCGTGGGGATACATTCTATGAGACCTTGGGGAGTACAGTGTACAGAGTACAGTGTACAGTGTACAGTGTACAGTGTACAGTGACAATGTACAGTGACAGTGTATAGTGACAGTGTGCAGTGGCAGTGTGCAGTGTGCAGTGACAGCGTACAGTGCCAGAATACAGTGTACCATGTACAGTGACAGTAGATAGTGACACCATTGACAGTGTACATGGACAGTGTACAGTGACAGTGTACAGTGACAGTGTACAGTGACAGTGAACCATGAGTGAGCCCTCACTGAGCGCTCACTGAGCCATTTGGCGCGCTCAGTGAGCGCTCACTGAGCCATTTGGCGCGCTCACTGAGCGCTCACTGAGCGCTCAGTGAGCGCGCGAAACGGCGCAGTGAGCGCTCAGTGAGCGCGCCAAATGGCTCAATGAGCGCTCAGTGAGGGCTCACTCATGGTTCACTGTCACTGTACACTGTCATTGCACACTGTGTATTGCACACTGCACACTGCACACTGTGTATTGCACACTGCACACTGCATACTGTGTATTGCACACTGCACACTGCACACTGTGTGTTACAAATTGCACACTGCACACTGTAATGCACACTGCACACCCTGTAATGCACACTGCGCACTGTGCATTGCACACTGCACACTGAGCGCCCAAATGCTTGCACTGTACGGTGTGCAGTGTGCATGACACAGTGTGCAGTGTGCATTACACAGTGTGTAGTGCGCAGTGTACACTGTGTACTGCACCCTGCGCACTGCACACTCTGTATTGCACACTGCACATTGTGTATTGCACACTGCACACTGTAATGCACACTGCACACTGTGTATTGCACACTGCACATTGTGTATTGCACACTGCACACTGTAATGCACACCGCACACTGTGTATTGCACACTGCACACTGCACACTGTGCAATACAAATTGCACACTGCACACTGTAATGCACACTGCACACTGTGTATTGCACACTACACACCGCACCCTGCGTAATGCACACTGGGTATTGCACACTGCACACGGTGCACTGTGCAATACCCAATGTGCAATACACACGGTGCAGGGTGTAGTGTGCATGACACAGTGTGGAGTGTGCATTACACGGTGTGCCGTGTGGATTACATCACACACGGCATACTACACCCTGTGTAGTGCACACTACACACAGTGTGCAGTGTGCAGTGTGCAGTGTGCAATACACAGCGTGCAGTGTGCAGTGTGCAGTGTGCAATACACAGTGTGCAGAGTGTATTACACAGTGTGCAGTGTGCATTACAGTGTGCGTTGTGCAATTTGTAACACACAGTGCAATACACAGTATGCAGTGTGCACTGTGCAATACACAGTATACAGTGTGCAGTGTGCAATACACCGTGTGCAGTGTGCTTTGCAGTGTGCAGTGTGCAATTTGTAACACACAGTGTGCAGTGTGCAGTGTGCAATACACAGTGTGCAGTGTGCATGACAGCGTGCTGTGTGCAGTTTGTAATGCACAGTGTGCAGTGTGCATGACACAGTGTGCAGTGTGCATTACAGTGTGCAGTGTGCAATACACAGCGTGCAGTGTGCATTACAGTGTGCAGTGTGCAGTACACAGTGTGCAGTGCGCAGTGTACACTGCACACTACACGCTGTGTAATGCACACTGCACACCGTGTATTGCACACTGCACGGTGCACACTGGGCATTGCACACTGCACACGGTGCACTGCGCAGTGTGCACTGTGCCACTGCGCACTGGGTATTGCACATTGCACACGGTGCACTGTGCAGTGTGCAATACACAGTGCGCAGTGTGCATTACAGGGTGTGCAGTGTGCATTACAGTGTGCAGTGTGCATTGCAGTGTGCAGTGTGCAATTTGTAACACACAGTGTGCAGTGTGCAGTGTGCAATACACAGTATGCAGTGTGCAGTGTGCAATACACAGTGTGCAGTGTGCAGTGTGCAATACACAGTGTGCAATGACAGTGTACAGTGACAGTGAACCATGAGTGAGCCCTCACTGAGCGCTCACTGAGCCATTTGGCGCGCTCACTGAGCGCTCAGTGAGCGCGCCAAATGGCTCAGCGAGCGCTCACTGAGCGCGCCAAATGGCTCAGTGAGCGCTCAGTGAGGGCTCACTCATGGTTCACTGTCACTGTACACTGTCACTGTACACTGTCACTGTACACTGTCCATGTACACGGTCAATGGTGTCACTATCTACTGTCACTGTACATGGTACACTGTATTCTGGCACTGTACGCTGTCACTGCACACTGCACACTGTCACTATACACTATCACTGTACATTGTCACTGTACACTGTACACTGTACACTGTACTCTGTACACTGTACTCCCCAAGGTCTCATAGAATGTATCCCCACGCACAGTACGTCCGCCACAACGCCCAAGTCTCTATACTAGCACTCTACACTGTCACTCTACACGCACTGTATGCTCTCACTATACACTGTCATTGTACACTGTCACTGTACACTGTCACTGTAAACTTGGTGCGGTCTTTTTTGGGAGGGGGTGGATGGTGATTTCAGCCCCCCTCTTTGTAGTCCTTTACCACCCCCCCCCCCCCACAGCTACACCCAAAGAACAGGTGCAGCCACAGTGAAAGCTGCAACTGCAGCCTTCGCCACAGCCAGGGCCACACACACTGACACAACCACAACCAAATCCACACACAACACAGCTTGCAGACACACACCCACACCCACACCCACACCCACACCCACACCCACACCCACACCCACACCCACACCCACACCCACACCCACACCCACACCCACACCCACAAGCAAAGCCGCAACCACAGCCACTACCATAACCACACCAAGAACGACAGCTACCACAACAGCCATGGCAACAACCTCACGCAAGCCCAGAACCACAGCCACAACCACAACCACAAGCATACCTGCATCTGCAGCCACAAACACAATGTTATGTGCACACAATCAAAGCCTATGCCACACAACACCAAAACCAACAACAGGATCCAAAACAACAGCCGCAAAAGCTGCAACACACACACACACACACACACACATTGGCACACACACACACACACCTGCGCGTACACACATTCACGAATCCACGTACGCAAACAAACCTAGACAACCGGAAACCAAAGAATGCAGTCACACACTCACAGTGACGCACAAGGACACCTTCACCCATGCATCGATCCAAGCAAGCCCCCGCCCCCCCCCCGACTCACACACAAACATACATACAAACACACTAAATGAGAGAAACCAAGAGGGAACAAACCATCCACACTTGCGCACATACGCATGGGCACAAGCACACACCCGCGAACACACACACTAGCACAACATACCTGCAAAGGTCATCGTCATTGCCGCCACCATCATGCACTCGATGCCATGGCAATAAATAGGGAAGGCATGGCAAGGGCTGGGCAAGGGGACGCGACAGGCAAGATAAGAGAAGGGGTTGGCATGGGGTAAGCGGGGGGATCAGGCATGGCAAAAGGGGACGGGGGGGGATAAGGACGGAGGGGAATGAGTGTGTCATGGTGTAGGTCAAGATGGTTGTATGATCAACCTCACAAAAGCGAGCAATATCCTCTGTGCCCTATTTGTGCTTGATGGCGCGCGCGCCCGTGTGTGTGTGTGTGTGTCTGGGGGGGGGGTGCCATTGTCATGAGGCAACAAGGAACACCCTCGCAAATGGTTAGGTTCATATCCCCAAACCCCAACCCCGTAACCATCTCTCCCTAGCCCTTCACTTCACATGGTTCAATGTGGCCATGTGTTTATGTACACGCAAGATAATTGCACACAAGAATGAATGTGGTTGTCAATTTGTGCATGTGCATGTGTGTGTGGACGTGTGTATGGTGTATGTGTGTGTATGTGTTTGGATATTTGTGTCCCTGACGAAGTGTGTGTGTTTGGATGTTTGTGTGTTTGTCGCCACGGGTACATGTATGCAAGTATGTATGTGTGCATGCACGCTCAAGTTCTTGGAGAAAAGACGTGGTGAGAACTGCGGACCAATGTTGGTGTGAAAAGGGTGAAGTGTGGGCCAGCAAGGGTGGGAAGAGAGGGCGGAAAGGGGGAGAAACTCCTGAGTGAGCCCTGAGTGAGCCCCCAATTAGCTCTCAGTGAGCGCTCACTGAGCGCCCACTGAGCCATTTGGCGCGCTCAGTGAGCGCTCAGTGAGCGCTCAGTGAGCCGGCTGAGTGACGGCTCACTGACGGCTCAGTCGGGCGCTCAGTCAACTGAGCCGTCGCCAAAAAAAGTACCCCCCACCTTGAACCTTGACCAAGTGAGTATCTAAAACTTCTAAAAACATTAAATGCACATTACCTAGCATGCAAAACGCACAACAAACAAGCACAAAGACATCGCAATGCACAACTGAGCCCCAAATGAGCCCCAACTTCACATTTCCACTTAGCCACTAGTGAGCCGCAGGTACAAAGGGCCTAGGTCTATGGGCGTGTAGGCATGCATTGGGGCTCCCCCGTGCTCCTGCCGGCTCCTCCCTGGGCCTCCGGGCCCCCGAGTCGCTTTGCCACGCTCTCTGGGCTCCCTTCCCCTTGCTCGACTTGTGCGTGCCTACTTGTGCGCAGTGCCCTCTTACACTTGCGTCAAGGGGCTGTGCCTCCCTTGCTCCCGTCCCCCCGCCTTGCCGCCCTCTCTCCCTTCTTCCTGGGCCCTGCTCCTCGGCTGTCCGGGCTCCCTCGTTGTTTCTTTCCGTGGCACTTTCCGATGGGTCTCCCTTGACACCGGCGTTTGCCCGTGCGCGTGTCGCCGGCTTGCCGTACGTCCCTTGCACTGGTCCCTGGACCTCTTCGGGCTCGCTCTGTCGTGGCACCCTCCATGGGCCTTGCGCCTTGCGCGTGCACTGGCCCCGCACCGTGTCGCTACTGACTCCGCTCCCCGCCGTTCACCGGCTGTCCCGCGCGGCTGGTCCAGCTGACACCCTGGCCGCCGCCCGCCCCCGCACCCTAGGGTGCCTGCTCTCTCACCTCTCTTGCGGGGCCCCCTCGGACCGCTGTCCCTCTGCCGGCCTCTGCGCCGCTTCCTCCTTTCCTCACTCACCGGTCCTGGTCCCCGCGTCGCTCCGCGGCTCATGGTGCTGCGCCCAGCGTGCTTCCCCCTGGCACTCCCGCCGGATACGTTCCATTTCTGTCCTGTGTTGTCCTCTGCATATGTGTCATCGTCCCAGCCCCTGCCGTTTCCCTCTCTGCCTCGCTTTCCTGGCTACCCTGGCTCTCCGTTGCCCTCACTCCGCCTCTCTCTGCTCTGCCGCCTGAGTCTCCTTGCACTGCTCTCGGGGCTCCGGGCCCCTTGCTGAACGTGTCGGTGCTTGCTGTCCCGTGGTGCCTTTCATCGCTGGCGTCACGGGGCTGCACCTCCCGTGCTCTCGCCCCCCCCGCTGTGCCTCTCTCCTCGTCTACTTCTTGGACCCTGCTCCTGGGCTGTTGGGGCTCCCTCTTTGCTGCCTACGGTGGCAGGCTCGTGCTGACTCTTCCCTACGGGTCTTCCTCGGAGCCCGGCGTTTTGCCCGCAGCTGTGTCTCTGGCTTGCTGCACGCTCCTCGCTCCGGACCTTGGACCTCTTCGGGCTTGCTCTGTCATGGCACCCTCCTGGGGCATGGCGTCCTGCGCGTGCACTGACTGCGCTCCGCGTCGCAACTGTCTCCGCCGTCTGTCGCCCTCCGGCTGTTTCGCGCCCCCTGGTCGCTTCTTGTGCTCGCACCCTTGGGTGCTTGTTGTCGCACTTGTCCCTCTGGCCTCCTCGAACCGCTGGTCGCCCTGCTGGCGTCTGCGCTGCTCCTACCTCTCCTCGCTCACCGGCCCCTTGCTTCGCGTCGCGCCGCGGCCCATCGCACTGCGCTCAGCGTGCTCCCTTCTGGCACCCTCGCATGGCACGTTCAATTCCTGTCAAGTGTGTCGCACTTCGTCTGTGTCGTCTCGGTGCACTGGCGGATTGTATTCGTTGCTGCCGTGCAGCCTGAACGACAAAAGTGCCGAGCCCATTTCTCCTCGGGCCACGGGGCCTGTCGGGCTCGGACCGCCGGACCTGTCCTGTGACCTGCTGCCTGGCTTCGTATATAGCCACCTATGCTGGCTGGTCGCGGTGCACCCGCCGCGCTCACCGCGCTTTGCGGTGCCCCGCGATGCTTCAAAAGGCACACTGTACAAAAACGAGGCCCGTCGTCCCCTGGTCAGCTTTCTCCGTCCCCTCGCTGTCCTCTCTCACTCTCTTACTCTCCATCCTTTACGCCACGTCTTCGTACCGCGGCGGCTCCAGCCTGGGCTGCTCCTGCCGTCGCGACTCCACGTCAGGGGCACGGGGGGCGGGTGCACTCCCCCCACCGGGCTCCACTGCGGATGCGGCTCTCCTGGGTGCTGAGGGTGCAGGTGGGGCCTCGCAGGGCTCGCCCACCGCATATCTCCTGCGGGCGGCCGCTGCCACTCCATCGGCGCCCTGGGCGCTACGTCAGGCCACTGCAAGGGCGGTGCCCTACCGTCCCCACCTCGGGCGTCCATAACATCGACCTTCGCAGGCCGGCGGTCTCGGCTCCGGCTTATGTCATGACTCCTGCTTCGCTTCCTCTTCCGGTCTGGGTCTTCTCGCTTGTTGCTCTTCTCCTGGCTCCTTCCGCGGCCGTATTCCCGGCTCCTCCCCCGGCTCCGGTCGCGGCTCTTCTCTCGCCTGTCACGCCTGTCCCTGCCCCTCGTGTCTCGCGACCTGGAGCGCCTCCGCTTGTCCTTGTCCCGGCTCCTGGCGCGGTAGCCCCCGTCCCTGTCACGGGACCTCTTGTTCTTGGGGCTGCAGCTCCTGCTGCCCCGCCGATTTCGCTCGGGATCCGGCAAATTTTGTTCGAACTCCCACGGCTTGCCATACTTCTTGATGTACGCTGCCCTCGCTGGCGCTGCGTCCGCGCATACCTTGGCGATGTGTCGGATCTTGTCACACCTTGTGCACCTTTTCCGCTGCCCCAGGGGGCCCACCGCTTGGCACGCGGACCACCGGTGATCTTCGCCACAGCCATAGCAGCCCGAGAACCACGGCTTGTCATCACCCTTCGTCTGGCCCATGTCCTTGTCTTTCTTCACAGTCCTGGTGCCTTCCTCGTCACCCGTGTCACTATCGTCGCGCTCCATCTTCCTCTTCTTGGAATGGGCCTTGACCTCCTCATCCCGGATGGTGATGCCACTCCGGATGGCGTCCGCCGTCTTGCGTGCGCACACAATGGTGTGCTTTCCCTGAGCCGCCTCTGGCAGCGGCTCGAACGTGTTGCCAAACGCCAGCTCGAGGTACTTGTTGATGTATGGCGCTTTCCCCTTCCATGGGATGGTGACCTCGACCTCATCCTGGAAGCCCCGCTCTTTGCCCCCACCCGTTGGGCTCTCGGGCCTGGCTTGCAAGGCTGCCCATATGACCAGCAGGACGTCCGCTGTCAAGGCCTCCTCCTTGTTGACGAGCACGTCTATCGAGTCATCCCCCGGTTCAGCCGCCGCCCGCAGCTCCGCTTGCGCCCCCTGGGCCGCCCTGATTGCCTGCCTCGCCCGCTCTCGGGCCTCCAGGGTGACCTCCAGGCATTCCTCAGCAATGCGTCGCTGGAGCTTCGGCTAGGAGCGCTGCTTGTGTGTTGCCACCGCCGGTTGTGCTGTATCCGCTCTCGGTACTGCTCGCCCCGGTTGCGTCGCTTGCGTTGCCGGGAAGAGCCTGCGCGACGCTGCGGGGTCCATGACTTCTTCTTCGGGCGCCGCTTCGCTCTCGACGAGGTCCTCTCTGGTCCACACGAACGTGGGCTCGCCGAGGGACAGCATGTCCCTATCATGCAGCCTCGCTGCAGCAGCGCGGATGGTGACCGTGATCATGGTTTTCTGGCTCAACACCGACATGCCTCGGGTGGGGGGGTAGTGCCCGGACCACCCCACCAGGGGCTTCGTGTCCTCCCATGTGGACACGCGTAGCTTGTTCTTGAACAGGTCGGCTTGGTTCCGCTGGGCGTTGGCCATATTCCTTTGTCTACAGAAGCGCCATTTTTTGGCTTCCACTCACCATACCTGCTAGTACGTTATCCCCGTAAGCTAGGAGAACGCGCAGAACGCGGATAACGCTCCTGAACGCTGCGGAACGCGGATAACGCGGAGAACGCGGAAAACGCTTCCAGAAGCATGGGCGGAAGCACTGAACCGGAACGCGCAGAACGCGGATAACGCGTAAAACACAGCACACCTATGTTGGGGGGGCCGCGTCCTCACAGTTGGGTATCCAGCCTACGCGGTTGGTCCCCCCCAGGTTTCGCACTGGTCCCCATGGGTGGGGATGGCAGAGGCTTGGCGGCCATGACCTTCTCGATCCCACCACGGCCGCCTCCGCCACCCCGTCTACTGCACGCTGAAGGAGAAGTGCTCCAACGTATCGTCCTCTACGCTCCATCTAGCGTCCTCCGCTTCCTCCTCTTCTTCCTCCTCATCGCTATCCGCCTCCTCCTCGTCCTCGCCGGCCGCTTCCAGGTCGTCCTCCCCGGCGTCCCCCTCTTGAGTCTCCTGGCTAAGGGCACGGAGAACGCAGGCAACGCAGAAAACGGTGGGTCGTATTCTTTTTCGAATCAAACCGTGTATCCGTTAATGTTTTCTCTCCACCTTCCCGCCATATAATGTGTAATAATCAACTCACAGCGCTGTGGGGTCGTTTGTGGCCGGTCCAAGGGGCAGTCCACGAACCGCCACCACCGCGTTGCCACCAGTGGAGGGGCTGTTGGGTAAGGGGTGCTGGCGTTGGGATGGCCCATGCGGGCGCCACCAGGTGGGGCTGGGAGGCCTTACGGCCGACGGCCTCGTCGGCATCTGGCCAGGAGGCCGTGGACTGCGTTGAACCCGGCGTTGGCCAAGTCACCGGGCTCTCGAAGTCGGTTCCGACGGCCGGCATCTTCTTCTGGGGCGTTACTGAATGGCAAAAAGAACGCGGATACCGTCGATCACGCAGCGAATGACTCCAGAAGCACGGCGGAAGCAAACCAACAATGACACGGATCACGCGCATAACGCGGCGAACGCCCCTAGAAGCATGGTCGGAGGCACAGGGACGCAACGCGCGGAACGTGAGGAGCGACAAACGACGAACTCACACCTACCTCCAGCATAACATTCTCGTCGGCGGATTCCTCCTCCGTCTGTTCGACCTTCTGTTCGACCTTCACGTTGATCGGCGACCTCCTGTGCTCCACCGGCGCGATGCTGCGGTCCCTGTTGGCGCGGGGCTCTGTACAAGGGACGCCAAAAGCGTGCAGAACAGTGTAACTGCCCCCAGAGGCGTGACCGGAAACACCGGTCCGGGACGCGGATGACGTGGAAAACGCGGCCGACGCCTCTGGAAACATGACCGAAATCACATTAGGGGGACATGCAGAACATGGAACACACAGTGGCCCTACCTTCGGCTTGCATCGGTTCTTCTTCCTGTACTTCCTCTTGCGTCGGTGGCCGCTCATACTGCTCCCACCATTCCCCTTCCGCTTCTCCCGGTTCCACGTACTCTTGCTTGCCCCGCCACTCCCACTCTTGCTCCCACTCCTTCTCCATCTTGACGTACGGCTCCGGCTCCGGCTCGAACATCCGCGGTTGGGGTTGGGGTTGCAGCTGATGGTGGTGTTCGTAGGGGTGATGGTGGTGGTGGTGGGGCTGGACCGGGGCGCGGGAGATGGGGGTACCCCAACGGGGGTGGCGGACGCAACTGGGTTGTGCTCCGAGCGTCCCCGTAATCTGCTGCCATCTGCAACGAAAACACACGGAACGAGGATTATTACCCCTGGAGGCACGTCCGGAAGCATGACTTCGGCAACGTGGATCACGCGGCGAACGCGAAGAACAACCGGAAGCAGCTCCAGAGGCGTGTTGGGAGGCAAAAAACCGGAACGTACATAACGTACATAACGCAGCATACCCGCAGCGACGCCAACTCCCTCTTCTTGATCATCGTCCACGCGCCCGTCGCCGGCAGCTCCTCCTCGCGGTCTTCGGTGAGGGTATACGCCATCATCCCGGCCATTGTGACCGTTCTCTTGTATCTCTCTTTGAGGTCGTCGGTACTCATGTCCACGAGATCTTCGGCGGCCAGGCTCGCAAGGGACGGCGGCGGTCGCCTCCGCTCCCCAAGGGGGTGCTGCCCCTTCAGCGCTGCCAAGGGGACCCCGTGCAGCTCCGGGCCCGGTGCCTCTGTCCCCACGAGCGCGCTGGGCGGCCTCTCCGGGGCCTCCACGCAGCCAGTACAAACGGAGATCCCTTTCAAGATCCCATCCGTGGCCTGCCGGTGCCCCAACGTCCGGTAGACGCGGTCCAAGTGTTCACGGGCGGCGGAGGCGGATTGCGCGTTCTTAACGCCGCAGGCCAGCAGACCCTGCACCGCGGTCGGGCGCACCTGGCTATGCAGCAGGGTGGCAGCAGCAGCATCCTTCCGACCACTGGCGTCCGCGCTCAAGCACACTCGGTAGTGCTTCTCCAGCCGTCCCAGTGTCACCCCATACTCCGCCAGTCCGGACTCCAGAACCTGAAGAACGCGAAAAACACACAAATGTCCTCCAGAAGCATGTCCGGAAGCAGAGAACCGGCACGCAGATCACGCGCATAACGCGGCGTACGCCTCTAGAAGCATGGTCGGAGGCACGCAAAACACAACCCATGGGACGTGAAGAACACCTGCATGTCGTTTGCGTATAGCGCGCTGTCTTTGTAGTGCTCGAAGCGCGTCGTCTTCGCCGGGATGGACTTCTGGGGACCCACCGCTCCTTCAATCTTGAAGCCCACGCTGCCCACTCCGCCCGCCTTCTCTTTCCCCTTCTCTTTCCCCTTCTCTTTGCCCTTCTCTTTGCCCTTCGGCTTCCCCTCCTTGGCCTTCCCTTCCTTCCCCTTTGCACCCTCCACCACCACAACGTCCTGCGCCGCCGCTGCCAGCTCCTGCTTCTGCTGCCCAATCGCCTCTCCTTCTGCCTCTGGCTCCTTCTCCTTGTCCTTCTCCTTCTCCTTGTGCTTCTCCTTCTCTTTCTCCAAAACGGTAATCCTTGCGGCCTTCTTCTCCGGAGTGGGCGCCCGCTGACTTCCACTGGCGCCGCTGGCGCTGGCACTGCTGGTGCTGCTGCTGCTGCTGCTGGAGGAGTCGTCTTCCTCCTCCTCCTCCTCCTCCTGTTCTTGCGGCGTGTCCTCCGCCCAGGCCCAAAACCGGTCCTTCTGCAGCTGAAAAGAACGTACAGAACACGGATACCGCAAGACGTGCATCCAGAAGCAGGGGTGGAGGCAAGAAACCGGAACGCGCAGAACGCGGATAACGCGCGGAAATGCTCCCAGAAGCGCGTTCGGAGGCAATGATGCAGCCCGTCATGAACGCAGAAAACACAGCCTAGGCCCCCCTGAAACTAGAGGCACACGTGCAACGCATTGATGTACCCTCTTGTACTTGAACCACTGATCTTGCTTGCTGCGGCAGTCGCAGACCTGGGGCAGGGCCCCCTTCTTTGCGGCCTTCGGCACCTTGACGTGGTACAGCTGCACCGTGGTCAAGTAGAAGGCCTTGCCGTCTTCCCAACCATCCGGCAGCTTCTTCTGCTTCTTGGCCCTTTGCTCGACCCACCCGCACCAGTACCCCGCTGTGCAGAAAAGAATGCAATCAAGAGAGGAGAAGCATGGGGAACCAAATCAAGGGGCAATGTCGAGTAAGCATGTGACGGACAAAACGAACGAGGACAACGAAGGTTGCATGTTGCGGGCACATACATGTTTGTGCTTTCAGCTGGAAAACAACGAAGCTCATCTGGCCCGCCTCCTTCGGCTTCCACTTCTCCAACGCTCCATCAGCCTTCAGCCACTGCTTACAATTGTTGGGGTACAGCGGGGTGGTCATTTTCTGAGAAGAGGGCCTCTGGGGCAACGGGGAAGACGAACAGAACGCGGCGAACGCAGCAAACGTACCTCCAGAAGCACGGGCGGAAGCACCGAAGCGGAACACGGAAAACGCGGCCAACGCGCGGCACCTGTACAACGCTCAGAAGGATGGAAGCAGAGGCAGAGGCAACATGCAAAGTGCTTCTCTCCTTGAAAATGGATGAACCGCATGAAAACTCATGCGCGAGTGCGTCGGGCCACCTCAAAAACCCCCGGAAGCGTCGTAAAAGCAAGGGTGTTTTTCCCGACCCCTAGAAGCGCCCATTTCGTCATCTACGTCGTAAACAAAGGAATATGGCTCCTCACTTCGGCCCACCTTTGTGGGTCGGTGTTCACGTATTCCAGGACCTCCGTTCTGGCTTGTTTGGCCGTTCGTGTGTGGGCTCTTTCCATGCCTGGGATCATCCGGATGGCGGTGGTCTTTGCATCGTGCATCCGAGAGGGTCTTCATGCTGAGGGCCACCCATAGCACTTTGTCTTGCATGAGGAACGACTCCGGCACATCCGTGGCTGCGGCACCCGAGGACAGGGTGACGTCCGCGTACATTCCGCTCTCCCTCCATCTGGTGCTAGCTCCGTCCGTGGTGTTCGCGTCATCCGCATCTGGGACGGCATATACATCGTCAATTTGCACCACGTCCACGATTCCCACGTGCTTCTAGCGCTCCCCTTGGGGGAGCGTCACCACACGTTGCCCGTCACGTACTGCCCCCAGCAGCATATTGCGGATCCGAGGTTGCACCATGGTGTCTCTGTGTCTCTGTGTGGCAGGGGATGTACTGGGATGTGTGCCTCCCCTCCCTCGGCCCCCTAAGGCCCTCGCGCCTTGTGACCCCGACGGCCCATGCACACTCTCTCTGCCACCAGCGCAACCCTAGTCCTCAAGCTGTCGCACCCTTTATTCGGGCCCTCATTCTGGTCGTGCCACCACCCTCAGCCCGCTCCGCCGTTCGGCGGCTCATTGTGTGCAGCGCTGGTCTCTCCGCCGGACGCTCATGTTCATTCGCCGGTCCTCGAGCCTACCCCCGTATTCCTTTGGCTACCACGCGTAGAACGCATAGCACGAAATTTTCTCGCGTTTTTGCTTTTATGATTGTTTTGTGCTTCCGGGGGGTTTTTGAGGGTGCCCGACGCAATGGAACTATCCGTTTAGCTCAATTCAACCATTTTCGAGGAGAGAAGCACAATTGCCTCCTGCCTCTGCCTCTGTCTTGGTGCTACGCGTGCTGCGTGTGTTGCGCGTCCTGCGTGTTTCGGTCCGGTGCCTCTGAGTCTGCCTCTGGAAGTCTTCCTACGCGTTCTACGCGTTCTGCACGGGCTAAGCGCTTCACACCTATCATACCACCCCCGATTTTTTTTTTGATTTGCCATGCTTTCACCCGTGTACTCTGCCACACACCTGCACTGGTTCCCAATGGAACTGAAACGTGCGTATTCCAACGACAATTGCCTTCTGCCTATGCGTTTGCCTTGGTGCTACATTGCCCACGTGTGTTGGGTGTTTTGTGTGTTGTCGTTTTTCGCTTCTGACGCTGCCTCTGGAGCCGTTGTACGCGTGCTACGTGCTCTGCAGCATGTTTTTGTCCCAACATTCATAGGCCGCTTTGCTTTTATGGTGCAGGAGCCATGCCTGCACCCCTGTACCCCGCCACACATTCTCAATGGTTGCAGAAGGGTGCGAAGCTGGGAGAGTGGAAGCATCCGGAGAAACTGAAGCACAACGCCTTCGTTGTCTTTCAAATTAAACAAGCCACAAGTATGTGTGTGTGTCTCCGTTTTCGTCTCGCTTCTCGCCTTGCGGCGCTGTCCTCCTCACCCCCTTGTGTCGCAGCGGGGTGGCATGCCGGATGGGTCAATCGGAAGAAGAAAGGAGCCAAGGACATGCAAAAGAATGATGGTTGACGAACCTCACAACGTATCAGGTGTACCACGTTCACGGGTTTGTGGTTCATGTGAGCACTATTTTGCGCTGCCCGTTGTCCACTACCGCCTCTTGCACCCTTTTATTACAGGTGAAGGCCCCGAAAGGCAAGCCACATGCGGCACACGTGGTGCAAGACGTCCGCAACAAGAAGGATGGCTTCTTGAATACAAAAAGGTGTTCTGTGCGTTCTGCCCGTTTTATCCGTTCCCTTTTTCGTTGCCTCTGGAGCTACCTCTCATTGTGTGCTATGCGTTTTGCGCATTCTCGGCGCTCTGCGCGCTTCCTCTGGTATTGCCTCTGGGGTTGCCTCCATGTGTCTTGCATGTTCTGCATGTTCTACAGATTCCGCGCGACCGGCTGTGGACGTGGATCCAAGATGAGGGAACCACGGAGAGTTCCGATGAGGACGAGTCGGAAGAGGAGTCGGAAGAGGAGCCGGAGGAGGCAAAGGAGACGGAGGAGGAGGAGGACGAGGAGGGCAGTGATGCTGCCAGTGTGAAGGACGAGGACGAGCCCTCCCTCGCCCAACACGCCCCCCGCAGCACCCACCTGGAGGTTGCCCGCATGGCCGCACAACCAAAGGGGACCGCTGTCAAGGCGAAGCCAGAGGCAAAGCCAGAGGCAAGGCCAGAGCCGGAGGAGCTATCCAAGAAGAAGAAGGAAAAGACGAAGAGTCCACCCAAGAAGAAGAGCAAGGGCAAGAAGAAGGTGGAGGAGAAGCCCAAGCATGTGCGTTACGCAGTGGAAGGCGAACCGCACAGGTCAATGCCCACAGGTGCAAGCCGAGGGGAGAAGTACCAAGCCGGGGCCGCCTACGACAACGATGTGCAGGCCATGCAGCGCACCTTGGAGTCGGAATATGAAGTGTCACTCGGACGAGTATGCCAACACTACAAAGTGTGTTTGGCCGAGGAAACACAAGCGCGCCGCGAATTGGGCCTGGCGCTGCTTCCGGTGACGGACGTGCGGGCGTACAGTGTGCAGATGGTCCTCCGCTGTGGCACGAAGAATGCACAAAGCACAGCCGCTGCCTGAGAACTGTTTGAGGAGCGATACCCCAGCAGCTCACCCCGCCAAATCGCAACCGGGTTGATCAAGGGGGTGTCGGTGTGCACGAACTGTGTCGGAGCCCCGGATTGGCCTACGGAATTTGGTGACCCCGCAGCTGCAGGCCTGCCGTTGGCGAAATTGAAGAAGGAGCCCCTGTCGTCTGGATACGGACCACGGCGCACCATGGACCAGCTGAGTGCGTTTGGTGCGGAGGACATTGTCGACATGCCCACTGACACTTTGCAGGTGTACTGCATGTGTTGCGTGTTCCCTCTGTAACGCCTCCAGTGCAGCGTGTAGCGCGTCTTCGGCGTTTTGCGCGTGCTACGTGTTCCCGACGTTTCGCCTCTTCGTTGCCTCTGGGGGTGCCTTCCGGTGTTGCACGCGCTTTGCGTGGTCTGTACAGGAGAAGCTGTCGCGCACGGTCCGCATGGCTGGTCTGATGGCCTACACCTTAACGGAGGACAGAGGTGTCGACCTCCCCGACACAGGGGCATGGACACTCGTGAGAACAAAGGATGCAAAGAGGCAGCGGGTGTGCATTCCTGTGCTGGGCGTCGTGGCACGGGTCTTTTCACTTGCCTCTGGAGTTGCCTCCTGTATGCTTTGGGCATCCTACGCGTTCTACGCGGTCTGCACGTTCGATTCTGTGACTGCCTCTGGATTTGCCTTCCCATGTCTTACCTGTTTTGCGCGCTCTGCATGTTCTGCAGACAACCTGGGAGGAGTATGGGTATCCGCAGCAGCATGGGTATCCGTATGAGCCGCGATACGAGTATGAGCCGCGGTACGAGTACCAGCCGATGAAGACGGTTCCGGACATGCCTTCGAGCTCCGGGAGCCTCCCGTATGGATCCAACCCGTACAAGTACCGGCCCCCGGATCATCCGCCGCCACCCACGTATCCTCCACCGCAAGGAATGCTGCAGCTACCGCCACCGCCGGGTGACCCACCAGCGCCAATACTCCCGGCACCCCAGCCAATGCCGCAAGGGCGTCCGCCACCACCGCCACCGTCCGGGGAGTAGCAAGGCAGGCCGGAGATGGGGCCGGAGACGGGACCCCCGCACACGGAAGATGCACAGGTGCGCGTTGCACATTAGTACTATGCGTTCTAGGGGATTTGCGCGTAGCCTCCGGGTGTGCCTCTGGATGCGAGCCCCGTGTTCTCCGCGTTCTGCGCGTTCCACACGTTTCCTTTTTGGTGCCTCTCGGATTGCCTCTAGAGCTGGGTTGCATGTTTCACGCGTGTTCCGTGTTCTGCAGCACCCAATCGAAACGGAGCCAGAGGAGGAGTCGACCGCGCCAATGGATCCACCACAGGAGCCGGAGGCAGCCAAGGAAGAGAGCGCTGGGGCGCCGAAGAGCGATGCGGAAATGGGAGAGGAGCCCGCGGAGGAAGCCGCAGCGGCGGGAGAGGAGATGGAGGAGAAGGACGAGATAGTGCAGATTTAGTAAATCGGGCCGACCTAAGTTGGAGCAGTCAAGGCAGCATTTTTTCAAACACACAGGAGGGGGATGAGTGGCCCGACCCCGATGAGGTCCGCGGCAGACAAACCTCACAACCCCTCTTCTTTTCCAGGCCAGTGCCGTTGGCCCAGCAAGCACATTCACAGCCAACCCCACAGCGGTGGCATCGGTAGGCGGCGCTTCCATTGGGGCACCGACGCCGGTATTTATTGTGTTGTGAATACTTTTTCGACGTTCGGATGAAAGGTGGCGGCTGCGGCCGCTGCTCTGCGTGGACCATGTAGGGTGCACGGACACCGCTTCAAGAAAGCAACAATTGACTTGTTCGTGTTGCCGCCCCCATTGCCCAACCCCCTGTCCTGTGTGTGTTTCGTGTAATACGCGCTCTACGCGTCTGTTTCTGTGTCTGCCTCTGGAGGTCGTGTTACGCGTTCTGCGTGTGCTGCGCGTTCTGCACGTTACGCTTTTGCTGCCTCTGCTGTTGCCTCTGGAACTGCCACTGGTGTGTTGCGTGTTCTACAGAGTCTCATTTCTCAACAATCTTTGTTTGTGATGCCACCAAAATTTCAACCACCGCTGTACGACCATAGGCTCCCACGGGAGGACTGTGCGGCCGATATCCAGTACGGTATCCGGCCCGGGGAATCCTGGCTCATCGGCTATACTGAGGACGAGGTGTGGGACCATATCAATGCCCCCATAGAGAATCTACAATGCCAAGCCCTACGGGACCACGGAAGGCCAGACTTGCTACCTCTAGTACCTAGGTACAATGCATTTCTAATTCTATTGGGGATGGTGCGACCAATGCAGGTGGACGGGGTTTGGGACCGCAAGGGCCTATTATACAATCCCTATATGGCAAACATGCTGACGCGTCGCCAATACTACTTGCTGCAACGGTTGCTACGTACCGATGTCGTCTCGCTACTGGAAGACTGCAATGGCCAATGGGCGGGAGCGTGGTGCATGGGGGGTGGGGCCTGCGGCGATGAGTCCGTGGTGCCCCACAAGGGGATGCTAGCGGGCCCCTTGAAAATGTTCATAGCCCGGAAACCGCACCCAACCGGGATAAAGTTGTATTGCCTGGCCGATGCAACATGGGGGTACGTGGTGGACATGTATTTGTACACCGGTGTACGTGGCCGGCTACGCCGCTACGGTACCGTGGCCGCCAGATGACATGGGCCCACGCGGTGCGTGCGTTCGTGCTCCGGTACGCGGTTGTGAATGTGTTCGCAACTTGTCGGCAATTGGGACTTTGCAAGGAGACCACTAGTATGTGGGAGTGGCAATGGCAAGTGTTGCGGCGGCGGTACTTTGCCCACCCCCTACGACAAGAGTTACACGTGCCGGTGGCGACACAACGGCGGCGTGTGTGCCACTTTTGCAAGAGGGGAAGAACCGGCTATGAATGTACCGGTTGTGGAAAGGCATTCCACGTGTTGTGCTTTGCACCGGGACATGGCTATGGAGGTGTGCAAGGCGCACGGGGCATGGAGGTAGACGAGGAGGACGAGGAGGTTTGGGAGGAGGACCATGAGGAGGACGAAGAGGACGGGGAGGACGAGGAGGACGAGGAGGACGAGAAGGACGAGGAGGACGAGGAGGACAAGGAGGACGAGGAAGGCAAGGAGGACGAGGAAGGCGAGGAGGACGAGGAGGATGAGGAGGACGAGGAGGATGAGGAGTATGAGGAGGATGAGGAGTAGTGTGGTGGAATGGGGGGCTTGAACGAGACGATCATGGAGGCGGAGCCTCTGCTATCCCTACCCATGGGACCAGTGCGAACCCTGGGGGACAACCGCGTAGGCTGGATACCCAACTGTGAGGACGCGGCCCCTCCTCGATGTGCGCCCGTGTGCAAAGCGACGTGCTGCGCGTTCTGCGCGTTCTGCGCGGTCCGGTATTCCAATTTTGCACGTGCCTCTGGAGGCACGTGTTCGGCGTGCTACGCGTTCTGTGCGTGTTACTTGGTGTGTACGTGTTGTACGCGTTGTGCGCGCTCTACGCGTTTTCAAAACCTTACGTGCAACACCGTGGGCCACAAAAGCGCGCCTCCGGCCAGAAACGTACAGATGGTAGCCAAAGGAATATCGCAGTGCCGGCTCCCCGCCAAACACCAGGGGTCACGGGCCCGGTATCGCATTTTTCGCCGGTTCGCCAGTCCGCCAGACGCTACTTCTCCTCAAGCGTCACAATGCACTCCGGGCGTTGTCGTTGGGCCCACCCTGCCTCTGCCGCTGAATGCGAGCTCCTGCTATTCTCCCGTCCTCGGCCGCCGGTCGTCGATGCTCCTGGAGAGCAGGCATACGGGTGGAGGGCCACCCTTGACGCTAAGACTCCTAACCGGGGCCCCATTACGGGGACACCCAATGTAATTCTCTGTTGCACAGCGTGGGATGGGGCAGGCCTCTCTCCCTTGCCCTCAGCCCTCATCCTCTCACACATGGCTGTGCAAGCAGCTCTGCGGCCCGCTTGCTACCATCCTGAGGGTTATTATACCGGTGCCAGGTCACCAGAAGGTGTACCACACATACCAGTAGAGGCCGCCCCCACATTGTTGTGGGCTAGCCAGTCGCTTCAAGGAACATGGGGTCCCATCATCAGGGTCCCACTACCTCCTATTCCTTGAGGACGACTGTGACAATGTCTTGGCGGCCCTACAATGCCACGGTATGACCCTTGGTACCTGTATGAAAAGTAGTATTGTTCATAATTCATATTTTATTTATGAACGGTTCATATATGAACCATGCATTATGAACAGCTTTTATGAACGCTTCTTTGTCCACACATTTTGTTATGTCTTACCCTCCCTCCGTCTTCACAAAGCTGAACATGATGCTTGTTCGGCTCAGTGGTGCCACCCATCTTCGGGACAGCAAGTGTTCCGACCTGTTGGCCCAATGGATGTCATCGTCCCCCCTCATCCGAGCCCGTTTTGCGGAGGCAATGGACCACGCTCCCCTCCCGGCGGTCCACAAAACCAAGGTGCAGGCCATCCGTTTGTATGCGGAGGCCCTCTTCCCCGCACCCTATCTGATAGGGCTCCTTTTGGAGTTGGGTGCACCCCGCTCCGGCTTCCGGGTGTTGTATGAGTACATCACCCGCCGGGGCGACGCCTACACCGCCCGCACAGGACTGCCCTTCCAACGGCCCATCCCCACACGGGACCAATTTGACACAACGTGGAAGTCATTGACCGCTCCGCTTGCGTTGTCCCCCCCGGGGGATTGTGCCGACCCCCCATCGTCGGGTCGCTGCAGGCCCCTGCGGTCGTGGGCACAATACGTGCAATCCCGGCCGGCATTGTGCCAGTCTATTGACTGGACCCGCCCCCTCACCTTTGTGGTGTGGGGTGACGGGTATCCTTGCGCCGGTGGCAGTCGGTCGCAGCTATCGTTGGGGCTATTGAACCATGGGCTAAAGGCGCGTACACCCGCCTTCCTATGGGTCATCGGCATGGACGTCACGGGGGACAAGGATATGGTTGCCCTGCAAAGGGCCAGATTTGGGCTCAGGTGCTACAGGTTTCTAGTCTGCATTTTCGTGTTCATAAGTTGTTCATAAGTCGCCCGTTCATAATTCGAGAACTGCCGTCATAAAACGCCGTGCTGCCCATTTATGAATTATGAACGCGTTTTATGAACACGAATTATGAACACCGTTTATGAACACAGGTCCTGCAGTCCATCATTGACTGCAAAAAATTTTGCTGGTGCGACAGCTGGGTGCCGGCAGAGGTCCTCCTTGGTGGGGACCAGCCGTGGCTCCGGCGGCTGCTGGGCATCAGCGTGGCTCCCCAATTGGGGAGCATTTTCAACGAGGCCGTGCGTGACAACACGGCCAAGCAGTGGAATGGCATCGCTGCTCGGAGGACAACGCGGTCAGCTGTGAACAATCATCGTCGCTATCCGATGACCCGCAAAAGTTTGGATGCGGCAGGATGCACTTGCGTTCCGGTGCTGGTCGTAGCTAGAAACCGGGTATTTTTGTGCATTTTGCACTGTTGCATGGCCTTCGGGAGGCTCTTTGTGGCCTTCCTCGAGGCCCAGGTAGGAAATCATCCCCCTGAGGTTGTAGGGGAGGTGCAGAAAATTTTGCACCGCAACCTGTGTGGCGTGCGTTTGGGGGCGCACAACGCACCGGACGGTGAGGAGGCCCACAACGTGTTTTGGGCCTGGGAGCAGATTGGGCCGCTGCTTGCATACGTCGAGGAGGACCCCACGTGGCAAGCGGTTGTGGGGCTCCGAACATTGCTGCGCACATTGTACTCGCCGATTCCGGTTGTGCCGCGCCCTTCGTGCCAACCTGTTACTGCTTCGTTTCGGGAACATTGCTGCGGGGAGTCAGGGTCGCACTATTTGTTGTTCCTCGAAGAGGACTGTGATGCCATGCTCGAGAGTGCGGATGCATGTGGCCTGGGATTGGCTGCTGTGTCAGGGGACGTTGTGGAGAGCGTAAATTACCTTTGGAAGAAGGGATACAATGGGCATAGTGCTAGGGGTGGGGGTGCGGGTAAGAGTGCAGTGGAACGGGAAGCAATGGAAGTCCAGCAGGTTTGCAAATGGTGGTTTCTAGCCTTTGACCTGCCGTTGCTGGACTACAACACCCCACACACCGCGGCGTGCACCGCCGCTTCACTTCTAAGCACTACCCCCCACGCACCCCCCACCCACGCGCCCTCTGCGACCCAGCTCTCTTATTCTTCGCCAATCCATGGACGCCGCTGAGATGAGGAGACCGCTCGAGGAGAGCCAGAGGGCGACGTTGGCCCTGGTCGTATGCTGTCTGCCGCTTTCATATTGCGTTCATAATTCGGCGTTCATAAAACCGAAACTGCCGTCATAAATGAATTATGAACCGATTTATGAACTAATAAATTATGAACAGCTTTTATGAGCGAATTATGAACAGTGTACCCCATGTCCATAGGAGCAGCAACTGGCAGCCCATGCTCAACCTCCTCCGCCTCCTCCGCATCCTCAAGCTCAACTTCCACCTCAACCTCCACCTCAAGCTCCTCCGCCTCCTCAAGCCCACCCCCGACCCCACGGCGCTCACCCCGCCTGAGCCTCCCGACCCGCCGCCGACTCCTCGAGTGAGGAGTTGATAGACTCCTCGGAGCAGGAGAGGAAGAGGAGGAAGAAAGAGAAGAAGAAGGAGGAGAAGAAGAGGAAGAAGGAGAAGAAGAGGGAGGAGAAGAAGAAGAAGAAGGAGGCAGCGGGGGGGGGATTAAAGAGGAGGAGGCCGCGGAGGACATCGAGGAGGTGAAGGCCGAGGTCGAGGGCGTGGCAGTGGAGGGGGAGGGGGCAAGGGAGGGGGAGGGGGTTTTGGTTGCGACCCCCTAGTTGCGGGGGGAGGCAGGCCATGCCTGGGGCCTCACCAAGGCCAACCAGCACCTGGTGCTGACCCTCCCCTGGGCGCAAGGGGCGCTGGACAGCGTATACTGCCCCGATGCCCCCCTTTTTTTGAGCCCTGATGTGACTTAGGTCACACTGCGCTGGGCATTCCAGCGCATGTTGCGGCACCGCATCCGCAACAAGGGGGAGGGGGGGGCCTGGCGGTGCGGGGGGGGGGGGGGGGGGGGGGCATGGGTGTAGAAGCCCCTGGCGGGAAAGCCCCTATCCAACGTCCCAGAACCAATCGGAGCGGGGGATTCGACACAGGCCAAAGTTTTTTCGGCGCCGGGGGGGCGCTTGATGCGGAGCTCCCATTGGGAGCTGTTGTTCCTCCGCTGGGAGGAACAGGGGTGGGTGAAGCTGCAGCGCACCGGGCGCAAGTTGGAGTGCATCCCCCAGTGGGAATCCATTTTGGGGGGGGTGTATGACCCGGGGCAGGAGGCCTCGTACCAGGGGGCCGTGGAGGGCTTCACCATCACCCGACCCGCCAAGCCCCTTGCCCGGGCAGCCCCGGCACCAGCAGCACCACAGGCCCCACTGGAGCCGCCGCCGGCGCCCCTGCCAGTGCAGCGGCGAACGTGCGGACCGCCGTGGGCGCCACGGGGACCATCGGACCAGAGCCGGATTTCGAGGTATTTGCGTTCATAATTCGTTCATAATTTGTTCATAATTCCGCGTTCATAATTCATAATTCCTGCACTGCCCGTGTATGAACCATGAACACGATTTATGAACGCGTTTTATGAACGCATTTATGAATGGCACTGTCACAGGTCGTGGACGTGGAAGTGAACCCGGCGGACGTCGCGGGGGTCCGCATCCGGTACAAGTTGGGCACCGCGGAGTTCAGCATCGCCCTGTCCGCCCTGTACCAGCTGCTGCTGCTCAACCCCCACCAGGGGTGTGCCATCCTGTCTGGGCTGCGGGAGTACGAGCGCTCCCGCCGCCTGACGGACACTTGGGCGGCCAACACCCCCTACTGGGCGGCCCTGGGGAAGTTGGGGTGGGAAGGGTGTTCGGATGAGGACATCTTGATGTCCATCTGTGGGATGAACCCCCCCACCCCGGCCAGCCCCCGCAGCGCCTTCCCAGCAAAGCCGGCCCCCCGGCAAGAAACCCAAACCCCCTGCCGCGCCCCACCCCCAAACCCCCGCAAAGCAAGAAGCACCCACAGGTGCGCAAGTCCTTCGAATTGGGCAGCAGCTCGTCGTAAGACCAGGCGGTTCACCGTCCCCATGGGAAGGGGAAGCGGAAGCAGGCGCAGCAAAAGCGGCGCGAGGAGCCCCCCTCCTTGGAGGGGGATGAGTCACCTGACCCCCTGCTTGGTGAGCAGGTGTTTGTGCCATACCCCAGTGGTGTCTACCCGGGGGTTGTAACCTCGGTTGTGGCATGGGGGGTGGGAAAAGGTGTGGGTGGAGTACCCAGGGGAAAAGGAGATGTTTCGGGTTGAGAGGCATCTGTTGTATGCCACTCGTGTTACAGCAGTGACCCATTGGGAGCTGCAGAAGGCCGCCAAGGCCAAGGCGAAGACCAAAAAGAAGTCTAACCCCAAACCGGACGCTGACCCGCCGGCTGAGCCGTCCCCCAAACCAGCCAAACCTGAACCCAAGCCTGAGGCTAAGCACGCCCCTCAGCCTGAGCCCAAAGCTGCCCCTCAGGCCGCCCCCATGGAGGTGGATGCCCCCGCGCACCCCTCGGCCAAACCCGCAGCCAAATAACCAGCCCAAACCCATGCCCAGGCCCCGGTTGGAGGTGAAACCTAGGCCACGGCCCCCCTTTGGGAGGACCCAACAGGCCCTAGCCCTGAGGTGTAGGGCGGCATGAACCTGCAAGGACAAGCAAGGACAAGCAAGTACAAGAAAGATTGAAACCTGAGCGATTTTTGTGTGCCTGTGCTACTGTTCATAAATGCGTTCATAAAACGCGTTCATAAAACGCTCTGCGCGATCATGAAACGAGAACTGAATTATGAACTGAATTGTGAACCACATTATGAACAGGGGAGGAGGTTTTCATAATCTTCAAAACGCGCAAAAATAGCAATTTTTCCGAAAAACCCACGGCAGACAAAAAAAAAACTCACCCCAAGGGTGGTGACCCAACCCCCCCAATTTTGAACGAACATGGCCCATGGGTACCCTAGCAAGAGCAAAATCCGTTCACATTTCATGAAACGATTTATGATGAACAAAACTACCTTTCATACAGGCGCCAAAGGGATGAGCCAAAACATAGTTGAATTGGACAACAGGATTCTTAAGGCGGGTTACAACGACCACCCAGACCATGCGGGTGGCCGTGCCGAGCATCCCACACTCCGAAAGGCCCGCGTTGTGGCCCGAGTGTGGGAGTGGTTGTTCCTGTAGTGTGAAACTTCCACTCCACACCCAGGGTGTCTCACATAGGACGACGTGCGTTGTGTGTACATTGATGGAGCCCGTTGTCCCTTCCCCACCAGCCCTTCCCGTGCACCGCTCGCCACCTCCCCCAGCTTTCTTTTCGCCAAATGGACGAGTCCACCGTCGCTGCAATGATTGCCACGAGCTACGAGAAACTACTAGAGCAAATGGTATGCTTTTGACTCCTTCTGTTTTGCTCTTGTTTGCTTTTGTCATCGCTTTGGAGGGACAGGGAAATTCGGTCAAATTTGAACGTTCAAAATTCAAAAGTAGGTCAAAAAACGTTCTGCCGGCAGACTTGCTTGAATTTGAATTTTTCTTTTTTGAATTTTCTTTTTTGAATGTCCGTTTTTAGGTGGAAATGATGCGGGGCCAGCCTGTAGCCTTGCCGCAAGTAGCAACGCATGCAGCTGCAGCAGGAGCCCTTCAGCAAGCAGCAGCGGCAGCAGCACCAGCAAAAGCTCAAGTCCCCCCCCCCCGGCGGCCTCGTTACCGCCAACTCCTCTTCCTACGTGCCGGAAAGGGGCATGGAAAGGGGGGGGGGGGTGAGCGAACCAGAAAAGAAAAAAGGGCGAAGAAGGAAAAGAGGGAAGTTGGTAAAGGAGGACGAGGCGGACCACAGCTTGGACTCAGTGGGGTCTGTGGAGGACATGGGATAGCCCCACGCACCTGCGTCCAGGAGCTGGTGCCCTCTAGTACCCTCTCACAAGCCCTCGCGGTGCCATGGCTGCCTGGGGGTCTCGAGAGGGAGCCTCTTGCCTTGGACACACCGCTCTTCCGGGCCCCATGAACACCCACGCCACCGTGCAGTTTGTGCTGCAGCGCACGTTGTATGGGGCCGTCGAGCACACCAAGCCCCCTCGCACTTGGTTGTGGGTGGAGTCTTAGGAGGGGGCTGGGTGGCATTGGACAGTGGGCAGCCACGCGGGCACACCGCCTGTAATGCTATGCTCCTCAAAGGTGTGTCCGCGCCCACGCGCATCAATACCTCAGGGGGGTTGCTGGGTTTGGTGGTGTATGAGGTGTTGTACCACCGATGGGCTGAGCATGGCCCAGGTGTGTTGAACGCCGCACCAAGAAGATGTTCTTTGTCCCTGACTGGGCCAAGCCGACAGGGTCTGGGCTGTACAACCCTACCCAGACCTACATATATGGGGCCGCCATCCCGGGGCAACATTGACGCGGCCCGAGACTACGCGCCGCTGTTCCCGGGAGGCGGACACTGTTGGGGAGGAGGCACAAACACCCGAGAGCCTGTTCCGCGCCGGCGTGGCGGCCCTGTTGGCGCGGGCCAGCACCCAAGAGTTCTAGGTCTGCCCCACCCCGCCCCGCGCCCCCTTTGGTCTGCCCCGTAAACTGCGGCGCAAAATGTCGGGGAGTTGTTGTCTGTTCCACATTCAAATTTGAATAATCAAATTGAAAAATGAGCAAGCCTGGGCACTATTGTCCCTTTTTTGAAGGTTCAAAAAAGAATTTGAAAGTGCAAAATCCTAGCCCTACTTAGCAAATTGGTTTTGAGGTCACCGACATCTACACGAACGCCTCGCATGCGGCTGGCGTCTGTGTGCACTTGGAGGGGGCGGACGGCGGTAGCGAGGACGTGGTGAAAATCGGCGGACTCTTGCGCCTCCTCCTGAGCCACCCACCTGCGGGCCTCCAGGTCCTGCGCGGCCTCCAGGAATGGATGCAGGGCTAGGAGCTCAGAGGCCTGTGGGCGACGTAAGGGAGGCCGCTGCAACCGTGGGTCACACTTGAGGAGGCCAACAAGACCTCCACACCCGCGGGCAAGGCGGCCCTTGCATGCCGCGGTCAAGGCGGAGGACCGTCCGCCGCCCGCCCCGCCAACGCGACTCAACTTAGAGTCAGACGATGAGGGGCGGGTGCGCGGGCAGAAGCGGCCTTGCCAGCCCCGCCACTCCTCTTCCTCCTCGTGCTGGAGCACCAAAACTACCTCCAGTGACGAGGTGGAGGAGGTGAACCCTAACCCACCAAAGCCGCCAAAGGACAAGAAGGCGTCAACGAGGCGCAAGGGACAGACCACGAGGGGGGGGGCGGGGGCAAAAGGCAACGTAGGGGGTAGTGGTGAAAAAGGAGACGCAAGTAGACGTGAAGGGGGCCGGGGGGGGGGGCATCCGAAGGGGGGCGAGGGGAAGAAAGGCCGGGGGGGGGTAGGGGCACCTGCAGGCCCGCCAGTGTGGGTGCCGTACCCGCACGGGGTGCGCAAGGGGGAGGTGGTGGGGACGGTGAAGGCGGGGGCAGCACAAGTGTGTGTGCTTTAGTACCAAGGAGGCACTGTACAAGGTGGCACCACATTTGTGCTTTGCCACAGAGGCGACAGCCATGGTGCGGTGGCAAAAGGCCACAGGGGGGGGGGGGGGCAACATAACAGGCCCCGTGCACAGGCAGACGAGGCGGCCAACCAAACCCCAATCCGCAAACCGAGAGAGGCCGCCGCGCAGCCCACCATCGCGTCTGTACCCGCGGAGCCCGGCACCGGGTCCGCCGAGGACGCCCGGGACACCCAAGCCATTTGGGAGTCCCAATTGTCTCATGAACTCTAAGGGACACTATGGGCCCCTTTGGTGTGTCCTTGGAGGACATCCATGTGATAAGGGGGGGCGTGAAAGGTTGTTGTGCTTTGCATGTTTGTATACTTACGTCAGTGGGAAGGTTGTTCATTCTTGAAAGGTCCAACTTCAAAAAAAAGTTGAAAAAACTTTTTTGAATCATGCTAGTTTTTGAACTACTTTTACAAACATTGAAAAACGCGGAAAACAACCCCCCCCCCCGGTCCAAAAACACCCGGGCATCCATGAACAATCACAAAAAACTGCCACGGCAACACGGCATTCTTATGCAGCGGGATGAAAACTCCAGTGCCCCGTTGTGCTGTTCACTCTTGGGAACGGCAAAGAGGTCAATCCAAACCTTGATTGCTTTCACGATGCCATTCCATGATGGTTTCTTGGTTAATGAGTTCTTGGTAGATGTGATGGCTAGGGTTCTCGGCGTGAGGGGTGAGCTGGTTATTGGTGTAGCTGCTTTCTCTTTCGTCGTTGTGCTGAACGCTATTTGTGCCACGGCCTTATTGTTGTCGTTCATGTTGGTGGTGGCTGGCCGAGTCCCTCTTTTGACTGCCTGAGGCTGGTTGGCAGTGTGAGCAGAATTGTTGCTGTGTGTGGGACTATTGCGCCGACTAGGAGTGCTGCTCCGGGCAGAATTACCACTATGTGCAGGACTACTGGTTTGTGCAGGAATACCACTCTGTGTTGAAGCAGTGTCCTATGCAGGGTTGGTGCTGTCGTTATTGGAGCTGATGCTGCTTCCAGTTATGGAACCACTGCTTGAGCAATCATTACTGAAGTTTGTTTTGGCTGCACTGGATTCACTTTGGCAAATCGAGTGGGCGCATACTCTGCTTTGCTTTCTCCCATTGCTTGCGCTTCCATTGCTCTTCAAATGCCTAGCTGTATTCCAAAGAAGGTTTCCTCAAAGCCAGAGATTGCAGGCAAAGCCCAAAGAGCCACAAGGTCGAGTGTGCTCATTGGATGCAGGAGCCGCCCACCTCATACTCCCTCATGTAGTGCACCCAACGAGCTGGCACTTGAGAAAAAATGACACGGAGGCGCAATGTAATTGAGGGAAGCAGAGGGCCATTCGCCAATAAAACACCGTGTCTTCACGCGCCCAGCCGGATTGGCATGTGCTAACCATCATCGAGGACTTGCTACAACACTACCCCGATCACATAGTAGGAGGCATTGGTGCGGAGCACAAAACCACGATAAGGGTTGATGAAGTGCAAATCCAATGTGTCCAGTAGGGCCTGCTTCATTGGCTAGGCTGCAAACAATGGCTCAATGGGCAAGACTGCCAAGCTGCTCTCACGTTCTATAGAATATATGGGATGTGAACCTAGGTCTAACAAACCCCAAGTCGCACTTCCATGGCCGGCAAATCACAAGGAGCAAATACTCCCCGGTGGGGCGGGGTATGTGAGGGGTGTGTAGACCACATTCAAATCATGGATTGCCGCAATGTTTGGTCCACTAAAGAGATGTGCATACCACTGTCACACATGCAACAATCCACGTGGCCTTATGGGTGCTGCAGACAAGGACTTCACAATGGTGCACATGGTAGGAGCGTCATTGTGTGGCGCTCGGTCACATGTGCCTAGCTTGAGGGTAGGATCATCGCTGATAAGTCGATACTTGCGGTAGCCTTAGTCAACTTCAACACAAACGCCCTATGTGGCTATGCACCCCCGGGGTACATTCAAAACTAAGAGTACAAGACATCGGCCGATTTTTGGACATGGCCATGGTGGGATTGTGTGGACCACTCAACCTAGTGCTCCATGTGGGATTCTTTTGCTCCAGCCCAAAGATATCATGGCCAAAGAGGCAGTGTTGGGAGCGTTATGCCGGTGCAAACATTGCACTCACTAGCTTACCACGGTTGAAACATGGCTGTGCAACAAGTCTTGGGGGTGTGTCTAGATAGTCTCCCACATCTAGCATTATTCAATGTTAGTGTAATCCCTTGTGGAGGTCTAGGAGATGTGCTCAAGGACATCCATCCTTGTCTCCTTCCCCTATCTTGAGTGGAAACTCCCTCAACTATTATGTGCCTCCATGCCACCACCAACTTTTTGGGAAAAGACCCTGTCAAGACAATTTGGCTGAAAGAAGTGAAAACCAAGATTGGTGGTGCCCTAAAAATTTGTGCAATGGATGCAGTGAGTGGGTCCAACTTGGCTGTGCTGGTCGGATTAGAAGTAAAGGACCATAAGCCCCGGAAGAGCACAATGAAGAGGAGACACATAATTAGTTAAAGAGGTGTACATATTTGGCGGCAAGATGGGAGCACTCACTATAACAAGAGTGAGCACCCACAATTCAAGAAATCCATCGAGCTGGGTCCTACACTAAGTATCACCTGCACCCGTGCACCAAGGCAAAGAACATGTGAATAGCCTAGTGCTGCTTGTGCACCATCAAGGGGGCCTAGATATTGTCGGACACCCGTCGATGAGGCCACGGGTCTTTGTGGGCACATTTATGGGCACCATGGCGGGCACTTGGCGCTACATTGTACCCTAGCCTTTTGCGGGCCCGTGGCCCTAGTACCCTTGCCCAAACTTTGTGCGCACACAATTTTGTAGGTGTTTTGCCCAAGAGGCCTTCAGAGGTACTTTTGCGTGCACCACACAACACAAATACCAAGGGTCCGGCACCTTGTGGTACAGCTATTACCAACAAGTGGTGCCCCGCTGAAAGGGATTTTTCACCTTGCCAATTGTAAACTAACGATTGAGTGGGGGCGCTCTTGAAAGACTCTGATGTGGGCTAGTACCCTTGTGGTAAAATGCTGGGTGTGTGCCTGAAAGGTCACAGGTTCAATTCTTGGGAGGTGCATTTTTCGGAACCTGGTCTCGCTATTTGCTCGTACCCTTTTCGCTTTGTCTTTGTGTAGGCACCATGCCATAGTCTCTATTTGGTTGTGGGGTTGAAAGGGATTGAAGAGTGAGAGGGATGGCATAGATACTTTTGGTCCACGATTTTTTTCATCCAAAAAAAGGTCCCAACCCACTCTACCCGTGACCCAAAACCCCCAGGAATTATATGACGGGGAGGGGGGCTGCAGAGCCTTAGAGCCATCCACCCGGCTAAAGACCCACCCAACGGGACCCCTGCCCCCCATTTCAACTTACATTCTTCCAAACGTTCCCTGGCACAATCGTCACACTTAAACTGCATAATAGGAAGAGCAATTTGGGAAGTCCACAGTCAAGTTGCACCATGGGGCAAACCCCCCATCCAACGATCCAAATCCGGGGACACAACAGGTTTGGTTGGTGGTGGACCTAGCATCGTCAGTGTTAGCATTGTGGCAAGGAGTAGCAAAGCACTCTTGCGCTTTTTTCCAGCCGAGCTAGTAAAGGAGGTCAAAAGCTGGGGCCGCATGGTAGCTGGGTCCTATGCAAATACTAAGGGATAGGGCACATGACGCCCGGTTCCCGCAGACCTTGACGAGGAGATTCTAGCTGCACTGCAAAGATGCGACAACCAATGCTTCCCCTCCCGTGCCCGGATTGACCATAAACTTTGCAACAACCTTGCATGAACGAAGTAAATAGCACAATCCAAAATGGCCTTGTGTTGGATGTAAGAGCCAATCATGTGATGGATGTCGGTATATCGAGGTAAAACACCAGTAAAACGCAATCAGGGCCTTATGTACGCATGCAATGATGATTACATGCAAAGATACCAGATTATTGGATCCACTCCGTTGGTCGTTGAATGTGCACACGTTTGGCTCACCAGATAATTGATGATCTGCACAAGAAACCGATGGTGCGGGCCAATGCAATATCTAGGGCCGACAGCGACATACCCACCAACCACGGAGTTTGCACGGCAATGTTCCTAGCCTCCATGCATTGGGACGACTTGACACTCTTTTGTAGTCACTGTAGCTTGCCCTACACACGTGTACTCCCTCCCCCGTGCTTGTAGACGCACCAGCCGAAGACCATTTATAAGACCCACCCCAAAAAAAAGACAAAAAACATTCATTCGATGCTTTGAGTGATGGTCCATCCAGGGATTGTGTCATGTGACTTGCGGCAGGACACCCTTTTGAACTAGGACATCTACCACGCTTGCTTGCAAACTCTCACATGGATTTGGATCCTCTTCTTTCGGAACTTCTTCATCATGTGGTTCTTGAATGTGTGCATCAGATTCACTCATGATAATGACACTGAAAAAAAATAATGCCAACAACAGTAACATTCATGTGGAATTGTACTATAAATGTGAAACCTCAAAATTTCTTCATCAATCAATGTGCTCAATTCTTATGTGAGAATGTGATGATTTTCTGATGATGTCGTTGCCACCCCAAGGGGTTATTTTTGGTTGAAAATAAAAATTGACAAAAGTTGCATCACCGAAACCGGCATTCTTTGGTGGTTAAGAAAACAGGTCACAATAAGCTCCGGATCAACAATGTATAAGACCCACTCCCAAAAGACCACTATATAAGACCCACTCGCCTGGGCTCAGGGACAAAAAATTATAAGACCCGGGTCCACATGCACGGGGGAGGGAGTAATCTCGCTTGTTGTACTTGCTTGAACAATGGGTCGACTACCTCATTTACATTTGTCGGAATGCAAGGCTTGATCTCAATACAGTTGGGACTTTGGTGTGTTCTAAATGCAAAAACCTATGCCCCCCCAAAACTCTATCTTGATTTTCCACTCATGTGGCATGGCGAGAAGCGTATTTAAGCCAAATAAAATCTCGGTGCCCTTGAAAAAGACACCTGTGATAGCTCCTTGGGGGATGAACATTTGAAGGATGAAGGATGGCTGGGCCACCATCTTGCAGAATAAAGCACAACTTTGAATTCCGATGGTGCCTTCAAGTCAAACCCCTGATTCCCTCAATCACACAAGTCAATTTCACAACATACGTCGGACAATAAGAAGGGCGTGTTTGCAGTGAAAGCGTACACCAAATCAACCGCAGGCTTTGTGAACAAGAGCCCTCGTAGTAGATCCTAACAATATTGGGCAAGGAGGGTTGTGGTACGGCTCAAGAAGGACCAAGATATGCCACCCACCACGGCCTGCGTTACCCCGTCAATCCCTGAACCATTTTGCCCAAACCATTGAGCAAACATCTCTCGTGTATATCTCAAACCAGCATTCATGATCGACTTCTAACCGACCAATCATTGCATCTTGGAGGAGCTCAACTAATTTCATGAGCAAACACTTGGAATGACAATGCCACTAGCCATCGATTGGGCACGAGATTAAACTAAGATTGGGGCCAACGCCGCCAGAGGCTTACAAAGATGCCTATTTTATATCACCGTGTATGCTGCACAAACAAAAAGGAAAAAGCACACCACCTACAGCCCAGGTCAATTCTCTCATTGCACGGCGTTGCCTAGCGCCATCTTGAAAGAATGACTCGGAGCAAAGTGGTGTAGTAAGTATGACAAAATCCTTTTGGGTGCCACACATAGCGGCGGAGAATGCTGAAAATTGATGCCTTGGCGTTTGATGGTTGCTGTGCATGCATGCATTCGTGGCAAATGGCTTTTCACAAGATGCGCAAAGGGTGTGCTGTGTCAGCAATTGAAAAATCTTTCCTCAGCCCCTGAATTCGGAGTTGGAACCACTCATCACACATGTTCATCCCGCGTCTTGATGATTCCCCGTGTCTCACTTGTTTTGACAATAGTCTTTCCCGAAAACAACCGGGAAGCGTTGCATTCGACTCCGTGCTGAATACCCGTGTGAAATGAAGGAGCGGAGTCCTTTTTGGTGGAATGTTCCTCCTCGTCGAATTGTTTTCCCCATTGATAAAAAAACACCACAACACACGTATTCCCATCATTTGCATTTTCTGAATTGTAATTGAATTCATCCGTGCCCGACCGGTTTCTCCATTTCGTGCTTGCAGCCGCATAATTTGAAACATCATGGAAACACACATCCAAACAAGGCTCGTGTTTCAGCGTCACTGCACTCCAACACAAGCGCAACAAGCGGGGAATCTATTTGGGAATGTTTTGGGAATGGAAAGCTCGTGGGAAATAGCAGGCCAAGTGGAGGGGGTGTTGTTGTGCGGTGTGTGTGAGTGTGTGTGTGGGGGGGGGGGGGGGGAGCCGAACATGCGAGGGCACATCAAAGATTTCCTCAACTTCCCCTACAAGTTCAAATTTCGATATCGAGGGCAACACAAAGTGGTTAATGACTAACACCAAAGCACAACCTGAAGCGACATTTCGCTTTCCCTCAAGCAAGCTTGGTAAGCTACGACTAAGTAGATAATTACCCACTTCAAGTAAACAGTGTTGTTGAAGATGTCACTCCTATATGTGGTGTACGTGGCATCCGATTGATGTGCTTTGCCGTAGTCCACCAAGTTCATAACTTCGTGCAAAAATGTCCTACACGAAAAGAAACGATGGAACGAGGCTTGCGACGTTCGTGACAAGGTTGGCTTAAAATCCAAACCTCGGTAGCGAAATTGTCCCCGTTCGTAGCTCCTTTACGAACACAAAAAAGGAAATTGCAAGTAGAAGTCACATGCCTCATTGCTCGGTGCTTGTCCGTATCTTCAAACACAACCCCATGAACGAGTTTCACTTGACTCCTTTGGCGGTGTGATTGGGTGACATCAGCAACCATATCTCCGAAGTTCAACGCCATGATATCCAACGTGCATTGTGCCTGGAGGAAGAGGGTTGCCACTTGTGCTAGACGTGGTGTCTAAGGAACCGAATCTCAGGTGGATGTGAAAGTTTTTGGAGGCATAGGGATGCGACCACAAACCTCCTCACTTCTTCCGACAAGGTTGAAAATATGTTCCTCATAGATGTTATGGCAAGTGTACACTTGTGCCAAATACGGGGCGAATAGTTGGCAATCGGCTTGAGGAGGTATGCTTGCGAGATCACCACTTATCAAGAATTCGTAGACATGAGACATATCGATCGGCCTACATGCGGGCTGAGCTTGAAACATGCCCATGTTGGACCGGCACGTGTTGCTAATTTCCGCGCTTCGTTGTAAGTCAAGATTGTTGATACTCACGGAGGACCCAAGACGGCTCAAGTGATTTTTCTTTGCATGAAGACCCCCTACTTAACGGTGCACTTAATTGTGAACAAACGCATGCAATCAAACGGAAGATTTTCGCCTTCTAGTTGAAGCCGATGCAAACTGTCCATTCCCCAAATTTCCTGTCGGTCAGCGTAACACAGCTGGTGACTGGTATTAGTATTTCGGGAATTGGTCACCTGGAGGTACCCCACCCCAGAAGTGCACGGAGCCTAATGGTAATTACCATGGTTAGGGTGAGGTAATTAGGTAATCAGCATGGTCTGATGGTAGTCAGCTTTTCCAACCGCTGCCGTCCAACCGGACGTGTAAGGGAACGCAAGGGGGATGGTTAAGCAGATATGGCCTCTTAAGCAGATCGGTCAGATCGGCTGAGCAGATCGGTCAGATACGAGCCGCGCGCTGAGCATCTGGCGCCGCAACTGTGCGCGACCACTGTGAAACTGCTCGCTGCTGCAATTAAAATCAGTGAAACGCTTGATTTTGTGGGATCTGCAGCAGCATATTAATTTCTTTTACCTGTCGTAGTCGCTCCTCGCAATATTTCAGGTAATGCTTGAACCATGACCTCCAACAGTGTGTATTTACTTTATGGAGTAAGATTAGATTGCAGAAAAAGACAAGAACAAAATCAAATGGAAAGTATGTACGTCACATGCAAGCTATTGCAGAATGCTCTGTGCAGTAAAGAACATGCCTTTGTTCCTCCTTCACTATTATTTTTTTACACTCTATGAGATATGATCGGATGGGAAAGAAGGAAAGAATTCAATCAAATGGATACTGCGTATGTCATTTTGCATAAATGCTATTGTCCAGCGATGTAAGAGGTAAAGATCATGCCTTTGTTCCTTGCCCAACCGTGTGAATATTATCGGATTGGGAAAAAAGAAAGGAATTTTACCAAAAAGAGAGTAAATGTGTCACCTAGCATGAATGCTAATGCAGAGGGCTCTAAGGACTAAGGAACATGCCTTTTTTCCTCTTCCAACAGTGTGTTTCTATAACCTTTCTAGAATACGATCGGATTGGAGAGAAAGACAGAGATTCCGCAAATGGAAAGTATGTATGTCACTTTGTATGAATGCTATTGCAAAGCATTGTAAAGAGTAAAGGACATGCTTTTGTTCCTGCTACATCAGAACCATCCATTTCCATTTTTCTTCACGCCCCTTTTCTTGTCTAAAATATATTTTTAATAGAGCGAAGATATGCTTCTTGTTTTTCTAGCACTTCTCCCTCCAGATCTTTGCATTTTTCATTCGCCTCTCTCTCGTCTAGCTTTTGAACAACATCAAAGAAAGCCTTCCATTTTCTTATGTGTGTGTTTCCAAAAACCAATGCTGTATTTTTTGACAACAACAACACCGCAAATACACATGTGTGCCTGTGTGTGGCTCCTCCGCGTGGCCTACCCTATACCCCCGGGCTCCGTGTTGTCTCATGGGGGCGGGTGCACCCATGCGTTCACGTGGCCTTAGGTCCCTTAAAATTTTTCTCTACGTGGAGGCGCATGTCGCCTCTACCCTTAACCCAAACGCACGGCCTTCTTCTCCTCAACCTAGACAACAAGATATAAAGAACCAACAGCAGAGGTTGTTGAAGAAAAAAAATGCTAAGGTATGTGCACATGTGCGCATGTGCGCCGTGGGCTGAAAAAACCCCATTCCCCGTTTCGATTCCGGCAGTGTTTGTCAACATTTCTAAAAAGCGGTACCAAGGAGGGGCGTGCAGCAGTCACATGCGCGCCTGAAGCGCTTACCGCGTGCACGCAGATGTAAATGTCGACAAACTCAGATTGTGGATCGATGCATGAATGCTTTGTATGTTCTTATACTTGAAAATACATTTCATTTGTTTGTAGGCACTATGAAAGGTCCTACAGCGAAATCAGTGTGACTCACTTTTGTGCCTGTGCATGCAGTGCTCCGCTGGCCCACTACACCGGTTTTCTTCTGCAACAATTGGGTGTTGAAAAACATTGCTCCTCCCGACTCAATTTTGACCGTCCACAAATGAAATTCAACTCCCCCACGGACCTACACAACCCGCACACGACAACTCGTGGCGGAATGAATTGATTTCGGTCCAAAGAAATGGACGCAAATGATGGCGTCTTGGCTAGTCTCCGCCCCCATGGGAGGAACTTCGGGCGCTACGACAAAGAAGGCTCGTCGCTTGAAAACTTTATGGGGTGCAAGAACGGGGCATTTTGAGCCCGAAACCTCTCATATGTTGTCGATGTATCCCCATGTTAGTACAGGCACGAGTTCCCCACCGCGATCAAATCGCTAGGACATGCAAAGAGTCATACTTCCCAAAGGGTTGCGCGAAAAGTTGCAAATCTACTTCGGTGCAAAATTGAGGCAATTGGCGCACGAAGAGCACGTTGGTGGCATCATCGATTGTAACAGGCTCCGCCCCATTGGTTGTCGTTGGTTGGGCTTGGGCTTGGGCCATCTAACATTTAAAGAACAAGGGAATGCGACACTCGCCAAAAAGTGCCTCTTCACCTCTTCAACGGGGCAACTATTTGAGCGAAATTTGCACCCCCCTTCCCAATTCCAAATCCCAAACTTGAAGCACTCACTCGTTAGTTAAGCACGACTCAATTCATGCCAAGAGGCTACACGAAAAAATGAAGCGTGACTGGTGTTCTCAAACATTCCAATCCATGTGTTTAGTTGACGCCTTGGGATCATATGATATGCACAGTACCTTCATGTTTGCTCCGTGATGCTAGACGCTGGAAGTTAGACGAGAGAGAGGCGAATGAAAAATGCAAAGATTTGGAGGGAGAAGTGCAAGAAAAACAAGACGCATATGTTCCTTCTATTAAAAATGTATTTTAGACAAGAAAAAGGGCGTGAAGAAAAATGGAAATGGATGGTTTTCATGTAGCAGGCATGTAACAAAGGCATGTCCTTTACTCCTTTACTAAACCAGCGAGCAGTTTCACAGTGTCAGTGGCTGCCGGTAGTTGCGGCGCCAGATGCTCAGCGCGCGGCTCGTATCTGACCGATCTGCACAGCCGATCTGACCGATCTGCTTAAGAGGTCATATCTGCTTAACCATCCCCGAACGCAAGTGTTATCCGGAGAAACGCGGTTTTCTCCGGATAAGGCTTATCAGGAGAAATTTGGCGCGGAGGCGCCAGAACGGCCGCAGAACACCGCCAGAGTCAAAAAAGTCGGATTTTCCCCAAGTGCGCTGGCACCGGCGGCTGGCGCAAACCAGCCGGCCGGAACCGAACTACCGCAGACCAGTTGGCAGACCACTGCATTACCGCTCAGGTACCGCGGCACTGTTGCGGCTCTGGAAATTATTTAATATAGATCTGTCCCTAGAAAAGTGAAAATTTTAAAAAAACCAAAGGCCCCGGGCCAAGCCCGGGGCCACATTGACCACAAACTGACAATGGGGCTTGCACACAACATTGCACGACACATGTTCACACCTGCAATGCCTTACGATCAGCTTTGGGGGTGTGGGACAAGGTGGAAGTGCCCTTTTATTGGACCCAACAGTGTTTTTGACAAACCATGGTGCAAAGGTGTTGGGGGGGTTACTTGGCGCCACTGTGGAGTTTTTCCAATCTGTTTGGACCGTTGGAAAGCCCAAAGTGTCTGCTTTTTGAATATGCACGGCCGTGCTAGGCCGTCACACACCGGCTTGGAGCGGTCGGACCATTATGGGTTGGAGGTTGGTCCAAAAAATGGCAAATTTTTTTTTCAAAACCAGGTTGCCAGAAGTACCGGGGGGGTAACTTGGCGCCACCGTGAAGTTTTTCCAATCTGTTTGGACCGTTGGAAAGCCCAAAGTGTATACGGATCAAAACAAAAGAATACCTCCGCAATCATGTCTTTTTTGGAAAGATTCTTTCCAAAAGTGTCACCCACCTTAACAGGAGGGAGAGGGTCTTCTTCTTTGGCATCCTCTTCTTCCCCCTCACACCAACGTCATCACTAAAGGAGACGTTGGAGGCCTCCTCCCCCTCCTCAACTTCATCGGACTCTGCATCCGACAATCCCATGACATCCTCTTCTACTTGTGCTTCTACTTGCATCTCTTTAATGTCATCAAGTTCTTCTTCTTTGATTCTTGGGGATTTAGGTGAGTGACATTTTGGGGATGATACATCGCTCAGCAAATCAACATCAATAATTTTGGGCCTTTTGCCCCTCATGGTGCTATGGGCTTGCATTTTGCAACAACAGGCTAAGAAGACAAATTTTGCAAATGTAAAATCTGAAATTTAAAGGCTAAGGAGACAAATTTTGACGAATTTAACATCTGAAATTCAACAGATGCAACGGAGAATAATAACAGTAATAATAATACAAATGTAGAAAAATGTAAAATATACTGTACTGTCCTATAATGGGCTGAAATTGACCAAAATCTGGCTGCGGCGCCCAATTTCTCCGGATAAGCCTTATCCGGAGAAAAACGCATTTGTCCGGATAACACTTGCGGTAAGGGAAAACCCTCTTAAGGGAAACCCCCGCGACTTAGATTAAGTCGCCCGCCTGGCGCGCGCCGATGGGCGCTGAAATCTGACTGCGCGCCAGTCCCCCCAAACGGGAAAAAAGTGCAACTGCGGGACTCGAACCGCCGCAATACTCCCTCCTGACTTCGGCATGCCCGAGTTTACCCATTGGGCCACCACTACGCCTGCTGTGACCGCGCAAAAACCTATCTTTGGATTTCGTCCCTGCGACGAAATTTTTTAAAAAAATAAAGCCACCGGCCGAAGCCGGCGGCTGCTGGCTTTTCTGAGCCATGCGTCGAGGTTGTCGGCGGCCGCTGGGCACTGAAGCCGGTTCGGACCCCCGTGGCCATCTTGGGGTCACTTGGGGTGTGTATCTATGTGCCGGCAAGCCGCCATTGGCTGATATCATACTCTCCCATCCACCTGAACTAACCCGATGTGATAGTGTGATAGGTTTGGCCATTCCGGCTATGAGCGGCCATATTCAGAACCGAGGAACCGCCAGCGGAGATTTATATATCGGAATATCAGGAATCAACAGGGTTTCATTATCATAATGTTTCCGTAATTTTTCAGCCTTTCGTTCTGATGGTCAATGTATCGGCGACTGTCAGTTGGCTCGCGATTTTGCGTTAACCGATTGGTTAACTGTTATTTCCAGATATTTTGGCGGAAACGTTTCTGAAGGGTCAGATTTCATCTGTAAAGGGTTCGTTGCTTCCGCAATTTTCTAAATAAGCACTCGAAATTTTAATCAGAATTTTTCGTGATGTCGAAATCGGATTTTCGACTTCGACATCGCCGCACTTGATTTGGACTTCGTCGATTGGTCATACTCCTTTCCCTATGCCCGAATCAGGTTTCCCTTATACTTGCCACCCATTTGACTTGGAGATATAAGGGAAACAAAAGCGAATCGTGGGACCACTTTGAAGAGCCATATCTACAAGCGAGTGTGAGGAAAGAGAATAAGGAAGGTTGGGTTGGAACTGCCTTGGTCTCAACTTAATTTAGGAAGCATCAAACGCCTTTGGTGTGTACACATGCCCGATGTAGCAAGGGATAAGGGTCAAGAGGGTATAAAGTGATATATAACTCTTGGACCGTGCGACCGAATATTTTAATGCGACTTTCGAGTGTACCGCATGAGTGTTGGGGTTGCATAGCAACTTTCCTTGGGTTCCTACGTATTTTTAACGTGAAGTTATGTCAATGGAGGGACATGGCATATCATGGTGGGAGCCATATTTTGAGGGTATGTGTGGTATGCATGGTATATGTTTGATATGCTCACGCCCATGTTATATATCTTCGTGTGGCCGAAGAGATGGGGAGCCATACGTGACAAGGGCTTTGCCCATGTCCCAATTGTGGAATTCAAAGCGGTAGACCAAGTCTACCGCGTATGTATTGCTCATGGTATGTTTGACAAAGAGATCCATGGGTGCACTCCCATTTTCATGGGGCATGTAGATATTAGTGGCAAAGGTATCTCCATGCGCCCGATTGGGGATCCAAGTGGGGGAATTGTTCGCAAATGGTTCCAATCATTTGTGTATTGAATCATGAGCGGATATCATGGGTGAGCATAGAGATATACTATCATGACAACTTTGTATTTGGACATATTTTCGTGTTTTTGACCTCATTTTTTGCTCATTTTTGTGTTTTATGTGCTCAACTGGTCGGCTAACAGCAAAGTGCCTAGAGATCCGTGAACTATGGTATGTTGCTTATATGTTGGCATATGCTTCGGTGTTGCACCTCACCATATGCCGGATCACGTAGTCACTTTGGCTTGGCACACGAGGCCTCACAAAATTAGGTCTCAAATTCATGAGTCGACTTGTGAAGCATGTCATGTACATAACCGGAGGAGTTTCGGAGCCAATGATGGGATACTCTTGGGCATGGACCTTTGGTCTATATCACCCTTGTATATTACTTTCCGGTTTGACACATGCATGGCGCATTTGGATATTTGCCGTATGCATTTTTGAGTATATAATTGACTTTTGGGCATAACGGTGTGATTTGCCTGATTTTGCCATGTTGTGAGGTCAACATCATGGAGCAGTTCTCCAAGCCCAATCGACTCCAAGTCCAACCAAGGTTATGTCAGGGTAGGGCATGGTCCTGAGTGCCACTCTAGGCCATGACACGCCACCTTCCCTATTGGGCTAGGATTTAGAGGCTTGGGAGTGAACACATTTTTGGGGTTTGTGTATTGACTTTTGACATATGGCATTTAACCATCTTATTGGACTGGGTTCAGGGCATCATGTTGGTGAGTCAAGGGAAGGTCTTGAGTCCAGGGAATGAGGGGTCTATGGCTGTGATTGTGTAAGTTTCCATCTTTCCCCAACTTTGCTTTATTTGTGTTCATATGCCAATTTCAGGGCTTTCTTCCTTGGTGCAATTCTTATACATGCCCGCCACCGTGGGAATACCGGTGTGCTGAACGAAAGCCCGCAACCTGATTTGGATTGTGAATTGGGTTTATTGCTGTACTTGTGGGATCTGGTTGCCATTCAGGGTTGAAGGAGGATTTTATTTTCTATATTTTTGGATTTGGACCCTGGAAATTGAGGAATGCAATCGTTGATCCGGAGTAAATCAGCAGGGGTTACAGGCGGAAGGGGCACAGCGGGGGCCGGTCCTGGTAGGGACCTTCTTTATGGTAGCAGAGGCTTACCTGCTGCCCCTACCAACCGCCGACCCGGGGACTTGGGCCCTTATGAGCCCTGCCCAAGTACGCCCCGGGTGCGTATTGTGGACTCGGTGGAGACCACGCCGGAGATTAGAGCCATAGAAGGACCGAGACGTTCAAGAGCATGGCGAACTCCGGAATTTGAAGCCCGAAAAGAAGAACGACACTCGGGAAGAGGAGGACGTGACATGGAGGACCTGGTCTCCATGTGTGAGAGTCGCTGCCGAAAGGCATGCAACCTCCGCTCCGCCGCGGAGGACTCTGATGAGGCCTGCCATTCAGGCAGCAGTGTAGGACGGGCCCGGCGCTACCGGAAGCGCGGGTCACCCAAGTCCGCGGCAAGGGACGCCGGGGCTATGGACACGGACCCCAGCCCGGTCAGGCTGTGGGAATCCGAGGGGCACTCCGAGGGCTATCGGACAGCCCACGAGCCTCCTTCGGAGCCGGAGATGTCCGCGCCGATCGCCAGGGCGCATACGGCCCCCGAGCCCGCCCTGCAGCACGACGCCGAGGGCTTGGAGAGGCCAGCCAGGGCCCGGACGGCACCTGTGCCCCGGCACACGGGCCCAGAGACGGATGCCATAGGCGATACGCCTATGGGCGATGAGTCTGAGGTGCCGGGAACCGCGGGATGCGCTGAATCCGGCGGAAAGCACGCTACGTGCCACTGCGAGCACGTGTCCTTCCTCATGGGCAAGTACCCGAAGATGGGGATGGACGCCATCGTGAATCATCTTGACCGCCTGGACAACGCCAAGGATGCTCTAGAGGAGGACGTCGCGGGAATCCTGGACGACCAGTCGGCCGCGGAGAACCACATGGAGGAACTGCGAGCGGATCAGGCCCGGTACCGGGAGAATCTGGAGCTGGCCCTGCAGAAGCAGCAGCAAGTGGTGGACAGCCTCCTCCACTTAGTGGAGGACATGTCGGGACGCCTGAGAAGGCTAGAGGAGCGACAGCCCCTCGCCTCGGGTCCGGAGCTCCCGGCAAAGCCGGCCGCGGTAGAGCTGGTGGAGCGGGTTAAGACCCTCAGGAGCGCCATGGAGAAACCCATGGGCGGCCCTGCAGAGGCACCCTACGCGCCTCCGCGTGTTGACCCGGGTGCGTTGCCGTTTGTTCCCCTATTCAGCGAGTCCACAATGCTCGGGGAACACACGGCACCGGCTGGGTCCATGCGGGAAGGGCGCGTAACCACGGACCAGAGGAGCCTGACGGTGCAGATGTCCCATGCCGCCCAGGATGTGCCGCTCACGACGAATATGGCAGTCTATGCGGAAGAGAAGATCGAGATCCAGAACCAGACCATGCAGGGGCGAACCATGGGAAGCGCCGACGGACATGGTCGAGGCCACCCAAGCGGAAACATGTGGGCGAAGGACCCCAATACGGGGATATGGACGGTCGATGGAGCAAGTCCTTCCCGCATTCCAAACCCCATGGGCTCAGGCCCAACTGGACCGCACTCCATGGAGGAGAGGGATGTACGGGGAGTGTACTGACATCCCCCGGCCACAGGTGGTATCCGTCTCGGTGGAGTGGTGGCTGGAGACGTCGGAGACGCCATCAGGATCGACGACCTCAGGGGAATCAAAATTCCCTATTACGATGGGAACCCGTCCAACCTGGATGACTTCATCCTGGACTGGGAGGACTTCGCCGAGGAGGTCGTCGGCGAGATGCGGGGAGCGCCGCGGGACAAGTGGGTGTGCCGGACATTCCCACACCGGCTGGCGCAGGACCTCAAGGAGGAGCTGCGGGATCAGATCCGGGAAGGACTGATCCGTACGGAGCAGGCCTGCCTCCAGTGGTTGGAGGACGAGGAGCGGGTGGACGCTCCGAACCAGAAGCTGGAGGACCTGTGGTCCATTCCACTGCCGCTGGACCGCGGGGAGTTGCGGGTCCGGGAGTGGAACCGGTATCTGCGGAAGTACCGCAGATGCCTCAAGTTGGTGGAAGACTGGAACGAGGCCAGTGAGATTCGCCACTTGCTGAAGGACGTCCTCCCCGGCAGCTGGAAGAGGAGAGTGGAGGACGAGGAGAAGAAGCGCGCCAAGAGACGGGTGGCGGTGAGGATCATGGCGGCGGAGGATACCCATGCGGGTATCATGGAGTTCTTCAGGAGGAACCTGGGCGAACCCGACCGGATGTTGGGCCTGAAGAACGCCGTGTACGTGGAGGTATTCGGGGACTCCATGGGGCAAAGGTTGCTGCGCCTCAACAACGTGGAGTGGAGGCGCGGGGAGCCGCTGAAGATGCAAGTCATCTTCGCTCGCATGAGCCTGGACGAGATCGTGAAGTACATCACCGTGGAGTTGAAGCTCAATGCGAAGAACGAGGCCCACGTGCAGGATCGACATGGTCATGGACAACGAGGACACCGAGACGACCGCCATCATCGGGAGATCCAGGAGGACACGGCCAACTCCGCGGAGGATGGAAGTGGAAGTGGCCAAGACCACTGGTCCCGGGAGGATCACGAGGAGGCCCATTTCTTTGCGTTTGTGGCGCACAACGTGAAGAACAATGGGCAGGATCGGTCCAGATGGAGCCAGGTGGGACCCAAGAAGGGCAAAGAGCCAAGGAGGATCGGGAACCCACCGCTCTCGTTCCGAGAGTACAGGTCTCAGCACGATGGGTGCTGGGTCTGTTATGGCAAGGGAAACAACCATGCACACGACCACCGTCAGTGCAAGGTGTATGAGGCGGACAAGAAGGCCTATTTCGCCGCCCACCCCGAGAAGAAGCCCAAGGAGCAGCGGATTTCCGACTGGAAGGCGAAGGGCGGAGACGGGGGAAAAGGCCAAGGCAAAGGCCAAGGAAAAGGCGGAGGAAGAGGCTATGGTGGTGGACCTGGCCAAGACCGACGAGTGAGGTCGATCGAGGAAGTTGCTGAGGACATGTTGAGGACGTTGGCGGAACTCAAAGCCCAGCAAAGTGGAGGACAAAGTCCTGGCGGATCGCAGCCGGAAGGGGCTGCGGGAAGCCAAGTCTAGAGGAGCCCCCACGGGAGTGGGACCTCGGAGGTCTCTCCTCCGAAAATCAGTGGAGTCCCTGAGAAGGCGAAGGCACATCGGGTGCCGAAGAAGGCTCCGGAAGAGCCAAAGCCACTGAGTTTCGCCACTCCCAACCCCTGGAGCGCCCTGCCAAGGGAAGTACATGTGGGTACGGGACATGGCAAGAAGGAAGGAGCGACCACGGAGAGCCCCGTGGATGGGCAGGACCAACCCAAGATCTACACCATCCGTGACCATACCCTTGAAGTCCTGATGCACCCGGACGTGCTAGAGTTGCATGCCGTGAGAGTCGTCCATACACCTCATGGCGACGAGCGGCAGTTGCACTTGAAGGTGCGTGTACGGTGCGGACGAGAGGAGAAGGTGGTGGATGTGTTGGTGGATACGGGTGCCCAGGTGAGCCTGGTCCGGAGAGGGTTGTTCAAGGAGGAATTCCTGCAGCCCAGCCGGAGACCGGTACGCCTGAAGGTCGCCAACGGAGAGATTATGGGTGGTGGCACCCATGAGGCCACTATCAGTATGGAATTCTGGGAGCATGAGCGCTTGAACCGCCCTGATCAGGCGAAGAGAAGCACTCTATCCGGGAACTTCTATGTGGCCGACATTACTGATTGGGATATGATCATGGGGTACGACTTCATGGTGGCCAACGCCATTGGAGCCCTTCCCCATCGCGCTACGCTGGTCCGGGAGGACGACGAATGCCTCACATGGCTGTCCACAGATTATGCGTGCGGGTCATCCCAATGGAACGCTGAGGAAGAGGATCGGATCGTTCGAGCGGTGCAAGCTGTAGGTGCCAAGTCCAGAGGAGACCGCGGAGTTCAGCTCACGGAGTATGGAATGGCGCCGCAGGTGTACGACAGGATGATCCAGACGCTGGGAGCCGAAGCGCCCGAGACGGACGTCTTTGCTTCCCGGGATGCCCCACTTCTGCGGAAGTGTGGGAGGCATTGGCATCGAGGAGACTCAGCCTGGCACAGGCATTGGGGTTTGAAGGAGTGGGGACCCATGTATTGGCATGGCTCCCTGGACACTACCAGACGTACGGTGGAGAAGATCATCGCGGATAGGGCGAAGGGGATCCTGGTCATAACCGGCATAGGATCCACCCCATGTCCGCTGGAGGGTCTCAAGTCGACGCTGGACTCCATCATCCTGAACGAGATGTCATTCGGGCCAGAGGAGGAGTTGTTCATCGACGCCAAGGGTGTATCAATGCCCTCCCCGGGTCAAGCGTGGGGTACCAAGGCTTTCCTGGTGGATGGGGCGCAAGCCCAGCCCACGGGTGATGAAGCATTCATCCGTAGGGTGGAGGCGGTGCCCATGAAGGTCATGTTTGAGCCCAAGGAGGGGACGGATCAGCCAATTGATGGCATTGACGTCCTGTCCCACGCCGAGATCGATGACGTCGTCAACTACATGCGGATGGGGATGCACGACCGTGTGGCAGCCAAGAAGAGGCGGGCCATGGTCACATCTCCGCATTGGTGGGATGACAAGATGTTGGTCACCGGCAAGTACGAGAAGGATGAGTTCGTGGCGAGGGTCATGGATCACATCGCGGACCGATTCGACGGTCCGGTTGGGTCGGACCCACCAACGTGGGGTTTTCCAAGAGTGGGAACCGGTAGCGACGAGCACCAGCCCGAAGCCGCGAATTTTCGAAGATTATCGGTGGGAGTCGAGACCCACGACGATGAAGACGGCATATCGGACGAGGAGAAGTCGGACTCGGACCCCGAAGAGGCCTATACCGCAGTGCGGTCGGTTGTATCAATACCGAAGCAAGCGGCTGAGGAGGCCCAGGAAAACCCGAAGGTCGCCGAGCTGAAGGAGAGGCTGATCAAGGCCTATCCTCGGCTATTCAGTGGCGTCGCCAACAAGAACCCTCCAGATCGTGGGAGGTTTGGTACAGCGAAGATCAAGCTGAAGCCGAACCCGAAGATCTATCGTCATCGGGAGTACCAACTTCAGGGCGATCGGGCCGAGGCCATGAAGAAGTTGTTGGCCGAGTTCATTGAGCGGGGATGGATCGAACCCTCCGACAGTGAGTGGGCCAGCCCAGCCTTCATCGTGCCCAAGAAGGAGAAGGGCGAGTGGAGATTGGTGGTTGATTACAGAGGTTTGAACGAGCAGACCGAGCACGACTCGTACTCGCTTCCCCTGATCGACTCCATCCTCCAAAAGCAACAGAAAAAGCGGATTTTCACGGTGTTGGACCTGAAACACGGTTACCACCAGATGCCGCTACACCCGGACTCCAGGCCCTGCACAGCGATGTCGACGCCGCTGGGGCCCATGCAGTGGAAAGTGGTGCCTATGGGCGCCAAGAATGGCAACGCCGCTTTCCAGCGCATGATGAAGGACCTACTCGGTCCTGTCCGGGACTGTGCCGATCCCTTCGTGGACGACATCATCATCGGGTCCGGCACGGAGAACATGACTGAGGACGAGCTCATCGACGCGCATGAGAAGGATCTGCGCCGAGTGCTAAGCGAGTTGGACAAGCACAACATGGTGTGCAAGCCCACCAAAGCCTCACTATTCGTGAAGGAAGTGGAGTTCGCGGGTCACGTGGTTGGTCACGGGCAACGCCGTCCCATGCCTGGGAAGCTGGCGTCCCTGCACCACTGGGAGAAGCCCCAGACCATCAGCGAACTCCGATCCTTCATGGGGTTCTGCAATTACTATTCGGGCTATGTCCGGATGTATGCAGAACTGTCGGGGCCGCTGCACAAGATGTTGCAGGTGGGCAAGTTCGATGGCCGGAAGGGGAGCAAGAAGAAGCTTGCCTGGACCCCTGAGGCTGAGGATGCGTTCAACCGCCTGAAGGAGCGACTCCTGGGGCAGTTGGGGCTATTCTTGGTGGACCCGGACAAGGGATTCGTGCTACGGACGGACGCCTCGGACTATTCTGTGGGGGCAGTCCTCGAGCAGATCCGAGACGACGGGTCACATGTACCCGTGGCGTTTTGGAGCCGGATCCTGGCCGAGGGCCAACGCCGCACCTGGACCGCGAGGGAGAAGGAGACGTACGCCATTGTTTGTGCGCTCAGGAAGTGGTCTGGCCACATCGGATTGCAACCGGTGGTGGTTTGCACGGACCATCAGTCCTTGCAGAGCTGGCACAAGGAGCACGTCGACACCCCCTCGGGGCCGGCGGCAAGGAGGGCCCGGTGGCACGAGACGTTCGCTAAGTTCGACCTCAGCGTCGTATACGTCCCGGGGAAGGACAACACTGTGGCAGATTGCCTCAGTCGGTTGGCCTACCCCGCGGGCAAGGCTTGGATGGACATATCCAGCCATGGAGACGCCGAGGAGACCGAGGAGGCCAAGCGCATCATCGAGATGGAGAAGGTCATGGAGCAAGAGGGGGTCAAGTGTTTTGTGGTGATGGCAAACCGTACAGACCTGGCCAAGTTTCGGGGCGCCCGCGTCCAAGCTATTCGAGAGGAAACCCTCGAGCAATGGATGGTGGCCCCTGTAGAGCTAGTCAGGTCGGTGCTCACAGAGGACTGGTCGGATGACTACGCGGCATCCGAGCACTGGAGCAAGTGCTGGAATGCCGTGAGCGCCCCGTCGGACGACGAATGGCCCGAGGGCTTGACCGAGGATGGCGACAAGTTGTTCCTCAAGGACAAGCTGCTGGTGCCCGAGAACCGAGTGGAGGAGCTCATTGACCATTGGCACAACGCCCAGCTCATGCACCCTGGCCGGGACAAGATGCAGCAGGACCTGGAGTGGCGTTTCAAGTTCCCTCCGGGGTACTACGCCATCCTGGATAGGTACTGCAGCGACTGTGCCGTGTGTCGGGCCACGAAGAGCCCCAACCACTCCACAGCGGGCAACCCGGTGTACACGGCTATACCGGAGGCCCCTATGCGGTCCGTGGCCATGGATGTATTCGCCATGCCTGAGGTCACCGTGGAAGGAGAGACCTACGATTGTGTCATCCTGGCGGTGGACAGACACAGCGGGTATATCGTGGCAGTCCCGGGCAAGAAGTCCAGGAAGAGAGACAAGAAGGACAAGCATGGAGTGGGGCTGCAGGCCAAGACCGTCGCTAATGCCATGATCAGGCATTGGCTGACGATTTTCGATATCCCAGCGGTCATCTGCAGCGATCGGGGCAGTCAATTCGTGGGGACGTGGTTCAAGACGATGTGCAAGCACATGGGGATTCGGCACGCCAAGACCGTGGCGTACCACAGCCGGTCGAATGGCCGTGCTGAGGTGGCCGGGCGGCAGATGTTCGAGAAGTTCCGCCAGCTGCACATTGATGAACCGGGCCGGAACTGGTATAACTCGCTGTGGAGAGTGCTCCAAGCGTATCACGACCTTCCGGGACCCACTGGACTGTCGCCCCATCGCATCCTGTTCCTACGGGATCGAGTGTCACGCACTCTCCCGTGGATGAACCATGGCAAGGTGGCCCGGGATGCGAATGCCATGATGGCTGAGGCGGATGACACGGCGGCCAAGGTGTGCAAGGCACTACAGGACGAGCATGACAAGAGGGCCAAGTACTTCAAGCAGGGAAAAGTCCAGAAGTATGCTCTCCAAGACACCGTGTGGGTGGAGCGGCACCACAAGGATGTCCTGTCCAGGCATCGGCAGGCATCTTGGTAGGTGCCGGGGGTAATCGTGCGGAAGGTCGGGCAGGACGTGTACGCGGTTCGTGTGGGGGATAACAAGATCCTGGACCGCGACCACACCCAGCTTCGTCCCCGAGCACCAGACCCCAGCGGACGTCCCGTCACCTTCGAGTTCACGGCCGGCGATGTGGACTCGGACGATGAGGGTGAGGACGACGATTTCACCGCGGAGAAGATCCTGGCGGACAAGCCGGACCCGGGGACGCCTGGGGGGAGGCTTTACAAAGTCAGTTGGAAGGGATTCACCGCATCCAGGGACTCGTGGGAACCTCCGAGCAGTTTTGTGCCGAGGTACACCACGGTCTGGATGGACTACCTAAAGAAAAAGGGTATTTCTTTGGATGTCAAGGACGTATTGATCCATTTGGTTGCTGCTGTAGCACCGTAATGGATCCCCCCTTGGCATTTGTTTGTTTCTGTGAATGGGGAGACAAGTGAGGGCGTTCATCCGGGGATTTTTCGGCCTTGAGTGGCCATATACCCCCTTCACTCGATCTCCACATATATATTTCATTGTGGTATACTTATTTAGGTCGACCGACGACGTTTTTCTATCTTTGATCCCCTTGGTCCATGTTGTAGATCAAGAGGAGACCGGATATGGCGTAGGGCGCTGAGTATCAGTGTCCTCACCCCTCCCTTGGGGCATGGGGGACGCCTACGACGTGTGTGGGGCCTCCATGTGTCCTTGGGACATGGAGGGGGGGGTTGGAGCCCATTGGGGTCCTCCCGTCCTCTCTTCATTTGTTTCCGAGCGCATACAACGCTCTGAGAAGGGGGGTGAAGCCGGTTCGGACCCCGGTGGCCATCTTGGGGTCACTTGGGGTGTGTATCTATGTGCCGGCAAGCCGCCATTGGCTGATATCATACTCTCCCATCCACCTGCACTAACCCGATGTGATAGTGTGATAGGTTTGGCCATTCCGGCTATGAGCGGCCATATTCAGAACCGAGGAACCGCCAGCGGAGATTTATATATCGGAATATCAGGAATCAACAGGGTTTTATTATCATAATGTTTCCGTAATTTTTCAGCCTTTCGTTCTGATGGTCAATGTATCGGCGACTGTCAGTTGGCTCGCGATTTTGCGTTAACCGATTGGTTAACTGTTATTTCCAGATATTTTGGCGGAAACGTTTCTGAAGGGTCAGATTTCATCTGTAAAGGGTTCGTTGCTTCCGCAATTTTCTAAATAAGCACTCGAAATTTTAATCAGAATTTTTCGTGATGTCGAAATCGGATTTTCGACTTCGACATCGCCGCACTTGATTTGGACTTCGTCGATTGGTCATACTCCTTTCCCTATGCCCGAATCAGGTTTCCCTTATACTTGCCACCCATTTGACTTGGAGATATAAGGGAAACAAAAGCTAATCGTGGGACCACTTTGAAGAGCCATATCTACAAGCGAGTGTGAGGAAAGAGAATAAGGAAGGTTGGGTTGGAACTGCCTTGGTCTCAACTTAATTTAGGAAGCATCAAACGCCTTTGGTGTGTACACATGCCCGATGTAGCAAGGGATAAGGGTCAAGAGGGTATAAAGTGATATATAACTCTTGGACCGTGCGACCGAATATTTTAATGCGACTTTCGAGTGTACCGCATGAGTGTTGGGGTTGCATAGCAACTTTCCTTGGGTTCCTACGTATTTTTAACGTGAAGTTATGTCAATGGAGGGACATGGCATATCATGGTGGGAGCCATATTTTGAGGGTATGTGTGGTATGCATGGTATATGTTTGATATGCTCACGCCCATGTTATATATCTTCGTGTGGCCGAAGAGATGGGGAGCCATACGTGACAAGGGCTTTGCCCATGTCCCAATTGTGGAATTCAAAGCGCTAGACCAAGTCTACCGCGTATGTATTGCTCATGGTATGTTTGACAAAGAGATCCATGGGTGCACTCCCATTTTCATGGGGCATGTAGATATTAGTGGCAAAGGTATCTCCATGCGCCCGATTGGGGATCCAAGTGGGGGAATTGTTCGCAAATGGTTCCAATCATTTGTGTATTGAATCATGAGCGGATATCATGGGTGAGCATAGAGATATACTATCATGACAACTTTGTATTTGGACATATTTTCGTGTTTTTGACCTCATTTTTTGCTCATTTTTGTGTTTTATGTGCTCAACAGGTCGGCTAACAGCAAAGTGCCTAGAGATCTGTGAACTATGGTATGTTGCTTATATGTTGGCATATGCTTCGGTGTTGCACCTCACCATATGCCGGATCACGTAGTCACTTTGGCTTGGCACACGAGGCCTCACAAAATTAGGTCTCAAATTCATGAGTCGACTTGTGAAGCATGTCATGTACATAACCGGAGGAGTTTCGGAGCCAATGATGGGATACTCTTGGGCATGGACCTTTGGTCTATATCACCCTTGTATATTACTTTCCGGTTTGACACATGCATGGCGCATTTGGATATTTGCCGTATGCATTTTTGAGTATATAATTGACTTTTGGGCATAACGGTGTGATTTGCCTGATTTTGCCATGTTGTGAGGTCAACATCATGGAGCAGTTCTCCAAGCCCAATCGACTCCAAGTCCAACCAAGGTTATGTCAGGGTAGGGCATGGTCCTGACTGCCACTCTAGGCCATGACACGCCACCTTCCCTATTGGGCTAGGATTTAGAGGCTTGGGAGTGAACACATTTTTGGGGTTTGTGTATTGACTTTTGACATATGGCATTTAACCATCTTATTGGACTGGGTTCAGGGCATCATGTTGGTGAGTCAAGGGAAGGTCTTGAGTCCAGGGAATGAGGGGTCTATGGCTGTGATTGTGTAAGTTTCCATCTTTCCCCAACTTTGCTTTATTTGTGTTCATATGCCAATTTCAGGGCTTTCTTCCTTGGTGCAATTCTTATACATGCCCGCCACCGTGGGAATACCGTTGTGCTGAACGAAAGCCCGCAACCTGATTTGGATTGTGAGTTGGGTTATTGCTGTACTTGTGGGATCTGGTTGCCATTCAGGGTTGAAGGAGGATTTTATTTTCTATATTTTTGGATTTGGACCCTGGAAATTGAGGAATGCAATCGTTGATCCGGAGTAAATCAGCAGGGGTTACAGGCGGAAGGGGCACAGCGGGGGCCGGTCCTGGTAGGGACCTTCTTTATGGTAGCAGAGGCACCTCGGGCACCTCGGGCACCTCGGTTTAGCTACCAACATGACCACTTTTGGTCACATTGTGCACAATCATTGGCCCATTTCCACCAATGATTACAATGGTGAAGGGAGGGGCCGAAGAGGTGCTTGGGCCAAAACTTTGGCCCAAAGGTGAGTTTTCCTTGGAACCTTTTTGACTTAGGAAGACCTTCTTAATACCAAAAGAACATTCCCTATCCGTCACGGCCCTAGGGATGGTCAGACCTTGGCCTAAGAGTGGAGGGGTAGAAAAGTGACCGTCTTTTGAGTGGCTACTTCTTGGTGGCAACAAGTGTTTGGGAACACAAAGTAAAGAAAGTGTGCACCTTTGGAAAGCTTGTTTTCTACATTGATGCCCCTTTCCATAACAAGGAAAGGTATCAAACAGAAATGGTGACCAAGTAAGGTTGGGTCTTGTTTCTAGTCGTCGGTGTAAACCCCCGCCCTCATAATTAGTACCCTAGGGTAGTAATTTCAGCAGACTGCTCAATGAGGCCGGGGGGGTACTAAATATGGGGGGGTACTAATTTTGGGGGTGGGAACTAATTTTGGGGGTCGGCGATGTTGTAAACCCTGTGTGCCTGCAATGTTGTCTGTTGATTCCTCTGTTGGCTGCATGGAACATTCAGATTCTGAGTCTGATTTTGAGCTGCAGTCGGTAGTCCTAGGACTTACTGATTTGTCTGATGAACTTTTTGAGACATCTTCGGACATTTGCAGCTCTGAGAAGTGTGCCCCGGATTTCTTCATGTTCTGTTTGCTTGGGAGGCTCAAGGGGGGTACTAATTTTGGCAGACTCCTCAATAGGGCCATGGGGGTACTAAATATGGGGGGGTACTAAATATGGAGGGGGTACTAAATATGGGGGCGGGGGTTTAGCTTGGAGTGGCCACTTTTTGAGGTGGTTTGTTGTTCCCAAAGTGTGCCACTCCAAGACCGCCAAGGACTTTTGTGTGGGCCTTAGTGTGAGCCTTCCTTGGTCACCGGTGCCTTTTGGTGCTACAAAGACCTCTTGAACCCCAAAAGAAGTGCAATAGTAACCAATATAGGTTGACACTAACTTGTACCCTATGAGGGGTCCTGGAGTGACACCCCTAGAGGTGGTTTGTAGCACCCCAACACCGCCGCAAAGTGTGCCACCTAAGCACTGAAGCACCACAAGTGCTGTGAGACCACTCCACAATGTATGTCAAGAAATAATTTGTATTCTCTCTGCTTCTAGTGGTTTTGCTACAAAAGTTGGAGCAAAAGTTGGTCACTACAACATTGTACCACACCAATTTGCCACCCTTGATGATCGGCAACCAACAAATGCTACAATTACAACACATCCCTAAGCCAGCCTTGTGTTGCAAAATTCAAAAGCACTTAGAAACGCGTTGAATGATGATGACTTACCTTGTGCAGGCGGATGCAAGCCACATTTCGGTGGCAAAACCAAACATTTTTCACAATTGCAGATCTCCCTCCCAACCAACATGTGCACAATTGGTGCAAATACCCCAACGGCCGAACAACGAACTTGTGACGTATGGAACGGAACCCTAACCGCGAATTAAACCCATAAAACATACACCACCTTGTGGTCAAACACCCAAAAACGAACTTCTAAACCCGAAACATGGGACATGTCCGGATCCAACCCATCATGTGTCAAGGACATTGCATGTCCAGGGCACATGACCAATGACCAAAGTTTCACTTTAAGGAAACAAACCCACAACAAGTACAACACAGGACCAACCCAAAGACAACCGAAACCACGATTTAGACACCACTAGACCGCTGCAAGCTGTCTAATGCAACAAACACCACCTCGAATGCAAACAGTGGCACAAAGTTATTCGAATGCGTCTACATACAACTTAGTCCAAGTTAGTGGGGTTGGGGTAAAAAGTGGTCCTCTAAGAGTCTAAAAGTTTGACTAAATTATACTAAGAAATGGACAACTCAAAGACATTACACATAGCTCACTTGGTAAAGAGACACCTGAAAAAGACATTCCCAACATTTCTACCTTTGATCTGCCAAAAATTTCGAGGAAACCTCGGAACTCTGCGCGTCACGCTTCAATCCAAGTTAGCGGGGTTTTACCTTAACTTGGACTCACACGTGTCGCGCAGAGTTTTGGGATCTTCTTGAAATTTGGGAAGGTGAGACGCCGACAAGCTGGGAACGTCTTTTTTGAGTGTCTGTACACCAGGTACACTATTTAGAACTTCGTCCAAGCAACAATCTGAAATCGAAAATTTGTCCAACTTTCCTACCCTTTGAGGGCACCTTTTTACCCCAACCCCACTAATTTCGATTGGGTCGTACTTAAATGCATTTGAATAACTTTGTGCCACTGTTTGCATTGGATGTTGTGTTTTTTCCTTTGGGCAGCGTACAGCCTTCTAGTGCTGTCCAATTCACACTTTGGTAGTCTTTGTGTTGGTGTTGTGCTATACTTGTTGGTGCCTTGTTACCTTGAAGTGATACTTTGGTCATTTATGAGGTGTCCCTGGCATGTCATGTCTTTCTAACATGACAGGCCAAATTCGGCCATTGCCCAAATGTCAAGTTTGTACCTTGACGTTTGGGTGTTTGGGCACCGGGTGAGGCAAGTTTTACGGTTTTAACTAATTGGTGGGGTGCTTTGGCGTCAAGTGTACATTTGTCATCTTCAACTCTAAAAAATTATGCCATCATCTGTCATGATGCTTGGGAGCGAGATGCGTGATTTTGCAATTGTGTTGATTTGTAGCCACCATGCCTAGCCATTTGGAGCTCAACCCAACCAACTCTTCCAAGAATCCTACTTTGGCGGCTTGGAAACATATGCATCCTCAGTCCGTGTTGTATCCCAACCGGAAATAGGCTCCCATGTTGAGGGCCATTGCTGCGGTCCTCAAGCATGACCTTGGCCTATTTGGAGGCTGTTGGCTGAAGATGCCGCATGCAAGTGTCAAGTGGCACGGTCAACCTTATTTCTAAGGCTTCAAGATTGGCGGGTTGGCAAATACGTGCTTCCAACAAATACCTCTAACCGTTCGGAAGCCCAAATAAAACTTTCCCACAAGGCAGAGGAAAAAATCTCGGATTGGGCACTTTTGCATTGGCGGCACAAGGACACCCACTCATCTTTTCAAGTCCGCCATTGTGCAGCCCTTGTAGCTAAAAACCAAGGGTTGGTTTTCAAGACCGAGGATGGCTTGGCTTCCCATGGGTGGTGGAATAGATTCTTGCCGTGCCACTGCATTTCATCACCCGGGACACCAAAGCAACGGAATTCTCGTGCCTGAGGGCACAAGATCCCGATTTGATCCAGGACTTTCTTAACGCGCTGGAACAATTTGTTCACACAAATTTTACTCAAGGGCTTCAAGCGAGTCGTGTTGCAACGCTACATGAGCTTGGGGACTTTATTTTGTACAATGTCAAGAAGGTCAAAGTCATTGCACACCGCGGTGCCCGTGAAGCTCATCGCTCCTTTCACCTTGTTCCTTCATGGGTCACTCTTGTGGGATGGGAGTTTGCAAATGCACGTGCCGGCCTCCACTTCCTGCTTCTCAACACCTGCTCTTTGCCCTGCAACATTGCTAGTGAAAAAGTGGGTGACTGCTACTTCATGGGTACTGAGAATGGTTGGGTTGATCAAGACATCTTCTTGCAATGGTTGACAACTGTCGTTGTAGAAACCGGTTGTTCACCTTCCGATCTCAACCTTGTTCTCATTGATTGACGTAGCTCTCGGTACACCTTGGCAACCATTGCCAAGGCTCGTGCCAAGGGCATTGTCATATAAGTTGTATCATTACACCTCGGGGCCACCCATCCATGTGTGTAATTAATAAAACTTGTCACTCACCCTACCAAAAGCGGTACGTCACTCTTAAGCGGATGCATGAGTTCACCCATTCCTTCACCGCATGGGCCAACTACATTTGCCTTTCATCGCGTGCGGATGTGGAGTGCTTCAGCCCCCCCAACCCAATCAATGCGTTTGGCGCCACGGGCCTTTGGCCCATTAATGCTATCGAGCCACTAATGCCTATGGTGCAACCTGACGTCTTGAAAAAAAAATCTACATCTAACAGCGGTAGAACTCTAGCCCCTTGCGTTCTCTTGATCCGGTGTTTGAAGACCCTTTTATTGGAAGTTAGAGTTGTCCGGCGGCTCCTTGAGGGTTGGGTCTCTCTGCCGTTGGAGTTCGACACCTACCCGTTCTCCTTTGTGACCTGTCAGGACTGGACTTCATTGCTCCTCTTTCACATGGACTTGTACACTCGTTTCTTGTTCCTTTGATCTCCGCTTGCATTTTCGGAAAACCCATGCTTTTGTCCAAAAAATCGTGCCAACAACTACTGAACCCCTTCAGCGGCATGCAAGTCCAACACATCTCATGTCGTCTTTGCTTCCCTTTTTACGCCGTTCATCCATACTGAGTGTACCGCATGTAGACGAAATACGTCTAGCGGAACAGTAAGACTATTAAGTCTAGAAAATTCCATACCGTTGCAAAAGACGCGAGAGTCTTTCGAGAAGACGGGATACGTCTACCGCAATAGTGAAACAATTCGCAAGACATTGTACAACAGTGTATACTGTTTCAAAAGATGTGATACATATGTCCGAAAGGTATGGCAAAATGTTCGACGCAACATATAGTTTCACCAGATGCACCATCATACTATATCATACATTACTTATATATTACTATTACATTATATACATATAGTTCCACTAGACGCACCATTATGCTATTTTATACATTACTAATATATTAGTGTTGTATCATATACTATCAAACAATTGTTTTGTACACTTTCATTTTTTTACTTTTCGGCTTTCATTTCACAAGCAACTATGATGAGATTCCGTTTCGCAAATCTTTCACGTCTTTATTCAACTGTGGTGTAGGGATACCATTTTGCTGTACTAGCTTTTGTACCCCATCTGAATCATTTTGTCTTACTTCAAATACTAGGCCAGTGTCGACTTTCGATCCGTCGCTGTCATTTCCTTACACAATGTTTGAACTGGTCCACTCCACCGCAACTCAGAGTAAGATATCCTTGATTAGTGCCCTAATAGTTTTGATGAAATCTTGCAAGTTTTGGTGTTGAAAAACGGAACCAAAGCAGCAAGTAGAGCAAGAACAGGATGGGGAAGGAATCAATGAATAGTTTTGAAATCGAGTGTATCACAGAAGGGCTGCAGATAGACAAAGCAGGCTTAAGTACAAAGAGTAAATCACAAAAGGATAAAACGAGTGGATTTTATGTGAAAACTGGCATGACTCAGGCCTCCAAGTGAGCATTAAGCACTTCATGTGCACTCTTTTGGATGAAATGGAGTTGGTCAGGACTTTGGGGCATATGAGCTAGGCCAGACGCAGGTTATGGCTTGGCCAGCATGGCCAAGCAACTGAATTGAGAAACAGTTAAAAAGTCCAACCACAATGAGTGGTAGAATGAGTTGAGTATAGCGGTCTTGAGGTGGGGGACCACTAGGCTTAACCCACAAGGCTGTTATGGCTTCGAACAGCAGCAGCGCAGCAGCGCGCAAGTCGCAAGTCGCAGCCGCAATCGCACTGCAGTCTGTGAATAATAAAGAAGCATCGAATGCCAACTGTGAATGAGCGCTGTAAGATACTTCGATCTCTGAACAGGGTTTACGTCTTCGAGATTGTGTTATTATTGGTGCCCCGTCTAAAGGTCCTGCGAGGTTTGTCGATTTGGGATTTGGGATTGCGGATTTTGAGAAACAAAGAGGCACATGAGTACAAGTCGAGTTCCCAAAAAACAAACCACAACAAGTGGTAGCCAGCTAGGTGGCGGGGAGATCAATATTCGAGATCAATCTTGGACGCCGTCACCTTGATTTGGATTTCGATCTACAATGCAGCGGTCCTTCGACGATGCAGCTATGCTGCACTTCATCAGAGACAGTCTGTTTCGAAGTGATTCACCCTTGCATCACGAATTTTCGGTCTCGTTAGAAAAGTTCATCGCAGAGCGCATCGCAAGTCGAGAAAGCGAGTGGTTTCCATGTCTCTCTCGTGATCTTCACAGCTCTTCGCAGAAGCTTGCAGATACTGAAGCCAAAGTTATCGAATTGGAACAACGCATCGATGCATTGTAGGCAACAGCAGCAAGTGCTACTGCAGCAACTGGTCAGTGAGTCGACACTTTGCAGTCCTCGACGGAAACTGCAACTCAAGGTGCTGCAAACGAACTTCGACGCGGAGAGCATGCATTGTCGCAATGTTATGGACTGCTCAACGAATTTGTACGAACTTCGAGTCAACCACCTTCGAACAACATCCGGTTTCCACAACCACATTCACAGCTCCATCCACAACCACCGTCTCCTTGGAAGCAACCGCTGTATGCACCGCCGAGCAGTTCACCTCACCCTCCACAACAACCACTTCCACAACCACCTGTCTTCGAACCACATCCAGCACATCAGTTCGCAGTCCAGCGTGCTTCTACGCAAGAGATTTTGGGACGCCGTGTCGAGCGCTTGAATAAACTGGTCAAGAAGTTCTCGTGAAGACCTGGATGTGGAGAGTTTCGAACATGGAAGGAGGATTAGTTACGATTCTTCACCCTGTCGGATATCACCTCACCCGTCGATCAGGTGACAACCATATCATTCCTCCTCGATGGTGATGCTGCCGAGTATTATCATAGCTTGACGAAGCCTGCACAAGATGACTGTTTCGAGCTCATGCGTGTGTTAGGCCAACATTTCGACTGCATATCCCATGAGCCATTGTATTTGTCGAGGATGTTGAGCTTGAAAGAGAGCGAGTTCCCTCGACATGCGGATTATGTTCGGGAATTTCGTACTTGCGTTATCAAGTCGAAGGTTAACACCAGTGACCTCCAGATGGGTTATCTCGTCAACTCTCGATTTGTTGAAGGTTTGTCGAATGACGCTCTTCGTCGGCAGTACATCGTTGAAGTCCGTTCGAGATGGCGTTCTAATAGGCCATTCGGATTCGATACCTTGGTAGAGACCATCGCGGAAGCCTACTTCGACTTCCACGTTCGCATCCAACCCTATGCCAACGCCACATGTCAATCCCATGCCGACTCCAGCTGCAGCGCCCACGGCTTCGACCGTGGCAGAGCTGATGAACCTCGATGCAATTGCCAAGCTCCCAGAAGAGCTTGTAGAGAGCTACATGCCTACATTGGCAAACGTCGTAATGAACGGTTCGGACGCCAAGATGGTGGACGCCAAGATGGTCGAGAACGTAGGCGTTGCTACAATTGTGGTGAACAAGGCCACTTGGCCCGTGACTGTCCAAAAGGTCGACCACCATCCCGAGGACGAGAACGTCGGGAAGCGAGGTCGAATAGTCCCAGATGAGATCAAAGTCGAGACAGCAAGGGACGGTTTCGATCCCGCTCCAAGAGCAGAGAAAGGCCTACAACGGCCTAGAAAACAATTCCGAAGACCTGGTGGCGGACGTCCTCGAGAAGAGGTGAACACCACCACCAGCACCAATAAACCCGAAAAGAATTCGACACTTGGAGGTGTCAATGTCGAAGGAACCAAACCTGAGCATGCGTCTCTGTTCACGGTTCGAGGGCGCATTTGGGCATGTCGTGAAGACTCCTTTGACTCCAGCGTGGAATTATTGGTCGGCTGTGGAGCGACCTGCGACTTTATGGCGATGCAAACTGCAAAGAGGGCGCGACTTCCCTTCTATAAACTGAGAAACCCTGCACACGTCTTGACAGCCTGAGGTGTCCAAGTCGAAGTACGGTACTACACGAGAGCTTATGTCCGAGTTGGAGAGCTTGTATTTCGTCATCACTTCAAGGTCTCGGAGATTTTGCCGGATGTAGTACTTGGACTACCATGGCTTCGAAGCTACAATCCAACTGTCAACTGGAAGGAACGGTACGCCGACATCCAACATGGTTCGAATTCGTACCAGTTATCTTTTGGTGAATCAAGGCATTCCCCCCAGCTACAGTTTCAAGCTGCTTCGAAGCTGGACCTTCTTTCGATACTTTCATCCAGTTCCTCGAAAGCGAGTCCGGTTGGGAATCCCACCCCACATGCCAAAGAACACCTTGACCTACAGTCGTCGACACACGTTCAGGGCTGTACTGACATGTACGATGAGTCGGAAACGGAAGATGGTATCACCTATGAGGAGTGCAGCGATATGGAGATTGAGTACATTTCGTTGCCGAAGCTCAACAGAGAGATCCGTTGATCTGATCTCACGGGAGATGAAGTATTTGTGTGCTGCATGCCTCGACCAGCAGTGCCCGTCGATCAAACGTATAAGATGCAAGCCAGTGATGGCAATGATGACGGGCTTGACCCCGTTCGACGCAAACTGCTGAATCGATTACACAAGTGGGCGGACCTCTACGACCGGTGTAACAGGGCCAGAGCCCTAGCCCCTTGGGTTCTCATGGTCTTGGTGTTTGGCAGTCATTTTTTGGAAGCTGGAGTTGTCCGGCGGCTCCTTGAGGGTTGGGTCTCTCCACCGTTGGAGTTCAATACTTACCCATTTCCCTTTGGGACCTGTTTGGGTTGAACTTCTTTGTTCCTCTCCCACGTGGACTTGTTCACTCCATGTTTGCTCCGCTGAACTCCACCTGCTGTTTCGGAAAAGCCAGGCTGCTTTTATCCAAAAATCGTGCAAACAACATCTGAATCTGTCAGTGGCATGCAAGCTCAACACCTTTTATGTCGTCTTTAGCATCCTTCTGCATGAGGTTCATCCATACCCATTGTACGAAAGATCCATAGACCCTTGTCGGGCCTCACCACTGGCGCATACCTGCAGACACGTAACATACAAAGAACAGGGCATGCACCTGGCCCTTTCGTCAACGATATACTCTACAACATTCGAGAATCGTCTTTATAAATTCGGGCATTCGCAATAATTATAACTACAGCGTTCAAAAGGCTTTTTATACTATAAATCCGTGAGTTTCCTAAACTCTGTAGTGAATGGTGACGGTCAGATCTTTGATGTGGCGACCGCGTCTCGAGCTTTGCAGCGCGCTATGTCTCCAAGCTCGCAAACAATAATAAAATATGCAAAAGCATGTCTAAAAAGTAGACAGAAAAAATAGAAATATTAAACACGGCGCTGACCATTACGAGGTCTGTGCCAAAGACGGTCGTGGGGCAGCCGAACCGGCTTCACTGGGAGAAAACGGAGTATTGAGACCTACCTCCGTATCGACGTGGAAGGGATCATCGAATACGCCTCTATTCGGAAGACAATCCACCGTGGGTACACCCTTACAAAATGGATCCGAGCCAATTAGATGAACTTCGACGACAATTGGACAGGTTGCATCGATCTGGTCGGATCAGACCATCCTCGAGTCCATACGGGGCGGGTTACCTACTGGTGAAGAAAGCGAATGGTAAATGGCGCATGTGCGTCGACTACCGAGCGTTGAATACGCGAACTGTATGACATCGGTATCCTCTGCCATCGATCCAATCCATCTTGAGTACACCTGTGGGGTTCCACTGTATTTTCGAAGATAGACCTTGTTAGTGGGTTCGCCAAGTTCCCAATCCAAGACGAAGATATCGAGAAAACCGCCTTCAACACACAGTTTGGCGCCTTCGAGTGGGTTGTTATGCCCTTTGGCTTCTGTAATGCGCCATCAACGTTCCAACGCGTCGTGAATGATGTCCTTCGAGACCACTCGGGGATCTTTGTATGGGTGTACATCGACGACATCCTCGTCTTCTCGAAGGATGCGGATGAACACCAACGACATCTCGATTTGGTACATGAACTACTCCGTAAACACCACCTCTTTCCCTTCATCGATAAATCCACATTCTTCCAGAGTCGAGTACCCTTTTGTGCATACATCATCGACAAAAATGGAGTACACATGGACCCCGAAAAGATCAAGGTCATTCGAGGTTGGCCTCCGCCAACTACGGTTCATGAAGTTCGACAATTCATTGGATTGTGTGGATTTTACAAGCAGTTTGTCGAAGGGTTCCAAGCTGTCGCAGCCCCTCTGACCGGGATGTTTAAGGCAGACTTCGAGTGGGAACGGACAGCCGTCCATCAGGCTTCCTTTGACAAGCTGAAGCAGGCGATGATCAATGCGACACATCTGAGTGCTATCGACCCTCGACAGCCGTATCACCTGTACACAGACGCTTCGAAAGACTGCGTGGGTGCTACGCTGACGCAACGATGTGCGCATGGAAAGTACAAGGGACATCTTTGACCTGTTGCCTTCATGTCGCGGAAAATGCAGCCTCTGAAACTGGATACCTGATTCAAGAACACGAGTTGTTGGCCATCGTATTAGCCTTGAAACAATGGTTTTACCTACTTCGAGGACCGTAGCAAGTGCACGTGCACACTGACCACGAAAGTCTTCGATATCTCAAGACATGTCCTCGACCGCTGACACCGCGGCAAGCACGATGATCCCAATAACTCGAAGAATACAACCTGACGTTGTGGTATGTACCGGGCCTCGAGAATCCTGCGGCAGACGCCCCCACGTCTGACTTCGCAACAGTTGATGGATATCGAAAACGCCACACGTACACGGGTTTTCGTAATTCCCCTGGTTGAAAATTGGGCTTCACCGGAAGGAAAACCTGCCGATGAGTTCCTACATGTACTCGAAGACTCATTCTGTCATGACGAGGTATGGCCCCAGCCGTACGACCACCTGTACGTTTCGCTTCAAAGCGGACGCTCCGTGGGGAAGGATCCTGATGCTGATGAACTTGCGGAACCAGCCCCCCAATTCGACGCTGAACCCGCCGTCGAACCGGAGGACCTGGAGCCGCTACCATCAGACGCGACCAATGTCGAGCCGGAGGACCTGGGACTGGAGCCAGTACCATTGAATGGGACCCTGGCTGAGGATTCACATCAACCAGACATGCATCTCGAGGAGGCTGGCAATGAGCCGAACACGCCTGCCGACACCGACGACCTTCCCGATCTGAGCATGGATCGCCCTCTTCGAGTTACTTTTGGCAATGAACTTCGATACGCTCCGACCATGGCGGAACGGATTCGCTGTCGACGTCACCGTGATGGCACATTACAATCAGTTCCCCTGCCGAAGGTTGGGTGGAACACGCCGTACCCTTCTAGTCTTAAAGGTACGCACCACCGAGTACATCGACATTATCAGTGCAAAGACTTGACTTCGACAGCTATGTGGGCAGCAGCCTATGGAGAAGGCCCACGGACGAAGCACATCTACGAAGTCGCGGTTCGAAGCCCTGCGGCACGACACTAGCTGCGCGATGCCAAGTTGTCCTTCGATGATGGCAACTTCCTCCATTTGTCGACGATGGGCAAACGTGTGCTTTTCCCTCGAACACTGGTTACGTCGATTGTGGCTACGTATCACGAGTCGGAGTTCTATGGCCATTCAGGTGTCCTTCGAACCATGGCCCTGATTAAGCGCAACTACGTATGTTCGCACCTCCGACACTACGTCGAACGATACATACTAAGTTGCGATGTCTGTCAAGCGGCGAAATCAAGGCGAGCCGACACCGCCAGAATGCCAAGACCATTACCGGTGCCCGACACCAAATGGCACAGTGTGCCCATCGATTGGGTTTCAGGAATGCCGCCGACCACAAGGGGCCATGACGCCATCATGACTGTAGTCGACCGATTCTCCAAGCGTGGAATGTTCATCCCTTGTCGCAAGGATATGACAGCCGACGACCTCATCTATGTGTTCGTGCGTGAAGTAGTTCGACTGAAAGGATGCCCTCGACAAATTGTTTTTGACCGAGACAGGCTGTTCGAGTCTCAGGCGTGGAAGGAGTTGGCTTAGCGTTCTAAGATTGAGATGCATCAACCAGTGGCAAACCGCCCTCGAGGCAATGGCCTGGCGGAGCGCAGCAACCAATCGATCCTCCAGCGCCTGCGTACACACGGCATCTTCGGCAACAACGATTGGGACGTCGACCTCCTGTTCGCCGAGATTCAGTTTAACAACCTGACATCCAATAGCCTTCGGCTATCCTCGTTCGAGATAGATGAAGGACGAACAGCCCATTTTCCATTGGATTTTCCCCGAATGACTTCTCATGCACATGAACCATCGACCGTGAATGATTACATGCACCGAGCGGAACGTACCTTCGATTTTGTGCCCGCAATGCTTGTCGAGGAACGTCGACGCCAGATGCATGTGGTCCTGCAAATGGACCGACACATTCGAGTGCCTGAAGTCGATGAACGATGGTGGGTGTTAGTACCGGAATATCGACATAAAGGGAAACTCGATGTTGTCTGGTGCGGCCCTTACAAAATTCTCGAGGTACTGAACAAGGGCGAGAATGTTAAACTCGATATCCCTGCGCCCTTCGACGGGGTGCGAGTTTTCAATCGAGACAGCATAAAGCCCTACCCTCCATTGAGAGGGACAGCCGGTGTGGGAGTTCCCGATGCCCCCTGTCAAAACTGGAGAATCTCCTCGACTTGTCAAGTTTGTGGCTAGACGTCGAGTGGGATCTAAAAAGCGCCGCACGTTCCCGTACCGTTGTGAATGGGATGACGACACCTGGTCTTGGGAGTCGAGCAAGGCTCTAGAGGAGGATCCTGTGTACCTTGAGTTTCTTGGACTCCACCCTGAGTAATCTTACTCTTCTCTGCAGCGTGGTTTTTCGAAAAACTCATGCGAGGTTCCGGGTCGACCGCCGGAGCTTGCGCCTACGGTACTACATCCCAGACGCCCCGAACTTCCTCTCGACCTCCACCTTCTCGAGCATCACCATGGGACGTCATTGATGTTGACGCGATCAGTGACAACGTTGGTGCCAAACCCCCAGCGAGGACAAGTTCAGCTGGCCGTTGCTTGTCGGTAGCATCAGCGCTAACTCGTCCGAGTCGACCTCTCGAACTACAGCCAGTCGGCATATGCTGGGAGCTCGAAAGGAAAAGGAGGCCTGTCGAAAGGAGGCAAGGGAGCGCCCGGTTGTGTCGACAGTTCTTGGACATCCACGCCGAACACCTGGACATCAAGGCCATCCAGGGACGGACCGTCGTGGAGACCGAATACCGGAGAGCCGAATACCTCCAGAGATAACAACAATGATGAAGCTGTCCCCAACGACTGGGTCGACCAATCGTGGCAGTCGAATGCCCCGAAGACACAAGGTTCTACAGGAACGAACCAATGCGACTCCTACTACTACAATGATGACGATGAACCCTGTCCACTCGAGTCCGACGACGAACAGGAATATCCGTACGAGCCCTGAGCATTCGACGCCGCACAAAGTTGGTCGACACCACCGCCCAGCTACGATTCTGTGCCGGTGCCAGAACCGCAGTGGCAGCCCTATAACATGCCGCCGTACAACCATGAAATCGGGACCGTCGAACAACTCCGACACTTGGGTACATTTGGATTGAAGCCACCTGAAAGTGCTGCCCTGGGTCGTTGAGGGTGCCGGAGGGCTCGGGGCCGGCAAGACCAGTGGGGCAGGCACGCGAGGAGTCTCCCTGGATGTTGTTATTGGGGGTAGAACCGGATACTCGAACACCAACGGAGGCGAGAGCAGCGACAACAGAAGCAAGGTCCATGCTGATCGTTATCCGGCAGAAAATCCCAGTCTATGAAGAAAATTGATGCGAATTATTCTAAATACATCTGAGTGTCCAAAACTGTCTGAAAAGATTTAAATAATCCAATTATGTAAAAATGTTTGGCCGATCTGGCCCGCGAGCGCGCGTCAGCGGCAAATGGCGATTCCAGCTAAAATAGCGGAACGCGGCGGATTTACGGGAAATGGACCGCGGAATCAAATCCGGCATATCAGAAATATATAGGAAATATCCTGAGACTGAGCTGCGAGGCGGCGATTCCGCCGAAGCAAAGAAAATGACCAAAATGTAACCAATCTGGGCAGAATGTCTGAAAATCTGAGCAGATGGGGCTAGCCGCACTTACACTCCCCCTCCAAAAACACACTGGGGTGTGTCGCTACGTCAACGAAGAACGTAGTGCGGGTAAGTCCCAGAAAAACATAGAAATGTAGCCTTGATGGGGCGAAATCTGCTTGTTCTGACCTGATTTGGGCTGAATTGGCACTGAATCAGGATGGATGAACCTGAAATGAGACAGAATGAGAAGTGACAAACAGTCCTCCGTGCAGTAAAACATTAGGTCAGAGGCTAAAAAACATGTAAACGTATCAAGAATCGATACCAAACCATGCATTGGTTGAGAATGAGGTAGATTATTGGTGGATTGAGTGGGGGGATCAAGAAATGGCGTGACATCTCAACGCTCTGGCACAGTTTCGCTGTCGCGGGCACGCTACGGTGTCCTCGCCGAACTCTACATCGTGTTAATCCCGCTTTTCTCGTTCTGAAAAGTGCAGCATGTGCTTCAGATTTGACGCATCTGGCGGATGATCACAAGATTCAGCAAAATGAGAATGAATTTGGGCAGAGATGAAGGAGATTAAACAATCACGGAGAGGATAAACAAATACAAATGAAGTCTGCAGTCCCTAAGTGAACCACAGAAGGTAAGGATGTTTTTCTGTTCACTTAGATCTAAACAGATCTTCGAGGAATCAGAGAAGATGACAGGGCAATCAACCTAAATTGTCCTAAAATCAACAAATTCCCTAAGATGAAAGTGAAATGCAGCGGAATGTCTAGAACTGAAACTACTAACACTTTCGTTTAGACTAAAGTTAATATATATTGTCGTTTATTCAGCTCAATTGTGCTTTCCGGCACGTTGGTTCGCGAGCATCCAACAGATTCCATGAAACTCTGGATCATGTGATGATGCATCATGATGGGACATGCTGGCCCTGGATCCTTGGCATGTAACGCGCCGAAGGTTCGCTGAAGGCGCTTTACTGACAGTATATAACTGAGAGACACCGAGTTTACAGTGGCGGCGGTGTCAATCGACTTGGACAAGGCCAATCTTTCGATGGAGTCCCACAAGACACTTGGATTCACCATTTTCGACAGTTTCAGGTCGGATTGAGCTCACATTGGCGTGTGCCAAAAATACAACGAAGCTTACGGACTTCAGAGGTTGCTGTTAGAAGTCCCTAGAGCTCCTAGATGAAGATTGTCTGAACAATTGACGTCTGGGTTTCGTACAACAGTGGCAGAATGATGGACAAACCTGAGAAATTCAAGGCAAATTTGAGGATCCTGGATCTGAATCTGGACTTTGGCGTCAGCATCACAGCAAATGAAGGTAAGATCTGAGTTCCTGGCGTCGCATCTGGTGCAGCCAGTACTACAGGGGATACCTGTAGGGGTGAATGTCGCTGGAAGGGGCGACTGTCGCTGGCCAGCGTTTTGATTATGTACATTTGCTTCCATCTGCACGAGTAGCCAAATTCCAAAGATGCACAGACCAACAGAGACAAGATTACCCCGAATCTGCCTGAATTAAGCCTGAGTTTGGTTTTTTCTGAACACGGCAGCACACTCCGTCAGCGTATCTACGCCTTGTCTGCCGAACGGAGACCAAAGAAAAGTTGATTGACGTCAAATTATCAAACATTCGCAGTTCTCCACATCATGACATAAACAGAAAGAATGAACAGTGGATTTAGCAGAATGTGGTGGGATGGCTTCCTCAATTCGGCCAAGCACGAATACATGTGACCACCAACCTGTCTGGCCTGGCCCTCGTACGGCTTGGGCGCTGCAAATCAGCGGCCGAACTCGAAGCTTGGTCCTCATTTGGCTCCTGGGCTGGCCTGACCGCAGGAGGGGGGATCGACGGATCAGCCCTGGAATGTGGCTGCTGAGGGCCGTAAAAGGCTGGATCTCGATTCACCACAGGTCGTTTTCCGTCGCTCTCCACTTGTCTGTCTGGTTTCGACAGACAGTCTGTCAGGAGTACTCCAATTTCGGGGTGCTTCTTGAGGAAGTCGATGAACCCCTTGGTGTATCCATGGACAAAAGATTGGGCTGGTTCCCAGTTGTTGTGACTGGAATCAAAGCCCCTCCACTCACACAGAAATTCCCATTCGCCCTTGGCGTCACGTCTTGCTTCAACAATCCTCTTGAGTTCGTACTTCCCCCCTTCGATGACCCGATCAGACAAGTGTTTCGCAGTCCAAAAAAGGGGTTTAACTCGATCTTTGGGGGAGGGGATCTCTCTCTGGAGGCGATCGCCCGAAACGTCAATTTCCCTGCTGACATCCACACGAATCCTCCACCTGTTCTCACCAAGACGCGCTGTAACAGCGAATGGCCCCTCCCACAAGGGAAGAAGCTTGTCATCTCCGTCCAGGGTGGTTTCGGATTTTCGAAGCCAAACTCGATCATCGACTTCAAAATTGTGGGGGTTTTTTCGACGTTGATTTTGAACCCAAAGCCAGTCAGCTTGATGCTTCTCGATTAATTTCGACACAGATTTATCTGCTCGTTGGACTTCGTCCAAAAACAGCGAAGCATCTTTACAGGGGCGAGGATTATTCAACGGCATGTTCCACCAACACTTCTTTCGTCCAAAGACAATTTCATTTGGAGAAAGGCCATGATACAAAGGCGTGTTGTGGTAACGGCGAAGCAATGCGAAGAGAACTTCCATCCAATGGAAATCCTTTTCACTCGCGAGCTCCTTACGAAGCATATTAATAATTGAGCGGCCGGCTCTTTCGCCAGGCAGCGCTCGATGCGAGTGGATTTCACATCGGAGGTGGTGGATTCCAAGGCGAGCACATAATTCTCTCCACCATTCGGAGGTGTACTCTTTGCCTGAATCCGTCACCACCTCGGATGGGACGTCCCAGCCTCCCATCCAGGTCTGCGCGCACCATTTGGCGGCAGCCTTGCCAGTCATCGACTCGATGTTGCAAGGCAACACCTGCATGTAGCCGGAATGACGGCACTGAATAAGGAGCACACCATTGACTTTTTTATTAGTCCAATGGCACTCTTCGTCATCGAGCTCACCGAGATAGAAAAAATCACTCGTGACTCTGTTAAAGAGGCGCTCCGGAATAGGATGAGGCCTCAGATGGCCGTGCTTCTTCGCGCTGGGGGGCGTCGAGACAGCACATTGGGCACATCCGGCGGCTACTTTCATGCAGTGAGTATATAGCCGTGAGCCAAACAACCTATGTTTAATCATCGACCACAGTCGACGGCCATGTGCGTGGGGGGACTCCCATTTGTGCCACCAGTTTAACACTCGGGGGGCTAGGGCGTCTGGCACACACAATTTACCCTCCATCCACAGCTTCCCCCCATCCAACGAGTACTCAGCAAAAATCCCATCCTTGTGAGCATCTTTGGATTGGAGATTTCCAAAGACCTCTTTAAACATGGGATCCTGCAGGTAATCGGACGTCCAGTCACGGATTATCAGGGAATCTTTAGGCAGGGGTGGAGTTTTGGCCGGATCTCGACGCTTAATGCCCTGGATCAACCGAAATCGACTTACTCGTCGGGTGTAGTCAAACCGTTTCACACTCCCTGAGGAGGGATCGGTGACTTTTTCCACAACTTTCAGTGTTTTGGTGCAGATCTCATGAGCATGCGCCGGATCTGAGATGGCCGTGATGTCGTGACACGGCAATGCGTGCTGTTTAACAGCGCACTGCATGCATGCACGTCGAATGAGTTTCTTTTCTTCCTGATCCCATTCGATGATGACATGGCGGTCCTGCTCCGTACCATGGATGTTGGTACTTTGCAGCCCCTCTGAAGCGGGGTAAGCCCATCGGCTCAGAGCATCCGCTACCGTGTTGTGTTTTACAGGCAAATACGACACATGGAGGTCAAACAGACTGAGAAATTCGTGCCATCTGGCCCGTCGGCCAGCTGGGCTCGCGACAGTATCAATGTGTTCAGTGGCCCAATACTCCAGAGATCGATGATCCGTCAGGACCTCGACTCGATTGGTGCCAACCCACGATTGGTACTTTTTTAAAGCACAGATGATGGCGTAGGTTTCTTGCTCACGCGGCGACCATTGCATTTGGCGTGGGGCTAGCTTCCGAGACCAAAATGCAAGAGGGTAATGATCGCCGGTGGCTTCATCAACCTGCTCAAGGACAGCTCCGATCGCGTACCTAGAAGCGTCGGTTCTAATGTAGAAGGGTCGGTCAAATTGGGGCACATGCAACGTGGCGACTTCGCAGAGGGCTGCCTTCAAGTGATGGAAGGCCTCCTCGCACTCGTCAGTCCACTTGACACGAACCTTTGAACCTGCCTTGCCCGCATCTCTCCCTACCTTCAATAATTCAGTGAGGGGGGCAGCAAATTTGGCATAATTCGGCACAAAAGTGTGGTAAAAATTGCAACAACCCAGGAATCCTCTCAACTCCGTGATCGTCTCAGGGCGCTTCCACTTCTGAATAGCGACGAGCTTCCCTGGACTGGGTCGTCGGGTGCCATTCTCTAGGAGAGAACCACAAAATTCGACTGATTTTAAAAATAATTTTCCCTTCTTTGGCCCACAAATCAGCTGATTGGCGTCAAGAATGTCCAAAACTTGGTTCAGCTGCTTCTCATGTAGGGCCACCAGCTCGGCTTCGGTCAGTCCCTCCCCTTCCGTCGCGATGATTATGTCATCTATGTACACGCTCACGAAGGCACGAAGCTCAGGATGGGTTGTGAACAGCACATCCTCCATCATTCTTTGAAAAAATGAAGGGGCGTTCTTCAGGCCCATGGGCATGACCGTCCATTGGACTGGGCCACATGGCGTGCACATACAGGTGAGAGGTCGGCTGTCCTTCCTCAACGGCATTTGGTGAAAGCCGTGACGGAGATCCAGCACAGAAAACAAACCACCTCTTGCTCTCTTGGCGATTTCCTCCTCAATGAGGGGCAGGGGGTGCGAATCCGCCTTGGTTTCGGCGTTGAGATTGCGAAAATCAACAACCATTCGCCAACCATCAATAGTGTTCTGGTCTGCAGGCGGTGGCTTCGGGACTGTGAAGGGTGCACAGCACCATTCGCTGGTCATACAACCCTCAAGCCAACCAAATTCCCTGAGATTTCTCTCGATGATTTTTCTGAGAATCTCATGTTTATGTCCTTGGTTCTCATAAGGGCGCTGTTTCTTCGCCTTGTACCCTTCACGAAGCTCGATGAAGGCTTCACCGAACTGCCCACGGACAGGGGGGTCTTTGATCAACTTTCCTGAAAGGGTTGTGTCCTTCCGTTCCTCAAAAATCTTTTCTCTTGACTTGGAACACAATTCAGTGTCCACCTGATCGCCAGGAATTACTGTCGAAAAAACTTTGGCGACTTCTTCGGCTTTGGCAGGAAGAATCTTCTTACGGATGTCCCTAAACAGGTCCGTATCAACTGCCTCTTGAAGATAGGTGGGTCGTGTGTCGAAATCCCAGAGATTCTCCTCGTGATCCAGCTCCTCGAAAGGATCCATGAAAGCTTCCACAGGGGGTTTTTCATAAAAAACTCTGAATTTGCGGCGCGATTTGGAATTTTTCTTCGCCCGTGCACTGAAGATTCTTTTCGATGTCGATCGTATTGGGGAAGAGGGAGACGAGGCGGATCCATTGGACGTTGAATCACCTTGGGTATCTGACGGACAAAAATCAGAAAAAATAGATTCATCATCAGTACCACGCTCAACCTCAGATTCTGACCCAACACAAGAATCAGTACCAGAATCAGCAGAATTAGAGTCAGAAAGCTTTCCATCCACCAGGAATGCAAGCGAACTCCAGGACCGCTGTGGCAGGGGACCTGTGTCGTCCCTGGCATACAGCTTAATCTTCCTGGGAAGTTCGATGTAATCTACACAAATGTCCTGTAATTCCTGAAACCAAGGCTTGTCGTCCCACAAGGGCACAACTAAAATTGCCTGGGTTTTATCTTGCTTGATTTTGTGGATGACCTGCTGGATTAAGTGAAACGGAGGATTAATCCACAACTTCTTGTCCCATTTGTGGGTCCAAGCGTCGCGAAAGTGCTTGTCAAAGCGCTTGTTCTCACGGTCAGCAAAGGCATCATACTGTGGCCAAAAGGAATGATGTTCATGAAAGTATTCACAAATTGCATCGCGCCATTTGTCGACAACTCTGTAGGATGAAGAGTGCCAGCGCGAAGGGCGTCATGGCTGGGAGTCCCTACGAAGACATTCTAACTCTTGGAAGTAATCGGCACTCCCATTCACCTCTGCAATGGTGACATCTTCACCAAATTTTGGTGTCACCTTTTGCTTCAAAAATTCTTCTGCACTTTTAAACCCTGCGTGCAAAAAACGAAATTCAGGACGCTCCAAGGGACCTGACTCCAGCAAAAAACAACGACGATGACCTACGGGCGCTACCCTGTTCTTGCGAAGCCAAGGATGGCCCAAATAAAGGTCATACTTTATGTCAGCACGATAGAAGTAGTCATCCTTAAGGACAACTTCTTCCACATTTTGCTCTTCCCAAAGGTCTTGAGCGACCAAATGAGTTGATATATAACAACCGCGTTGCCCACCTGCGAGAGAATGTCCAGAAACTCCCTCGAGGGTAACAGGATGAGGCGATTCAAACACGCAGTCGTCGGGTAAGAATGAATTGGATTGGAGATTTACCTCTGATCCATTGTCACACAAACAAGTGGCGAGATGGAAATTTCCCTTGCAATCAGAGACCCACAGCTTTGTGACAAACTGACGGGCCCTGTGCTTGGACTGTACACCAACCTCGTCCACTACAACAGAAGGATCCGCTGCCGGATCCAGGGGAGAGGAGACAAGCGACCCTACATCAAGTAATGGTCGATCCGGAATCTGGGGATCATGCCTGAAATCGCCTGGGGAGGGGCGATTTTCGTGGCTCCCCTAGGCGTTCTGACCTCCAGTGGATGCGTTAACGTTGTGAACACACCCTGATTCGTCGACCCACTCATCTTGGAACGGATCATCTGCTGGATTCAAGGCATTTTCGACGTAATCTCGATCCGCATCGGACACCTGATCTGCACCTGAGACCTGATCCACACGATGGTTGCCCTTTCCACGTCCACGGCCACGGCCGCCGGATGATGGACCACCACCGTCGCCACGCCCTCTGCCCTTACCAGAGAAAGGGGTTCCTGAAGGATTTCCCTTACCCTTACCCTGTGATGCTGGAGCATTTCCTTTGTTTGTACCGGATTGAGGGGTTTGGCCTGGATTTCGATTTCCGCCTCCGGCGTTGCCATTGGGACTTGTCTGGCCGTTCGGCGGCCCACCGGAGCCGGATGGAGTCCGATTTTCTTTTGCCTTGGGACCCGCCAGGGCCTCCGGTATTTTTGTTTCCACCGGAGGGGGTCGAATTACCCTTTCCCCCCTTTGCACCATGCACCTGTCTGTCATTCCTGTCTGAATTCTGCCAATTACTGACATTTTCACCAATCACCTTGTGATCGTAAGCAGACCATCGGTGATTACCAGTAGAATGCGTCTTAGCTCGATTCGTAGAACCTAAAAGAAGGCAGATGCTACAATGATCCTGAACATTCCGGGTGTCATTCACCTTTTTGTTGCCCTTTTGGGCCCCATTTTGGGTGTTTTGCTGGGTATTCTTGTTTCCCCCAAGACCCTCATGGAAATTTTGATTGGCGGCGTCAGCGAGCCGCTCAACCTCTTCCCACAGTTCCTGCGGGGTGAACGAAAACACCCAGTTCCTGGCCTTCAGGCGATGGCCGTGGAAACTTACTCCCCTATTGAGGACTTGGACAAACAAGTCCCGATCCTCGTGTTCATTAAACTTGATTTTCCACGTGTTTTCAGTGAATTTCACCTTGGTAAACGACGTGGGGGAACACTTTTGAAGTGATTCCCTGACGGTGAACCTGTTGGCCGAGGCATCGAAGCCATCGACCTCCGCCAACCAGGTCTTGACCTTTTCTTCGGACTGTCTGTTCCGAAGGGTGGCGGCGGTTTCTGAGGGGATCTTGTCAAAAATCAGATTTTTCAGCTCGGCACTAGAAAATTTTTCGCCTGAATGTTCAGATTCTTCTACGAGATTCCAGAAGCGCTGTCTCTTGTCTTGCACTTCGTGCAAGATTAATCGCGAGAACGAAGGAAAATTCTTCAACATCTGGTGGTAATGGTCCTCTGGCAGCCGGGATCCACGTACCTCCAACTGTTCCCACACCTCATCAAAGGTAAGGGGGGAACTTGAATCTTCACGATCACTCCAGGTCCTGAGCCAAGTGTTGGCCGGCGCTCCCTCAAGGCAGTCCAAGAGCGCCATCAGGAACTGATCATCCTGGAGTTTTTGAGTCTTAACCCACAGTTTAAATTCCCGTTGGAACTGAGGCCAACGTCTGGGGTTCCCATTATACTTCGGTTGCTTGGCAACCTGACGAGGTCGCAATGAAGTAGGATTTAGGAGTGAATCCAGCCCAACACCGGCCGTAATGGCGGACACCTTGGCGGCATCATTAGCCACACCAGCTCCGGCGAGGGTCTGGGCGAGCAACATCTGGGCTATTGCATTGGAATCAACAGCAGGAAGGGTAGTACGGGAGGCAGTTCGTTTGGCATTCTGAGCCTCAGTCCTAGCCTTCGCCGACCTACTCTGAGATCGAGAGATTGTAACCCTTTCCTTTAGCTTAGTCCTGCTGATCCTTGCATCAGTGGTCTTAGAGTCTACCGAAGGAGCAATCGAAAAAATTTCTGTCGCCTCCTCCGACGGTTCTGTTGTTTGTTCCACCGATGATGCGCCCTCAGACCGCATGTGTGTCTTGAAAAGATCTTTAATTCCCAGCGTCTGAATGATGAGTTGCATTTGATCTTTGAGCAATTGGAGCTCAGTATCTCGCTGTAATCTGCAAGAGCAGTCGGCAGGACAGTACATACCGTGTCCTGAAGGGCCTGAGCAGGCTGTCGGACCGCTAATCTCAGTGGTTCGCAGCCAGGAGTCCACTTGGGGAGCTCCTTCAGCCCTAATTTCCAGACTTGCCTGCCTGGCTGCCTCTAAGATTCCTTCCTCAACCGCGGCGGCTAGATCGTCGCGGATGGAAACAGAGGGATGAGGGGCGGAGGGCCCGGCAACAGGTGCCTTGGTCTTCTCCTTCGGGAAGGGACTTGCCTCCCAGATCTGCAAAAAAATGGCAAAAGATTCATCTTCTTGAGAACACCACCACATCCTGGTATTAATTTCTTCCTGAAGAAGGAAAAAATATTCAAATAAAAATTCAGAGGCGATTCTTTCTTGTCCTATCAGCTTAGACGTGGCTAATAGACAAAGGGCCTCAAGCGCCTCAAGGTTACGGGTCACTTCGGAAGACAAATGGTTGTCCCATTGTGCCCATGAGGCTGGTCGATTATAGGTAGGTACCTCACCTGGACCACCCATCTCAATGTCGTCAATGTCGGCGTCGATGGTCTCAAAATGTGGACATTGGTAAGGAGTATTAGTACCTGCCAGGTCCGTAAGCTCCACCGGAGCGTTGCCATTAGCGTAGGCTGGGAGATTCCAGCTGCTTGATGGCCAATTTCGACTGGGATCTTGATTGTAATCTGGGCCTCCACAGCTGCTGATTTGTGCCCTTCTTGGGCAATTTGGGCTTGCGCAAGGCATTCCTCTCAAGGCCTCGTTCGCACAGCACCACGGCAGCGTAATCGTTACGTCTCCGGAGGTGGCGGAGTCTACGGGGCCGTACTGGGGAGCTAGCTGTGGTTGGGACACCAAAGGAACAACATTCAGGTAGCCTCTGCTACCATGAAAGTGCTGCCCTGGGTCGTTGAGGGTGCCGGAGGGCTCGGGGCCGGCAAGACCAGTGGGGCAGGCACGCGAGGAGTCTCCCTGGATGTTATTATTGGGGGTAGAACCGGATACTCGAACACCAACGGAGGCGAGAGCAGCGACAACAGAAGCAAGGTCCATGCTGATGGTTATCCGGCAGAAAATCCCAGTCTATGAAGAAAATTGATGCGAATTATTCTAAATACATCTGAGTGTCCAAAACTGTCTGAAAAGGTTTAAATAATCCAATTATGTAAAAATGTTTGGCCGATCTGGCCCGCGAGCGCGCGTCAGCGGCAAATGGCGATTCCAGCTAAAATAGCGGAACGCGGCGGATTTACGGGAAATGGACCGCGGAATCAAATCCGGCATATCAGAAATATATAGGAAATATCCTGAGACTGAGCTGCGAGGCGGCGATTCCGCCGAAGCAAAGAAAATGACCAAAATGTAACCAATCTGGGCAGAATGTCTGAAAATCTGAGCAGATGGGGCTAGCCGCACTTACACCACCCTATCAATTTGGGACACACGAGGACGATCCAATGAAAACGAAATACACCAAGCTCGAACCATCGGTACTCACCATTGCGTCGAGCGCCCTGGTTGCAACGAGGAAGGCATGTATTCCTGAACGAACGCCATGCCGCAGTTGTGACGAACACGAATGCCACTATCTTCGAGTTAGGCAAGACCATCAACATCGACAGTGGGGGACGAACCGCACCATTCCCTTACGAGCTGGCGCGAGGCGCTCCTGAAACATCTTTCGATGAGCGTTGGAATGTCGGTGGCAAGCTGGGCTACCAGTGGTATACAAAAATCGAAATGGCTTGCCAGAACTTTCGAGCGGCCCTCGTCGAATGACGATGTTGCGACGAAGAGCTCGATTGGGGATTCCGACAGAACCTCTCCGAATATGGCCTGCCGAGTCAAATAGCTCAACTCAACCGCATGCATCGAGAGATCTCAGGAATCGACGACCTGATAAAAATTTCTGATGGAATCGACCTGATCTTCAGGTATCGACGCCTCTGGACCCAGGTCAAGATAAAACGAGAAGCTCCCGTTGCCGTTTCGATCCTTGGAGTTATTCGCGATCTCCAGAAGGTTTGCTAGGCGAACGACTCGCTCTTGGAAGATCGAGCCCCCTCTCTCGCGTACAAAGTCGATTTGCTTCTTCGTCGACATCAACTGCGAGGTCTACGAGGCACCTCTCCACTTGGGTATAAGCGGTATGGGTGTGCTCCACATCGAACACACGACCTTGCAGTCCAGCTCAGGGAGTACTTTCGACTCGTAGAACAGACCGAACCCTATGCGTACAACGCCGTCGCACCAGGTGCCCCCATCGACCTTGTCCAGTTGGCGACGATTTACCACACCCGACCCGGACGGCTCGGATACCACGACTTCGATAAGGCAATCCGACGAGTTGCTGCCCTTCACTCGTCCAGTGAAGAGTATGTTAACCTCTTTCCTTTCGTGGACGCCGCCAACTTGGTTCGACGCCTGGGTACCTCGAAATACCTCATGTCCCCCTTCGGGGCCGGATACGAAGGTGGACAAGGTTGGCGTCGAGCGGTCTAGTTCTGAAGGGATGTGTATGCTGATGAACGGGAGGAGATCGAGAAAACCGACTCGCCTGCGAGTGACGCGTTCCACCGGGACCCCGTCAACCACCGGTTTTTGTCTGCAGAGTCGAATGCCTATTAGCACCACTTCGACATCCCGTTCTTCAAGTACCTCACGCCGATCCATGATGATTTCAAGACTGCACATCGACTCAAGGTCAGCTGCCGAGACCAAGTCCTCGAAGCGGTCATTGTTGACACGGCTTCGAGCCTTATGACTGCAGAAGCGGTTCGATTCGCTCCGCAGAGTTCCCTTGCTGATGGTCAGTATGTACATCAACACCTGGGTCGACTACAAGAAGAAGGTTCTCAAACCAACATGCTTGAGGTCATTGACCGATATGCCCTCGGTCCTAGAGTCGATGACGTCAGTGCCGTCATTGTTGTGCGACGACTTTCGATTGCTGACATGCCATGGTGGCGATTCAATACGCGAACTGGTCAGTTCTACCACAGCTTGGCCGCTGATACTGGTTTGAAGCAACCCTATCGATGGTCTACTGGTCGACACGACGGGTTCTCCTTCGAGGTCACCAATGGGACAGATCTGTGGAGGGAGGACGCTTGGAAACCGTCGAACCTTTGGGATTTCTATTCGACCAAGGCACAAACATTGGGACCTTGACAATTTCGAGCGCTTGCCCGTGAACATGTCTTCGTATTCGAGTACAAGTGCCCCGTCGACGGCCGACCTGGTGATCCCAACCTTCGATTGCTGAACCATCGATCTGGTATCCTGATTCAGAAGCGTCCCCTTGAAAGTGATATCCGTCGACATTACACGGGTCATGACACCTTCGAGTTCATGGCTGGCGTCAAGACACTGAAGGAAGTGCAGGAAGTATGTCAACTCCAGGTGAATCGTTCATCCACGTTTACGCGGGGCACGGACTGCTGATTCAACATGTCTGGATGCCGAGTAATGGCTGATTCGACATGTCTGCATGCCACCTAATGGCTTATTCGACAGTCTGGATGCCAGTAATGGTATCGACTGCCTTCATATGTCCTGTCGAGTTGACACATGTATTGGTTGTTTGTCTGCTGTGCAACCAGCTTCGATAGCTGTGCCCAATGTTATGGTATGTTATCGTTCGACGTGCCCACAGCCTTGCTGCGGGTACAGCGCCCGTGCAGTGTGCCTGGCGAAGCTGTCTTCTGCAGCTTCCGCCAAGACACAGCCGTGGCAGAGTCGAACACGGTGTATGAATGAGGTGCTGACGACAGGTATTACATGACTGCACCTCAGTGTGTGAGTTTCGACCACTGTTATGCTTCTGTAGCCAACACATGTCGAGGTCCAAAATTCTTTTTTTCTGGGCCTGCTCTGCAAATTCGACATTGTGACGCCCATCCAGATGAGTGTGACCTCTTCGAGGTCTCAAGGGGGGGGTAGTGTTATGGCTTCGAACAGCAGCAGCGCAGCAGCGCGCAAGTCGCAAGTCGCAGTCCCAATCGCACTGCAGTCTGTGAATAATAAAGAACCATCGAATGCCAACTGTGAATGAGCGCTGTAAGATACTTCGATCTCTGAACAGGGTTTATGTCTCCGAGATTGTGTTATTATTGGTGCCCCGTCTAAAGATCGTGCGAGGTTTGTCGATTTTGGATTTTGGATTTCGGATTTCGAGAAACAAAGAGGCACAGGAGCACAAGTCTAGTTCCCAAAAACAAACCACAACAAGGCCTTAGGCATGAAGTGTCTACTATATTTAGGTATTACCTCTAAGAAGGAAGATACCTCCGCTCAGTTGAGTGGTAGGGGTGAACTTCATGGGGGGCTAGGGTTATAATCCTAGTTACTTTGAGAAAGTGTTCTTTAAACTTCAAAAGACGGATAAAAATGATTAAGTTAGTCTCAACATGAACAAAAGGCTTTTAGGGGGGGCTTGGCCTGGATCCATCCCCCCAAGAAAGACATGGCTGTGACTTTTCCTTACTCCCTCCTGGAGTACTAGTTGATCAAGCTAGTGGGACCAAGGAAAAAGGCTCTAATTGCCCAAAATTACCTCAGAAAATGCATTCAACGAGTCAAAGATATTCCCATCAGTTCATAGAAGCCCATCACACTGTAGGTACCCTCGAAAAAGAGTGTAATGTACCGTGAATGATGTCCCTTCGATGGGGCAATCCTCAAAAGTCGCCAGCGTGCAGCGAAAACGTTTGGGAAAAAAAGTGGGGGGTAGTGGGGTTTGAACCCTAGACTCCCTCCGTAGAGCACATATGCTTGCCCCCTAGCGTACAGTCGAGCGCTCTAATGCGGACGGCTATCGCTGTATAAAGAGCGTTTTAGTAAAAGTCCTGACCAAGGGCCACGGCGGAGCAATACTCCCAATGGAGGGCACAAAACTCCACGAGCTGAAAGAAATAGAAAATGGAACCAACAGGGAGTGAATCCTGTGGTTTAGCGAAAGGGTTAGCGATTTAAGAAGTCAAGTCGCTAAAAATTGACGAAATGGCGTTAGAAATCGTCATTTTTAGGCAAAAACCTAAAGTCGCAGACAAGTGCAACATGAGAGCATTCCCAAAAAGAGTTGCGCAAGCGTAAACGGCTTCTGAAAAAGAAGGTATGACCCGTGGTTTTTAAAGCTTTTAAAGGAAATTTTTGCACAGTTGCATCAAAAATTTTATAAACTTTAGGAAAAAATATCGAACAGAACCCCACACAACATAGCAGGTGGACAACCCACATCTCAGGCATGTTAGTGTCATGTCACACGCATGCATTGCGTTCGTGGTGGTAGTTTCGTTAAAACGCTAGGGTTGTCACCGGTGCGTTCCTTGGGGGTTTGGGCGTTCACTTTTGTTGCTCTGCACAGGTCAAAATTGAAATGAAAGTTATGGGAAATGAATGGAGCACGCAGCGCGCACGTAGGGGTAGTGTATGCGCGGTGCTCGCGATGCATGTCCCTAATGTAGGCATACACACGTTGTGGCGCTTTCCCTGTGCCCCAATCCACCCCTCTCTTCCCCCCACAGGTCAACAAGGAAAGTGCTTGCTTGTGCTTGTGTTACCGTAGCGCTAAAATATGGTTGCTTAAAATGCTTAGGCTTGTTTTGCGCCGTGCAGTTCCTCGCCATTCCCTTCCTTTTTCTGCAAGAAACAAGGTAGGAAGGACATGCATGAGACACGATGCATTAATCGTTTAGGATTGTTTATACCTCGCCGTAGGGTTGTTTAAAAGCTTAGGGCTGTCCTTGCGTCCGTGTTCCCTTCGGCATTCACATGGTGCGTGGTGAGTAAGGTGGGTAAGCTCAGGAGGAGCTCACCTCTTAGTTGAGTCACATGATGGTTGGATGCTGTTGGTTATATTAGGAAAAACAGTTGTTGTCAATCGCCTCCCTTCCCTGCATACACACGATGCATTAAAGGGATGTAGGCCACGCGCTGTGCAGACGGTATAACCCTTGTTTAGGCTATACAGGGCTCCGCCCTACATTCTATAAGAGAACGGGCGGAGTCCCTAAGTTTTCTTGCTTGTGGTTCGGTTAGAGGGCAGTGTATTATTTTCGAGCCTAAAAAGCGTATAATGCGTGGACGCTGGTTAGGTTCCTCAACCGCTAACCGAGTGTCATCTGCCTTTGTTGTCAGGTGGGCAAGGTCAGGGTGAGTCGTGCAGTAGCAAGTGCCTTCGGCGACTTTCCATCTTTCTGTCGAAGCTAAAAAGGGCGCAGATCACACAAACAATTTGGGTCAGAGAACGACTTCATCATGGACAACCCTTACTACACGCTGTGCACACGGCACTCCTTTCCTCCAAGCCTTGTCACAGAAACATGCCAGGGCATCTCCAGCAGGCCAAAGTTGCCTACCGGCGCTGTGTTCTCTTGTAATCTCACAGGAGAGCGAGTAGGACTCGAGACTTCTTCGTCTTGGCCACCCAGTAGTGTGTGTAGGGGTTAGGGTCAGCAAGCCTAGTAGGGACTGAGTGCGGTTGTGGTCACCCTGCCTTTGAAGGCTGGTGCTGGCGTTAGTGAGTGTAGTGTAGTGGTTTCTCCTGTCCCGCGTGCTTTTCCTCGTGGGCAGGGGAGTGTGTTAGCTTTTGGCCATTAGAAAAATGGATGTTTTGTATGCCCTTTGCACACTTGGCCACGCCTCCCCTCCGGTAGGTAGGGCTTTCGCCGTCTTCCCCAAAGGATAGGCGCCAGCACAGAAATTGGGCGCCATAGAAGTGGTATTGGTTCTTGATTAAGACCTTCGGTCCGAGCTCAGCGAAGCCCGGTCTCCGGGAGCCACGCCGGGGAGTGAAGTAAGACACATACAGATATACGTAGCACATTCAGGGGTATGGTAACCCTGTAAGGAAGGGTAGAACCCCATGGGTCTGGACCAGTGATGGGTCCTAACTGTGGGCACGCTTGTCTGCAAGGAGGGTGGACGCACCTTGCTTCACAGCACACTGCTTGTCGTTCCGCCGTGGAGTAGTAAGCCACCGCTTTTCTTTGGCTCCTCAAGGTCATAACATCAGGGCAGTTTCCATGCACCACATGGTCATCAGGGCACACACTCGCTCGGTGGCTGCAAACCTTATAAGCGGCCAATCTGGCACGCTGGTAAGCATAGTCATGGGACTACAGGGCACAGCCAGGGCAGGAGCAGTGCTCCGCAAGCAGTGGATGTGTAGGTGTCTGGAGTGCCAAACCCGACAGAGGGTGGGAGTTAGTACATTCACCGTAACGGGAGCTCTACAGGAGTCCTGAACCTGTCCTGGCACACACTCGGTAGGTCTACCGGTAAGCACAAGAGTGCTCACCGCCCCTGGGAGGTTAGAAAACAGTAAATAGATGGGCACAAGGAGATTAGTTTTTCTTCTTCGGTTGGGACAGAGTCTCAGCACGGGTTAGTAGCTGTCCCTCTTTGTTCTCAACGAGGTAGGAGCAAAAGATGGGGTTGATACTCCCATCTGGCTGTATAAAGGCGGACATAGGTTCCCAGGCCGCCTCACATAGCCGATAACCATCCCACAGGGTAAGGAATTTCCAGCGCTGTGTATACTTGTGGCGCGCAATACCTGCAACCACGTAGTAGCCATCGACTGCCATCTCGGCGGCAGTAATCTCTTCGAGTTCGTCTGCCTCTTCAGGACTAGCAGCTTTCTCTGGGTCGATACGCTCGACCTCACTGTCGCTGAGGCGCCACTCATCCCAGGACAAATCATCGGGGGGGTGATAGTGCCTCAACTGCTCAGGAGCACAGAGCAGTTCACCACCTAGACGTGGACTGCACCTCACATGGATTCTAAATCCATCTATCCGGACGATACGATAAGGCCCAAAATAAGGGTCCCGTAGGCAGTTACGGGGCCAGGAGGGTAGGCGTGAATGGTGAACCAAAACAAGTTCACCAACCTTGAAACTGACGGGTCGCCGTACGCGATTTCGTCGGCTCAGCTCACGTTCTTGGATGTGTCTCAGGTCAATCCCAGCGTGGTTAGCCATATACTGCTGGTGTTCCAGCCAATCCCCAACGGGGCTTTTGAAGTCCTCAGGACAGGGGGTTTTGAAGAACCAAGCAGGTCGTCCTCCATGAAACAGCTCATTGGGGGTGAAACCTGTAGAAGAGCTCCTCTCAGAGTTCATGGTCAGCACTGCCCAGGGCACTAGGCGTACCCAATCTTTGGTACGCTCCTGCTTCATCAGGATTCTCAGCTTCTGTTCCACTACACGGTTTTTTCTCTCGCAAAGAGGATTAGACATGTGGGTATAGGGGACACCTGTGCTTACCTCAACGTTGAGGGCGTTCAGCACTCGCTTGTACCATCCTGTGTCACTGCGGATGCGTACATCCTCCACCTATGATTTTAAATCTCATTTTGTCACATAACTCAGTATCTGGGCATTCTTGCAAACAGCATGGAAATGTCGACATGACTGCGAAGTCGATTTTTGAAAATTCGAATCTTTTCGAGAATGCATTTCTGATCTGGCATCGCACTCACTAAGGATCTCCGTAATCGCAGATTCATTCGCGATTTAGCGGCAGCGACGCGAGCGTAAATAGTTTGTTTGGTCGATTCGGGGCGTACCTTCCACGGCACGCAGGAACTGAGCATATGGGGTTGCGTAACTAAGCATACTCGACATCCTTAGCCCATTTCTGGTCCCTTGCCCTCCCCAGCCGTAAAGTTATAGGCAATTTTCATCCTTCCCCCCCCCTTTTGACACTAAAAACGGCTACAAACGGCCTTTGTGCGCTCCATAGAACCACGGCACCCATACAAGGGCAATACTCTATTGTTAGATGGCCTTTGAAGAGGCATTGCATCCAAATAAAATGCTTTTAGCCCTCGTTGCCATCGAGTTATAACACGAATGTGGTTATGTAGAGAAAGGACCTGTTCGGAAGGTGACAATGCCATTTAGGAAGCATAGGGGGTAGTATGAACAAACAAAACAATCAAAGGGCGATGTATGGTGATAGCACCATGATGGAACACACATTGTACCACGTTGAAAGCCTCTATGTTGCATTGCCATGAGGATATGTATCTTTTGTGCGTGCATTTTGCTCGTATGCATGGACATTCTTGGTGCCTTTTGACACTAAAAACGGCTACAAACGGCCTTGGTACGCTCCATAGAACCACGGCACCCATACAAAGGAAATGCTCTATCGTTAGATGGCCTTTAAAGAGGCATTGCATCCGAAAAAAATGCTTGTAGCCCTTGTAGCCGTGAAATTATAACATGAATGTGGTTATGTGGAAAAAGAACTTGTTTGCAAGGTGAAAATGCCATTTAGGAAGCGTAAGGAGTACTATGAACAAAACAAACAATCAAAGGGCGATGCATAGTGATAGGACCGTGATGGAACACACATTGTATCATGTTGAAAGCCTCTATGTCGCATTGCCATGAGGATATGTATCTTTTGTGCGTGCATTTTGCTCGTATGCATGGACATTCTTGGTGCCTTTTGACACTAAAAACGGCTACAAACGGCCTTGGTGCGCTCCATAGAACCACGGCACCCATACGAGGGCAATACTCTCTTGTTAGATGGCCTTCAAAGAGGCATTGCATCCAAAAAAAATGCTTGTAGCCCTTGTAGCCGTGAAGTTATAACATGAATCTGGTTATGTAGAGAAAGAACTTGTTCGGAAGGTGAAAATGCCATTTAGGAAGCATAAGGAGTACTATGAACAAAACAAACAATCAAACGGCGACGCATAGTGATAGCACCATGATGGAACACACATTGTACCATGTTGAAAGCCTCTATGTTGCATTGCCATGAGGATATGTATCTTTTGTGCGTGCATTTTGCTCGTATTCATGGACATTCTGGGTGCTGTTTGACACTAAAAACAGGCCTAATTTCAGGGTTTTGGAGTTTTTTGGAGAAAAGTCGGGTAAGGGGAGCCCCCCCCCCCTATTTTGGGGGTGTAGATTGCGAAAAACAATGTCATTCCTGGCAAAAAATCCCGCTTTTCTGCGGTTTCGTGGCCATAGGCAGGCACACTGCCGTGCAGCAGTGTTCTGCGGTACTAGCCCAGGGCAGGCAAATATACCCCAAAACAGGCCAAAATTCAGGGTTTTGGAGTTTTTTGGAGAAACGTCGGGTAAGGGGAACTCCCCCCTCTATTTTGGGTGCGCTGAGTCCAAAGTGGTGAGAGGATTTGAAGTGCAATATGAAGAGGCCAGGAGGGCAGCGTCTCAAACAAACACTCTTTTGCTTTCTTTGTCCATCTGTGTTGAGTTTTGCAGTGCATTTGCTTGCTCGCTAAGGTACATTAATGTGCTGATGTACGTAAGAAGGAAGTTTTATTGTGATATGGATGATGACAACCTATGGGATGACTGGCATCAAAACTGAAGATACAATGCGACATGGATGATGGTATGGTTGCATTTGTGATGGGGCTCACATTCGAATTAGGGGTTTGTTACTGAGGTCAGATTATGAATCACATGGGGCTGTGAGTTGGTTTTGAAAGGACGGAAACCATGGTATTTGTTTAGTTTGACATTTCACTGTCATGTCTCTGTGTGTGTGGGAGGAGTGGTGCTGTGTTATGGATTTAGATGGTGGATGTTTGTACAAGGATCAGTGTAGGATGTTTTGGTTGTTGTGTGCAGCCTGGTTGCATGATTGGATGATGGTTGTGGGCAAGATGCAATGGTGAGGTCATTTGGAGGTTAGTATGATTGTGTGTAGCAATACCTTCATGGGGCTCGATGTGCCCATGGGTGTGTGGGTATGAGTGGACCGTGCACGCTTGTGCACACTGTATTCACGCACTGTGCTCACTGCACGCACATTCCATGGCTTATTGTGAGGAATGCATCGTTATTTGAGTGTGACGTTGATTGTGCTTGTCACCATTTCGTTTCGCCCACCAAATCCTTAAGTGCAAAGTCCCTTTCGCAAGTCCACTTCAAAGAGAATCGGTTTCAACATGCTAACACGAAGTCGGCGGACAGCTAAATCCGAGCAGCCTTCATTTGGTCGTTTGTAGGTGCACAATGCAAGCACACAAGCTGCACATTGCATGCACGCACTGCGCACATAGCATTCACGCACTGTGCCCACTGCACGCACGCATGCTGCACACTGCACGCACGTATGGTGCACACTGCACGCCTGCACTGTGCAAACTGCATTCACGCACTGTGCACACTGCACGCACGCATGCAGCACACTGCACGCAAACACTGTGCACACTGCATTCATGCACTGGGCACACTGCACGCACGCATGCTGCACACAGCACGCAAACACTACGCACACTGCCGTCACGCACTGTGCACACAGCACGCACGGAGGCTGCACAAAGCACGCAAACACTGCGCACACTGCATTCACCCACCGTGCACACTGCAAGCACGCATGCCGCACACTGCACGCACGCATGCTGCACAGGGCACGCACGCATGGTGCACACTGCACGCCTGCACTGTGCAAACTGCATTCACGCACTGTGCACACTGCACGCACGCATGCTGCACACAGCACGCAAACACTGCGCACACTGCATTCACGCACTGTGCACACTGCACGCACGCAGGCTGCACACAGCACGCAAACACCACGCACACTGCGGTCACGCACTGTGCACACAGCACGCACGCAGGCTGCACACAGCACGCAAACACTGCGCACACTACATTCACCGACTTTGCACACTGCACGCACGCATGCCGCACACTGCACGCACGCATGCTGCACACAGCACGCACGCATGGTGCACACTGCACGCCTGCACTGTGTGCACTGCCCCCACGCATGCTGCAGACAGAACGCAAACACTGCGCACACTGCATTCATGCACTGTGCACACTGCACGCACGCATGCTGCACACAGCACGCACGCATGGTGCACACTGCACGCCTGCACTGTGCAAACTGCATTCACGCACTGTGGACACTGCCCCCACGCATGCTGCACACAGCACACAAACACTGCGCACACTGCATGCGCGCACTGTGCGCACTGCCCCCACGCATGCTGCAGACAGCACGCAAACACTGTGCACAATGGATTCATTCACTGGGCACACAGCACGCACGCATCGCTGCACATAGCACGCAAGCACTGCGCACACTACATTCACGCACTGTGCGCACTGCCCGCACGCGTGCTGCACACAGCACGCGAAGACAGCGCACACTGCATTCACGCACTGTGCACACTGCACGCATGTTTGCTACACACAGCACGCAAACACTGCGCACACTACAGTCACGCACTGTGCGCAGAGCACACACGCGTGCTACACACAGCACGCAAGCACTGCGCACACTGCATGCACACTGCCCCCACGCATGCTGCACACAGCACGCAAACACTGAGCACACTGCATTCACGCAGTGTGCGCACTGCCCGCACGCACGCAGGCTGCACACAGCACACAAACACTGAGCACACTGCATTCACGCACTGTGCGCACTGCCCGCACGCATGCATGCTGCACACAGCACACAAACACTGCGCACATCGCACGCAGGGGGTGTGCACACACACTGCATTCAGGTACTGCACACACTGCAGTCACGCACTGCTTACACTGCACGCAGGCAGTGTGCACACCGCAAGCACGCATGGTGCACACTGCATTCAAGCACTGTGCACACAACACGCAAACACTCTGCACACTGCACGCATGCACTGCGCACACAGAACTACCTTGGAGCAGAACTACAAGTGTATTGTTCTGCATTTGACCCCTCAGTCAGTCAGTTGTTGTAACGCACCTGCAGCTTGTGTGTTCATCTAGTGCATTTCTGTTGTTGATCTATTGTCTTATCTGCGTTCCCGTTTTAGATTTGAATCTCCTCAATGCTTCAATTTGAACTCGCCAGTGAATTCTTAATTTGATTTTCAGAAATCCAAATCTTGAGTTTTGCATTGTTGATGTACTGCTGAATGTGCAGGGTACGCATAATCTTTCATGGTGTTTTTACGAGTGCACAGTGATTTTTGAGGCGCAAAGTTTAAATCAATTTTGTTGGTGCGTTGCGGGTTTGCAAGCGTCAGGGATTCAGTTTCTGTCGGTGCCTTGCTTGCACTGTGTTGCGTTCCGTCATGCACTTGCAATATTGAGTTTGAATTCCTTGAGAATTGTTTCTATCCTTCACGTTGGAGCCGCAATTTGTTAGGGTTAGGATCGGATATGAAGAACTACTGGAGACCTTTTCGGTGTGCTATCGTCAGTGTTTACAGGGGTGTCAGTGTGGATTGCCCCCCCCCCCCCCCTGCTGCAGAGCAGCACCATCAATGCTGTCAATATCGACAGCCAAGCAGCTGCAGTCATTTGTTGGATTGTGGTATTTTGGATTTTCTTCACAGCATTTCAGCATGTTGTGTTAGTGTTATTGTTATGTTGTTTTGTGTTTTGTCACTTTGTTGCCCTGTTTGCAGGATGTAAGTATGAAGGCAGTCGACTAAGGGTCGGGAGACATTTTTTCGATCGCCAGAACCCCAGGTCTCATGTTCTGCATTTTGTCGTGCCGTGTTTTTTTTGTTATGCATTGTCCATGCGTGCATTCGTATATGTACGGCGTTCGTTGGCACGTGCAGTTGGTTCGTTCGTTTATCCATGTGTTTGTACGTGCATGGTGTTCCTTCGTTCGTCGGTGCATTGCGTTCGTTCGTACGCGCATTGTGTGTGTTCATACGTGGATGAGTAATTTCGTGCGTAGATGCCGCTTTTGGCCTCATTTTTTGCTCTTGCTTTGCAGATGGGTTGGAGATGTGGTGGTTTGTCAGTGACAGTCAATGTGGAGTTTTATTTGCAGCGCATATTTCTAGGTGTGCCAGTGCTGGATAGTGTCAGGTACAGGGGGTCTGCTGGTTTGACCGGTATGTTCGTGTGCATTCCACAGCATTGCACCCCATTTCGTTTTGTGCAAATGGGCCGCGACTTCAGGTCAGATTTCTGCTTCTCTTCTCCAGATGGATCCCAGGCCACTCAAAGCGCCCCGCCCAGAAAGGGAGGTGCCAAGGAGAGGGCTATTTCCCGAGAGCGCAGCACCAGGTGCAGCACCGCAGTCCGGGCTCCTAATATCGGAACATCACCATGACTGCACTCCATCAAGGCAAAAGTATGTCCTCTGATATGTTGGGATACTGGTAAACTTGAGTCATGCGAAACAGCATGTTGTTGCTTTGGTCGCGCACTGGCGACACGTCTACGGTGACAGATGAATGGCATCTTGAGTGCAGCTGTGCCCCCAGTTTAGTCCCCAGTTTAGGCTCCTCATTACTGCCACACTGCTGTCTGTCCCTTCACGTTGCTTTCCGTCACGCTGCATTCAATGATAGTAGACATGCATACGGTTAGGTGTATTGGTTTAATGAAATAGTTTGTGGTAATGTGTGCTCTATGTAAAGAGTGGCCAATGTTTGCATAGGTTTGCGCGGGATCAACTGGCCGAGAGAACAACCAATTATATGGCCTCCGTGATTAACAGTTCTCCCTTCCCTCGCACTACATGGCAGTGGCACTACGGGTGTCCAGCGATGGATACCCCCCCCCTCTCAAAATCTGGGGTTTTACCCATGAAGGGACGGAAAGCACCTGACAGAGACATTGGCATTTGCATTGGGAAATGTGCAGAAATGGTCATTTGTCTGAGGGCTTTTGCAAAAATACCATATTGCAGGGTACCGGTGCAACCTTTTCAGGTGGGTGGAAAATCGCACCGAAACAGACAGGCCAAATTTCACAGTTTGTGATTTTTTTTTGACAAACATCGGCTAGGAGAACCCCTGTCCCCTATTTTGGGGGTGTAGAATGCAAATAGAAAGTCATTACTGGCAGAAAATCCCGCTTGGCTGTGGTTTCGTGGCCATAGGTAGGCACAAATATACGCCAAAACAGGCCAAATTTCAGGGGTTTGGAGTTTTTTTGGAGAAAAGTCGGGTAAGGGGTACCCCGCCCCCCTATTTTGGGGGTGTAGATGGTAAAAAACAATGTCATTACTCGGGAAAAAACCCGTTCTGCTGCAGTTTCCTGGCCACAGTCAGGCACACAGGCGTGCAGCAGTGTTCTGCAGTACTAGCCCAGAGCAGGCAAATATACCCCAAAACAGGCCAAATCCAGGCGCTGAATCCAAAAATAGTGGGTATGATTGCCTGCTTTTTGCTAAAGATGTCTCACACCCATGATCCACTGCATTTCATTTTGTTGTCAGAGGCAAGGTGTTTGCAGGGGTGTTTTCCGACAGATTCCAACACTTCATAGGGACAAAATGTCCGTGGTAAGGAACATTGGAGCTTTTTTGGAGGCCTGTCACATGTTTTTGAATTAAAGACGGTGCAGATGTCATCAGTGCATTGCGGGGCCCGGGGATGCATTTTGCTGTCGATTTGTCTGATGGGTGGACCAGGTAGGAGCATCTGTGCATTGCTGTGTTCTTCACATTTCTTGCATCCAAGGCACTGTACTGGACTCTGTATCATGCAGACCTCTGAGTTATTTCGCAATTTCAGCCATGAATGTTGTTGGTATTGACACGTATACACCCCGTACGGTTGTGCCTGCAACGACTTGTGGTTCATATGCTTTCGTGTTTGTCTGTGCGTTGGACTCAGGGACTCAGGGACTCAGGGGGGCAAGTTTCGAAATAAATCGGATATATTCCTTTGGCTACTAGCACAACGGTCTTGTCCGGTCTGGATTTTTGTGCAAAGTGTGACTTTTGTGTGAAGGGTTGGGTCAGGGGTATTTGCATGTGGCGGATCTTGTGGTTTTGGTGTTTTTTGATGATTTAATGAAGGTTTAGAGTTTTGCATGTAGACCAGTTTGGCAGACCACAAGACCGGTCTAGACCGGTCTTTGTACCAACTCAAACGAACTGGGCGGTCCGATCAGTTTGCGCAGCTCACCACACTTCACACAACATGCACATACGACACACCTACAGAGCGTGCACACACATACCACCTGCTCCGCATGTTGCATGGATGTTTCCTCAGGGTTCTCAAGGTATTACAACACCTTAACATTGCATGATGGTCATGTAAATGTAGAGCCATTGTGACAGATCACCTTATGCAGTTCGTCCAGAGACCGGTCTGCACCGGTCCAGACCGGTCTCCGTGTCAACTAGTATGAACCGAGCGGCCCAACTATTGGACAACCACACTGCAGTTTATGATGGTGCAGGTGTCTTGCAGTCTCCCTGCTTTGCCATGCTTGTGTATGCATACTCCCCAAAGGACCTTAGGCCACCATGATGGTTTAATAGGCTTTGTCGTGTAGCACAATCCGTTTATGACATTTCGCGCAGTTGGTACGCAGACCGGTCCAGACCGGTCCGGACCGGTTTCATCTAAACTGAAATGAACGGGCCGGTCCAACCGGTTCGTGCAGTTCGTGCAGTTTGTGCTTTTTTCTAGTGTTCAACATGTTTTTCCACCTTTTTGCTTTAGTTTCTTCCTTGCCATGCCTGTGGGAGGTCTCGGTCAAGCCCTCCCCCATGCCACCAAGGATGATAAGGTGGTCCCCCACGCCTTCAAGAACATTGAGAGAGGGCAATGGGTCGTTTTCTTGAAGAAGGGCCCGCACGGAGCCTGTTTCAGTGGGTTGGTGTCCAAGGTGGAAAAAGGGAAGGTGACACTCACAAACACCAAGGAATACACCGAAGACAAAAATGGAAACGTCAAGAGGCTACAAAACAAAGGAGATGTGGTGTTTGACGTTGACACGGTTGTGGGGAGTTGGTTGATTCAGAAGGGAGGTGCCAAGGCAAAGAGCCCCAAGGAGAGGGTGCAACAGCGGGCATCTGGGAGTCGGGCAGAGAGGTCCAAACGGCCTTTGGATGTGGACGAAGGTGATGAGGAGGATGGTGATGAGGAGGAGGAGGATGAAGAGGGGGATGACGAGCCCGAGGGCGAGGAGGGGATTGTAGATGAGGACCCGTCGAGCGAAGAGGAGGAGAAACCAAAGAAACAGGACAAGGGGAAGGGTAGGCGCAAGAAAAGTTTGGCACAAGAGTTCTTCCAGGAGGCGGATAGCGAGGAGGAAGACCCCCATGGGAGGCGGGAACCCAAAAGGCGGCGGAAGGCGCAAGGGTCACAAGAGGACGACGACACCCTCACCAGCAGGGAGGTGGTTCGGGTCAACAATGGGTTGGAACAATACGGGGTTTCGATAGACTCCGTGGGGACCCATGTCAAGCTGTGCCTCAGGAGCAACGTCCACGCAAAGAAGCAATTGGCGGCCGCCCTGAGATTGCTGCTGGAGGTCCCCAACAACCTGTTGCGGTGGCACTTCTTTCTGCGGAGCGAGTACATCGCCGCGCCAGCAAGTGTTGTGTCCACGCTCCGCAGAGAAGCCTACAAGTACAAGGATTATGCAGGTTTGCACTTTCTGCATCAACTGCGTAAAATGACACGAACTGATCGAACCGACCAGACCGAACCGTTCATTTCACTTCGTGCGAAGACCGGACCACACCGGTCTGGACCGGTCTTTGAACAAACTGCATAAAATGCGCTAAACTGCGCGGTCCGAGCGGTTCGACCAGTTTACACCCTTTTGTGTTGTTTTTCTGCAGAGGACCTCTTGCGCAACATCGCGAAGTGCCGAGGATGTGGGCTGAAGCAAGAACCCCGGGAACCCGACTACGACCCCTACTCCCCGCCGCGCGACTCCAGCCCCTCCCCCTCACTCCGATCCAACCCCCGTCGCAACCCCGTGACCGGCGCAACCGGCGCCCCCCGTCCCCATCCGTCCCCAGCGTAGCGGTTGCTCGACCTCATCACGCCCCCGCTGGAGGATCTGTCGACTGCGGACGTGCGGAACCGGTACAAGTTGCTGCGCCGTGAGCTTTGTCGGACGGAGCATGAGATTACACAGGTCAACAATTGTTCCCCCCACCCCTTCGACTTGTCTTGAGCCGTTCGTTGTCTTAACCTTTTATGCCCATAGGTCCGTCAAGGGGAGCTGCCGGATGCCAGCTGGGAGGAACCGTTGGAGAGCACCCGTACCACCGAGGAGCTTTTGGCGGAGATCCAGTCGATCCCGTGGTTCGCCCGGCAATGGGAAAGAATGGAGGAAGCAAGGCATCAATGGGCCTTGGAAGAGGTCTGTTTTTGTAGTTCGTCGCAGTTTGCGCTGTTTGTTCGAAGACCGGTCCAGACCGGTCTTTGTGTCAACTGAAACGAACTGCGCGGTCCGATCGGTTCGATCGGTTTATGCTGTTTGTACAAGACCGGTCCACACTGGTCTCTGTGCCAAGTGAAATGAACTGTCCGGTCCAATCGTTTCGTGCAGTTTGTGCAGTTTGACCCATTTCGTTGTTTGTCGCACAGGCCGAAAGAGAGCGGCAAGAGGCTGAGCGGGCGCGCCAGGAGGAAGAGGCGCGCAAGGCGGCCGAGGAGGCGGACCGGCTGATGCGCGACCGGGCAGAGGAGTTGGAGCGCATGAAGCGGGAGCAGCAACGGCTGCAGGATGAGTTGGACGCCTTGAAGAAGGCGAAGGTTTGTTGCCATGTTGCGGGGTTGTGGTTTTCATTTCATGGGCCAACATTACGTTGTCAATGTAAAACATCACACCGCAGGTGCGAGCCGCCGTCTCAGGCAATGGAGGAAAGACGGAGGTAAAAGAGGAGGAGAAGGAAGAAGCCCTCACAGAAGAAGAAGAAGGCCAGCCCGGCCTGCAAGAAGAGGAAATTGAGGAAAACGAGGAAATCGACCCGGAAACCGACCCCGAGCCCCAGCCACAGGTGTGAACTGCATCAACTGCATAAGCTGCTCGAAATGATCGGACCGGGCCGTTTAGATCGTTTTACGCGGTTTGTTCAAGGACCGGTCTGGACCGGTCTGTACCGGTCTTCTCGTAAACTATAACCAACCGCGCGGTCCGGCAAGTTCGTGCAGTTCGTGCAGTTCGTTGCATTTTTCCCCAGGCCGAGGATGCAAGCACTCAGGGGTTGAAGCTGCAAGTTGCCTCTGTGCGCGTGTACACGAAGAATGGGTCCGCTGAGGTCAACCCCATGTTCATGCAGAAGCAAAGGCAAATGGAGGCCCAGCTACAAGCTAAGTTGGATGCTAAGAAAAAGCCCGATGATGATTCCGGGCCCCGTCAGGGTGGTGGTGATGCTGGCCTCGGCTCTGATGTCCCAGGCACGGCGTAAAGCGCCCCGGACCACTTTTCCATGGTGTTGCCGTGGTGAGCCAGGCCGGTGGTGGTGTTCGCTTCTCCAATACTTTCTTCAAACATTCGGACCGTCTCACTTTGTTTGTTCGACGAATTTCAACAACGCCCAGTGCAAAAAGGTAAAGAACACGAAAAATCAACAAACAGCGAAAACTGCGTAAACTGCTCGGACCGCACAGTTTAGATGAGTTGATGCAGCTTGTCCAAGGACCGGTCCGGACCGGACTGTACCGGTCGTCTCGTAAAGTGAAACGAACCGCGCGGTCCGGCAAGTTCGTGCAGTTTGTGCAGTTTGCGCAGCAAATTTCCTTTTCCCTCTTCTGCAGTCAAATCACTATGCAATCGGATTGGGAACCACGTCCCTTGGATCCTGATGAGGCTTTGTATGACTTCACCAAAGGTGTTGCACGAGGCACAAGCCTATTGGAGGGTACATGCGCCGCGGACACACCGGTCACGGTGTATGAGTACATGATGCGGCCCATCATGGAGTGCATGGACATTTGCCTCCGCGCCAAGGGGCATGCCGACTTGGTCCCCTTGCTTCCCCGCTACATCCTTTTCCGACTAGGTCTCGGAATGCTACAACTCCGCCGCATTGATGACCTATGGGATAGGGATAGCATGTACTACAACCCCTACATGGAGTACCTCTTCCCGGACCGTGGGGCATTTCTACAAGTTGCAGCGCTTCGCGGATCCGGATGTGGATGCCCTGATTGAACTGTGCACCGACCAATGGCAGAATGGGTGGGTATTAGGTGACATTGTGTGTGGCGATGAATCTATCGTCCCACACAAGGGCCTATTCCTATTTAGACAATTTATCCCTCGGAAACCCCATACCACAGGGGTAAAATTGTATCTGCTGTGTGATGCTCACGAACGGTACATTTGGCATGTTTATTTGTACCGTGGTGCGATGCCTCGTGACAACCCCCCACCTCCACCCACGGAGATTGTGTAGCTCTGGCATGATGTGGCACCGAGCGGACACCTACTTTGGTTCCCATGGTACAGCTAGGTCTCTAGCGGCACAGTCTCGACCCTTCTTGATGCTAATCCGCAAATCAGCGGATCTCGTTGAGCAGGGAGGCAAGGGGCTGCACCCTGGGAAGGTGAACACCGTGGTTCACAAGGAGGATGGGTATGCCTTGAGCATTTTCAAAAGCCCAAAGGTGGGCAAGCAGACGGCACGTGCCGTGCCCTGGGTCACCAACTGCCACCATGGCCCCCATGTATGGCGGAAACGTAGGTATCGCCTACCCGGCATTGTGGCCAACTACCGCACATTTGCACCCGGGGTCGATGTGTGCAACCAGCTGTGCTTGCAGCATTGGGAGGAGCGGCGGTTCCCAAACTGGTGGAAGGCCTTGAACGGCATGTTGCTCCTCATGGCATCCACCAACGCTTTTACCTCATGCAAAGCGTTGAAACTTTGTGCCCCGGGGGAAACCATGCACAATTGGCAGTGGCGTCTCATGCGGTACATCTTTCCAGCCCGAACAATTCAGGTGCAGGCAAAGCACCTCCCTATCGGTGCCAAGCGAGGTACATGCGTGTGCTGTCGGGGCGGCACATCGGTGTACAAATGCCAAGCTTGTGGCGTTTCGCTGAACGCTGATTGCTTTGCGAAGTACCATCGGTAGGGCTGAAGGGCGGTCATATGGCATGGGGGGAAGTGCCCCATTGCAAAGCTCTCGCCGTATAATAGAGCTAACGACCCCGAATGCGGCCACCCCTCGACGGCTCTGGCAGGGGATGGAAGGCATTGGTATGTGGCACAAACAAACACACACGCGCAAACACACAAACACACGTACACCACACACACACACACACAAACGCACATACACTATGAAGTGAAATGAACTGCGCAAACTGATTGGACCGCTCGGTTTAAGGGGTTTTATGCAGTTGGTACGGAGACGAGACGAGACCGGGCGGACCGGTCCGGACCGGTCCTCCGTGTTCCCGCATGAACTGCATAAACTGCTCCGTCTGCATAAACTGCATAAACTGCGTAAACCGGCGTAAAGTAGAAGTTTTGCTAGAATAAGCTGCGCGAAACGGGAAGACCGGTCAGACCGGAAGACCGGACTTTATGAAATGTGTACCTGTAGCCAAAGGAATATAACCATTTTCAAAAGGTTTTCATGAAGACCCCCCCTATTTTGGGGGCGCTGAATCCAAAAACAGTGGGTATGGGGCCCAGAGGAAATATGGCAGGAGTCATTTCAAGTAAAAGTTGCATGCAGGTAGTTAGTGCCACGTCTGGTGAAATCTGGTAAACGCCCCCCCCCACGGGGGCCATTTTTTGGAAGAAACAGGTAAATGAACCTTTTGAAAATGTTTTCGTAAGGACCCCCCTATTTCCGGGGCGCTGAAGCCAGAAAAGATGCACCTCGAGTCCAAAAAATGGCTTTTCGGGTACTTTCTGAGTAAAGTTGTATGCAGGTAGTTAGTGCCACATTTGGTGAAATCTGGTAAAACATCCCCCCCCCCCCGGGGCCATTTTTTGAAAAAAACGGGTAAATGAGCCTTTTGAAAATGTTTTCGTGAGGACCCCCCCTATTCTGGGGGCGCTGAATTCAAAAAACGTGCCGCTCGAGTCCAAAAAATTTCTTTTTGGGTACTTTTTGAGTAAAGTTGTATGCAGGTAGTTAGTGCCACATCTGGTGAAATCTGGTAAACGCACCCCCCCCCCCCGGCGGCCATTTTTTCGAAAAAACAGCTAAATGAGCCTTTTGAAAATGTTTTCCTGAGGACCCCCCCTGTTTTTGGGGCGCTGAATCCAAAAAACATGCAAATAGAGTCCCAGCATTTGCTTTTTGGTTCCTTTTTGAGTAAAGTTGTATTCACGTAGTTAGTGCCACAACTGGTGGAATGTGGTAAAACGCCCCCCCCGGGGGGCCATTTTTTTGAAAAAACGGCTAAATGAGCCTTTTGAAAATGTTTTTATGAGGACCCGCCCTCTTTTGGGGGCACTGAATGCAAAAAACATGCTTTTGCAGTCCACAAAATTGCTATTTCGGTACTTTTTGAGTAAAGTGACATTTTGGCCCGTAAAATCCTAGGTGCATCAGAGTGCACCTGTTTAGGTGCTCCGTATGGTTTGAACCATTGTTCGACCAACATTTTCACAGTCTGCTCACCTGTGACTTTCTTATTGCAAGGGAACACACGGGTGTAGCGCGACAGGCCACAGGTGACCACCGGGCAACTATCATAGCCGCCGAAACGAGGTAGGCCGTTGATGAAATCTACGTAGAGAAGAGAGTTAGTACAATAGGGTATGGGTAGGCTGGAAATCAGTCTCCTATCCCTACTGTCGCTCTGCTTGCTGGCGTGAAAGCCACAAGCATCAACAATCGTCTGCATACGGGACCTCAGTTCCGTCAGGGTTAGACCAAAGTACAAACACTCTTGAAAAGAAGCCCACTGAGCGATTAGCGCCAGTGAGATCCGATCTGAGATGGGACCACTGCAGACACCCATCGAGTCGCGCCTCAGGCACAACTATACGGTCCTCGTAGAACAGGTACTGGTTATTTTTATACCAGTGGCCCCCGCCAATGACACGGAGTTCGAGACTAGTGCTGAGGGTCCGGAGAATTTCTTTATATTCTGACTGATAGTCAGTTAGGCTCCATCCCTCGAGGATTCCCGCTGTGCGCATAGACAGGTCAAGCTGAACGACCATACGCTGGAAAGCTTCTTTGGCAAGAGCCTCAGAGCCCTCATCAATAAGCAGATGGAAGTTGTTGCGCGATATGTAGTAAGACAGTTCATTTTTTATACAAGAGATATGATGGACTGTTTCTGAAGTGGCTCAGGTAAGTCCACCACCGTTTTAGTTTCGCTTTCTACGCTGGTGGGCCCTTTTGAAAGGACTTCACCGATTTCTAGTAATTGAGCCAAACAATAGGTTTTGATCCCAATAGTTGGGACTCGGATGAGAGCACCAACGTACCGGCCAAGACCTCCTGGTCGTAGGTGCTGTAGTTGGAACGCGCCTGGTTCCGTTTCCAGTTCCAGTGTCCCAGTGGAACAAGTCGCCACTCACTGGAGGGATAGTCGTGCTTCAGGGAACCATCACGGTTCAGACCTGTGGGGCGATAATGGTAATGAGTTAGTTCAGCTGCATTAGGCTCTTGCCATTGGTTTATCGTTCCACCCCCCCCTACATCACTAGCATCAGTGATCAGGAGTATCTCACCCTTAGGGCGAGGTACCCCCAGGCAGTTGGAGGAGGCAATTTTCTTTTTCAATTCCTAGAAACACTCCTACTCTCTAGCGGTCCACCTCCAGGGAGTAGTTTTCTTGATGAGGTCAGTGAGAGGGGCAGAAGAGTAGGTAAAATTGTGGATGTGTCGCCTATAGAAGTTACAGGCGCCCACAAAACTCTTCACGTCGTGTAGACCTTCGTAGGGTCATCGCGAATCTGCATGTCCTGTAGGGGCTGCATCTTAGATGCGGCTGATTTTCACCAGCCATACCCCACATCGAAACCAAAATACTCCTTCTCCTCTTTCATGAACTCACAGTTTTGGAGTTTGATTCGGAGATGCTTTTCTTGACAAACAACAAAAAACTCACGGAGGAGAAGGACAGGATAGCATACGCTAGACCCATTGCTTTCCAGAAGAAACGGAAAGCGTTTTTCAAATGTTTTGAGCAATACAACTGCATGATGTGCTGTTGTTGGCTCGCGAACAATTCAACCTGGATCTCGTCCAGGGATACTTGCAGGGCCGCCAGTCAATTTTCGAAAAAGTGATGGGCCAATTGGTAGTTTTCAGTACGATAGTTAGTCTTTGCCGCGTAGCACAGCCCAGACTCTTTTCGTCCTTACAGCTCCAAAGGTACAGAGAAGAGCCCACTGCCAAAGTCGCAGTGTAGAGGATAGGGGCGTTGGAGAGACAGGAAGTCCGTGCCGATGACGATGTGAAAGGAGTCAGTGTCCAACACTCTGCAGTGTTGAGTCACAGTTTCATGCCCTAGACGAATGGACACATCGACACCCCCAAAGGAATCGATGGTACACCCATCCCCTATTGTTATGGCCACTGACTCAGTTTTCTTGAAAGTCTTTAGCAGGCGCCGGGCCACTATAAAGAGTGTTGCGCCGGTGTCAAGCAGTGCATGAAAAACTTGATCCCCGATTTGCACGAGGATCCAGAAAACCAAGTCCTCCTCTTCAGAGCCGACCCCCTACTCCTTAGCAGGGAATATTACACCAACCCCTGCAGCCATGAGGGACTTGGCCATCCAGGTCAGTCACCTCTACTTGGAGCTAGACCCCTCAGGGGAGGCGTTATCCCCCTGGACGTTTCTTGGGATTAGCATCGGGAGAAATAGCGGGCGCTGATAAGCTCCTCGGCGGGTTGGAGCTTCTACCCTTGCCACCCCTGTGGCCTCCTCCCTTACCACCCTTGTCCCCATTCTGTGGAGTTCTGGTGGCTTTGTGGCCTTCAGCCTCCTGCCGTTTGTGTTTGTCACTCTCACGGTTTTTGGGGTGACATTCGTCCTCCTGGTGACAACGTTTGCCAAAGTACCCACAGGTGATGGTGCACCTGCAATGATGCTGATGGGTCACTGTGTTCCCATCTTTAGTGTGCTGTTGTCTCTTCAGTTGCAGCACACAACCACGGCGATGGTCGGAGTCAGGGGCATGACAGAGTCCTCCCTTGTCATTGAAAGGCTTACAGTAGAAGAGTGGGGGTGTACCGGTTTCAGGTTTAACCTCACTCATGGCACGCAGCTTACCCCCCCCTTTACCACCACCCTTGTCGGCGTTAGTGGGATTTTTAGGCCCTTTCGCTTTGCCACTTTCAGGGGTAGGGGTGGCACCTCGACCCAGGTGTCTGTTGAGGAATTTTGCCATATGGGAGTCATTCTTTCTCTCAAGGGCCAGTTCGATGAGCAGGTCCAAAACGTCATCGTACGTGTGGGTCGGACTCTTCCTCTCTGAAGTGGTGTGGCAATCATCCCACGTACCTGTAGAGATTTTACTCACGAGCCACAGGTGGGGTTCCGTGGGTCCATAGGAACCCACATTCATTCGTGAGAACAGATATTCCAGGTCGCACACATATTCAGAGACTCGCGCAGCGGAAGGAAATTCAGGGGGCATAGGGAGCTCCTCAATCTGTGTGCGCACACTGAGGTCTGTTTCATAGACCGGGAGAGGTTTCTCCAATCTTTGGAGAACCTCAGCCCAAGTAGAACAGGTTTTTTCAATCTGCTTCACCTGTTTTTGCAAAAATTTCTTTTTGCACGAGCGTTTCAAAAGAGAACATTTAGTGGCCACATACACTTGAGTTTGGCCAGTAAGCAAAAGAAACTTGGCGAATTCCTCTGCCCATTCTGGCAGATTTTTAGGGTCGAACTCCGGCAACTCCAGCTGGATGTTCGCCTGTGCAATTGGTTTGCCACTCTTCCCACCCCCTGAGGTTAGGTCTGCAGGGGAGGATGGTCTGCCAGCGAGAGGTGCCAGAGCTGTTAGTTCCTTTTTCTGAGTCTCCGCGACAGGCACGTCCCGTAGCTCAGCGATGGGGACTGTTCTGGCACGGGGATGAAAAGGGCTGGGGCATGTGACCTTGGGTAGTAACCTGGAAACCCTTGATCGCTTCAGACCAGCAGCGTGCGTGCTCCATCCGGGAGAGGGTGAGGCCAACGCTGGCTTGGGTAAGGGTTCAGTGATACCCAGCTTTGCCTTGACAGCCTCAGACAGGGCTGTCACATCTGGATCTTCGGACCCAGACAATAGTTTGGCCAGTAGTTCGGGCGTACGGTCCAGGGCACCATAGGTTGGCCCTCGGAGATGGCAATCCTCCACATAAGCTGGACACACTTTAGGGTTCCGGCTAGTTGTTGGCAGCTCTGGACGCCGAGGTGACCCTCTCGGTTGCCTGGGTAGAGATATTGTGTCGGCCAGGTCCGCAGGTGGGCCGGAGTAAAGATGGGAACACATGTCCGTATGTGGTGGATATCCCAAGGCTTCGAGAGGTTCCTCTCCATCTTCCCCTCGGACGGACTTGTAGTACTCTTCGTGGAGCAGGTATTGGTCCGTTCTCCTTCTCAGTTCGTCTTCTTTCTCAGAGCCTCCAACTGCAATAGACGAAGATGCTCGGGAAGCTGAGCCGGAGATGGAGACAGCAACTCGACGGCGGAGGTGCTGCAGGCTGTCACCACGGGCCGCTAAGGCCTCAGTGGTTAAGGGTATTGGTATTTCTCTGGGCGCTTCTTGTTCCGCCCTTCTGTGACCTGGATCTTCTTGAGATCCAGATGCTACTCTGAGCTTGGGCTCACTCATTGAGATGGGCCCACTGCTGCCCAGATGTTCTTGTACACTCCGAATTGGCCAAGTCCTGGAGGACAGTTGTACTGATGGTGTGGACATTTCGTTTGCTGGGTTTGGCTTGTGTACTTCTCAGAGTGGGTTCCAAAGGTTCTCAAGGGTTGCCTTTGCTACCGGAAAGATATCCTTGATTAGTGCCCTAATAGGTTTGATGAAATCGTGCAAGTTTTGGTGTTGAAAAACAGGACCAAAGCAGGGAGTAGAACAAGAACAGGATGGGGATCGAATGAATGAATAGTTTTGAAATCCAGTGTATCACAGAAGGGCTGCAGATAGACAAAGCAGGCTTAAGTACAAAGATTCAATCGCAAAAGGATAAAACAAACGGTTTTTATGTGAAACCTGGCATGACTCAGGCCTCCAAGTTAGCATCAAGCGCTTCATGTGCACTCGTTTGGATGAAATAGAGTTGGTTACGAATCTGGGGCATATGAGTTAGGCCAGACGCAAATTATGGCTTGGCCAGCATGGCCAAGCAACTGAACTCAGAAACAGTTAAAAAGTAGAACCACAATGAGTGGTAGAATGAGTTGAGTATAGCGGTCTTGAGGTGGGGGACCACTAGGCTTATCCTATAAGGCCTTAGGCATGATGTGCGGATTTTTTTTTGGTATTACCTCCACGAAGGAAGATACCTCCGCTCAGTTGAGTGGTAGGGGTGAACTTCATGGGGGGCTAGGGTTATAACCCTCAGGGTTGGTACAATACAGTACGTGTAATGTATTGTATCGTCTGATACAGTACTGTAATGTAATGTATTGTATCTCAATTTTTTCTGACAAAATAGTGTTTGTTCACAGAAGTTATGTTCCTTTTGTTTGCAGCTATTCTCCTTTAGGTTACAACCTGCAATTGTTTGCTAAAACAGTTTTTTCCTTGCTTATGCTTTCTGGATAGCTTTTGTTCTATATTTGGTTATGATGTTCAAGGTAGTCAAAAAATTTCAACACGCGTTGGGGATAAGCATGAGTTAGCTATATGCATGGCTCAGGCTGATTCCCCCAAAACTGCAATTTCGCAACACTCTCTTGCAACAAGAGTGAAAACCCTCCAAAATGTCTCTCAACCTAGGGGAACACTCTGCATTGGTTTTTAAAACCTGCGGTGTGGCGTGCCTCTGCTTGTACTTGGTTTTTCAACACCACTTGCATGCACAAAATAGATGAAGTGAAACAACAACCGGAGGGACCTGAAAGAGCAGTTGGCAGGTTTGAATAAGATTCATAACTTCTTCGCACCATGGCCTTCACACGACACAGTGCTGTGTGTGGACAGTAGGAGGCAATCGTGTTCTGAGCATATGGAAGGGGCTGGGGCCGGGGTTCAGGGGTGTTGTGGAGTTACCCAATGCGTGCGGGCACGTCGAACAGAGGGTCAAGGAGGACAAATATGAACAACTGCAAGTGATCGGAGATGCACTCGGCTGGCCCAGTAAAACGCTGAATGCGACACGAGTCTTGAACCCCGTGAGCAGCCCAGTGAGGAATGACACAGGATATTGCGGTCGGTGGACATGGACTCAAAATCGGCCGCAAAATCATGTTCAACTGCTGGGCCAAACCACAGCTGGAGAGCAAGGAACTGTGGACAGGTCCTCAGGCCCAAGTCTAATGGGCTGGTGCAGTTAGATGGCAACTCCGGAGAAAATAGCAACGGAGTACTGCCCTCCAGCATTGTAGTGCCGACGAGTCGATGATATTGGTTGCTCACTTCGCTCATCCTCTCATTCACTCTCGTTGCGATCTCGGCCTTGACCCTGCGCATCAGAAACCATTGCTGCACCTCAAACGACATTCAAACGACACTCAAATGACACTCACAGCACGCGCTGACACTCAAATAACACTGACATCTCGCGCCTACACTCAAATGACACCCACAGTACGCGCCAACACTCAAGTGACACTCACAGAACCGGCCGACACTCACATGACACTCACAGCACGGCGCCAGATGCTGGCCTGGGAACAAGATGCGTACTGTATCACATTCTCGCATTACAGTACACGTATATGTACGTTACGCGTATACATACGCCGTACTGTGCCAAACATGATAACCCTAGTTACTTTGAGAAAGTGTACTTTAAACTTCAAAAGAGTGATAAAGATGATTAAGTTAGTCCCAACATCAATAAAAGGCTTTTAGGGGGGGCTTGGCCTGGATCAAGTCACCCAAGAAAGACATGGCAGTGACGTTTTCTTACTCTCAGCATGGAGAAATTGCACTTTGAAGCATGTTAAAGCATCATGAGCTACTGTAAATAAAAAAGCGACCTTTCGTCCTCAAAAACAACGAGTGCCTTGAATCAATAATTGAGTAGTGCTCCCAACTCCAAGAAGATTTCTTGCAGCAAAACAAAATTTCGTACAAAGAAATTCAACAGATGACCAACGAACCAAAATGACTAGCATGCATGCACTCACTGTGGGATGGATCATGGATGACGGATCACAAGAGAGCAATGCCGGCCGTCAGCAGGTGGCAACTTTGCAGAACAAACAGAAGTAGTGAGAAAATATTGTGCCAGAGTTCTTCCACCTCATGGGCTGTTGAATCAATCACATGACGATATATACATATGTCAGAGCAACACAGAATACACGTGCCTGTTGCACGTTGTTACACATAACATATCATATGATAACATAATATAACATAGTGGGTGGGTCTGGGCTGGGGTTGGTTGGTAGAGCTGGATCCTACGTCTAACCTTTTGTCATACAGTTCCACTAGACGTAGTAGGGCTTCTGGAACAACTCTTACGTCTTGTGGAACTGTATAACCTGTTCGAGAAATAGCAGTCGTACTGTTCCGCTAGGCGTATTTTGTCCACCACTTGCGGGGGGACGGGTTCTGAAAAAAAATCCCAAACCTTGTTGGATCAACGGCAAAGGTCTCAAAAATGCATTTGTCCGCCTCTAGACCCAGTATTGAGTTCGGCAGGGACTTTTGGCCCGCCAAGATCTCAGGTGTCTCGTTTAGAGCCTATACATTATTATCTATTTTTTGATGAATGCCTAGTATGCCTTGTTGTATGCACCCTTGGGGCTAGGGCACCTCTTTTTGAAAGGTCTTGTGATCAAAAAGCAGCAGCCTAACTAAGTAGCGAGATGTCAGGTGACGTGGTCCTGACCACAATGCAACAAGCCATACCACCACAACAACAATGGGACCGACGACAAGGGGTTGTTTATGCAAAATCCACACGGGTGTGGGCATCGCCCTGAAGGTGACTTGAACCGAGTGAATCTTCCATTTTTCTCAATTTTCAACCAACCTAATTTCCATCCAATAAAACCAGCAGAGATTTCCAAGCTCACAACTCACTCAAGTCTCTCAGAGCACGGCAATGACACAAACAATTCCAACTGAATACCCAATGACGAAATGACCCAGGTTTCCAATACGGTCCAACAATGATCCAACCAAAAGTTCACCAATGGTCCACAAAAAGCCACAAATGAGCCACGGTCAACAATGCTTCACAAATGAGCCAATATGGGTCCAAGATGGGTCCACTAGTCCACACACAACAGGCACGGGCAAAGCTCCACCCTAGAGACAAAGAAAATATTCCACAAGCGCGAGTAAGACTCAACCTACTCCTCCGGTCGGACCACATGCAATGCAAGAATGGAGAGTTCATAATCACGGGCATCATCCTATGGACTTAAAGTCTTGCATGCATAAGTGTCAACCAAAAATTACACTACTTCCAGCCGTCGACATGAATGGTCTCACCGGTGGTGGACGAGTTGGAAGAAATGAACGACACCGCCGTTGGGCCAGCCCCAAAGAGCAAATGAGTCACACTCGAGTCTCTGGACGTCTTGACTACACCAACGTGAGGGAAGGAAATGCACAAGCACATAAATGGGCACATGGGGCATGTAAACGCACCAACAAAGGCACCAAACCATGACGCGGTTAGCTCTTAGGATCAACATCTAATCTAAACCAAATTACCAAATGAGCAATACACCAATGACAATGGAGATCCACCGCTTGAGCAAAGGAGCACACAATAGGCCAATGGCCTCCCGGGCTACTCATGGGACCTAACCCACACCCAAAGAGACAACGTGCATGGAGAAAAGATCCCACCCAAAGAGAGCACGTGCATGGAGAGTTGGTCTCATCCCGGAGAGCCGGAGAGAGTACATGCATCGCCTAACCATGCCCGAGAAGAGATATTCCCCAACCAAATCCCTTGAGATCACTTTCTGAGTGTCTACTTTTTTTCGATTGACCCTCAGCATTTTGTTGATGGATCCACCAGTAGTCCAGGCTATTCGGTGATTGGTGAAAATCCTGGGCTGTTCAAGTTCTGGAGCCTTTCCCGCAGTTTTCAAATCATCATCTCAATTCCCGAGTCCAAATCCACGCTCGCAACCTTCCAATTGACGCCAAGCCGCCTTTTCGTTCATCCCGAGAACACCATGAATTTCACCCTATTTGGAAGCTCCAAAGCCGCCGATGATGGCCTTTCAACGCTTTTTAACTATTCTCCGTCACACCTCTTTCAAAAACACCAAGCCTCAAATTTGCCGTTACAAACACGCTTTCCCTCACGCCAATTTCCGAACCGTTGAAGGCAAAATACTTGACACACGCCAACGCATTTTTGTTCCCGAAGTTTACTGCCGCCTACAAGACTACTCTGAGTTCTACCTGGATGTGGAAGGCACAGATATTCAATCCGCCTTTGTTGGGAGCAACTCCACGGAAATTCTAGACCGAGGCAGGGTCTCTTCCGTTGCGCACAATAACTACAACGAATTTGAAAAGCTTATGTTCAAACACAAGCGTTTCTACCTAAAGCCGTATGAGTGGGACTACTCTCAAACCGAAGCCAAGAAGTCTCCACCTACCGCCACCCCGTGGGCTAAACAATTAAGAACCGTGCTAGATAAAGCCAAGGAAGAGAACAAAGACCTCAAAGGATGGTTCGTTATTCCGGCGTGGGACGCTCAAGTGGTTGCCGCCACCTTTCGCATGCTAGGCTCAACTTCCGCCCTTTTTGCACTCCTTCCCTACATTTCTAGCGTGATATGCATGCACGGAGCACAACTCCGGGACGCCTACAAGGTCAAAAAGGACGGCAAAGACTCCTACGAGTTCCGCACGAGCGGCCATCAAACGATGCCGTTTGTTGCCTTACTCCTAAACACCTCTTCCTTTGACGGGTGCCGATATAAAGACATCAATTTTAAGTTTGAACCCTTCCGCTTCGCCGCCAAGCACGCCCATCCAACGGTGCGGGACCTCGGGTTGCACAAAACACTTCGTTTTGAGGTGAGCATAGAGTTCCTTGATCACATTGAGCCTTCGCCGCCGGAAGAGAGAGACAAATCTCAACCAAAACAACGCAAAATTGGAGACGCCCGTGCATTCATGAAGTTAATGAACGAAATGTTTGTCCCTGCGCTAGCAAACGTATCGGTGAACACCAAGAATGCTTACTACCCGTTTGGCCACATAGTTCCTTCCGAGAGCCCGCATTGGGCCTACTACCGGTTTGATTGGGAACTCCCATCCTGCTTTGCCGACGAGCCCATGTTTAAAGTCCGCGAGTGCGCCCAATTCCTCACTGGAGAACTCCTTGCAATGGATATGCACGCTTTGCCGACTACCGAAGTGTATCTAGCCGTGATCGCTAGGGACCGGAAGGAGAGAAACAAAGACCTACAAGCCCCGGAAATGCTCACCATGATGATCGCCAACCCACCCGGAGGACGGGGTGCCTCACCGCCCTTAGGAGCGATGTTCCGGTCTAAAGATTCCCTGGTCGTGGCGATTGACACCACTCACGCGCCGTGCGACGTCATGTAAACCGGGGTCCAAACGTTATCTATCCGCTTCTTCCACTCATGCGGCATTGTTCTCCTTCATCGCATAGATGGGCAATTGGTGCGGTTTTCGTCAAGATCCGACGGCAACACAAGGTCCGCGCCTTCGGGCGCCCCCGAGCGACCCCACGCAACGCTGGCCCCGCCCTCATACGACTCGTCTAAGGCCCCAAAGACCGCCGTGCTCCTAGTGGCCCCAAGCTCGGCGCACGCTCTCGACTTGCGCGTCCAAGCGGGGTTCCTTGGCCTCTACGTGTTGTTCGACCCCACGCGGCCTCCCTACGAGCACCAAGAAGCCCATCTCGTGGTCTGAGAAAAGGAGGAATCCGCGCTGCTAGCGCATGATTTCAAATATGGAGACACTGCCTTTGCCCCACTGCACCGCAACCTCCTCGGCCTTGAGAAGATCCTCCCCGCTCAAGACCCGGATGTGGCCGAGCACAAGCAACCCATCGGGCAGCGCCTCCAAGCGGGCGCCGCCTTGGGGTCCACGGCCTTCGTGTCCCAACTTGTCTCCGCCCTCCGTGATAGGTCCGCGACGGGGCTGACTGAGCGCATCAGCGAGTGGAACGCGGCACCGGACGACGCCGACGCCGCTACGCCAACGCCGGGACCAAGCCGCATCGAAGAGATGTCGGAGGCCGGCGTCCCGCTGCTTGCTCTGCTTGGGGGGGGAGGCGACCACCCTCCTACCCTCCGACCACGATGCCCCCACCCCCGCCTCGGAGATACCAATCGACCCCCGCCTCCCTACTCGTTTTTATTACGTCCGCGACGTATTCTCCGAGAGCCAAGGGGAAACGGTAAAAAAGGTTCTCCACGACAACACGTTGGAGAAATACCACGGACGCTCAGTCCAACACTTCGGCCATGCGTACCTCGGCCCGGGCAAAGTCACCGCCATGTCCCCCATCCCGGAAGAGTTTTCCTCTATCCTCCAAACCTACAATGACGCGCTGGAGCGGCTAGGCCTTTCGCACCCTCCCCCCAACCAAATCACGGGCACAATGTATCTCTCCGGGGAAGGCATTGGCTCACACAGGGACGACCCCTTGCTAGGCGACCCGGTGTCCATTTTTGGCTCCCAGTCGGACACCACAATGTTCTTTAAAAACCCCTCCAACGGGGACTCGTTTCGCATCCGCCTCTTTGCCTGCTCTCTTCTTGTCCTCACGGGGGCCGCGCGCCATGAGTGGCACCACGGGATACCCTGACGGAGGGAAGACGAAGTGTTTGGGTTGACTGTCCCTCGTACCATCCCTCGGCTCGCTCTAATCCTCCGCCACGTCCCACAGGCAAGCTAACCCACGAAAGCCAGAGGGCCGGGTACCCGCCTCCTGCACTCTCCAGCCCCCTCTACCTGAAAACACAAGCGTCAACATTCGGTGAAACACCGGCTCAGTCACGGGTTCCCCCATCACCGGCAAGGGACTAGACGAAGAGCTCCCCTCGGCCGGGGTACCGGCCGACCGAATTCAGCATTCTCGTTGCCTTAGCCAGCCCAGCCAGCCCGACCCCCCAGCGCCCCCCCCCGCCCCCCCCTATCCCGCCCCTCTGGAGGTCCCGTACACGCCTACGGAAGGGGTACCAACGGCCTCACCGCCCCCCCATACCCCTCCCTTCAGAACTGCATTTCCTGTCTCACAACTTGCAGAAGAAACCTATTGTGAGCAGCCAAATTCTCCGACACCTCAAGAACGACTTCGACATCCTCTTTCTCCAAGGAATCAACCACGCCCCTATCCTCCCCCACGTATACGCCTACGTTTCGGGCACTAAAGCCACCATTGTTTCGAACATCAGCCAAGACAAACACGCCAGAGGCGAGCACGGGTACGTTTTGGTTTGCTCACCCCGGCTCTCCCGTTTCGTTACCCCCCTCCCCCGACTCGATACGGAAGGGCTACTGGCAGCAGCCGTTCTCACCCTCCCAGGGGCCCCGCCCACCTTGTTGGTCTCGGTATACGCCCCAAGCGCGGACGTCCACCGCTCAAAGATTGAAAGCATCCTCCGCCCACTCATGCATCAGTATCCCAACCACGTCCTAGGTGGGGACACCAACTGCATAATGTGCCCTGAGCTGGACGGAGCGAACCTCCAAACGGACAACGACTGGCCATGGCTCCGCAGGCAGGTCACGAGCCACCCGCCACGCCTCATCGATACCTTCCGGCACTTTCACCTGACCGAGCGGTCTTTCTCCCAATACCCCACCCCGTACAGGGCAAGCAGCAGCCGCCTCGACCATATTTTGCTCTCCCCGGCGGCGTCAAATTTTTTTGCCGCCACCTCTGCAACCATCCAAACCGACGACAAAACGTCAGACCACCAGCCAGTCACGTACATCTCTCAACTCCCCCCCCACCCCTTCTCCGAGACTCCCACCACTAAGAGGAAAGTTTTCCGCAAACTGACGGAGCGGGAGCGCTCCAAGCACCACGAAGCCCTCGCCCCCCTGGCGCGGTGGTGCGAGTCTACCCTCCCCCGTTTCGAGTCTTTATCCTCAGCAGACATAGAGTTCTTCACAGATGTTGTGCTGGAAGAAGTAGCGACCAGCCACCACAATATCACCACACCGTCACACCCCACCTCCTCGGCTCTGGTTAAGAAAATCAAAGCGGCCCTGCACTCCCTGCCCCCCCCCAACCATCCCGGCCATCCTGCTTCCATGGACACGCTCAACAAACTCGTCAAGGAGTGGGAGGCCAAAGTGAACAAGACCGCAACCACGAAAATTCATCGGTGCCTTGTGCGGCAAACTAGGATCAGACACACCATCAACGAGGCACTCAACCCCGTGGAACGCAGTGAAATAGCGCTGAAGCGCCCGGGCACCACACAGCTCGTCTCCACCCCAAAAGACGTGGGCTCTATTTTCTCTTCCACACTCCTCACCCTGGGGGGCAGCCTGGAATACGCACCGCCGAGCACAGGATCACCTGCTCACACACTCCCCTACCTGCCCTGAACCCACAAAACACAGCCCTCTCCCTGACATTACCTGGGAATCGTTCTGCAACACGCTCAAGAGGCCAAAGCCCAGCAAGGCGGGGGGGCGGGATTTCACAAACAACTACACTTTGCACGTCTCTCCCCCCCCTATCCAACAATTCATTTGGAGGATATGCAACCACTACCTCCACCGGCCGCTGCCCGAGAAATGGCTCGAAGCCAACAGTATCTTGCTTTTTAAGAAAGGGGACGTGATGAACCCTGTAAATTACAGGCCTATAGCCTTACTGAACAGCATTTACAAAAAAATTGCAACACACGCCAACCGGGAACTACTGGCAGCGGCCATCGAACACTCCATCATACACCCCACCCAGTTCGGCGGGCTTCCCAACCGCAGGTGCCAAGACCACATTTTCAACCTCCTATCCACGTTTCGGGAATGAGTTGGTGGCTACAGCCTCTACATTGAACTCAATAAGGCTTTCAACTCCGTCCCCCACACCACCCTCTTCACAGTGCTGTCCCGCCTGAACTTTCCCACGCCCCTTGTAAGCCTCATTCAATCCTTGTACCATGCCCCCCGCGACTTCCCGATGGTGTCAGGGCACACCCACTCCTCCCACTTGCAAACCAGAGGTGTTCGGCAGGGATGCCCCTTGTCACCCATCCTTTTCTGCCTTTACCTGAATGTGCTCCTCTTCGCCTTGCCGTCTCACGTCACTGCACCCCCCTGCCCACACGAATCGGGCCACGCCTTTGTTGACGACCTCCTCTATCGATCAGAGGATGGGGACCGCATACAGCAAATTTTGAATTTCTTCGACACGGTTTCCAGGGAATGGGGTCTAGACCTTAACCTCCGCAAAACTGAGATCCATGCTATGGGAACAGCCCCCCTCCAGAACCCTCACCTCCCCCTGGGGCATCCCCCTATCAACAACCAACCAGAAGACGGGGCAACCACACAACTGCTACAAGTACCTAGGGGTGTACATCTTCACCGCCAACCACGAGGCACAAACACTGGCATTGGCCAAGTTAGAAATACGCTCATTTTCCACAACCCTCCAACCCCTCCGGCTCACCCTTTCGGAATACGTTCTCTTAATGAACGTCCAACTCATCCCTATTCTTTCCTACCGCCTCATGGCACACCCCCTGGCCCTGAGCGAGTTCGGAGTCCTCCAGGCCATGATCTGGCAAAATATTGCGCATGACCCCTCCCCGGACAAAGCCAACAGGATTTCCCGCCTCGTCTCTCCTAAGGCCCGCTACACCCCCCGCCACCAGGGAGGCTTGGGACTCCGCCATTTCACTTTTTCCATTTGCATGGCCCTGGTGAACACCGCAATCAGGTACCTCAACGGGGACGGCCCGGCCTCAACAAACGAAGCGTTTTCCGGAGCAATGCTCTCCACCACACGCAACCCAATCCAGGACACCGTCATGGACGCGTGCCACAGCATAGGCCTCCGATACCACAGCACCGGCCTCTGGGCCTCCTGCCCCCCCTCCCTCTGCCTCCCGAAGGAAAAAGTCCAGGTCCGGTTCCTAGCCACCAAGCCGGCACCGCAATACAGCAAGTTCGGCAACAGGCTAAAACGAACACCCCAGGACCTAGGGTTCCACCTAGGAACAGTCACGGGGGTGAACACAGGATCGGCCACACTCCCGTTTTCGGACGGCACCACCCACATCATCAAAGACCCCGGCCTGCACCGCAACGAAAAAAAGTACACCTTTCAAAGCCCAGCCATTTCTGTCCGCCCCCAACTGGCAGGGCGCCACGAACTGCTTACCCCCCCCGTTCTCCACCCCCAAGAGTACATCCTCAACCCCCCCCCCCCCCCCCGGGCCACACGGCGGAGTCCTACTTGATTCGTCACTGCATGGCGAGCTGTACCGGCTCCCAGATGAACCTCACTCCCTTGACCCCGATGACCTTGAAGAATGGGGTTGCGAAGCAGCCCTTGCCCTCCTCCACACATCGTCCCCCGGCACGACATGGGTCTACTTGGATGGCTCAGCGGGCGCCTTGGGCTACGGATCTGCGGCCACCCTGTTTTTTCCGAATGGCTCCAGATGGGTGCTGTGCCAACCGTCCCCATACCAGTCCTCAGAGGGATCGGAGTTCTCGGCGGCCATTATGTTCCTACGGTGGGCCCTTGCATCTCACCCGCACCTCACCTTTGCCGTGCTAGGGGACAACATCCACGTTATCACTGTTTTCTCTCCGAGCACCCCCCAAGGACTCCCATCACGCTCCCCAGCCGGCACATGGGAATCCTCTCTTCAGTCCATCCAGGCCTCCCTACGCCCAGGGATGATCCAGGGTTGGGGGTGGATCAAGGGGCACGCCGGGTCCGTGGGGAAGGAAATCTCAGATGCTTACTCAAAGTGGGCCGCCCACGTGATGATCTGGGACCACTCCCTCCTCCCCCCCCCCCCCGATAGGATGCATATCCAGAGGCCCCCTCCCCGTCATGGAAAAACTGACTACCACCTCAATCAAGCACCTCCTCCCTCGCCACAAACACGAAAACATCCACGCACCGTCCAGCTTCCATTTTTACAACCACACTTCATGGTTCAAAGGCCTCCCTTTCAAATGGTCCTCCGGAAACTTCAACATGGCACCGTTTGCTTTCCACGACGACTTGCGCCCTCGCCACTGCCACGCTTGCCCCGACCCGCACCCAATGGATGTTATCTCTTTCGTCTCACACTGCCCAACATGCGAACACCTGGTGCAAACCTACATTCAATGCTGGCGCCCCCCCTTCACCACGGTGGTGTCCCAATGGTGGTCCAGGACCACACACGTCGGGGAGAGGCGCAATTTGTCCGGGGGCTGGTCCCCATGTCCCTGTACACGAAACTCACAACCCCCCCCTCCGGCCGAAGAAAACCGGCACACTGTCATGACTTAAAACTCGCCCTGATGGCTCGTGTTCCTCTGCTCCTCAATGCCCTATACCGCACGCTGGAATGGCTAAACGACCACCCCCCCCCAGCCCCACTCACCCCCCCTGCTGGCCCAAACCCATGGAGACGCCCCTGGTCGCCTTAGAGCACGTCACACACCGCCCAACAGCGCCCCCCCCCCCCCCCGCCTACCACCCTCCCCCCCCCCTCCCAGACAAAGTTGCACACAAGCCTCCAAAGCGCCCCCGTTCCCCATCCCCTGCGGCACACACCAAAGCTCAAAAACACGCCCGCCAGCCCCGTGGGCCTGTCCGGCCTATATCGCTGAAACGCAGTACCGGAAGCCAACCTCAGCCAGAGCCACCGCCCCCCGAACGGCCACTCACAATCTGGGACATGTTCAACCTCCCCCCCCCCCTCGACCAGCACCCCCCCTCGCCGCCTCCGCCCCCGTTTCTGCCCCTTCTCCCCGCATAACAAGGTACTTCGCACCAACCCCCCCCTCCCCCGCGAGCACAAACTCACAATCGTCGTCACCTTCGTCCAACATGTCATCTCTTTGAAAAAGCCACACTTACACGCTTCTCCCACGCCGGCCCTCGACAGCCCTTACCACGGCGCAACCAATCAGTACTACCACACTGGCACTCACCAGTCACTTCTGCAAATGAGTCCCTCCCCCAAGCCACCCCCCGTGCCGAAGCCGTCATGTTCCAATCCTCAAGCCGCAACGGTACCGCCTCCGGAAATCAGGCAGAGACCCATGGCTCTGCGGTTGTTCATACCGGGGCTGCCAAGTCTCATTGAGATATGGCAGAAGAGGACAGCAACGTGCAGCGGTACTCAGCCCGCCATTGAACTTGGTTTCACGCTCCCGCCCCTCCCCGAAAAAGATTGGCGTGCAAGAGCCCTTCTCCCCGGCCTGGCCAGCCACAAAAGGCGCCGTTCAGTGCAAAAAACCAAATCCCTTGAGAGAGATTGTCCTATCCACCATGAGAGAGGGCATGCCTGGGGAGAGAGCTTCGCCTAGCTTTGACCCAAGACAAGAGAGCATGCATGCACTTGGAGAGAGAGTGGCGAAAGCGCGACCAATGCCTATCCGTGAGTCTAACCATAAGACGGCAAAACCACGGCATGTCTTAATTGGATAACTCCCAGGCCACGGGCACTTGAAAAAAAAGAGAAGAGCCCAAATGTCTCAAAGGATCAAAGACAACCGTCAGATGGCATTAAATGCTCAATTTACCTCTTCAGGAGTATGACAAATTGGGAGACAGGGAGGGTGAGGGAAAGCACAAAATCCATCTTGGGGTGAGGACACACCATATGTTCACCTTGACCATGGAATCATGGGTACCACCAAGTTTGACTCACACCATGAATGGACCATGCATAAATGACAAATGCAATGTCAACTCTTAGAATGAATGCATGAGACCTCAAAAACAAATATGGTGTGCCACCCCAATGGAATCCCATTGCAAGGCAACAACCAATGTATCCCACGACCAGCGGTGCGCCTACCTCAGCCACTTCCACTTCAACTCCTCTTGCACTGGGGCTCCTCCAGCTTCGAGGGACTCCTGATCCCCCATACATGTAGGCGTGGCACTGCCGAAGCAGATGCGCCCATTAACGTCTACCATTCTCCTCTCAAGTGCAGTGATGCACCCAAGGATCACAGTCGCTGTGGGCGGAGGCACCACACCAGGGTTTAGGCAGATCGCAATTCCGGGCCTTCTCTCTTCCACTGGAGTCGCCCTAGCTTCCGATCGGTATCCATTTTGGTAACAGAATAGAGCTAACACTATTAGCACCAAACTGGAAGGGTATTCAATTGGCTGGCCTGCATTACAGCGCGACCAACGACGGCGTGCGCGCACACACAAGCAGGATCCAATTGACGGATCGGAAACCCAAATAATGTTAGAACGAATGCTGGCCAATCGCAGAGATGAAAAAAAAACAATGCAACATCATAAATGCAAAAACAGAACTGAAATCTGCAGTGGGAATTAATTCTGGGATCGAAATCTGGGATTTGAATGAAATGCTGAGATCGCATAATAATTTACACCTGAAGAGGCACACAAGAAGCAACATGAGTGTGCAAAGGAGAAATGGGCAACAAACATGCATTATGGAGACGGCTATGCCCTAGGTTTTACACCCCCCTCCCTGACTCAGACATCCCCGATGCTCTGACCCAGCCAAAATCAGAAAACGAGGGTCAGAGCCATGGAAACGAGTACAAGCAAGCATCATAGGGCGGGTGGGTGGGTGCAAAATTCACACAGGTGTGGGCATTGCATGAGCACCCCCCTCCCTAGCCCTGAACACCCTTCATAACTCAAATGCTGATGTTTAGGCGATAAACTACCTATGCAAAGCCCCCACACGTGCCATTGACACCCCCCTCCCTACCTGCAAATTCCCGGCGACAAGCCAAGCCGCAGCAAAACAATGCCACCCTATGGCGCGAAGGGGAATCAACAAGCGGAATGAGAGCCATACAATGCTGAAATGCACTTTGAGGTCAGCAAAGACAATAAATGCAGAAGATATGGAAACATTTTTTCTTTTTCGAAAAATTTTTTTTCCGAACCTTTTTTTTTCCGCAAAATATATCATCTCGGACCCAGGTGGAAACAGGAAGGAAACGGATGCCATGGTTGCATCTGGAATGAGTTTTCGAAGCGGGTAGGTACTCACGAAATCCTCCAACACAACGATATGTCAAAAATATGGCAAAAACACGGTTTTGACCCTAGGTAACCCTACCCTAAAAACTTTTTTTAGGCGGGTCTACCGGGGGACGCTGGTGCAAATGGAATGCAAACAGACCCCACGGTGGCGTTGGGCATGCCAAAAAATGGTTGAGGACCCGTTCGGAACCTCCTGAGGAACCACCAGTTCGGAGATATGAAAAATCAAATTTTTACTAAAAATAGCAACATTTGTTACTGAAAATAGCGAAGCGGAAAAATTGGATATCCAAACGGGCCAACCCTGGAGGGAAACGGACCTCATCAATGCGATCACCGTGCAAAAACATGGTCGCGGACCCTCAGGAAACGCGACACGGGGCCGGCGGCGAGGAGCTCTAAAAATAGAAAATTTGTTACTAAAAATAGCACGAAAATTTTAGGAATATAATGTGGTGTTCTAAAAATAGAAAGACCCATTTTGGAAAAAATATATGCCCCCCAAGCACGATTGGCCGCTCCCATGGCGTCCGGCAACCTCAAATTAGGGCCGGGGGCTCAAACAACATAAGCATTCAGCGCGTCAAGCTCAAATCTATCCCAAGTGCCCAAAGTGGTGGGCACACCATGGAATAGGCAGTGAAACACCCACAACAATACAAAACAATGGCATGGTTGCATCCGGCAACACAAAATTAGGGGCGAAATGCAAAGCAGGAGAGAGGAGGACATTACAATGCAGACGGGAGGAGTAGGTCAAACAACTGGAAAAGACATGTGGGTAAGAGAGACAACCACCATCAATCAATGGCAACGGATAAGGGCAAAGGGATCATATGGCAAAGGGTTCAAAGGATCAATGCAGAATTGCCTGAATAAAGTGTGAAGAGGGGTCATTCCACTCCAACGGGGAAAGTTCAATGAAAGAGCTTGCTGGAGGGCCAACCTGCCAATAGTTGGTAAAAATAATGAAAATGAACAATAATTCAGCGCAGATCTGACAAAGACACATCAATCCCTTTCTGACGGTCGTACCGAGCCCATGTGTCGTTGATATTATGCAAGAAAGAGCCTGCATAATGCCACTCAGGCTTGGGGAACCCCCAAAATTTGACTCGCCACTGTCGCTTCCCCCTAACAACACAATCCTTCAAATCACGCTCGACCACGTAGTCGTTGGTCTCAATCAACCCTTCCCTATCCGTATGATAGTGCAAAGGCACTTTCTTGTCGTCCTTGTAAGGGACATAGGACTTTAATCACCGAGGAAAATCTCTTCCCCTCCTCGGATATTTACACAGTAGGTGCCCGGTGAGATGCGTCTCAACAATTCACAAGGGCCTTGCCAAACTCTTTTGAGCTTGCCGTGCACAGGAGGTTCTACAGTATGATTACGTACCCATACACGGTCCCCCGGCTTGAACGATTGCTCCGGATGTTTGGCCCAAAATTTGGCAAACTCCTTGGCATGGAGGTCTTCAAGGCGCTTTCGGACTTCAGCGTGTTCGTCCAACATGCGAGCAAAAAATCCTCCTGCATCCTCAGCCCGATCCTGTAGGGATACGAGCAAACAATCCCCCCAACCTACAGGATCTCTCCCAAAAAGATATCGATGTGGGGAATACCCACTGACTGCCCCCGGCAAATCGTTCAAAAGCCAAAGGGCCAATGGCAAGCTCTCCACCCAGGAGTGCTTGCTGGAGTCACCACGCTGCTCAAGGTACTGCCGAAGTGAGTTTACAATACTTTGGACAGCTCGTTCAGCACATCCGTTGCTCTGTGGTCGGTAGGCCACCGAGCTGTGTTGTTCAACTCCACCCATGGCAAACAAATGCTTCAAAAATTCAGAGTTGATAATGGACGCATTGTCACAGATGAACTCCTTTGGCAACCCAAGCATATGGACGCATCGATCCAAAAACAGAGGAGCAGCATTCTTACTGTCCAATCCCTTTTCTTGACAAGGGATTGCCAATACATACCCGGTTTCACGGCAGACGATGACCATGAGATAGTCCACCTTTTTGCAAGTGGTTTTGCATTCGTGGTTTGACACTGATGACATCGCGCAAGAATTTTAGCAATGTCGGTTGACAGATTACGACTACCTCTTGGCAAGTCGTAGGCAAGGCACCAAAATTTCTATCAAACAACTCCACAGTCTTCCGCAACGGAGGGTGGCCATAAGAATGTATTGCCACCACCACGTCTTCAAAAAGAGCTGTAGGGCACACAAGCTTTCCCTTGAACCAAATCTTTTTTTCGTCATCGTCCCACCTCATACCGTAATCACAATAATTTTGGTTTGAGATGACTGGATCAGACTCAAAGTCCCAGTCAGGAACTTCATCCTGACAATGCTCAGTCCAATGCTCATAGAGAATTTCGGACTGAGGTTGTATGTTCACCTTGGACACGGCACAAATGAGTCCTTCTGACTCCGGCCAATACAACAAATGACTCATCCAAGCTTGAAGATGGGCTGCATAGCCAGAAACAGTCTCACTGGACCAATTAGCTACACATCCCTTTACAGAAGCAATAGATGCAGCAAGCTCATTTATCTCTTTGTCCTGTTGGTCCTGAATGTGCTGAGAACTGTCGTGGAAACACTGAAGAATGGAGAAGCAAGGTTGTACCCAAGCTTGATGAGCACTGAAAGCCTGCACCGTGGCATATCCAAGCCATTGGAGAGTTAAGACGGCCCCCACGGCAGTGATGGCATTGAGAAGTCCTGTATCCCACTGGACTTGCGTGTCTCTAGCCCGCTGGGCTAAAACAATTTCTTCCCTTTCCTCGAGTTCACGTTCTTGCTTCATGACCCCCCTTTTGATCGGCATCACTGCTGTGAAAATTGGTGTCATCCGCCAATCCGGTCGCATATGCCCACCGGGACAACCCATCGGCGACGCTGTTGTCCTTGCCGGGTTTGTACACCACTTCAATGTGGTACCGCCTTACAAATTCGTACCACCGGCCACGCCTTCTGAAATGCCCTGAGAGGGTACAAAGATCTTCTTTGTACCAACTCCCAAGGACTTGTGGTCGGTGTACACGGTGACTTTTTGTCCCCCAATCCAACTTATAAAGTTTAGCAAGCAAGAGACTAATGCATAAGTCTCTTGCTCGCGGGTGCTCCAAGCTCTTTGTCCCTTCGATTCCTTGCCTTCAAGCTTGCGGTGGAAAAAAGCGCAAGGCTTCCCCTCCCCTTCGGGGTTTTGTTGTTCCAGGACAGCACCGACTTCATGGTGGCATGCATCCACATGGATGCGATATTCACCGTCGGGTGATGGTATGTACAACTCAAACTCAGCATTGAGTGCTTCCTTCAACTGAAGAACAGCAGACTCCATCTCGGGCGTCCACTGGATACAATTACGCTCCCTTGGTACCCTAAAACGTCCCTTACGACCACCTACCCCGGGGACACGCTCATACTTACCTTGCAGTGACGTCATCGATGGGGCTGCAATATTGGAAAAATTTCTTATGTAAATTAAATACCAATTTACAACCCCCAAGAATCCCTTCATCTGCTTTGGGGTTTTAGGCGTGGGCCAATTGCGTACCGCATCCACCTTGGAAGGGGCGGCACTACGCATTCCCCCTTGCAAAACATGCCCACAATACTTGATTTTCTCCAAAAAAAGATGACATTTCTCAAAGCGAACTTTGAGATGGCATTCCTCAAACCTCTCAAATAATTTATCCACGTTTTGTAAGTGGTCTTCGAGGTATGCCTTTGAATCAAGTATTTTGCCCTTACCACAAAGCTTGAGTCGTGTCCCCGTGAGTAAATCATCGATGTAAATGGGTGTGTGGCTGTAGCGACTTCAAACAATCACTTACCATTCTCTGGATAGCTTGGGGTCCTACCTTCACCCCCATAGGTAGGACCCTCCACTCAAATACCCCAAAAGGAGTACACAAGGCAGTGTTTTGCCTACTGCACTCACTTAGAGGCATTTGGTGGAACCCATCCTCGAGGTCGAGGAGGGTCCAGAGCTGGTTCCCAGCCTGTTTGACAAACAAGTCCTTGGTTACCGGCACGTACCGATAATCAATGACAAGTCGCCATTTATTTGTGCCAGGCTTTGGCACAAGAAACCCCCGGCTGACCCAATGGGATTGGCTGGGCACTATCCAGCCCTTTTATTGAAACTCTTTTCTTTTTTCACGTCTGGCCTCCTCCCTAAGGGCAACTGCACGAATGCGCTTGTCATCCTTCGGCTTAGCATCCGGAATGGGCTTCAAGACACAGATCCCATTCAGACCCCGTTTGTCCATATTTTTTTCAATCTCCGACCAATGATTACCTCCTTCCTTGAACACGGTATCTTTGAACGGGTTGTAAATCTAAACCCTATAATCTTGGCAATGTGGATGTTCAGCATCCGCCTCAATCACAGAACGCACACACCTATCCCTCGTCCTGAAAATGGTAACTGGATCACCTGAGATACGTGAAAAAGGCAAAGGGCCATCATTTGCCTTGAAAGACAGAGTTTGAGACTCCTATGAAGTCAACTCGCTGGGAGAGGCATTCTGTAAACCTTTACTGCAATCAGAGATCCTGTCTTGAAGTCAGACCTTTTTTGTTCTCGGATGCACAAACGAGACCTTTGAAATTCGGGGCTCACACACTTCAGGAAGATCAGGGGAAGCGAGAGGACTACCACAGTTTGTTCAATGCATACTCTTTCAACCAGTCGATCCAGAGATTGCTTTTGTCCTGAGCTCTTAAGTCGGTAATGGAATCATTTTCTTGAGACAGGACTGTTGAGCAAGGGAGAATGGTATCGACAATGGAATCATATTCTTGAGACATGAGTGCTGAGCGAGGGAGAATGGAATTTAGAATGGAATCAGGCGGCAAGGGTATAAGCCCTCTAGCCGCCGCTGAGACACGCTGCACCTTCCACGCTTTCCGACTCATCCCTACGGGTCTGCGAAGAAAATAGAAAACCAAGAAAAAGACGCACAGCCGGAAAAAATAACGTGCAAAATCGATTTTTCCGACCTCAGAAACCCCCAGAAATATTTTTACGCCGCTGTTTGGCGAGGTCGCAAAATTCAGGACACCCACAGAAAAAGAAGGACAACAGAGTCGCGACGGCGACGAAGTTGAGCGTTGCTTGCCCCAAAACACCTAGCAAAGTGCGTGTCCTAGGCGCTAGGGACTTGTGCGCGCTCCAACAACAAAGAAGATGGTTAGAGGCGAGAATAGCACAAAAGAGCCGCCAAGACGGGAAAGCGGAACGTTGCGTGCCCCAAATCACATAGCAAAGTGCATGCAGTAGGAATAGGGGACTTGTGCGCGCCCCAACACCAATAAGAAAAACAAAACAACGAGACAACATAGGGTAGGCGCCACGTGAACATGCCGGCCGCCGAAACAAGTATGTTATATGTTATACGATGCGCCACGCTGCCACACGACGAAAGGGAGCCGAGGTGCGCAACGCACGAGGGAAAGGACACAACGGCCACACCGCCACCAACGAAAAGGCAAGCCCGCTAACATCCCCCGCATGCATAGGACGAGGACGCCATGAGACAAGCAAGGTCAAGGTGTGTGAAAGCATCAAGGGGAAGAGACCCCCCCAACGCAAAGCGGCACACAAAAAAACAGGGAAACCATGAAACACCATGACTTAAACACACACAAGAGGTATGCCCATGCACGCACACGCCATGAGAGCCGCCGCAAGCACGCCAAGGTATAAACAACCTGCCGCCGAACAAACCGACGCCACGAGCACCGCGCCGCCGCTCAACCGCCCACGTATGCATTCTATAATCTCTTTACTCTAGGCCGCCCGCACGGAAAGAAGCATGGTATGAGGGACACCCGCACGGAACCGAAAGGAGGGAACCACACGCCGCCGGAGAGCACACCACCGCGACCACAAACACACATACCAGAGACCCAAGGGCACACGAAGAGCAAGAGGTATACCCGCACACGCAAGGGCCCGACAAACGCCGCAAGCGCCAAAAGGTATGGGTAAAAAAAACAAAAAAGTACACGCAAAGGGCCGCTGCTAATGGAGACGCAAGCGAACCGCGGCGCCAACGCGCCCACCGACCAAGCAACGAGGCAACCACCCCCTTCTCCTCCTATCTCACTCTATAGGGTGCCGGCGCCGAGGAAAATGTGGACACCGCCAATAAACACACAAAGAGCAAAAGGCCGCCAACACCGCGGAACGGAACATGAGTGGTATGAGGGAATACCTAATGGGCAGCCCAAGCGGAAAGAAGTGATCGTATGAAACCAGGAAACCACGAAACCGGAAGAAGGGAGCCACACGCTACCGGGGAGCACACACCACCGCCACCAAAGACACAAATCACAAGCCCGAGGGCACAAAAAGGGCAAGTGGTACGCCCACACGCGCAAGCACGCACAAGCAAGGTATGGAGAGACCCGAGCCCGCCGCCGCAAACAACACAAGGAAGGAAGGGCCAAGGACAGACTAAAAGAACGAAGCGCACAACGCCGCAACGCCAGCGCACCCGCCGACCGAACAAATGTCATGAAAACCACCCTCCTCCCTCGCTCTGTAGGCCAACAACAAGAGAGGAAGCCGCCAACGCCTAAAAGTGGACACCGCCAACGACCAAATGAAGAACAAGAGGCCGCCACCGCCACGGAGCAAAAGTGGTATGAGGGAATACCCAGGGGCAGCCCAAACGAAAAGCAATGAGGATGGTATGAATGGTATGGATGCCCACATGCGCAAGCATACACAAGCAAGGTATGGAGATATGGCGAAGGAGCACGAACCAGCCGCCGCAAACGTGACGAGGAAGGGAGGACCAAGGATGGACAACGAGAGCGAAGTACACAACGCCACCCTCCTCCCTCTCTCTATAGGCCATCAATGCGGGTCAAGGAGTGGGAACACAACAAACAGGTCTGTTCTCGCAAGCGCAACGCAACCGCCACCGCCGCGGACAAGCACACCATGGTATGGCACGAAGGGTGAGGAGAGTGCGCGCACACGTAGACACAAGTGCGAAGACAGGTATGTTATACGCCGCGCAATGGAGAACGCAGCCGCAACGAACATGGTGCCAACGTGGGTACAGTATGTTACATGATGACCGCGCCCAGCCGCCGAAGGCCCACATACCCCCATCCTTCCTTTGTCTCACAGGGCCCAACGGGAGAGAACGACGAGCCGGCAAGGAAAAAGACCGAGACACGCACCAGAGCGGAGGCAGGGAAAAAGTGCAAGCCAAGGAGAAGGGTAGAGGAAAGAGTAAAAAGCATCGAAGCCACGAAAGAAACAGGGGATAGCCAGCAGCCGAGCAAGGGACACGCGCAGGGAAGGGGGCACGGCTGGCACACAGCGAGCACAACACCGCACCGAAGCATCGGAGAGGGGTGCACCAGAGGGACAAGAGAAAAGCGGTGCCGCGCACCACGACACGCACGGCACAGACACAACACACACCGCACACACCAACACCCGCGCCCACAGCACGAGGCCAGCGAGCCCCAGCAGCCCGCCCAGAGGGCGGGCAGCCGGGGGAGGGAGAGCGCCTGACCCCAGACGCCCCTCACAATGGCGGACGGCAACGCCCCCAGGGACGCCCTACCGCCAGCCCCACGGCGCGCAACGCCGGCCCGCAAGGGCGCGCGCCGTGGGGCCGGTACAGAGTCCCCACGCCCGCACCGACCGCACCCGGGACACACGGGTCGCGGAACCCTGGCTGCCCACTCCAGAGGACGGGCGGCTGGGGGAGGGACAGCGCCTGACACCAGACGCCCCTCACAACGGTGGCAGGCCAGCCCCCCTGGGGACGGCCCCCCACCACCCCCGCGGCACGCAGCCCCCACAGGGCATGCAAGCCAAGGGGACAGTGTTGGGCCCCCACACCCACACACCCGCGCCCACAGCACGTTGGTGGCGGACACCAACAGCCCGCCCAGTAGGCGGGCAGTCGGGAGAGGGACAGCGCCTGACCTCAGACGCCCCTCACAATGGTGGAAGGCACCCCCCCCGGGGACGCCCTTCCGCCACCCCCACAGCGAGCAACGCCAGCCCGCAAGGGCGCACGCTGTGGGGCCGGTGCTGGGTCCCCACGCCCGCACCGACCGCACCCGGGACACACGGGGCGCGGAACCCCGGCTGCCCGCTCCAGAGGACGGGCGGCCGGGGAAGGGACAGCGCCTGACAGCAGATGCCCCTCACAACGGTGGCAGGCCACCCCCCCCGGGGACGGCCCCCCACCATCCCCGCGGCACGCAGCCCCCACAGGGCATGCAGGCCAAGGGGACAGTGTCGGGCCCCCACACCCACACACCCGCGCCCACAGCACGTGGGTGGCGGACCCAAACAGCCCGCCCAGTGGGCGGACAGTCGGGGGAGGGACAGTGCCTGACCTCAGACGCCCCTCACAATGGTGGAAGGCACACCCCCCGGGGACGCCCGTCCGCCACCCCCACAGCGAGCAACACCGGCCCGCAAGGGCGCACGCTGTGGGGCCGCCGCTGGGTCCCCACGCCCGCACCGACCGCACCGGGACACACGGGGCGCGGAACCCCGGCCACCCGCTCCAGAGGACGGGCGGCCGGGGGAGGGACAGCGCCTGACACCAGACGCCCCTCACAACGGTGGCAGCCCACCCCCCCCGGGGACGGCCCCCTACAACCACCCCCGTGGCATGCGGCCCCCGCAGGGCATGCAGGCCACGGGGACAGTGTTGGGCCCCCACACCCACACACCCGCGCACACAGCACGTGGGTGGCGGACCCCAACAGCCCGCCCAGTGGGCGGGCAGTCGGGGGAGGGACAGCGCCTGACCTCAGACACCCCTCACAACGGTGGCAGGCCACCCCCCCTGGGGACGGCCCCCCACCACCACCCCCGTGGCACGCAGCCCCCGCAGGGCATGCAGGCCAAGGGGACAGTGTTGGGCCCCCACAGCAACACTGCCGCGCCCACGGCACGTGGGTGGCGGACCCCAACAGCCCGCCCAGTGGGCGGGCAGTCGGGGGAGGGACAGCGCTTGACGTCAGACGCCCCTCACAATGGTGGTAGGCACCCGCCCCGGGGACGCCCTTCCGCCGGCCCCACAGCAAGCAACGCCGGCCCGCAAGGGGCACGCTGTGGGGCCGGTGCTGGGTCCCCACGCCCGCAGCGACCGGACCCGGGACACACGGGTCGCGGAACTCTGGCTACCCGCTCCAGAGGACGGGCGGCCGGGGGAGGGACAGCGCCTGACACCAGACGCCCCTCACAATGGTGGAAGGCATGCACCCCCCCCGGGGACGGCCCCCCACCACCCCCGCGGCACGCAGCCCCCACAGGGCATGCAGGCCAGGGGGACAGTGTTGGGCCCCCACACCCACACACTCGCGCCCACAGCACGTGGGTGGCGGACCCCAACAGCCCCCCAGTGGGCGGGCAGTCGATGGAGGGACAGCGCTTGACCTCAGACGCCCCTCACAATGGTGGAAGACACCCCCCCCGGGGGCGCCCGTCCGCCACCTCCACAGCGAGCAACGCCGGCCTGCAAGGGCGCACGCTGTGGGGCCGATGCTGGGTCCCCACGCCCGCACCGACGGCAACCGGGACACACGGGTCACGGAACCCCGGGTGCCCGCCCCAGAGGACGGGCGGCCGGGGGAGGGACAGCGCCTGACACCAGACGCCCCTCACAATGGTGGAATAAAGGCACCCCCCCCCCGGTGACGCCCTTCTGCCACCCCCACAGCGAGCAACGCCAGCCCGCAAGGGCGCACGCTGTGGGGCCGGTGCTGGGTCTCCACGCCCGCACCGACCGCACCCGGGACACACGGGTCACGGAACCCTGGCTGCCCGCTCCAGAGGACGGGCGGCCGGGGGAGGGACAGCGCCTGACACCAGACGCCCCTCACAACGGTGGCAGGCCACCCCCCCCGGGGACGGTCCCCTACCAGCCCCGGGGCACGCAGCCCCCACAGGGCAAACAGGCCAAGGGGACAGTGTTGGGCCCCCACACCCACACACCCGCGCCCATAGCACGTGGGTGGCGGACCCACAAAGCCCGCCCAGTGGGCAGGCAGTCGGCGGAGGAACAGCGCCGGACCTCAGACGCCCCTCGCAATGGTGGAAGGCAGCCCCCCCGGGGACGCTCTTCCGCCACCCCCACAGCGAGCAACGCCGACCCTCAAAGGCGCACGCTGTGGGGCCGGTGCTGCATCCCTATGCCCGCACCGACCGCACCCGGGACACACGGGGCGCGGAACCCCGGCTGCCCGCTCCGGAGGACGGGCGGCCGGGGGAGGGACAGCGCCTGACAGCAGACGCCCCTCACAACGGTGGCAGGCCACCCCCCCCGGGGACAGCCCCCCACCACCCCCCCGGCACGCAGCCCCCACAGGGCATGCAGGCCAAGGGGACAGTGTTGGGCCCCCACACCCACACCACACCCGCGCCCACAGCACGTGAATGGCAGAACCCAACAGCCCGCCCAGTGGGCGGGCAGTCGGGGGAGGGACAGCGCCTGACCTCAGACGCCCCTCACAATGGTTGAAGGCACACCCCCCGGGGACGCCCGTCCGCCAGCCCCACAGCGAGCAAAACTGGCCCGCAAGGGCGCACGCTGTGGGGCCGGTGCTGGGTCCCCACGCCCGCACCGACCGCACCCGGGACACACGGGGCGCGAAACCCTGGCCGCCCGCTCCAGAGGACGGGCGACCGGGGGAGGGACAGCGCCTGACACCCGACGCCCCTCACAACCGTGGCAGGCCACCCCCCCTGGGGACGGCCCCCTACCACCACCCCGTGGCACGCAGCCCCCGCAGGGCATGCAGGCCAAGGGGACAGTGTTGGGCCCCCACACCAACACTGCCGCGCCCACAGCACGTGGGTGGCGGACCCCAACAGCCCGCCCAGTGGGTGGGCAGTCGGGGGAGGGACAGCCCTTGACCTCAGACGCCCCTCACAATGGTGAAAGGCACCCGCCCCGGGGACGCCCTTCCGCCACCCCCACAGCCAGCAACGCCGGCCCGCAAGGGCGCACGCTGTGGGGCCGGTGCTGGGTCCCCACGCCCGCACCGACCGGACCCGGGACACATGGGTCGCGGAACTCTGGCTACCCGCTCCAGAGGACGGGCGGCCGGGGGAGGGACAGCGCCTGACACCAGACGCCCCTCACAATGGTGGAAGGCACCCCCCCCGGGGACGCCCTTCCGCCACCCCCACAGCGAGCAACGCCGGCCCGCAAGGGCGCGCGCTGTGGGGCTATTGCTGGGTCCCCACGCCCGCACCGACCGCACCCGGGAGACACGGGTCGCGGAACCCTGGCTGCCCGCTCTAGAGAAAGGCGACCGGGGGAGGGACAGCGCCTGACACCAGACGCCCCTCACAATGGTGGAAGGCATGCACCCCCCCCTGGGGACGGCCCCCCACCATCCCCCCGGCACGCAGCCCCCACAGGGCATGCAGGCCAGGGAGACAGTGTTGGGCCCCCACACCCACCCACCCGTGCCCACAGCACGTGGGTGGCGGACCCCAACAGCCCCCCAGTGGGCGGGCAGTCGATGGAGCGACAGCGCTTGACCTCAGACGCCCCTCACACAATGGTGGAAGGCACACCCCCCGGGGACGCCCTTCCGCCACCCCCACAGCGAGCAACGCGGGCCTGCAAGGGCGCACGCTGTGGGGCCGGTGCTGGGTCCCCACGCCCGCACCGACGGCACCCGGGACACACGGGTCGCGGAACCCCGGCTACCCGCTCCAGGGGACGGGCGGCCGGGGGAGGGACAGCGCCTGATACCAGACGCCCCTCACAACGTTGGCAGGCCAGCCCCCCCGGGGACAGCCCCCCACCACCCCCGCGGCACGCAGCCCCCACAGGGCATGCAGGCCAGGGGGACAGTGTTGGGCCCTCACACCCACACACCGGCGCCCACAGCATGTGGGTGACGGACCCCAACAGCCCGCCCAGTCGGCGGGCAGTCAGGGGAGGGACAGCGCCCTACCTCAGACGCCCCTCACAATGGTGGAAGGCACCCCCCCCGGGGACGCCCTTCCGCCACCCCCACAGCGAGCAACGCCGGCCCGCAAGGGCGCACGCTGTGGGGCCGGTGCTGGGTCCCCACGCCCGCACCGACCGCACCCAGGACACACGGGGCGCGCAACCCCGGCTGCCCGCTCCAGAGGACGGGCGGCCGGGGGAGGGACAGCGCCTGACACCAGACGCCCCTCACAACGGTGGCAGGCCACCCCCCCCGGGGACGGCCCCCCACCACCCCCACGGCACGCAGCCCCCACAGGGCATGCAGGCCAAGGGGACAGTGTTGGGCCCCCACACCCACACACCCGCGCCCCGAGCACGTGGGTGGCGGACCCCAACAGCCCGCCCAGTGGGTGGGCAGTTGGGGGAGGGGGAGCGCCTGACCTCAGACGCCCCTCACAACGGTGGAAGGCACCCCCCCTGGGGATGCCCTTCCGCCACCCCCACAGCGAGCAACGCCGGCCCGCAAGGGCGCACGCTGTGGGGCCGATGGTGGGTCCCCACGCCCGCACTGACCGCACCCGCGACACAAGGGTCGCGGAACCCCGGGTGCCCGCCCCAGAGGACGGGCGGCCGGGGGAGGGACAGCGCCTGACACCAGACGCTCCTCACAACGGTGGCAGGCCACCCCCCCGGGGCAGCCCCCGACCACTTCCGCGGCATGCAGCCCCCACAGGGCATGCAGGCCAAGGGGGCAGTGTTGGGCCCCCACACCCACACACCGGCGCCAACAGCACGTGGGTGGCGGACCCCAACAGCCCGCCCAGTGGGCGGGCAGTCGGGGGAGGGGGAGCGCCTGACCTCAGACGCCCCTAACAACTGTGGGAGGCACCCCCCCCGGGGACGCCCTTCCGCCACCCCCACAGCGAGCAACGCCAGCCCGCAAGGGCGCACGCTGTGGAGCCGGTGCTGGGTCCCCAAGCCCGCACCGAACGCAGGCGGGACACACGGGTCACGGAACCCCGGCTGCCCGCCCCAGAGGACGGGCGGCCGGGGGAGGGACAGCGCCTGACACCAGACGCCCCTCACAACGGTGGCAAGCCACCCCCCCCTGGGACGGCCCCCCACCATCCCCGCGGCACGCAGCCCCCACAGGGCATGCACTCCCAGGGGACAGTGTTGGGCCCCCACACCCACACACCTGCGCCCACAGCACGTGGGTGGCGGACCCCAACAGCCCGCCCAGTGGGCGGGCAGTCGGGGGAGGGGGAGCGCCTGACCTCAGACGCCCCTGACAGCGGTGGAAGGCACCCCCCCCGGGGACGCCCTTCCGCCACCCCCACAGCGAGCAACTCCGGCCCGCAAGGGCGCACACTGTGGAACCGGTGCTGGGCCCCCACGCCCACACCGACCGCACCCGAAACACACGGGTCGCGGTACTCCGGCTGCCCGCCCCAGAGGATGGGCGGTTGGGGGAGGGACGGCGCCTGACACCAGACGCCCCTCACAACAGTGGCAGCCAGCCCCCCCCCCAGGGGACGGCCCCCCGCCAGCCCCGCGGCACGCAGCCCCCACAGGGCGTGCAGGCCAAGCCAGGTAGGGGGGAACCCGGACCGGACCGCCCCCCCCCCCAAGCACGCCAAACGGAGCAAGGGACCGGGGCAGGACACGCGGAGGGGCACGGACCACGTGGAACGGCCCTACCAGCGCCCAGTGCCGGGACCGCGCGAGGTGCGCACGCCACACCACCCAGGAGGGGGGGGGAGCGGACGCCGCGGGAGCGCTAGCGCACACACAGGCAAAGGGCACGCGAGGACTACCAGAAGGGCAACCGGACCGAGCTCGCGGAACGCACAGACCGTGTGGAATGGCGTAGCAGCGAGCGAGGGTAAGGGACACCCGGACGGGATGGCCCGCCACAAGCAGCGCGGGACACGCGGGGCGGGAAGGCAGAAACGGGAGAGACACAACACCAGGTACCGGCCCGAGCCCCCCGAACCGGCCGCGAGCGTGAAGCCGGTTCGGACCCCCGTGGCCATTTTGGGGTCACTTGGGGTGTGTATCTATGTGCCGGCAAGCCGCCATTGGCTGATATCATACTCTCCCATCCACCTGACCTAACCCGATGTGATAGTGTGATAGGTTTGGCCATTCCGGCCATGAGCGGCCATATTCAGTACCGAGGCACCGCCAGCGGAGATTTATATATCGGAATGTCAGGAATCAACAGGGTTTTTTTATCATAATGTTTCCGTAATTTTTCAGCCTTCTGTTCTGATGGTCAATGTATCGGCGACTGTCAGTTGGCTCGCGATTTTGCGGTAACCGAATGGTTAACTGTTATTTACAGATATTTTGGCGGAAACCCCGATGAAGGGTCAGATTTCATCAGTAAAGGGTTCGTTGCTTCCGCAATTTTCATATTATACACTCGCAAAATTAATCCGTTTTTTTCAGACTTTCAGAATCAGATTTTCGACTTCGACATCGCCGCACTTGATATGATGAATCTCCAGTGGTCCGACATTTTTCCCCGATCACGAATCACCCTTCATTTTGTTATGCCCTTCATTTGTCTTGGAGATATAGTCGAAAAAAAAGTGATTCGTGAGACCACTTTGAAACGTCATATCTCGGGCTCACGGCGAGGTATAACAATTTCGAGAATTGGGTTGGAACCGCCTTGGTCTCAACTTAATTTAGCAAGCATCAAACGCCTTTGGTGTGTATACATGCCGGGTATAGCAAGGGATAAGGGTCAAGAGGGTAGAAAGTGATATATAACTCTTGGACCGTGCAACCGAATATTTTATTGCGACTTTCGAGTGTACCGCATGAGTGTTGGGGTTGCACAGCAACTTTCCTTGGGTTCCTACGTATTTTTAACGTGAAGTTACGTCCATGGAGGGGCATGGCATACCATGGTGGGAGCCACTTTTGAGGGTATGTGTTATATGCATGGTATGTGCTTCGATATGCTCACGCCCATGTTATATATCTTCGTGTGGCCGAAGAGATGGGGAGCCACACGTGACAAGGGCTTTGCCCATGTCCCAATTGTGGAATTCAAAGCGCTAGACTAAGTCTACCGCGTATGTATTGCTCATGGTATGTTGGGCAAAGAGATCCATGAGTGCACTCCCATTTTCATGGGGCATGTAGATATGGGTGGCGAAGGTATCTCCATGCGCCCGATTGGGGATCCAAGTGGGGGAATTGTTCGCAAATGGTTCTAATCATTTGTGTATTGAGCCATGAGCGGATATCATGGGTGAGCATAGAGATATACTATCATGACAACTTTATATTTGGACATATTTTTCATGTTTTTGACCTCATTTTATGCTCGTCTTTGTGTTTTATGTGCCCAACTGGTCGGCTAACAGTAAAGTGCCTAGAGATCCGTGAACTATGGTATGTTGCTTATATGTTGGCATATGCTTCGGTGTTGTACCTCACCATATGCCGGAGCACATGGTCCCTTTGGCTTGGCACACGAGGCCTCACAAAATTAGGTCTCATATTCATGAGTTGACTTGTGAAGCATGTCATGTACATAACCGGAAGGGTTTCGGAACCAACGATGGGATATTCTTGGGCATGGATCTTTGGTCTATATCACCCTTGTATATTACTTTCCGGTTTGACACATGCATGGAGCATTTGGGTAATTGCCGTATGCATTTTTGAGTATATTATTGAATATTGAGCACTATGGTGTGTTTTGCCTGATTTTGTTAGGTAGTGAGGTCATCTTCAGCGGGCAGTTCTCCAAGCCCATTCGACTCCAAGTCCAACCAAGGGTAAGTCAGGGTAGGGCATGGTCCTGAGTGCCACTCTGGGCCATGACACGCCACCTCCCTATTTGGGCTAGGATTTAGAGGCTTGGGAGTGAACACATTTTTGGGGTTTGTGTATTGACTTGTGACACATGGCATTCAGCCATCTCATTTGACCTGGTTCAGGGCAATATGTTGGTGAGTCAAGGGAAGGTCTTGAGTCCAGGGAATGAGGGGTTTATGGCTTTGAATGTATAGGTTTACCTCTTTCCCCAACTTTGCTTTATTTGTGTTCATATGCCAATTTCACGGCTTTCTTCCTTGGTGCAATTGTTGTACATGCCCGCCACCGTGGGACGACCGGTGTGCTGAACGGAAGCCCGCAGTGTGGATTGGATTATTGCTGGATTTGTGGGATCTGGTTGCTGTTCAGGGTTGAAGCAGGATTGTATTTTTTTTTCTATATTTTTGGATTTGGAACCCTGGATTTTGATAAATGCAATCGTTGATCAGGAGCAAATCGGCACGGGTTACAGGCGGAAGGGGCACAGCAGGGGCCGGTCCTGGTAGGGACCTTCTTTATGGTAGCAGAGGCGTACCTGATGCCCCTACTTACCGCCGACCCGGGGACTTGGGCCCTTATGAGCCCTGCCCAAGCACGCCCCGGGTGCGTATTGTGGACTCGGTGGAGACCACGCCGGAGATTGGAGCCATAGAAGAGCCAAGACGTTCAAGAGCATTACGAACTCCGGAAGGTGAAGCCCGAAGAGAAGTACGACATTCGGGAAGAGGAGGACCTGACATGGAGGATCTGGTCTCCATGTGTGAGCGTCGCTGCCGAAAGGCATGCAACCTCTGCTCCGCCGCGGAGGACTCTGAGGAGGCCTGCCATTCAGGCAGCAGTGGAGGACGGGCCCGGCGCTACTGGAAGCGCGGGTCACCCAAGTCCGCGGCAAGGGATGCCGGGGCTATGGACACGGACCCCAGCCCGGTCAGGCTGTGGGAATCCGAGGGGCACTCCGAGGCCTATCGGACAGCCTACGAGCCACCTTCGGAGTCGGAGATGTCCGCGCCGATCGCCCGGGCGCATACGGCCCCCGAGCCTGCCCTGAAGCATGATGCCGAGGCGTTGGAGAGGCCAGCCAGGGCCCGGACGGCACCTGTGCCCCGGCACACGGAACCAGAGACGGACGCCATAGGCGATATGCCCATAGGCGACGAGTCTGAGGTGCCGGGAACCGCGGGATGCGCCGGATCAGGCGGAAAGCAGGCTCAGTGCCACTGCGAGCACGTGTCCTTCCTCATGGGCAAGTACCCAAAGATGGGGATGGACGCCATCGTGCATCGCCTAGACCGCCTGGACAACGCGAAGGACGGTCTAGAGGAGGACGTCGCCGGGATCCTGGAGGACCAGTCGGCCGCGGAGAAAGACATGGAGGAGCTGCGAGCGGAACGGGACCGGTACCAGGAGAATCTGGAGGTGGCCCTGGAGAAGCAGCAGCGAGTGGTGGACAGCCTCCTCCACCTGGTGGAGGACATGTCGGGACGCCTGAAAAGGCTAGAGGAGCTACAGCCCCTCGCCTCGGGTACGGAGCTCCCGGCAAAGCCGGCAGCGGCAGAGCTGGTGGAGCGGGTTAAGACCCTCCGGAGCGCCATGGAAAAACCCATGGGCGGTCCGGCAGAGGCACCCTACGCGCCTCTGCGTGTTGACCCGGGTGCGCTGCCGTTTGTTCCCATGTTCAGCGAATCCACAATGCTCGGGGAACACACGGCACCGGCTGGGTCCATGCGGGAAGGGCACGTAACCACGGACCCGAGGAGCCTGACGGTGCAGATGTCCCATGCCGCCCAGGATCTACCGGTCACGACGAATATGGTAGTTTATGCGGAAGAGAAGATCGAGAACCACACCATGCAGGGGCGAACCATGGGAAGCGTCGACGGACATGGTCGAGGTCATCCAGGTGGAAACCTGTGGGCGAGGGACCCCAATACGGGGATATGGACGGCCGGTGGAGCAAGTTCTTCCCGCATTCCAAACCCCATGGGTTCAGGCCCAACTGGACCGCACTCCATGGAGGAGAGGGATGTACGGGGAGTGTACTCACACCCCCCGGCCACAGGTGGTATCCGTCTCGGTGGAGTGGTGGCTGGGGACGTTGGAGACGCCATCAGGATTGACGACCTCAGGGGAATCAAAATCCCCTACTACGATGGCAACCCCTCCAACCTGGATGACTTCATCCTGGATTGGGAGGACTTCGCCGAGGAGGTCGTCGGCGAGATGCGGGGAGCGCCGCGGGACAAGTGGGTATGTCGGACATTCCCACACCGGCTGGCGCAGGACCTGAAGGAGGAGCTGCGGGATCAGATCCGGGAAGGATTGATCCGTACGGAGCAGGCCTGCCTCCAGTGGTTGGAGGATGAGGAGCGGGTGGACGCTCCGAATCAGAAGCTGGAGGACTTGTGGTCCATCCCGCTGCCGCTGGACCGCGGTGAGTTGCGGGTCCGGGAGTGGAACCGGTATCTGCGAAAGTACCGCAGATGCCTCAAGCTGGTGGAGGACTGGAACGAGGCCAGCGAGATCCGCCACCTCCTGAAGGACGTCCTCCCCGGCCACTGGAAGAGGCGAGTGGAGGACGAGGAGAAGAAGCGCGCCAAGAAGCGGGTGGCGGTGAGGATCATGGCGGCGGAGGATACCCATGCGGGTATCATGGAGCTCTTCAGGAGGAACCCCGGGCGAGCCGGACTGGATGTTGGGACTGAAGAACGCCGTGTACGTGGAGGTATTTGGAGACTCCATGCGGCAAAGGTTGCGGCGCCTCAACAACCCTGAGTGGAGGCGCGGGGAGCCGCTGAGGATGCAGGTCATCTTCGCCCGCATGAGCCTGGACGAGATCGTGAAGTACATCACGGTGGAGTTGAAGCTCAATGCGAAGAACGAGGCCCACGTGCAGGATCGACATGGTCATGGACAACGAGGCCACCGAGAAGACCGCCATCATCGGGAGATCCAGGAGGACACGGCCAACTCCGCGGAGGATGGTAGCGGAAGTGGTCAAGACCACTGGTCCCGGGAGGATCACGAGGAGGCCCATTTCTTCGCGTTTGTGGCGCACAACGTGAGGGACCATGGGCAGGATCGGTCCAGATGGAGCCGGGTGGGACCCAAGAAGGGCAATGCGCCAAGGAGGATCGGGAACCCACTGCTCTCGTTCCGAGAGTACAGGTCTCAGCACGACGGGTGCTGGGTCTGTTATGGCAAGGGAAACACCCATGCACACGACCACCGTCAGTGCAAGGTGTATGAGGCGGACAAGAAGGCCTACTTCGCCGCTCACCCCGAGAAGAAGCCCAAGGAGCAGCGATTTCCGATTGGAAGGCGAAGGGCGGAGACGGGGAAAAAGGCCAAGGCAAAGGCCAAGGAAAAGGCGAAGGAAGAGGCTATGGTGGTGGACCTGGCCGAGACCGACGAGTGAGGTCGATCGAGGAAGTTGCTGAGGACATGTTGAGGACGTTGGAGGAACTCAAAGCCCAGCAACGTGGTGGACAAAGTCCTGGCGGATCGCAGCCGGAAGGGGCTGCGGGAAGTCAAGTCTAGAGGAGCCCCCACGGGAGTGGGACCTCGGAGGTCTCTCCTCCGAAAATCAGTGGAATCCCTGAGGAATCAGAGGCACATCGGGTGCCGAAGAAGGCTCCGGAAGAGCCAAAACCACTGAGTTTCGCCACTCCCAACCCCTGGAGCGCCCTGCCAAGGGAAGTACATGTGGGTACGGTACATAGCAAGAAGGAAGGAGCGACCACGGAGAGCCCCGTGGACGGGCAGGACCAACCCAAGATCTACACCATCCGTGACCATACCCTGGAAGTCCTGATGCACCCGGACGTGCTAGAGTTGCATGCCGTGAGAGTCGTCCATACACCTCATGGCGACGAGCGGCAGTTGCACTTGAAAGTGCGAGTACGGTGCGGACGAGAGGAGAAGGTGGTGGATGTGTTGGTGGATACGGGTGCCCAGGTGAGCCTGGTCCGGAGAGGGTTGTTCAAGGAGGAACTCCTGCAGCCCAGCCGGAGACCGGTCCGCCTGAAGGTCGCCAACGGAGAGATCATGGGTGGCGGCAACCATGAGGCCACCATCAGTATGGAATTCTGGGAGCATGAGCGCTTGAACCGCCCTGATCAGGCGAAGAGAAGCACTCTATCCGGGAACTTCTATGTGGCCGACATTACAGATTGGGAAATGATCATGGGGTATGACTTCATGGTGGCAAACGCCATTGGAGCCCTTCCACATCGTGCAACGCTGGTCCGGGAGGATGATGAATGCCTCACATGGCTGTCCACGGACTATGCATGCGGTTCATCCCAATGGAATGCTGAGGAAGAGGATCGGATCGTCCAAGCGGTGCAAGCTGTGGGTGCCAAGTCCAGAGGAGACCGTGGAGTTCAGCTCACGGAGTATGGAATGGCGCCGCAGGTGTATGCCAGGATGATCCAGACGCTGGGAGCCGAAGCGCCCGAGACGGACGTCTTCGCTTCCCGGGATGCCCCACTTCTGAGGAAGTGTAGGCGGCACTGGCATCGAGGAGACTCAGCCTGGCACAGGCATTGGGGTTTGAAGGAGTGGGGACCCATGTATTGGCATGGCTCCCTGGACAATACCAGATGTACGGTGGAGAAGATCATCGCGGATAGGGCGAAGGGGATCCTGGTCATAACCGGCATAGGATCCACCCCATGTCCGCTGGAGGGTCTCAAGTCGACGCTGGACTCCATCACCCTGAACGAGATGTCATTCGGGCCAGAGGAGGAGTTGTTCATCGACGCCAAGAGTGTATCAATGCCCTCCCCGGGTCAAGCGTGGGGTACCAAGGCTTTCCTGGTGGATGGGGCGCAAGCCCAGCCCACGGGTGATGAAGCATTCATCCGTAGGGTGGAGGCGGTGCCCATGAAGGTCATGTTTGAGCCCAAGGAGGGGACGGATCAGCCTACTGATGGCATTGACGTCCTGTCCCACGCCGAGATCGACGACGTCGTCAACTACATGCGGATGGGGATGCACGACCGTGTGGCAGCCAAGAAGAGGCGGGCCATGGTCACATCTCCGCATTGGTGGGATGACAAGATGTTGGTCACCGGCAAGTACGAGAAGGACGAGTTCGTGGCGAGGGTCATGGATCACATCGCGGACCAATACAATGGTCTGGTTGGGTCGGACCCACCAACATGGGATTTTCCAAGAATGGGTGCCGATAGCGACAGTCACCAGCCCGAGGCCGCAAATTTCCGAAGATTATCGGTGGGAAGAGCTCCCCACGACGATGAAGACGGCATATCGGACGAGGAGAAGTCGGAATCGGACCCAGAAGAGGCCTATACCGCAGTGCGGTCGGTTGTATCTATACCGAACCAAGCGGCTGAAGAGGCCCAGGAGAACCCGAAGGTCGCCGAGCTGAAGGAGAGGCTGATCAATGCCTATCCGCGGCTATTCAGTGGCGTCGCCAATAAGAACCCTCCAGATCGTGGGAGGTTTGGTACAGCGAAGATCAAGCTGAAGCCGAACCCGAAGATCTATCGTCATCGGGAGTACCAACTTCAGGGCGATCGGGCCGAGGCCATGAAGAAGCTGTTGGCCGAGTTCATTGAGCGGGGATGGATCGAACCCTCCGACAGTGAGTGGGCCAGCCCAGCCTTCATCGTGCCCAAGAAGGAGAAGGGCGAGTGGAGGTTGGTGGTGGATTACAGAGGTTTGAACGAGCAGACCGAGCACGACTCGTACTCGCTTCCCCTGATCGACTCCATCCTCCAAAAACAACAGAAAAAGCGGATTTTCACGGTGTTAGACCTGAAACACGGCTATCACCAGATGCCGCTACACCCGGACTCCAGGGCCCTGCACAGCGATGTCGACGCCGCTGGGGCCCATGCAGTGGAAAGTGGTGCCTATGGGCGCCAAGAATGGCAACGCCGCTTTCCAGCGCATGATGGAGGACCTACTCGGTCCTGTCCGGGACTGTGCCGACCCCTTCGTGGATGACATCATCATCGGGTCCGGCACGGAGAACATGACTGAGGATGAGCTCATCGACGCGCATGAGAAGGATCTGCGCCGAGTGCTCAGCGAGTTGGACAAGCACAACATGGTGTGCAAGCCCACCAAAGCCTCACTCTTCGTGAAGGAAGTGGATTTTGCGGGTCACGTGGTTGGTCACGGGCAACGCCTTCCATGCCTTGGAAGCTGGCGTCCCTGCACCACTGGGAGAAGCCCCAGACCATCAGCGAACTCCGGTCCTTCATGGGGTTCTGCAATTACTATTCGGGCTATGTCCGGATGTATGCAGAACTCTCGGGGCCGCTGCACAAGATGCTGCAGGTGGGGAAGTTCGATGGCCGGAGAGGGAGCAAGAAGAAGCTTGCCTGGACCCCTGAGGCCGAAGATGCGTTCAGCCGCCTGAAGGAGAGACTCCTGGGGCAGCTGGGGTTATTCTTGGTGGACCCGGACAAGGGATTCGTGCTGCGGACGGACGCCTCGGACTATGCTGTGGGGGCAGTCCTCGAGCAGATCCGGGACGACGGGTCACACGTACCCGTGGCATTTTGGAGCCGGATCCTGGCCGAGGGCCAACGCCGAACCTGGACCGCGAGGGAGAAGGAGACGTACGCCATTGTCTGTGCGCTTAGGAAGTGGTCTGGCCACATCGGATTGCAACCGGTGGTGGTGTGTACGGACCATCAGTCCCTGCAGAGCTGGCACAAGGAGCACGTCGACACCCCCTCGGGACCGGCGGCAAGGAGGGCCCGGTGGCACGAGACGTTCGCCAAGTTCGACCTCAGCGTCGTATACGTCCCGGGGAAGGACAACACTGTGGCAGACTGCCCCAGTCGATGGGCCTACCCCGCGGGCAAGGCTTGGATGGACATTTCCAGCCATGGAGACGCCGAGGAGACCGAGGAGGCCAAGCGCATCATCGAGATGGAGAAGGCCATGGAGCAAGAGGGGGTCAAGTGCTTTGTGGTAATGGCAAACAGTACGGACCTGGCCAAGTTCCGGGGCGCCCGCGTCCAAGCTATTCGAGAGGAAACCCCCGAGCAATGGATGGTGGCCCCTGTAGAGCTAGTCAGGTCGGTGCTCACAGAGGACTGGTCGGATGACTATGCGGCATCCGAGCACTGGAGCAAGTACTGGAACGCCGTGAGCGCCCCGTCGGACGACGAATGGCCCCAGGGCTTGACCGAGGATGGGGACAAGTTGTTCCTCAAGGACAAGCTGCTGGTGCCCGAGAACCGAGTGGAGGAGCTCATTGACCATTGGCACAACGCCCAGCTCATGCACCCTGGCCGAGACAAGATGCAGCAGGACCTGGAGTGGCGTTTCAAGTTCCCTCCGGGGTACTACGCCATCCTGGATAGGTACTGTAGCGACTGTGCCGTGTGTCGGGCCACGAAGAGCCCCAACCACTCCACAGCGGGCAACCCGGTGTATACTGAAGCGGTACCCAGAACCCCATCGCTAGGTTGCGGCATACAACCGGTCTCCGGTCCACTAACCCCATGTACGGAAGGGAAGACCGGTCTCCGGTCCACTAACCCCATGTACGGAAGGCGCCCGTTGACGCCCGGTGCGAGCCCGGCGGGAGCGTGTTCCGTGCCGTAAAGCCCCGCATCGGCAACCGATGCACCGCCAGCGGAGATTTATATATCAGAATGTCAGGAATCAACAGGGTTTTATTTTCATATTGTTTCCGTCAATTTTTACGCTTCCGTTCTGATATTCACTGTTTTGACAGCTGGCGGTTAGCTCGCGACTCTAGCGTAACCGCCTGTTTAACTGTTATATACAGATATTTTAGCGCAAATCGTGACGAAGACTCTAAAGTCTTCAGGAATTGCATTGATGCTTCCGCAATTTTCACATCTTACACTCGCAACCTTAATCCGAATTTTTCAGGATGTCGAAATCGGATTTTCGACTTCGACATCCCCGCACTTGATTTGACCTCTTTGGAGTGGACCTACGTGCTTCCCTATGCACGAATCAACTTTCCTTTTGTCTTGCCCTCCATTTGTCTTAGAGATATGGGCAAAACAAAGTTGATTCGTGAGGCCACTTGTGAGGGTCATATCTCGTGCCGCTTGCGAGGAATGACAATAAGGCAACGTGGGATGTATTCACAATACTCCCGACGTAATTTGGGAAGCTTTATACGCCTTGCATCTCCACACGTGCGCGCTAGCGTAATGGATCATGGTCAAGAGGGTAGAGTTTGCGTTATAACTCTTTGGCTATGATATTGCGTGCGTTAAGATAACTTTCGAGTGTAGCGCGCGAGTGTTGGTGTTGCATAGGAACTCTCCTTGAGTTCCTATGAGCGTCTGACACAAAGTTATGCCCTTGGAGGGGCATGACATATCGTGGGGGGAGCTCCCTTTTTGGGCAATATGTGGTATGTGCCATGTGTTGTGTTGCGTGCCCATTTGGCGGGTCCATTGCTCCAAGCAAAACCTGCCAATGGACCTCATATTGCGCAAGCCCCTTCTCCATACTCCGCACGATCAATTGCAAGCCTAACTTTCGTGGAGGGAAGCTTGTGTGGCGATCCCAAAGCGATGTGTTGGGAGCAAGGTGTGTATTTTGCAATTTTCCCTATTTTCATGTGCCCACTTGGGAAGTAGCGCTCGTGACCTTTCGAAGCGCCCCAAGTGGAGCACATATGTGGAACCGAAGGTCATTGGTGTCAAGTCATTGTGTTTAGAAGGGTTAGTTGATTGCACGATCCAAGCCGAAGATATTATAATATAATTGTGCACCTTTCAATGCACTTTTGTGTGTCTTTGTGCCAATTTTGCCGTTTTTGGCCCGTCATGATGTCAAGTGGCGACCGTGTATCTCAACGTTGCGCTCAATTGACATCATGACTCAAGTATGATATGGGGGTACATACTTCGGTGCCCAACATATCTTGGACCCGGCGAATAACTCCTCTTGGGCTTGGCATACCGTGGCCGCCATGTTGGCAATTTGGGACTATCCCAAATCATGGGCTCACTTGGCGACCCTGCCATTCCCAAAACCAGAGGAGTTGGGCGACGCCCAAAAGATATGTTGGACACATATGACTTGATACCAATCCTATGGCACACTCCGGTCCAAAACGGACATGTGCCTCATTTGCCCCAACCATGAGTGTGCGCATTTTTGGCCATTTTGAGCAATTTTCCACTTTTGCTGCCCGCCGTGCACTATGTTGAGGCCACCCGTGCACGCCAGACGCATGGACCAATGGACCATATATGACATGGGTGTTATGTATATTGGTCCCCATGGTTCACACACCACGTGGGCGAAGCGAAGCAACCTTCGTTAAGGCGCTAGCCCAAAGTGGGTGTGGGCAATTTTGCCATTTTGGCATTTGTGGACCCAATTGGGATTGTCACCGGGCCGAGTGGCATGGAGATCTTTGAGAGCCAAGTGCATGGGAGTCTCTGTTGGACTCCCGATGGATCGCGTATGGAATGGCGGATCCGATCTCTAAGCCGGCGTGGTGATACACTATTGGGAGCACCCCGAATTTTGGCTCATTTCAGGCAGCCAAAATGATCCCTTTTGGGACCCCAATTTCAACCCCCCGTGTGGTCAATTGGCGGCCCCATATCTCCATGCCCACAGGGAGCCCTGACCTAATTGCAAGTTGTGCACTCAGATATGAGTCCTAGGTCCTGCCTCCTAACCTGTGAGCCATTGGCCTTGCCCTGGCCGGGCGAGCCACGCGTGGGAATGACGCCAATTGTGGTGATTTTGGCATCATGACCCCACTTGACGAATCCGTGTTGCCCTGATGCCAGGACCTCAGAGGGAACCAGGTTGGGTGAGGGCTCCAGGAGGTTCGTACTCAAGGGGCAAAGGGTCAGTTACCTCGTCCCTACCTCTGGCGGGTCCAGACGACAGGTCAATTTCGGAGATTTTTGAGCTAATTTCAGTTTGGGCTGAAACAGCCCATTTTCAGCTACCAACTCCTAGGGGAAAATGGCGGAGCCATATCTCGCGCTCAGAGGGGAGTTGGAACCTGCCGTTAAGGGAGCATAGGGAGCCACTGTTGGTTGGCTTTGGAAATCTTTGGGTTTCCAGGAGCTCGCCTGTGGCTGGGCGGGACACCCCCCCTATTGGCAGGGTATCAGGGTCCGGACTGAGCAGGGCATGGGTTGTGTTTGAGCCCCGCCCCGACCAGCCACTGAGAGGGTCGGACCTGGGATTGTGATATGAGTTGGGACTGAGTGTCTATTGTCCTGTGATGCCCTTACCCCAGTCCAGTCGTAACCCCATGTGTACATATCCTGATGTGTTGTTGTACATACTTTCGTTCCCTTGTTGCAGAGTGGCAAGGATCCTGAAACGCTTTGTCACATGACATGAGCGCATTGATGCCCCTGTGAGCGTAGTGCTTTGCCTGCCTGCTCACTTGCGCGTGTCCACCGCAGCGTCCCGTGGCCAGGCCCCCCACGGGAACGCGTCAAAAGCGTTTCACCGCCGCGGGGTTACCCATCCCTCGCGTGCCACTCGGGGCCACCAACCCCGAGCAGCGCGGCGCAGCAGCTCGCAGCTCGCAGCTCGCAGCGCAGCGCAGCAGCTCGCAGCGCAGCGCAGCGGCTCGCAGCGCCGCCCAGCGACAGCGCCGAGTTCGTCGCGGAGCCCGCAGCGCCGTTCAGAGCATCGCCCTGACCGCGCCGCGACCGTGAAGGAGGTGGACAGACCAGGACTCCCTCATCAGCGAGTCCTATCGGCCGACCAGCAAGGCCGCACACCCAGTCGCGTCAACCACCTCCACAACCACCGGCTGACCAGCACCAGCCGCACTCCCAGTCCAGTGCTACATCACCCACCTCAACAACCACCCCATGGAGAGCATCGATGGTGAACTGGGACGAGGCGGGCAAGAAGTGGCCGCAGCCCCAGCCCCCATGCGGCACGCCTACTGCGTGGGTTGCTGTGGGGTCAGCAGTACCGCCACAGCAATCCCCAGTGCAAAGGCGGCATGCCCGGGAGCTTCGAGCTCCGTGAGGACATGGGCGAGGACCGCCTGCGGGCAGTGGAGGAGTGGCTGCGGGCGGAAGGGTACGAGTACCGCTTCCGCCACAAGCGCTGGAGGACCTGGACCCGCCCCGACAGGCCCGGCGAAGGGCTGCGTCCCGACAAGATTGAGGAGGACGAGATGCCCAACGAGTACCCGTCGGGCGCCTCGATCAATGTCTCCATGTGGGACATGATCGAGAAGGAGTTCCCGGCGTTGGGGAACGAGCGCAGGCTGCAGGGCAGCAGCAGCGCGTCTCCTGGGAAGGAGAAGCGTTTCGCCGGGGACAGGAGGCGGGACAGGAAGTGGCGGGAGTACCAGGAGTACCTGGCCGCCGAAGCCGCCCAAGGCGCCAAGGGCGGAACCCCAGCCCACAATCGACGCCCCCTAGCGGAGCCCCTGCAGCCAAGGGCCCCAGCTAGGGCGGTCGCAGGATGGTGACGTGGGAAGCGCCGAACCATCCCAGTCGGGAGTCGATAAGCACAAAGGGACTGCCGCGGGCGGAAGGCCCGGTCCGGCACCCAGTCGCGGAGGCGGGGTGAGGGCAAGTCAAGGCACGAACCCTTGCACCCGTCCGTCCTTCGCGACCAAGAATGTGTTTGATGCACTACAGGATCTTTCCGAGAGTATCGGAGGATCACCCGGACCGCAGCTGGATGCTGCAGATGGGCAGCCTGAGCCCATTGTCCAGGACCTGCACCAGTCGCTTGTTGAGCTTCTGGAACGGCCGGAGATCCTGAGTTTGCACGACGTGCGCCGTGTCGGTCGCGAGCGGCAGTTGCATCTTGAGGTCCGTGCCCTATGCGGGGAAGTGGAAAAGGTTTTCGACGTGTTGGTCGACACGGGAGCTCAAGTCAGCTTGGTCAAGGCTGGCCTGCTTCCACCAGAGTGTCTGACCGACAGTCGGAAACCTGTCAGGCTGAAGGTGGCGAACGGCCAGTACATGGTGGGAGGCACGAAGGAAGCGGCCATCGGGCTGCAGTTCGTGAACCATCGTGAGCTGAGCCGCCCAGACCTCGGCAAGGAAATCCTCCTGCACGGTCGCTTCTACGAGGCCGAGATGGACTGGGACATGATCGTTGGGTAGGACTTCATGATGTAGGGGGACTCCGGCGTTCTCCCGGCCCAGGCCTCCATGACCCTGTACCAGGACGACCAGCTCTCGTGGCTTTCGTCACCTGAGCACCATGTGGAATGCCAATGGATCCACCCCGAACGCAATCAGCTCGACGTGGCCGCGCTGGGGACTGAGCCAACTGGTCCTGCAAACCAGGAGTACGGCGTAATGCCGGAAGTGGCGAGCCGAGTTGTCGCGGACTTGGGAGCTTCGGATCTGGCCCTGGATGCGTTCTCTTCAGGAACCTCCGCCCATCTTCGGGTTTGTGAGAAGTACTGGAGCGCCCAGGACTCCGCGTGGAAGAAGCACTGGGGTCCGCATCAGGGATTGATGTGGATCCATTGCCCCCGTTGGGACATTCCAAGAGCGATAGCGAAGATTCGCAAGGACCGCTCCAAGGCAGTGCTGGTTGTTCCTATGGGATGCACCGAGGAGGAAAGTACCCGACATTGGGTAGCCTCATTGACCAACATGACCTTCAACAAGGTCGTCCTACCGGCTGGAGAGAGTGTCTATCAGGACGCTAAGGGACAGCCCATGCCACCCCAGAGATGGCCAACGGAATTCCACTATGTGGATGGGGGCCTTGATCAGGCCGACACCACGGACTTCGTGTGTGTCAACCGCATCGTAGCGGAGCCTTGGAGGCAATGCTTCGCGGTTCCCCCTGTTGACATCGGAGAATCAGAAGGCCCCCTCACTGAAGAGGAGTTGGATCTGGTTCAGGGGTATATGGATCAGCTCTTTCACGACTCGGGAAACCAGCGTTAGGGCAAAGGCCAGGACAAAGCCTGGTGGGAAGTGGACTCGATCGTCTCTGGTTCCTACGATGGAGATACCTTCGTAAGGAGGGTACTGGACCACCTGTCCAGCCAGGACGAGCCAATCGGGGGTAACCCACCCACCTACGGCGATCTGTTCCGAGGCAAGACCAGAGATGGCCCTTTGGGCCACCTGGGAAGACCGTTTGAGCCGGAGACGAGCGGAGTAGCCACCCCTCAAGTAAGCTCCGTGGTTCAAGTGCCCGGAAAAGCCAAGGCAGAGTCCGACCCTCAGGGCAGGATACATAGCCGACGACACCCCTCAGTGGCGTAAGAGACTCCCGCGGACGAGGGCACCCCCCCGGGGACGCCCAGCCGCCGCCCCCACAACCCCAAGCCAAGTAGGGGGGAACCGGGACCGGACCGCCCCCCCCCAAGCACGCCAGACGGAGCACGGGACCGGGGCAGGACACGCGGAGGGGCACGGACCACATGGAACGGCCCTACCAGCGCCCAGTGCCGGGACCACGCGAGATGCGCGCGCCACACCACCCAGCGGGGAGCGGACACCGCGAGAGCGCGAGCGCACACACACGAAAAGGACACGCGGGGACCACCAGAAGGGCAACCGGACCGAGCGCGCGGAACGCACAGACCACCTGGAATGGCGTACCAGCGAGCGAGGGTAAGGGACACCCGGACGGGACGGCCCGCCACACGCAACGCGGGATACGCGGGGCGGGAAGGGGGAAGAAGGGGAAACACAACACCAGGAACCGGCCCGAACCCCCCCGAACCGGCCGCGAGCGCCGCGCACACACAGACGGGACACTGCACCCGCCAAGGCAGTAGTGGCGCACAGCGCCACGCCCCAACCCCTAGGCTAGGCAGCCACCGCGCCAGCCCAAGGGGGTCCCACTGGCGACAAGCCAGTAGCACGGGCCCGGCGGCGCCGGTGCCCCGGGCGACCACGCATTAGGGGGGCGACGCAGTGGGTAAGCGCCCGCGGCCACGGCTGCGAATTGATGCACTGACCGGGGAGTGGCGAAACGGGGACGCCGGGGAAGGACGGGGCTCCGAGCTCTGTGAACCCGGGGGACTCCGCCACCAGGCAGGAGGTGCGTCTTGGAGGGCCCCCCACTAGGACCCGGTGGGGAGGATATCACCTGGCCCGACCAGGTGGCCCCCCGGGGCCGAAAGGCGTCTAGTACCCGCAAAATCAAACCTCAAACCTCAAACCTCAAGTGCCCGGAAAAGCCAAGGCGGAGTCCGACGATTGCCCCAAGATTCAGGCATTGAGGGCCAGGCTGAAGCAGAAGTATGGGGATACCTTCTTCAGCGGAAAGCCTGTGTTTCCCCCACCGGTGCGAGGACCGTATGGCGAGGCCAAGATACGACTGAAGCAGGACCCCCGTGTGTATCGGCACCGGGAGTTTGCCCTGAGGGGCGAGAGGAAAGAGGCCATGGAGAAGATCCTCCGTGACTTCATCCAGAGAGGCTGGCTCGAGCCGTGCCACTCCGAATGGGCCTCTCCGTGCTTCGTCGTCCCCAAGAAGGTTGCCGGTGAGTGGCGGCTCGTGGTCGACTACCGCGGCCTGAACGCCCTAACGCAGCACGACAGCTATACGCTGCCCCTCATTGAGGACATGCTGCAAAAGCAACACCGGCGGAGGATCTTCACGGTGATTGACCTGAAACATGGTTATCATCAGATGCCTCTCGCCGAGGAGTCCCGTGCCTGCACAGCCATGAGCACCCCACTTGGACCTCTCCAGTGGAAGGTGATGCCCATGGGCGTTACCAACGGCAATGCGGCTTTTCAGCGGATGCTGGAGAACCTGCTTGAGCCGGTGCGTGACTGTGCGGACCCCTTCCTGGACGATGTGATCATCTCGTCCGGGGACCCCAGTATGAGCTACGAGGAGCTCTTGGAGGCACATGAGAGGGACGTCACTCGAGTGCTGGACCTTCTGTTTCGGCACAAACTCACGGGCAGCAGTGACAAGGCCACCATTGCGGTGAGCGAGGTGGTCTTTGCTGGCCACGTATTTGGGAACGGGCAGGGAAAGCCCATACCTGGCAAGGTGGCTGCGATTGAGCACTGGGAAAAGCCCAAAACGGTCTCTGAGCTACGGGCGTATCTGGGGTTCTGCAACTACTACTCGGGGTATATCAAAATGTATGCCGAGTATGCAGCCCCCATGACGACCATGCTCAAGGGCAACCGAGAGGAAACCAACAAGGGGTCCAAGAAGGCTCTGGTCTGGGATGCTGATTCCGACCGTGCCTTTGAGGGGATGAAGCAGGCGCTGCTATCCGCAGTGGGTCTGCACCTCGTGGATCCCGACCGAGGGTTCGTCCTGCGCACCGACGCTTCCGACTACGCCGTAGGCGCTGTGTTGGAGCAAGTGCTTGACGATGGGAGGCACGTGCCCGTGGCCTTCTGGAGCCGAGTCCTGGCGGAAGGCCAGAGACGGACGTGGACGCCCCGCGAAAAGGAGGCGTATGCCATCGTCATGGCTCTCAGGAAATGGGCTGGGTACATAGCCCTCCATCCCGTCACCGTCTGCACCGACCATCAGAGTCTGCAGTCGTGGCACAAGGAGCACGTGGACACCCCCTCAGGTCCCGCCTCCCGACGGGCAAGATGGCATGAGACCTTGGCCAAGTTCGACCTCACGGTTGTGTATATTCCTGGAAAGGATAACACCGTGGCGGACTGTCTCAGTAGGTGGGCCTATCCCGCCAGCAAGGGCATGACACACGTGTCTGCCCATGGCGATGAGGCTGAGACCGCTGAAGCCAAGAAGATCCTCGAAATGGAGCGCCTGATGGAGGAGGAGGGTGTTAAGTGCTTCGTCGTCATGGCTGCGGATGCCCCCCTCGCGTCGAGGGTGAGCAGAGCGGTCAGAGTACTCGCCCCTGAGGGAGCTGAGTCCGACAAGCACCTCTTCCCGGAGTCTTGCCTCCAGGACGACTGCACCGACGATTACGCCAAGTCTGAGGCCTTTGCGGCCGAGTATAGGGCTGTGACCGACCCTGACGACGGGCAGAAGTGGCCAAAGGGGCTGACCGAGGAAGATGGCAAGCTCTACCGGAATGGTAAGCTGCTAGTACTGGAGTCCCGGGTGCTCGAGCTTTGTGAAGCTTGGCACCACCACATGCTGCACCCAGGGGTCAAGAAGCAAGCTCTTGACATGCAGCGTCGGTTCGAGATCGACCATATTGTTCTCTACACCGCCATCAAGAAGGTCAGGAAGGGTTGCTCGGTCTGTCAGGCCTGCAATCCCGACAACCGGAACGTCAAGGGGGAAGCCCAATGGACGCCGGTTCCTGACCAGCCCATGGAGAGCGTGGCCATGGACGTCTTCTCCATGCCCGAAGTGCACATTGGCAAGGAGACCTTTGACTGTGTGGTTCTCTGTGTGGACCGCAACAGCGGCTACGTTGTAGCTGTTCAGGCACGCAAAAAGGGGTTGCTTGCCAAGGAAGTGGCAGTCATGATGATTCGTCATTGGCTGACCGTCTTTGACATCCCCCGCACCATTTGCAGTGACCGAGGGCCCCAGTTTACTGGTGGCTGGTTCAAGGCTATGTGTTCCCACATGGGGATACGTCACGCCAAGAGCGTCGCCTATCTCAGCCGGTCTAACGGCCGTGCTGAAGTGGCTGGACGGCAGCTGTTCGAGAAGCTGCGCAAGATTCACATCACCAATCCACGTCGGAACTGGTTTGAGGAGATGTGGCCTGCTCTGAAGGCCGATCATGACACCCCCACACCGGGTGGTTTGTCCCCTCACCAGATTCTGTTTGGCAGGGACCCCCTGGGTAGGGGACTTCCCTTGTCTGGTGATGGCATGGCCATGGATGCCAAGGAATTCTTCGCGCGGCAAGAGCAAACGGCGCGGGACATCCGCCAGCAGCTCGAGAAGGAGCATGCTGAGCGTCAGAAGTCCGCCCCAAGCTCGACAGCGCAGAAGTTCAGGGTGGGAGACCCGTTGTGGGTGATCAGACCCCGCCCTATGGGCACCCACCGCACCAAGACCTGGTTCACACCCGGAGAGGTGGTCCGCAGGATTGGTGAGGACACCTACCGCATCAAGGTGGGTCACGGACAGTTCCGGGAGCGCCACGAGAGTCAACTCCGTGTGCGGGAACCCGACCTCCGTGGCCAACATGTGTCCCTGAGCTATGCCGCACATGAGGCTGATTTGGATGATGACTATGCTGAGCAGGACGACCATACTGTCGAGAAGATCCTGGCTCAGCGTCCGAAAGCCTCGGCACCCGGAGGTCTGGAGTTCAAGGTTCGTTGGCGAGGCTATGGGCCGTCCCACGATACCTGGGAACCCGTCTCCTCGTTCGTGCCGCGGGTCAATACTCCCTTCATGGAGTACATCCGCAAGCACAAGACCAAGATCCACGTTTCGGACTTGGCAGCACTCACCCGGGCGATTGCAGCCAGGGGTGCCTGATCAGCGCCCTGAGCTCTCCCCTGATGCATTTCGAGCGCTTGTGAGGTCGACGGATCGTCCCTTACTTGCTTGCTCTCTCATCCTTCGGTGACCTGCCATCAGAGTGGCCATATACCCCCCCCTGCTGAATCCAGAGGAGGATGGCCCCTCTCTTCTTCTATTCGTCACTCCCCCCCCTGCTGAATCCTTGGGAAACCAGGTAGGGCGACTGACCTTCATATTTCTGAGCTCTTGGGGCCTTGAAGCCCATACGACGTTGCGCAACGGATGCCGCTGTCATCGGCATTGCGATTTTTGGTGTGTGGTCTGGTCCCATGGCATTTGCAGGATCCAGACCAGTCGACGTGTGTCTCGAGACTATATATGGCCTGAACTCAGGCGTTTTCCTGTCCACCCTCCTGTATATGCCTTATCCTAACCGGGGCGTGGTTTGGCGCTCTGTCCAGAGTGTGTTTACGCGCCTCCTTACCCCGCTTGTTTTGCTTTTCCGCCCCTCCAGGATATGTGCTTCTGTATGTTCAGTTTTGTCAGCCCATCGCTGAGATGTGGACTGTTTTTCCCCGACGGGATACGAATCGACTACGAAGGCGCCCTGAGTCGCCGTTTACATGTTCTTACATAGGGTCCAGCTTGGACCAGTACCTAAGTACAGATTCTTCTGTTTGAGTGCCTGTGATACCGTGTGCCCTATTCGCTGTGATGTGGACATCCTGATGGCGCCAGGCGGGAAGCCCAGTTGCCTGACTACACTCCCAGCGGTCCGCCACTGTCAGTCCCAGTGTGAGCCTACCGACTCGCAGACGCACTTGCAGTCGGATGGCGGCCTCCGGTGCTCCTGACCTCGGTCAGTCTGCCTGGGAAACTGGTGGTTTGAGGAGTCGACGCCTCCGCCCACACTGCATGAGGACTCCCTCATGTATGGCCTTCGTGGTAATAGGGCGAGGGAAAAGACGGCCTTGATGCCCGATCCCTTAAGGAGGAGCTCGTTCGGCTGTACCACTCTGGACTCGCGTCGTATGGATATGGACATGGTGCGCCCGAGGAAGGGCCCGTGGGGACTCTCCCCAGTCGGCGGGCCTTGGGAAGCTTGGGGTAGCCTGATGGATCTTTGTGGTCGCTCTCCACCTGTGGGACCACCTCGGTTGTCGTGTGACGCCTATGTTGGCCGTTTATGCCACTGCCACTGTGGTAGTGACCGTAGCAGCCGGCACCCGGTGCGCCTGGTATGGGTTAACGGGTCCTTTGGATGCCGAACAATCGCCGCCAGGACCCGGGACTTGATACTTGATACTATACTTGCAGTTACTAACAGCTACAGCACTGTAATTGTCTTACTGTGGGATTTGGGAGCCTATCCTGCGAGTCAGCCTGAAGTGAGGATGTGACACCCCCCCCCCTTCAGGAAATGGTCCTGGGTACCCGCTGCCATGCGTGGGTGTTATCGAGCCCCCCCCAGGGTTTGCTCTAAGGAGGGGGGTGAAGCGGTACCCAGAACCCCATGGCTAGGTTGCGGCATACAACCGGTCTCCGGTCCACTAACCCCTTGTACGGAAGGGAAGACCGGTCTCCGGTCCACTAACCCCATGTACGGAAGGCGCCCCATGACGCCCGGTGCGAGCCCAGCGGGAGCGTGTTCCGTGCCGTAAAGCCCCGCATCGGCAACCGATGCACCGCCAGCGGAGATTTATATATCAGAATGTCAGGAATCAACAGGGTTTTATTTTCACATTGTTTCCGTCAATTTGTACGCTTACGTTCTGATATTCACTGTTTTGACAGCTGGCGGTTAGCTCGCGACTTTAGCGTAACCGCCTGTTTAACTGTTATATACAGATATTTTAGCGCAAATCGTGACGAAGACTCTAAAGTCTTCAGGAATTGCATTGATGCTTCCGCAATTTTCACATCTTACACTCGCAACCTTAATCCGAATTTTTCAGGATGTCGAAATCGGATTTTCGACTTCGACATCCCCGCACTTGATTTGACCTCTTTCGAGTGGACCTACGTGCTTCCCTATGCACGAATCAACTTTCCTTTTGTCTTGCCCTCCATTTGTCTTAGAGATATGGGCAAAACAAAGTTGATTCGTGAGGCCACTTGTGAGGGTCATATCTCGTGCCGCTTGCGAGGAATGACAATAAGGAAACGTGGGATGTATCCACAATACTTCTGACGTAATTTAGGAAGCTTTATACGCCTTGCGTCTCCACACGTGCGCGCTAGCGTAATGGATCATGGTCAAGAGGGTAGAGTTTGCGTTATAACTCTTTGGCTATGATATTGCGTGCGTTAAGATAACTTTCGAGTGTAGTGCGCGAGTGTTGGTGTTGCATAGGAACTCTCCTTGAGTTCCTATGAGCGATTGACACAAAGTTATGCCCTTGGAGGGGCATGACATATCGTGGGGGGAGCTACCTTTTTGGGCAATATGTGGTATGTGCCATGTGTTGTGTTGCGTGCCCATTTGGCGGGTCCATTGCTCCAAGCCAAACCCGCCAATGGACCTCATATTGCGCAAGCCCCTGGTCAATACTCCCCACGATCAATTGCAAGCCTAACTTTCGTGGAGGGAAGCTTGTGTGGCGATCCCAAAGCGATGTGTTGGGAGCAAGGTGTGTATTTTGCAATTTTTCCTATTTTCATGTGCCCATTTGGGAAGTAGCGCTCGTGACCTTTCGAAGCGCCCCAAGTGGAGCACATATGTGGAAGCGAAGGTCATTGGTGTCAAGTCATTGTGTTTAGAAGGATTAGTTGATTGCACGATCCAAGCGGAAGATATTATAATATAATTGTGCACCTTTCAATGCACTTTTGTGTGTCTTTGTGCCAATTTTGCCGTTTTTGGCCCGTCATGATGTCAAGTGGCGACCGTGTATCTCAACGTTGCGCTCAATTGACATCATGACCCAAGTATGATATGGGGGTACATACTTCGGTGCCCAACATATCTTGGACCCGGCGAATAACTCCTCTTGGGCTTGGCATACCGTGGCCGCCATGTTGGCGATTTGGGACTATCCGAGATCATGGGCTCACTTGGCGACCCTGCCATTCCCAAAACCGGAGGAGTTGGGCGACGCCCAAAAGATATGTTGGACACATATGACTTGATACCAATCCTATGGCACACTCCGGTCCAAGTCGGACATGTGCCTCATTTGCCCCAACCATGAGTGTGCGCATTTTTGGCCATTTTGAGCAATTTTCCACTTTTGCTGCCCGCCGTGCACTATGTTGAGCCCACCCGTGCACGCCGGACGCATGGACCAATGGACCATATATGACATGGGTGTTATGTATATTGGTCCCCATGGTTCACACACCACGTGGGCGAAGCGAAGAAACCTTCGTTAAGGCGCCAGCCCAAAGTGGGTGTGGGCAATTTTGCCATTTTGGCATTTGTGGACCAAATTGGGATTGTCACCGGGCCGAGTGGCATGGAGATCTTTGAGAGCCAAGTGCATGGGAGTCTCTGTTGGACTCCTGATGGATCGCGTATGGAATGGCAGATCCGATCTCTGAGCTGGCGTGGAGATACACTATTGGGAGCACCCCCAATTTTGGCTCATTTCAGGCAGCCAAAATGACCCCCTTTTGGGACCCCAATTTCAACCCCCGGTGTGGTCAATTGGCGGCCCCATATCTCCATGCCCACAGGGAGCCCTGACCTAATTTCAGATTGTGCACTCAGATATGAGTCCTAGGTCCTGCCTCCTAACCTGTGAGTCATTGGCCTTGCCCTGGCCGGGCGAGCCACGCGTGGGAATGACGCCAATTTTGGTGATTTTGGCATCATGACCCCACTTGACGAATCCGTGTTGCCCTGATGCCGGGACCTCAGAGGGAACCAGGTTGGGTGAGGGCTCCAGGGAGTTCGTACTCGAAGGGCATAGGGTCAGTTGCCTCGTCCCTACCTCTGGCGGGTCCGGACGAGAGGTCAATTTGGGAGATTTTTGAGCTAATTTCAGTTTGGGCTGAAACAGCCCATTTTCAGCTACCAACTCCTAGGGGAAAATGGCGGAGCCATATCTCGCGCTCAGAGGGGAGTTGGAACCTGCCGTTAAGGGAGCATAGGGAGCCACTGTTGGTTGGCTTTGGAGCTCTTGGGTTTCCAGGAGCTCGCCTGTGGCTGGGCGGGACACCCCCCCTATTGGCAGGGTATCAGGGTCCGGACTGAGCAGGGCATGGGTTGTGTTTGAGCCCCCGCCCCCACCAGCCACTGAGAGGGTCCGACCTGGGATTGGGATATGAGTTGGGACTGAGTGTCTATTGTCTTGTGATGCCCTTACCCCAGTCCAGTCCTAACCCCATGTGTACATATCCTGATGTGTTGTTGTACATACTTTCGTTCCCTTGTTGCGGAGTGGCAAGGATCCTGAAACGCTTTGTCACATGACATGAGCGCATTGATGCCACTGTGAGCGTAGTGTTTTGCCTGCCTGCTCACTTGCGCGTGTCCACCGCAGCGTCCCGTGGCCAGGCCCCCCACGGGAACGCGTCAATACGGCTATACCGGAGGCCCCTATGCGGTCCGTGGCCATGGATGTGTTCGCCATGCCGGAGGTCACCGTGGACGGGGAGACCTACGACTGTGTCATCCTAGCGGTGGATAGGCACAGCGGGTATATCATGGCGGTCCCTGGCAAGAAGTCCACGAAGAAGGACAAGAAGGACAAGCATGGAGTGGGGCTGCAGGCCAAGACCGTCGCTAATGCCATGATCAGGCATTGGCTGACGATTTTTGATGTCCCGGCTGTCATCTGTAGCGATCGGGGCAGTCAGTTTGTGGGGACGTGGTTCAAGACGATGTGCAAGCACATGGGTGTTCGGCACGCCAAGACCGTGGCGTACCACAGCCGGTCGAATGGCTGAGCTGAGTTGGCCGGGCGGCAGATGTTCGAGAAGTTCCGCCAGCTGCACATCGACGAACCGGGCCGGAATCAGTATAATTCGCTGTGGAGAGTACTCCAAGCGTATGACGACCTTCCGGGACCCACTGGACTGTCGCCCCATCGCATCCTGTTCCTGCGGGATCGAGTGTCACGCACTCTCCCGTGGTTGAACCATGGCAAAGTGGCTCGGGATGCGAACGCTATGATGGCTGAGGCGGACGACACGGCGGCCAAGGTGTGCAAGGCACTTCAGGACGAGCATGACAAGAGGGCCAAGTACTTCAAGCAGGGAAAAGTCCAGAACTATGCTCTCCAAGACACCGTGTGGGTGGAGCGGCACCACAAGGATGTCCTGTCCAGGCATCGGCAGGCATCTTGGTATGTGCCGGGGGTAATCGTGCGGAAGGTCTGGCAGGACGTGTATGCGGTTCGTGTGGGGGATAACAAGATCCTGGACCGCGACGATACCCAGCTTCGTCCCCGAGCACCAGACCCCAGCGGACGTCCCGTCACCTTCGAGTTCATGGCTGGCGATGTGGACTCGGACGACCAGGGTGAGGACAACGACTTCACCGCCGAGAAGATCGTGGCGGACACGGTCTGGATGGACTACCTGAAGAAAAAGAACATTTCTTTGGATGTCAAGGACGTGTTGGTCCATTTGGTTGCGCCGTAGCACCGTAATGGATCCCCCTTGGCATTTTTGTTTGTTTCTGTGCTTGGGAGACGGGTGAGGGCGTTCATCCGGGGACTTTTGGGCCTTGATTGGCCATATACCCCCTTCACTCGATCTCCACGTATATATTTCATCGTGGTATACGTATTTAGATCGATCGACGACGTTTCTCTATCTTTGATCCCCTTGGTCCATGTTGTAGATCAAGAGGAGACCAGATATGGCGTAGGGCACCGATTATCAGTGTCCTCACCCCTCCCTGGGGGCATGGGGGACGCCTACGACGTGTGTGGGGCCTCCATGTGTCCTTGGGACATGGGGGGGGGGTAGGAGCCCATTGGGGTCCTCCCGTCCTCTCTTCAATGACTTCCGAGCGGTAACAACGCTCTGAGAAGGGGGGTGAAGCCGGTTCGGACCCCCGTGGCCATCTTTGGGTCACTTGGGGTTTGTATCTATGTGCCGGCAAGCCGCCATTGGCTGATATCATACTCTCTCATCCACCCGACCTAACCCGATGTGATAGTGTGAGAGGTTTGGCCATTCCGGCTATGAGCGGCCATATTCAGTACCGAGGCGCCGCCAGCTGACATTTATATATCAGAATATCAGGAATCAACAGGGTTTTATTGTCATAATGTTTCTGTAATTTTTCAGCCTTTCGTTCTGATGGTCAATGTATCGGCGACCGTCAGTTGGCTCGCGCGATTTTGCGTTAACCGATTGGTTAACTGTTATTTCCAGATATTTTGGCGGAAACCCCGATGAAGGGTCAGATTTCATCAGTAAAGGGTTCGTTGCTTCCGCAATTTTCTAAATATGCACTCGAAATTTTAATCTGAATTTTTCGCGATGTCGAAATCGGATTTTCGACTTCGACATCGCCGCACTTGATTTGGTCTTCTTCCAGTGGTCATACTCCTTTCCCTATGCCCGAATCAGGTTTCCCTTATACTTGCCACCCATTTGACTTGGAGATATAAGGGAAACAAAAGTGAATCGTGGGACCACTTTGAAGAGCCATATCTACGCGCGAGTGTGAGGAAAGAGAATAAGGAAGGTTGGGTTGCAAGCGCCTTAGTCTCAACTTAATTTAGGAAGCATAAAACGCCTTTGGTGTGTACACATGCCCGATATAGCAAGGGATAATGGTCAAGAGGGTAGAAAGTGATATAGAACTCTTGGACCGTGCAACCGAATATTTTATGGCGCCTTTCGAGTGTACCGCATGAGTGTTGGGGTTGCATAGATACTTTTCTTTGGGTTCCCACGTATTTTTAACGTGAAGTTATGTCCATGGAGGGGCATGGCATACCATGGTGGGAGCCACTTTTGAGGGTATGTGTTATATGCATGGTATGTGCTTCGATATGCTCACGCCCATGTTATATATCTTCGTGTGGCCGAAGAGGTGGGGAGCCACACGTGACAAGGGCTTTGCCCATGTCCCAATTGTGGAATTCAAAGCGCTAGACTAAGTCTACCGCGTATGTATTGCTCATGGTATGTTGGGCAAAGAGATCCATGAGTGCACTCCCATTTTCATGGGGCATGTAGATATGGGTGGTGAAGGTATCTCCATGCGCCCGATTGGGGATCCAAGTGGGGGCATTGTTCGCAAATGGTGCCAATCATTTGTGTATTGAACCATGAGCGGATATCATGGGTGAGCATAGAGATATACTATCATGACAACTTTATATTTGGACATATTTTTCATGTTTTTGACCTCATTTTATGCTCATTTTTGTGTTTTATGTGCCCAACTGGTCGGCTAACAGTAAAGTGCCTAGAGATCCGTGAACTATGGTATGTTGCTTATATGTTGGCATATGCTTCGGTGTTGTACCTCACCATATGCCAGATCACGTGGTCACTTTGGCTTGGCACACGAGGCCTCACAAAATTAGATCTCATATTCATGAGTTGACTTGTGAAGCATGTCATGTACATAACCGGAAGGGTTTCGGAGCCAACGATGGGATATTCTTGGGCATGGATCTTTGGTCTATATCACCCTTGTATGCTACTTTCCGGTTTGACACATGCATGGAGCATTTGGGTAATTGCCGTATGCATTTTTGAGTATATTATTGAATATTGAGCACTATGGTGTGTTTTGCCTGATTTTGTTAGGTAGTGAGGTCATCTTCATGGGGCAGTTCTCCAAGCCCATTCGACTCCAAGTCCAACCAAGGTTATGTCAGGGTAGGGCATGGTCCTCAGTGCCACTCTAGGCCATGACACCCGACCTCCCCTATTGGGCTAGGATTTAGAGGCTTGGGAGTGAACACATTTTTGGGGTCTGTGTATTGACTTGTGACACATGGCATTCCGCCATCTCATTTGACCTGGTTTCAGGGCAATATGTTGGTGAGTCAAGGGAAGGTCTTGAGTCCGGGGAATGAGGGGTTTATGGCTGTGAATGTATAGGTTTACCTCTTTCCCCAACTTTGCTTTATTTGTGTTCATATGCCAATTTCAGGGCTTTCTTCCTTCATGCAATTCTTGTACATGCCCGCCACCGTGGTACGACCGGTGTGCTGAACGGAAGCCCGCAGTGTGGATTGGATTATTGCTGGATTTGTGGGATCTGGTTGCTGTTCAGGGTTGAAGGAGGATTGTATTTTATTTTCTATATTTTTGGATTTGGAACCCTGGATTTTGATAAATGCAATCGTTGATCAGGAGCAAATCGGCAGGGGTTACAGGCGGAAGGAACACAGCAGGGGCCGGTCCTGGTAGGGACCTTCTTTACTGGACCGCACTCCATGGAGGAGAGGGATGTACGGGGAGTGTACTCACACCCCCCGGCCACAGGTGGTATCCGTCTCGGTGGAATGGTGGCTGGTGACGTCGGACACGCCATCAGGATTGACGACCTCAGGGGAATCAAGATCCCCTACTATGATGCCAACCCCTCCAACCTGGACGACTTCATCCTGGATTGGGAGGACTTCGCCGAGGAGGTCGTCCGCGAGATGCGGGGAGCGCCGCGAAACAAGTGGGTATGTCGGACATTCCCACACCGGCTGGCGCAGGACCTGAAGGAGGAGCTGCGGGATCAGATCCGGGAAGGATTGATCCGTACGGAGCAGGCCTGCCTCCAGTGGTTGGAGGATGAGGAGCGGGTGGACGCTCCGAACCAGAAGCTGGAGAACTTGTGGTCCATCCCGCTGCAGCTGGACCGCGGTGACTTGCGGGTCCGGGAGTGGAACCGGTACCTGCGGAAGTACCGACGGAGCTTCAAGCTGGTTGAGGACTGGAACGAGTCCAGCGAGATCCGTCACTTATTCCGGAATAATGCGGCTGAGAAGAATCGGCAGGAGGAAATTCAGATGAGCATTTGCTGTTTTTGAAGGTTTGAATGCGCATTCTTGCAACGTCACTGCATCAGTTTCACCTCTACAGTCATCAGGGGGCTCAGAATTCTGGGCCTTACACTTGAAATTACATCATCTGCAAACACACCCAAACCCTAACCCACTGCAATTTGTCCTCTGCGACAATGCGAATGTGGTAGATTGCTACAGGCTTGCCAAACACCCAGACTTCAATTTATTTCAAAAGCATCCTTCAGGACACTGGATCAAGTCATTCAGGTCAGCCATTGTGCAGCTTTCTGCTCAGGGTGTGCGAGTAGAGGTAAGATGGATCAAGGCCCACACAGGATTCAAAGGAAATGAAATTGCGGACACTTTTGCCGAATGGGCGAGTTTTGCAATTTTACCAACCTCACTGATCCTTCCACCACCCCAAAAAGGAAGCATCACATGGCAAGGCATGCCTGTCCTTGGTAAACTTACACAAAAATCATACAGTCATCTCCTCCCCAAGCACATGCACACAGACATCAAGCTGCCCGAGAGCTATGACTGGTTTCAATCTACTTCCTGGTTCTGGAGTTTGCCATTCAAATGGTCTGCGGGTATATTCTGCACTAAGGGATACAACCCACATTTCAGAATTTAAAAACACCCCTGTCCAGCCTGCACACACCCTCACCTCATGGACCCAATATCTGTCACAGCTCTGTGCACTAAGGCAGCTCACCTCCAGCACGAATTTATTCACGCATGGCCAGCACCATTCCAGGCCTTGGTGTCAGAATGGTGGCATACGGCCCCCTCAGCCAGACACAAACGCAATTTCATCAGAACACTTCTTCCAATCCCACTATATAATCATCTATTTTCCCGCATGGGCCTAACAAAAAAATCATTCAACAGCCAGTTGAGGGCAGCTTTGAAAGAAAGGAGAGACAAGACAACAAAGGCAGTCAAAGCAGCCAAGGATTGGCTGATTGAAAACCCATTATGCTTCCCACTCTCTCCTGCAGTCAGCCTGAATTTATGGAGTATGACAGGTTCACCAATGGGCACATCCCTTTCTTCCGCCCCAAAGCGAAAGCCACAGTACCATGAACCTGAACCCCTGCCCTCGAAGGTCACACATAAAGCAGCTACCAGGACACCAAAGAGGGGCAAAAAAACACCACACAGGCCACTAATTCAGCCTGCCATGCGCCCACAATCATTGCGACCACCTCAACCATTCTTCTCTCCTTCCCTCTGGGATTTTTTTCAGCTCAGGCCACCTCCAGAACCACCTCCAAGTGGGGTTACTGTACATACTTAAATGTACATACGGTAATGACGGTGTGACATGCACAATGGAACAATGATGATGACGTTATGGGTGGCGGCCAATGCCGTGGGAAACAAAAAGCGAGATCCGTCACTTGCTGAAGGATGTCCTCCCCGGCCACTGGAAGAGGAGAGTGGCGGACGAGGAAAAGAAGAGAGCGACGAAGCGCGTGGCGGTGAGGATCATGGCGGCGGAGGATACCCATGCGGGTATCATGGAGTTCTTCAGGAGGAACCTGGGCGACCCCAACCGGATGTTGGGACTGAAGAACGCCATGTACGTGGAGGTATTTGGAGACTCCATGGGGCAAAGGTTGCTGCGCCTCAACAACGTGGAGTGGAGGCGCTGGGAGCCGCTGAGGATGCAGGTCATTTTCGCCCGCATGAGCCTAGACGAGATCGTGAAGTACATCACGGTGGAGTTGAAGCTCAATGCGAAGAACGAGGCCCACGTGCAGGATCGACATGGTCATGGACAACGAGGCCACCGAGAAGACCGCCATCATCGGGAGATCCAGGAGGACACGGCCAACTCCGCGGAGAATGGTAGTGGAAGTGACCAAGACCACTGGCCCTGGTCTCAGGAGGATCACGAGGAGGCCCATTTCTTCGCGTTTGTGGCGCAGAACGTGAGGGACCATGGGCAGGATCGGTCCAGATGGAGCCGGGTGGGACCCGAGAAGGGCAATGAGGCAAGGAGGATCGGGAACCCACCGCTCTCGTTCCGAGAGTACAGGTCTCAGCACGACGGGTGCTGGGTCTGTTATGGCAAGGGAAACAACCATGCACACGACCACCGTCAGTGCAAGGTGTATGAGGCGGACAAGAAGGCCTACTTCGCTGCTCACCCCGAGAAGAAGCCCAAGGAGCAGCGGATTTCCGATTGGAAGGCGAAGGGCGGAGACGGGGCAAAAGGCCAAGGCAAAGGCCAAGGAAAAGGCGGAGGAGGAGGCTATGGTGGTGGACCTGGCCAAGACCGACGAGTGAGGTCGATCGAGGAGGTGGCTGAGGACATGTTGAGGACGTTGGAGGAACTCAAAGCCCAGCAACGTGGTGGACAAAGTCCTGGCGGATCGCAGCCGGAAGGGGCTGCGGGAAGCCAAGTCTAGAGGAGCCCCCACGGGAGTGGGACCTCGGAGGTCTCTCCTCCGAAAATCAGTGGAATCCCAGAGAAAGCGAAGGCACATCGAGTGCCGAAGAAGCCTCCAGAAGAGCCAAAACTACTGAGTTTCGCCACTCCCAACCCCTGGAGCGCCCTGCCAAGGGAACAACATGTCGGTACGGGACATGGCAAGAAGGAAGGAGCGACCAGGGAGAGCCCCGTGGACGGGCAGGACCAACCCAAGATCTACACCATCCGTGACCATACCCTTGAAGTCCTGATGCACCCGGACGTGCTAGAGTTGCATGCCGTGAGAGTCCTCCATACACCTCATGGCGACGAGCGGCAGTTGCACTTGAAAGTGCGAGTACGGTGTGGACGAGAGGAGGAGGTGGTGGATGTGTTGGTGGATACAGGTGCCCAGGTGAGCCTGGTCCGGAGAGGGTTATTCAAGGAGGAATTCCTGCAGCCCAGCCGGAGACCGGTCCGCCTGAAGGTTGCCAACGGAGAGATTATGGGTGGTGGCACCCATGAGACCACTATCAGTATGGAATTCTGGGAGCATGAGCGCTTGAACCGCCCTGATTTGGCGAAGAGAAGCACTCTATCCGGGAAATTCTATGTGGCCGACATCACAGATTGGGATATGATCATGGGGTATGACTTCATGGTGGCAAATGCCATTGGAGCCCTTCCCGATCGTGCAACGCTGGTCCGGGAGGATGATGAATGCCTCACATGGCTGTCCACGGACTATGCATGCGGATCATCCCAATGGAATGCTGAGGAAGAGGATCGAATCGTCCAAGCGGTGCAAGCTGTGGGTGCCAAGTCCAGAGGAGACCGCGGAGTTCAGTTCACGGAGTATGGAATGGCGCCGCAGGTGTATGCCAGGATGATCCAGACGCTGGGGGCGGAAGCGCCCGAGACGGACGTCTTTGCTTCCCGGGATGCCCCACTTCTGAGGAAGTGTAGGCGGCACTGGCATCGAGGAGACTCAGCCTGGCACCGGCATTGGGGTTTGAAGGAGTGGGGACCCATGTGTTGGCATGGCTCCCTGGACAATACCAGACGTACGGTGGAGAATATCATCGCGGATAGGGTGAAGGGGATCCTGGTCATAACCGGCATAGGATCCACCCCATGTCCGCTGGAGGGTCTCAAGTCGACGCTGGACTCCATCACCCTGAACGAGATGTCATTCGGGCCAGAGGAGGAGTTGTTCATCGACGCCAAGGGTGTATCAATGCCCTGAAAGTGCTGCCCTGGGTCGTTGATGGTGCCGGAGGGCTCGGGGCCGGCAAGACCAGTGGGGCAGGCACGCGAGGAGTCGACCTGAACGCTGCTATTGGGGGTAGAACCGGAGACTCGGACACCAACGGAGGCAAGAGGAGCAACAACTGAAGCAAGATCCATGTTGAGTGTTATCCGGCAGAAAATCCCAGTCTATGAAGAAAATTGATGCGGATTATTCTAAATACATCTGAGTGTCCAAAACTGTCTGAAAAGATTTATATAAATCCAATTATGAAAAATGTTTGGCCGATCTGGCCCGCGAGCGCGCGTCAGCGGCGAATGGCGATTCCAGCTAAATGATCGGAACGCGGCGGATTTACGGAGCATGGACCGCGGAATCAGATCCGGCATATCAGAAATATATAGGTCTGATCCTGAGACTGAGCTGCGAGGCGGCGATTCCGCCGAAGCAAAGAAAATGATCAAAATGTAGCCAATCTGGACAGAATGTCTGAAAATCTGAGCAGATGGGGCTAGCCGCACTTACACTCCCCCTCCAAAAACACACTGGGGTGTGTCGCTACGTCAACGAAGAACGTAGTGCGGGTAAGTCCCAGAAAAAATAGAGATGTAGCCTCGATGGGGCGAAATCTGCTTGATCTGACCTGATTTGGGCTGAATTGGCACTGAATCAGGAAGGATGAACCTGAAATGAGACAGAATGAGGAGTGACGAACAGTCCCTCGTGCAGTAAAACATTAGGTTAAGGGCTAAAAAGCATGTAAACGTATCGAGAATCGACACCAAACCATGCATTGGTTGAGAATGAGGCAGATTATTGGTGGATTGAGTGGGGGAATCAAGAAATGGAGTGACATCTCAGCGCTCTGGCACAGTTTAGCTGTCGCGGGCACGCTACGGTGTCCTCGCCGAACTCTACATCGTGTTAATCCCGCTTTTCTCGTTCTGAAAAGTGCAGCCTGTGCTTCAGATTGGGCGCATCTGGTGGATGATCACAAAATTCAGCAAGATTGGGATTGAGATTGAGCAGAGATGAAGGAGGTTAAGCAATCACAGAGAGGGAAAACAATTACAACTGTAATCTGCAGACCCTAAGTGAACCACAGAAGGTGGGCTTGTTTTTCTGTTCACTTAGATCTAAACAGATCTTCGAGGAATGTGGAGTGATGACAAGGAAAGCAACCTAAATTGTCCTAAAATCAGCAAATTCCCTAAGATGAAAGTGAAATGAAGCGAAATGTCTAGAACTGAAACTACTAACACTTTCGTTTAGACTAAAGTTAATATATATTGTCGTTTATTCAGCTCAATTGTGCTTTCCGGCACGTTGGTTCGCGAGCATCCAACAGATTCCATCAAAATGTGGATCATGTGATGATGCATCATGATGGGACATGATGGCCCTGGATCCTTGGCATGTAACGCGCCGAAGGTTCGCTGAAGGCGCTTTACTGACAGTATATAACTGAGAGACACCGAATTTACAGTGGCGGTGGTGTCAATCGACTTGGACAAGGCCAATCTTTCGATGGAGTCCCACAAGACACTTGTATTCACCATTTTTGACAGTTTCAGGTCGGATTGAGCTCACATTGGCGTGTGCCAAAAATACAACGAAGCTTACGGACTTCAGAGGTTGCTGTTAGAAGTCCCTAGAGCTCCTATGTGAAAGTTGTCTGAACAATTGACGTCTGGGTTTCGTGCAACAGTGGCAGAATGATGGACAAACCTGAGGATTTCAAGGTAAATTCAAGGAATCTGGATCTGAATCTGGACTTTGGCTTCAGCATCACGGCAAATGAAGGTAAGATCTGAGTTCCTGGCGTCGCAACTGGTGCAGCCAGTACTACAGGGGGTGCCTGTAGGGGTGAATGTCACCGGCCGGTGTTTTTACTATGTACATTTGCTTCCATCTGCACGAGTAGCCAAATTCCAGAAATGCACAGACCAACAGAGACAAGATTACCCCGAATCTGCCTGAATTAAGCCTGAGTTTGGTTTTTTCTGAACACGGCAGCACACTCCGTGGCTTTCGGTTTTCGACTTTCGATACGCTACCGAACGGAGACCAAAGAAAAATTGATTGATTGACGTCAAATTATCAAACATTCGCAGTTCTCCACATCATGACATAAACAGAAAGAATGAACAGTGGATTGAGCAGAATGTGGTTCTTTCAAGTCGAATTCGGCCAAGCACGAATACATGTGACCACCAACCTGTCTGGTCGGGCCCTCGTACGGCTTGGGCGCTGCAAATCAGCGGCCGAACTCGAAACTTGGTCCTCATTTGGCTCCTGGGCTGGCCTGACCGCAGGAGGGGGGATCGACGGATCAGCCCTGGAATGTGGCTGCTGAGGGCCGTAAAAGGCTGGATCTCGATTCACCACAGGTCGTTTTCCGTCGCTCTCCACTTGTCTGTCTGGTTTCGACAGACAGTCTGTCAGGAGTACTCCAATTTCGGGGTGCTTCTTCAGGAAGTCGATGAACCCCTTGGTGTATCCATGGACAAAAGATTGGGCTGGTTCCCAGTTGTTGTGACTGGAATCAAAGCCCCTCCACTCACACAGAAATTCCCATTCGCCCTTGGCGTCACGTCTTGCTTCAACAATCCTCTTGAGTTCGTACTTCCCCCCTTCGATGACCCGATCAGACAAATGTTTCGCAGTCCAAAAGAGGGGTTTGACCCGATCCTTGGGGGAGGGGATCTCTCTCTTGAGGCGATCGCCCGAAACGTCAATTTCCCTGCTGACATCCACACGAATCCTCCACCTGTTCTCACCAAGACGCGCTGTAACAGCGAATGGCCCCTCCCACAAGGGAAGAAGCTTGTCATCTCCGTCCAGGGTGGTTTCGGATTTTCGAAGCCAAACTCGATCATCGACTTCAAAATTGTGGGGGTTTTTTCGGCCTTGATTCTGGACCCAAAGCCAGTCAGCTTGATGCTTCTCGATTAATTTCGAGACAGTTTTATCTGCTCGTTGGACTTCATCCAAAAACAACGAAGCATCTTTACAAGGGCGAGGATTATTCAACGGCATGTTCCACCAACACTTCTTTCGTCCAAAGACAATTTCATTTGGAGAAAGGCCATGATACAAAGGCGTGTTGTGGTAACGGCGAAGCATGGCGAACAGAATCTCAAGCCAATGGAAATCCTTTTCACTCGCGAGCTCCTTACGAAGCATATTTATAAGTGAGCGGCCGGCTCTTTCGCCTGGCAGCGCTCGATGCGAGTGGATTTCACATCGCAGGATGGGACATCCCAACCTACCATCCAGGTCTGCGCGCACCATTTGGCGGCAGCCTTGCCAGTCATCGACTCAATGTTGCAAGGCAACACTTGAATGTAGCCGGAATGACGGCACTGAATAAGGAGCACACCATTGACCTTTTTATTGGTCCAATGGCACTCTTCGTCATCGAGTTCACCGAGATAGAAAAAATCACTGGTGACTCTGTTAAAGAGGCGCTCCGGAATAGGATGAGGCCTCAGATGGCCGTGCTTCTTCGCGCTGGGGGGCGTCGAGACAGCACATTGGGCACATCCGGCGGCTACTTTCATGCAGTGAGTATAGAGCCGTGAGCCAAACAACCTATGTTTAATCATCGACCACAGTCGACGGCCATGTGCGTGGGGGGACTCCCATTTATGCCACCAGTTTAACACTCGGGGGGCCAGGGCGTCTGGTACGCACAATTTACCCTCCATCCACAGTTTCCCCCCATCCAACGAATACTCAGAAAAAATCCCATCCTTGTGAGCATCTTTGGATTTGAGATTTCCAAAGACCTCTTTAAACATGGGATCCTGCAGATAATCGGACGTCCAGTCACGGATGATAAGGGAATCTTTCGGCAGGGGTGGAGTTTTGGCCGGATCCCGACGCTTAATGCCCTGGATCAACCGAAATCGACTTACTCGTCGGGTATAGTCAAACCGTTTCACACTCCCTGAGGAGGGATCGGTGACTTTTTCCACGACTTTCAGTGTTTTGGTGCAGATCTCATGAGCATGCGCCGGATCTGAAAAGGCCGTGATGTCGTGACACGGTAATGCGTGTTGTTTAACAGCGCAATGCATGCATGCACGTCGAATGAGCTTTTTTTCTTCCTGATCCCATTCGATGATGACATGGCGGTCCTGCTCCGTACCATGGATGTTGGTACTTTGCAGCCCCTCTGAGGCGGGGTAAGCCCATCGGCTCAGAGCATCCACTACCGTGTTGTATTTTCCAGGCAAATATGATACATGGAGGTCAAACAGACTGAGAAATTCGTGCCATCTGGCCCGTCGACCAGCTGGGCTCGCGACAGTATCAATGTGTTCGGTGGCCCAATACTCCAGAGATCGATGATCCGTCAGGACCTCGACTCGATTGGTGCCAACCCACGATTGGTACTTTTTCAGCGCACAGATTATGGCATATGTTTCTTGCTCACGCGGCGACCATTGCATTTGGCGTGGGGCTAGCTTCCGAGACCAAAATGCAAGAGGGTAATGATCGCCAGTGGCTTCATCAACCTGTTCTAGGACAGCTCCGATCGCGTACCTAGATGCGTCGGTTCTAATGTAGACGGGTCGGTCGAATTGGGGCACATGCAGCGTGGCGACTTCACAGAGGGCCGCCTTCAAGTGATGGAAGGCCTCCTCGCACTCGTCAGTCCACTTGACACGAACCTTTGAACCTGCCTTGCCCGCATCTCTCCCTACCTTCAATAATTCAGTAAGGGGGGCAGCAAATTTGGCATAATTCGGCACAAAAGTGTGGTAAAAATTGCAACAACCCAGGAATCCTCTCAACTCCGTGATTGTCTCAGGGCGCTTCCACTTCTGAAAAGCGACGAGCTTCCCTGGACTAGGTCGTCGGGTGCCATTCTCTAGGAGAGAACCACAAAATTCGACTGATTTTAAAAATAATTTTCCCTTCTTTGGCCCACAAATCAGCTGATTAGCATCAAGAATGTCCAAAACTTGGTTCAGCTGCTTTTCATGTAGGGCCACCAGCTCGGCTTCGGTCAGTCCCTCCCCCTCCGTCGCGATGATTATGTCATCTATGTACACACTCACAAAGGCACGAAGCTCAGGATGGGCTGTAAAAAGCACATCCTCCATCATTCTTTGAAAAAACGAAGGGGCGTTCTTCAGGCCCATGGGCATGACTGTCCACTGGACTGGGCCACATGGCGTGCACATACAAGTGAGAGGTCGGCTGTCCTTCCTCAACGGCATTTGGTGAAAGCCGTGACGGAGATCCAGCACAGAAAACAAACGACCTCTTGCCCTCTTGGCGATTTCCTCCTCAATGAGGGGCAGGGGGTGCGAATCCGCCTTGGTTTCGGCGTTGAGATTGCGAAAATCAACAACCATTCGCCAACCATCAATAGTGTTCTGGTCTGCAGGCGGCGGCTTCGGGACTGTGAAGGGTGCACAGCACCATTCGCTGGTCATACAACCCTCAAGCCAACCAAATTCCCTTAGATTTCTCTCGATGATTTTTCTGAGGATCTCATGTTTATGTCCATGGTTCTCATAAGGACGCTGTTTCTTCGCCTTGTAACCTTCACGAAGCTCGATGAAGGCTTCACCGAACTGCCCACGGACAGGGGGGTCTTTGATCAACTTCCCCGAAAGGGTTGTGTCCTTCCGTTCCTCAAAAATCTTTTCTCTTGCCTTGGAACACAATTCAGTGTCCACCTGATCGCCAGGAATTACTGTCGAAAAAACTTTGGCGACTTCTTCGGCCTTGGCAGGAAGAATCTTCTTACGGATGTCCCTAAAGAGGTCCGTATCAACTGCCTCTTGAAGATAGGTGGGTCGCGTGTCGACATTCCAGAGATTATCTTCGTGATCCAGCTCCTCGAAAGGATCTATGAAAGCTTCCACAGGGGGTTTTTCATAAAAAACTCTGAATTTGCGGCGCGATTTAAGATTTTTCTTCGCCCGTGCACTGAAGATTCTTTTCGATGTCGATCGTATTGGGGAAGAGGGAGACGAGGCGGATCCATTTGACGTTGGATCACCTTGGGTATCTGACGGACAAAAATCAGAAAAAATAGATTCATCATCAGTACCACGCTCAACCTCAGATTCAGACCCAACACAGGAATCTGTACTAGAATCAGCAGAATTAGAGTCAGAAAGCTTTCCATCCACCAGGAATGCAAGCGAACTCCAGGACCGCTGTGGCAGGGGACCTGTGTCATCCCTGGCATACAGCTTAATCTTCCTGGGAAGTTCGATGTAATCTACACAAATGTCTTGTAATTCCTGAAACCAAGGCTTGTCGTCCCACAAGGGCACAACTAAAATTGCCTGGGTTTTATCTTGCTTGATTTTGTGGATGACCTGCTGGATTAAGTGAAACGGAGGATTAATCCACAACTTCTTGTCCCATTTATGGGTCCAAGCGTCGCTAAAGTGCTTGTCAAAGCGCTTGTTCTTACAGTTAGCAAAGGCATCATACTGTGGCCAAAAGGAATGGTGTTCATGAAAATATTCACAAATTGCATCGCGCCATTTGTCGACAACTCTGTAGGATGAAGAGTGCCAGCGCGAAGGGCATCGTGGCTGGGAGTCCCTACGAGGACATTCTAACTCTCGGGAGTAATCGGCACTCCCATTCACCTCTGCAATGGTGACATCTTCGCCAAATTTTGGTGTAACTTTTTGCTTCAAAGATTCTTCTGCACTTTTAAACCCTGCGTGCAAAAAACGAAATTCAGGACGCTCCAAGGGACCTGACTCCAGCAAAAAACAACGCCGATGACCTACGGGCGCCACCCTGTTCTTGCGAAGCCAAGGATGGCCCAAGTAAAGGTCATACTTTATGTCGGCACGATAGAAGTAGTCATCCTTAAGGACAACTTCCTCCACATTACCTTCTTCCCAAAGGTCTTGAGCGACCAAATGAGTTGATATATAACAACCGCGTTGCCCACCTGCGAGAGAATGTCCAGAAACTCCCTCGAGGGTAACAGGATGAGGCGACTCAAACACGCAGTCATCGGGTAAGAAAGAATTGGATTGGAGATTTACCTCTGCTCCATTGTCACACAAACAAGTGGCGAGGTGGAAATTTCCCTTGCAATCAGAGACCCACAGCTTTGTGACAAACTGACGGGCCCTGTGCTTGGACTGTACACCAACCTCGTCCACTACAACAGAAGGATCCGCTGCCGGATCCAGGGGAGAGGAGACAAGCGACCCTACATCAAGTAATGGTCGATCAGGAATCTGGGGATCATGCCTGAAATCGCCTGGGGAGGGGCGATTTTCGTGGCTCCCCTAGGCGTTCTGACCTCCAGTGGCTGCGTTAACATTGTGAACACAGCCTGATTCGTCGATCCACTCATCTTGGAACGGATCATCTGCTGGATTCAGGGCATTTTCGACATAATCTCGATCCGCATCGGACACCTGATCTGCACCTGAGACCTGATCCATACGATGGTTGCCCTTTCCACGTCCACGGCCACGGCCGCCGGATGATGGACCTCCACCGTCGCCACGCCCTCTGCCTTTACCAGAGAAAGGGCTTCCTGAAGGATTTCCCTTACCTTTACCCTGTGATCCTGGAGAATTTCCTTTGTTTATACCGGATTGAGGGGTTTGGCCTGGATTTCGATTTCCGCCTCCGGCGTTGCCATTGGGATTTTTCTGGCCGTTCGGCTGCCCACCGGAGCCGGATGGAGTCCGATTTCCTGTGCCTTGGGACCCGCCAGGGCCTCCAGTATTTTTGTTTCCACCGGAGGGGGGCGAATTCCCTTTTCCCCCCTTTCCACCATGCACCTGTCTGTCATTCCTGTCTGAATTCTGCGGATTACTGATATTTTCACCAATCACCTTGTGATCGTAAGGAGACCATCGGTGATTACCAGTGGAATGCGACTTAGCTCGGTTCGTAGAACCTAAAAGAAGACAGATGCTACAGTGATCCTGAACATTCCGGGTGTCATTCACCTTTTTGTTGCCCTTTTGGGCCCCATTTTGGGTGTTTTGCTGGGTATTCTTGTTTCCCCCAAGACCCTCATGGAAATTCTGATTGGCGGCGTCAGCGAGCCGCTCAACCTCTTCCCACAGTTCCTGCGGGGTGAACGAAAACACCCAGTTCTTGGCCTTCAGGCGATGGCCGTGGAAACTTACTCCCTTGTTGAGGACTTGGACAAACAAGTCCCGATCCTCGTGTTCATTGAATTTGATTTTCCACGTGTTTTCAGTGAATTTCACCTTGGAAAACGACGTGGGGGAGCACTTTTGAAGTGCCTCCCTGACCGTAAACCTGTTGGCCGAGGCATCAAAGCCTTCGACCTCCGCCCACCAGGTCTTGACCTTTTCTTCGGACTGTTTATTCCGAAGGGTGGCGGCAGTTTCGGAGGGGATCTTGTCAAAAATCAGATTTTTCAGCTCGGCACTAGAAAATTTTTCGCCTGAATGTTCAGATTCTTCCACTAAGTTCCAGAAGCGCTGTCTCTTGTCTTGCACTTCGTGCAAGATTAATCGCGAGAATGAAGGAAAATTCTTCAACATCTGGTGGTAATGGTCCTCTGGCAGCCGGGATCCACGTACCTCCAACTGTTCGCACACCTCATCAAAGGTAAGGGGGGAACTTGAATCCTCACGATCACTCCAGGTCCTGAGCCAAGTGTTGGCCGGCGCTCCCTCAAGGCAGTCCAAGAGGGCCATCAGGAACTGATCATCTTGAAGTTTTTGAGTCTTAACCCACAGTCTAAATTCCCGTTGGAACTGAGGCCAACGTCTGGGGTTCCCATTATACTTCGGTTGCTTGGCAACCTGACGAAGTCGCAATGAAGTAGGATTTAGAAGTGAATCCAGCCCAACACCGGCCGTAATGGCAGACACCTTGGCGGCATCATTAGCCACACCAGCTCCGGCGAGGGTCTGGGCGAGCAACATCTGGGCTAATGCATTGGAATCGGCAGCAGGAAGGGCAGTACGGGAGGCAGTTCGCTTGGCATTCTGAGCCTCAGTCCTAGCCTTCGCCGTCCTACTCTGAGATCGAGAGATTGTAACCCTTTCCTTTACCTTAGTCCTGCTGATCCTTGCATCGGTGGTCTTAGAGTCCACCGAAGGAGCAATCGAAAAAAATTCTGTCGCCTCCTCCGACGGTTCTGTTGTTTGTTCCACCGATGATGCGCCCTCAGACCGCATGTGGGTCTTGAAAAAATCTTTAATTCCCAGCGTTTGAATGATGAGTTGCATTTGATCTTTGAGCAATTGGAGCTCAGAGTCTCGCTGGAATCTGCAAGAGCAGTCGGCAGGACAGTACATACCGTGTCCTGAAGGGCCTGAGCAGGCTGTCGGACCGCTAATCTCAGTGGTCCGCAGCCAGGAGTCCACTTGGGGAGCTCCTTCAGCCCTAATTTCCAGGCTTGCCTGCCTGGCTGCCTCTAAAATTCCTTCCTCAACCGCGGCGGCTAGATCGTCGCGGATGGAAACAGGGGGATGAGGGGCGGAGGGCCCGGCAACAGGTGCCTTGGTCTTCTCCTTCGGGAAGGGGCTTGCCTCCCAGATCTGCAAAAAAATGGCAAAAGAGTCATCTTTTTGAGAACGCCACCACATCCTGGTATTAATTTCTTCCTGAAGTGGGAAAAAATATTCCATTAAAAAACCAGAGGCGTTTCTTTCTTGTCCTATCAGCTTAGACGTGGCTAATAGACAAAGGGCCTCAAGCGCCTCAAGGTTACGGGTCACTTCTGAAGACAAATGGTTGTCCCATTGTGCCCAAGAGGCTGGTCGATTATAGGTAGGTACCTCACCTGGACCACCCATCTCAATGTCGTCAATGTCGGCGTCGATGGTCTGAAAATGTGGACATTGGTAAGGAGTATTGGTACCTGCCAGGTCCGTAAGCTCCACCGGAGCGTTGCCATCGGCGTAGGCTGGCAGATTCCAGCTGCTTGATGGCCAATTTCGACTGGGATTGGGATGGTAATTTGGGTCTCCACAGCTGCTGATTTGTGCCCTTCTTGGGCAGCTTGGGCTTGCGCAAGGCATTCCTCTCAAGGCCTCGTTCGCACAGCACCACGGCAGCGTAATTGTTACGTCTCCAGGAGCGGCGGAGTCTACGGGGCCGTACTGGGGAGCTAACTGTGGTTGGGACACCAAAGGAACAACATTCAGGTAGCCTCTGCTACCATGAAAGTGCTGCCCTGGGTCGTTGATGGTGCCGGAGGGCTCGGGGCCGGCAAGACCAGTGGGGCAGGCACGCGAGGAGTCGACCTGAACGCTGCTATTGGGGGTAGAACCGGAGACTCGGACACCAACGGAGGCAAGAGCAGCAACAACTGAAGCAAGATCCATGTTGAGTGTTATCCGGCAGAAAATCCCAGTCTATGAAGAAAATTGATGCGGATTATTCTAAATACATCTGAGTGTCCAAAACTGTCTGAAAAGATTTATATAAATCCAATTATGAAAAATGTTTGGCCGATCTGGCCCGCGAGCGCGCGTCAGCGGCGAATGGCGATTCCAGCTAAATGATCGGAACGCGGCGGATTTACGGAGCATGGACCGCGGAATCAGATCCGGCATATCAGAAATACATAGGTCTGATCCTGAGACTGAGCTGCGAGGCGGCGATTCCGCCGAAGCAAAGAAAATGACCAAAATGTAGCCAATCTGGACAGAATGTCTGAAAATCTGAGCAGATGGGGCTAGCCGCACTTACATGCCCTCCCCGGGTCAAGCGTGGGGTACCAAGTCTTTCCTGGTGGATGGGGCGCAAGCCCAGCCCACGGGTGATGAAGCATTCATCTGTAGGGTGGAGGCGGTGCCCATGAAGGTCATGTTTGAGCCCAAGGAGGGGACGGATCAGCCTAGTGATGGCATTGACGTCCTGTCCCACGCCGAGATCGACGACGTCGTCAACTACATGCGGATGGGGATGCACGACCGTGTGGCAGCCAAGTAGAGGCGGGCCATGGTCACATCTCCGCATTGGTGGGATGACAAGATGTTGGTCACCGGCAAGTACGAGAAGGACGAGTTCGTGGCGAGGGTCATGGATCACATCGCGGACCAATACAATGGTCTGGTTGGGTCGGACCCACCAACATGGGATTTTCCAAGAATGGGTGCCGATAGCGACAGTCACCAGCCCGAGGCCGCAAATTTCCGAAAATTATCGGTGGGAAGAGCTCCCCACGACAATGAAGACGGCATATCGGACGAGGAGAAGTCGGAATAGGACCCAGAAGAGGCCTATACCGCAGTGCGGTCGGTTGTATCTATACCAAAGCAAGCGGCTGGAGAGGCCCAGGAGAACCCGAAAGTCGCCGAGCTGAAGGAGAGGCTGATCAATGCCTATCCGCGGCTATTCAGTGGCGTCGCCAACAAGAACCCTCCAGATCGTGGGAGGTTCAGCACAGCGAAGATCAAGCTGAAGCCGAACCCGAAGATCTATCGTCATCGGGAGTACCAACTTCAGGGCGATCGGGCCGAGGCCATGAAGAAGTTGTTGGCCGAGTTCATTGAGCGAGGATGGATCGAACCCTCCGACAGTGAGTGGGCCAGCCCAGCCTTCATCGTGCCCAAGAAGGAGAAGGGCGAGTGGAGGTTGGTGGTGGATTACAGGGGTTTGAACGAGCAAACCGAGCACGACTCGTACTCGCTTCCCCTGATCGACTCCATCCTCCAAAACCAACGAAAAAAGCGGATCTTCACGGTGTTGGACCTGAAACACGGTTATCACCAGATGCCGCTACACCCGGACTCCAGGCCCTGCACAGCGATGTCGACGCCGCTGGGGCCCATGCAGTGGAAAGTGGTGCCTATGGGCGCCAAGAATGGCAACGCCGCTTTCCAGCGCATGATGAAGGACCTACTCGGTCCTGTCCGGGACTGTGCCGATCCCTTCGTGGATGACATCATCATCGGGTCCGGCACGGAGAACATGACTGAGGACGAGCTCATCGACGCGCAAGAGAAGGATCTGCGCCGAGTGCTCAGCGAGTTGGACAAGCACAACATGGTGTGCAAGCCCACCAAAGCCTCACTCTTCGTGAAGGAAGTGGAGTTTGCGGGTCACGTGGTTGGTCACGGGCAACGCCGTCCCATGCCTGGGAAGCTGGCGTCCCTGCACCACTGGGAGAAGCCCCAGACCATCAGCGAACTCCGGTCTTTCATGGGGTTCTGCAATTACTATTCGGGCTATGTCCGGATGTATGCAGAACTCTCGGGGCCGCTGCACCAGATGCTGCAGGTGGGGAAGTTCGATGGCCGGAAGGGGAGCAAGAAGAAGCTTGCCTGGACCCCTGAAGCCAAACATGCGTTCAGCCGCCTGAAGGAGCGACTCCTGGGGCAGCTGGGGCTATTCCTGGTGGATCCGGACAAGGGATTCGTGCTACGGACAGACGCCTCAGACTATGCTGTAGGGGCAGTCCTCGAGCACATCCGGGACGACGGGTCGCACGTACCCGTGGCGTTCTGGAGTCGGATCCTGGCCGAGGGCCAACGTCGAACATGGACCGCGAGGGAGAAGGAGACGTATGCCATTGTCTGTGCGCTCAGGAAGTGGTCTGGCCACATCGGATTGCAACCGGTGGTGGTTTGTACAGACCATCAGTCCTTGCAGAGCTGACACAAGGAGCACGTTGACATCCCCTCGGGACCGGCGGCAAGGAGGGCCCGATGGCATGAGACGTTCGCCAAGTTCGACCTCAGCGTCGTATACGTCCCGGGGAAGGACAACACTGTGGCAGATTGCCTCAGTCGGTGGGCCTACCCCGCGGGCAAGGCTTGGATGGACATATCCAGCCATGGAGACGCCGAGGAGACCGAGGAGGCCAAGCGCATCATTGAGATGGAGAAGGCCATGGAGCAAGAGGGGGTCAAGTGCTTTGTGGTGATGGCCAACAGTACGGACCTGGCCAAGTTCCGGGGCGCCCGAGTCCAAGCTATTCGAGAGGAAACCCTCGAGCAGTGGATGGTGGCCCCTGTAGAGCTAGTCAGGTCGGTGCTCACAGAGGACTGGTCGGATGACTATGCGGCATCAGAGCACTGGAGCAAGTACTGGAATGCCGTGAGCGCTCTGTCGGACGACGAATGGCCCGAGGGCTTGACTGAGGATGGGGACAAGTTGTTCCTCAAGGACAAGCTGCTGGTGCCCGAGAACCGAGTGGAGGAGCTCATTGACCATTGGCACAACGCCCAGCTCATGCACCCTGGCCGAGACAAGATGCAGCAGGACCTGGAGTGGCGCTTCAAGTTCCCTCCGGGGTACCACGCCATCCTGGATAGGTACTGCAGCGACTGTGCCGTGTGTCGGGCCACGAAGAGCCCCAACCACTCCACAGCGGGCAACCCGGTGTATACGGCTATACCGGAGGCCCCTATGCGGTCCGTGGCCATGGATGTATTCGCCATGCCGGAGGTCACCGTGGAATGAGAGACCTATGACTGTGTCATCCTCGTGGTGGATAGGCACAGTGGGTATATCGTGGCGTTCCCTGGCAAGAAGTCCAAGAAGAAGGACAAGAAGGACAAGCATGGAGTGGGGCTGCAGGCCAAGACCGTCGCTAATGCCATGATCAGGCATTGGCTGACGATTTTTGATGTCCCAGCTGTCATCTGCAGCCATCGGGGCAGTCAATTTGTGGGGACGTAGTTCAAGACGATGTGCAAGCACATGGGCATTCGACATGCCAAGACCGTGGCGTACCACAGCCGGTCGAATGGCCGGGCTGAGGTTGCCGGGCGGCAGATGTTCGAGAAGTTCCGCCAGCTGCACATCGACGAACCGGGCCGGAACTGGTACAATTCGCTGTGGAGAGTGCTCCAAGCGTACCATGACCTTCTGGGACCCACTGGACTGTCGCCCCATTGTATCCTGTTCCTACGGGATCGAGTGTCACGCACTCTCCCGTGGTTGAACCATGGCAAAGTGGCCCGGGATGCGAACGCTATGATGGCTGAGGCGGACGACACGGCGGCCAAGGTGTGCAAGGCACTTCAGGACGGGCATGACTGGAGGGCCAAGTACTTCAAGCAGGGAAAGGTCCAGAAGTATGCTCTCCAAGACACCGTGTGGGTGGAGCCGCACCACAAGGATGTCCTGTCCAGGCATCGGCAGGCATCTTGGTATGTGCCGTGGGTAATCGTGCGGAAGGTCGGGCAGGATGTGTATGCGGTTCGTGTGGGGGATAACAAGATCCTGGACCGCGACCATACCCAGCTTCGTCCCCGAGCACCAGACCCCAGCGGACGTCCCGTCACCTTCGAGTTCACGGCCGGCGATGTGGACTCGGACGACGAGGGTGAGGACGACGACTTCACCGCTGAGAAGATCCTGGCGGACAAGCCGGACCCGGGGACGCCTGGGGGTAGGCTTTATAAAGTCCGTTGGAAGGGATTCGCCGCATCCAGGGATTCGTGGGAGCCTCCGAGCAGTTTCGTGCCGAGGTACACCACGGTCTGGATGGACTATCTGAAGGAGAAGAACATTTCTTTGGATGTCAAGGACGTGTTGGTCCATTTGGTGGCTGCAGTAGCACCGTAATGGATCCCCCTTGGCATTTTTGTTTGTTTCTGTGCTTGGGGAGACGGGTGAGGGCGTTCATCCGGGGACTTTTCGGCCTTGATTGGCCATATACCCCCTTCACTCGATCTCCACATATATATTTCATTGTGGTATACTTATTTAGGTCGACCGACGACGTTTTTCTATCTTTGATCCCCTTGGTCCATGTTGTAGATCAAGAGGAGACTGGATATGGCGTAGGGCACCGATTATCAGTGTCCTCATCACTCCCTTGGGGCGTGGGGGACGCCTACGACGTGTTTGGGGCCTCCATGTGTCCTTGGGACATGCGGGGGGGGTTTGGAGCCCATTGGGGTCCTCCCGTCCTCTCTTCAATGACTTCCGAGCGGTAACAACGCTCTGAGAAGGGGGGTGAAGCCGGTTCGGACCCCCGTGGCCATTTTGGGGTCATTTGGGGTTTGTATCTATGTGCCGGCAAGCCGCCATTGGCTGATATCATACTCTCCCATCCACCTGACCTAACCCGATGTGATAGTCTGATAGGTTTGGCCATTCCGGCCATGAGCGGCCATATTCAGTACCGAGGCACCACCAGCGGAGATTTATATATCGGAATGTCAGGAATCAACAGGGTTTTTTTATCATAATGTTTCTGTAATTTTTAGGCCTTCTGTTCTGATGGTCAATGTATCGGCGACTGTCAGTTGGCTCGCGATTTTGCGGTAACTGAATGGTTAACTGTTATTTACACATATTTTGGCGGAAACCCCGATGAAGGGTCAGATTTCATCAGTAAAGGGTTCGTTGCTTCCGCAATTTTCATATTATACACTCGCAAAATTAATCCGATTTTTTCAGACTTTCAGAATCGGATTTTCGACTTCGACATCGCCGCACTTGGTATGACGAATCTCGAGTGGTCCGACATTTTTCCCCGATCACGAATCAGCCTTCCTTTTGTTATGCCCTTCATTTGTCTTGGAGATATAGTCCAAGCAAAAGTGATTCGTGAGACCACTTTGAAAGGTCATATCTCCGGCTCAGGGCGAGGTATAACAATTTCGAGAATTGGGTTGGAACCGCCTTGGTCTCAACTTAATTTAGAAAGCATCAAACGCCTTTCGTGTGTATACATGCCCGGTATAGCAAGGGATAAGGGTCAAGAGGGTAGAAAGTGATATATAACTCTTGGACCGTGCAACCGAATATTTTATTGCGACTTTCAAGTGTACCGCATGACTGTTGGGGTTGCATAGCAACTTTTCTTTGGGTTCCTACGTATTTTTAACGTGAAGTTATGTCCATGGAGGGGCATGGCATACCATGGTGGGAGCCACTTTTGAGGGTATGTGTTATATGCATGGTTTATGTCTTGATATGCTCACGCCCATGTTATATATCTTCGTGTGGCCGAAGAGGTGGGGAACCACACGTGACAAGGGTCTTGCCCATGTCCCAATTGTGGGATTCAAAGCGCTAGACTAAGTCTACCGCGTATGTATTGCTCATGGTATGTTTGGCAAAGAGATCCATGAGTGCTCTCCCATTTTCATGGGGCATGTAGATATGAGGGGCGAAGGTATCTCCATGCGCCCGATGGGGGATCCAAGTGGGGGAATTGTTCGCAAATGGTTCCAATCATTTGTATATTGAACCATGCGCGGATATCATGGGTGAGCATAGAGATATACTATCATAACAACTTTGTATTTGGACATATTTTCATGTTTTTGACCTCATTTTAAGCTCATTTTTGTGTTTTATGTTCTCAACTGGTCGGCTAACAGTAAAGTGCCTAGGGATCAGTGAACTATGGTGTGTTGCTTATATGTTGGCATCCGCTTCGGTGTTGCACCTCACCATATGCCAGATCACGTGGTCACTTTGGCTTGGCACACGAGGCCTCACAAAATTAGGTCTCAAATTCATGAGTTGACTTGTGAAGCATGTCATGTACATAACCGGAGGGGTTTCGGGGGCAATGATGGAATATTCTTGGGCATGGACGTTTGGTCTATATCACCCTCGTATGCTACTTTCCGGTTTGACACATGCATGGAGCACTTGGATATGTTCTGTATGCATTTTTGAGTATATAATTGACTTTTGGGCATAATGGTGTGATTTGCCTGATTTTGCCATGTTGTGAGGTCATCTTCATGGGGCAGCTCTCCAAGCCCATTCGACTCCAAGTCCAACCAAGGTTATGTCAGGGTAGGGCATGGTCCTGAGTGCCACTCTAGGCCATGACACGCCACCTCCCCTATTGGGCTAGGATTTAAAAGCTTGGGAGTGAACACATTTTTCGGGTTTGTGTAGTGACTTGTGACACATGGCATTCAGCCATCTCATTTGACCTGGTTCAGGGCAATATGTTGGTGAGTCAAGGGAAGGCCTTGAGTCCAGGGAATGAGGGGTATATGGCTGTGAATGTGTATGTTTACCTCTTTCCCCAACTTTGCTTTATTTTTGTTCATATGCCAATTTCAGGGCTTTCCTCTTTGGTGCAATTCTTGTACATGCCCGCCACCGTGGGACGACCGGTGTGCTGAACGGAAGCCCGCAGTGTGAATTTGGATTGTGGATTGGGCTATTGCTGTATTTGAGGGATCTGGTTGCTGTTCAGGGTTGAAGGAGGATTTTACTTTCTATATTTTTGGAGTTTGGACCCGGGACTTTGAGAAATGCAAGCATTGATCAGTAACGAAGGTCCCTACCAGGACCGGCCCCCGCTGTGCCCCTTCCGCCTGTAACCCCTGCTGATTTACTCCGGATCAACGATTGCATTCCTCAATTTCCAGGGTCCAAATCCAAAAATATAGAAAATAAAATCCTCCTTCAACCCTGAATGGCAATCAGATCCCACAAATACAGCAATAACCCAATTCACAATCCAAATCAGGCTGCGGGCTTTCGTTCAGCACATCGATTGTCTCACGATGGCGGGCATGTACAAGAATTGCACCAAGGAAGAAAGCCCTGAAATTGGCATATGAACACAAATAAAGCAAAGTTGGGGAAAGAGGTAAACATACACATTCACAGCCACAAACCCCTCATTCTCTGGACTCAAGACCTTCCCTTGACTCACCAACATATTGCCCTGAACCAGGTCAAATGAGATGGCTGAATGTCATGTGTCACAAGTCACCACACAAACCCCAAAAATGTGTTCATCCCCAAGCCTCTAAATCCTAGCCCAATAGGGGAGGTGGTGTGTCATGGCCTAGAGTGGCACTCAGGACCATGCCCTACCCTGACATAACCTTGGTTGGACTTGGAGTCGAATGGGCTTAGAGAATTGACCTATGAGTTTGAACTCATAACATGCCAAAAAACTGCCAATTCACACCATATTGGCCATATATCACATATATGCTCAAAATTGAAGTTACCACTTATCCGAAGGCTCAAAGTATGCATGGAATCGAAGTCTAATATTCATGGAGAATATAAACCAAAGGCCAATGCCCATGTACATCCCCATTTCACCCTCGAAACCCCTTCGGATGTGGGCGCCACACACTGCCCAAGTCAGTCCATGATCTTGAGACCAATTCTTGTGATCCTTCGTGCGCCAAGCCAAATGGAGTACACGATCCGGCATATGGTGGTGTTCAACTCCAAAGCATATGCCAACATATGAACAACATACCATGGTTCGACTCTCCATAGGCTTCTTGCTGTTTGCTGACCAGGTAAGTACACAAAACGCAAAAATGAGCAGAAATTGAGGTCAAAAACATGAAAATATGACCAAATACAAAGTTGTCATGATAGTATATCTCTATGCTCACCCATGATATCCGCTCATGATTCAATACACAAATGATTGGAACCATTTGCGAACAATTCCCCCACTTGGATCCCCAATCGGGCGCATGGAGATACCTTCGCCACTAATATCTACATGCCCCATGAAAATGGGAGTGCACCCATGGATCTCCTTGTCAAACATACCATGAGCAATACATATGCGGTAGACTTGGTCTAGCGCTTTGAATTCCACAATTGGGACATGGGCAAAGCCCTTGTCACGTATGGCTCCCCATCTCTTCGGCCACACGAAGATATATAACATGGGCGTGCGCATATCAAACATATACCATGCATACAACACATACCCTCAAAATATGGCTCCCACCATGATATGCCATGTCCCTCCATTGACATAACTTCACGTTAAAAATACGTAGGAACCCAAGGAAAGTACCTATGCAACCCCAACACTCATGCGGTACACTCGAAAGTCGCACTAAAATATTCGGTTGCACGGTCCAAGAGTTATATATCACTTTATACCCTCTTGACCATTATCCCTTGCAACACCGGGCATGTGTACGCACCAAAGGCGTTTGATGCTTCCTAAATAAAGTTGAGACCAAGGCAGTTCCAACCCAACCTTTCTTATTCTCCTTCCTCACACTCGCTCGTAGATATGGCTCGTCAAAGTGGTCCCACGATTCGCTTTTGTTTCCCTTATATCTCCAAGTCAAATGGGTGGCAAGTATAAGGGAAACCTGATTGGGGCAGAGGGAAAAGAGTATGACCACTCGAAGAAGTCCAAATCAAGTGCGGCGATGTCCAAGTCGAAAATCCGATTTCGACATCGCGAAAAATTCTGATTAAAATTTCGAGTGCTTATTTAGAGAATTGCGGAAGCAACGAACCCTTTGCTGATGAAATCTGACCCTTCAACGGAATATATGCCAAAATATCTGGAAATAACAGTTAACCAATCGGTTAACGCAAAATCGCGAGCCAACTGACGGTCGCCGATACATTGACCATCAGAACGAAAGGCTGAAAAATTACGGAAACATCATGATAATAAAACCCTGTTGATTCCTGATATTCTGATATATAAATCTCCGCTGGCGGCGCCTCGGTACTGAATATGGCCGCTCGTAGCCGGAATGGCCAAACCTATCACACTATCACATCGGGTTAGTTGAGGTGGATGGGAGAGTATGATATCAGCCAATGGCGGCTGTCCGGCACATAGATACCCACCCCAAGTGACCCCAAGATGGCCACGGGGGTCCGAACCGGCTTCACCCCCCTTCTCAGAGCGTTGTTACCGCTCGGAAGTCATTGAAGAGAGGACGGGAGGACCCCAATGGGCTCCAACCCCCCCCCCCATGTCCCAAGCACACATGGAGGCCCCACACACGTCGTAGGCGTCCCCCAAGCCCCAAGGGAGGGGTGAGGACACTGATACTCAGCGCCCTACGCCATATCCGGTCTCCCCTTGATCTACAACATGGACCAAGGGGATCAAAGATAGAAAAACGTCGTTGGTCGACCTAAATAAGTATACCACAATGAAATATATATGTGGAGATCGAGTGAAGGGGGTAGATGGCCAATGAAGGCCGAAAAATCCCCGGATGAACGCCCTCACTTGTCTCCCCATTTACAGAAACAAACAAAACGCTAAGGGGGGATCCATTACGGTGCTACAGCAGCCACCAAATGGACCAACACGTCCTTGACATCTAAAGAAATATTTTTTTTCTTTAGGTAGTCCATCCAGACCGTGGTATACCTCGGCACGAAACTGCTCGGAGGTTCCCACGAATCCCTGGATGCGGCGAAACCCTTCCAACGGACTTTATAAAGCCTACCCCCAGGCGTCCCCGGGTCCGGCTTGTCCGCCACGATCTTCTCAGCGGTGAAGTCGTCGTCCTCACCCTCGTCGTCCGAGTCCACATCGCCGGCCGTGAACTCGAAGGTGACGGGACGTCCGCTGGGGTCTGTTGCTCGGGGACGAAGCTGGGTATGGTCGCGGTCCAGGATCTTGTTATCCCCCACACGAACCGCATACACGTCCTGCCCGACCTTCCGCACGATTACCCCCGGCACATACCAAGATGCCTGCCGATGCCTGGACAGGACATCCTTGTGGTGCCGCTCCACCCACACGGTGTCTTGGAGAGCATACTTCTGGACCTTTCCTTGCTTGAAGTACTTGGCCCTCTTGTCATCCTCGTCCTGAAGTGCCTTGCACACCTTGGCCGCCGTGTCGTCCGCCTCAGCCATCATGGCATTCGCATCCCGGGCCACTTTGCCATGGTTCATCCACGGGAGAGTGCGTGACACTCGATCCCGTAGGAACAGGATGCGATGGGGCGACAGTCCAGTGGGTCCCGGAAGGTCGTGATACGCCTGGAGCACTCTCCACAGCGAGTTATACCAGTTCCGGCCCGGTTCGTCAATGTGCAGCTGGCGGAACTTCTCGAACATCTGCCGCCCGGCCACTTCAGCACGGCCATTCGACCGGCTGTGGTACGCCACGGTCTTGGCATGCCGAATCCCCATGTGCTTGCACATCGTCTTGAACCACGTCCCCACGAATTGACTGCCCCGATCGCTGCAGATGACAGCTCGGACATCGAAAATCGTCAGCCAATGCCTGATCATGGCATTAGCGACGGTCTTGGCCTGCAACCCCACTCCATGCTTGTCCTTTTTGTCATTCTTCTTGGACTTCTTGCCAGGGAACGCCACGATATACCCACTGTGCCTATCCACTGCCAGGATGACACAGTCGTAGGTCTCTCCTTCCACGGTGACCTCAGGCATGGCGAATACATCCATGGCCACGGACCGCATAGGGGCCTCCGGTATAGCCGTATACACCGGGTTGCCCGCTGTGGAGTGGTTGGGGCTCTTGGTGGCCCGACATACGGCACAGTCGCTGCAGTACCTATCCAGGATGGCGTAGTACCCCGGAGAGAACTTGAAACGCCACTCCAGGTCCTGCTGCATCTTGTCTCGGCCAGGGTGCATGAGCTGGGCGTTGTGCCAATGGTCAATGAGCTCCTCCACTCGGTTCTCGGGCACCAGCAGCTGGTCCTTGAGGAACAACTTGTCGCCGTCTTCGGTCAAGCCCTGGGGCCATTCGTCGTCCGACGGGGCGCTCACGGCGTTCCAGTACCTGCTCCAGTGCTCGGATGCCGCATAGTCATCCGACCAGTCCTCTGTGAGCACCGACCTGACTAGCTCTACAGGGGCCACCATCCATTGCTCGAGGGCTTCCTCTCGAATAGCTTGGACTCGGGCACACCGGAACTTGGCCAGGTCTGTACGGTTTGCCATCACCACAAAACACTTGACCCCCTCTTGCTCCATGACCTTCTCCATCTCGATGATGCGCTTGGCCTCCTCGGTCTCCTCGGCGTCGCCATGGCTGGATATGTCCATCCACGCCTTGCCCGCGGGGTAGGCCCAGCGACTGAGGCAATCGGCCACAGTGTTGTCCTTCCCTGGGACGTACACGACGCTGAGGTCGAACTTGGCGAACGTCTCGTGCCATCGGGCCCTCCTAGCCGCTGGTCCTGAGGGGGTGTCGACATGCTCTTTGTGCCAGCTCTGTAGGGACTGGTGGTCCGTGCAAACCACCACCGGCTGCAGTCCGATGTGGCCAGACCACTTTTTGAGCGCACATACAATGGCGTATGTCTCCTTCTCCCTCGCGGTCCATGTACGGCGTTGGCCCTCGGCCAGGATCCTGCTCCAAAACGCCACGGGAACATGAGTCCCGTCGTCCCGGACTTGCTCGAGGACTGCCCCCACGGCATAGTCCGAAGCGTCTGTCCGTAGCACGAATCCCTTGTCCGGGTCCACCAGGAACAGCCCCAACTGCCCCAGGAGTCGCTCCTTCAGGCTGTTGAACGCATCCTCAGCCTCAGGGGTCCAGGCAAGCTTCTTCTTGCTCCCCTTCCGGCCATCGAACTTCCCCACCTGCAGCATCTTGTGCAGCGGCCCCGAGAGTTCTGCATACATCCGGACGTAGCCCGAATAGTAATTGCAGAACCCCATGAAGGACCGGAGTTCGCTGATGGTCTGGGGCTTCTCCCAGTGGTGCAGGGACGCCAGTTTCCCAGGCATGGGACGGCGTTGCCCGTGACCAACCACGTGACCCGCGAACTCCACTTCCTTCACGAAGAGTGAGGCTTTGGTGGGCTTGCACACCATGTTGTGCTTGTCCAACTCGCTGAGCACTCGGCGCAGATCCTTCTCATGCGCGTCGATGAGCTCGTCCTCAGTCATGTTCTCCGTGCCGGATCCGATGATGATGTCATCCACGAAGGGATCGGCACAGTCCCGGACAGGACCGAGTAGGTCCTCCATCATGCGCTGGAAAACGGCGTTGCCATTCTTGGCACCCATAGGCACCACTTTCCACTGCATGGGCCCCAGCGGCGTCGACATCGCTGTGCAGGGCCTGGAGTCCGGGTGTAGCGGCATCTGGTGGTAACCGTGTTTCAGGTTCAACACCGTGAGAATCCGCTTTTTCTGTTGCTTTTGGAGGATGGAGTCGATCAGGGGAAGCGAGTACGAGTCGTGCTCGGTCTGCTCGTTCAAACCTCTGTAATCAACCACCAACCTCCAGTCGCCCTTCTCCTTCTTGGGCACGATGAAGGCTGGGCTGGCCCACTCACTATCGGAGGGTTCGATCCATCCCCGCTCAATGAACTCGGCCAACAGCTTCTTCATGGCCTCGGCCCGATCGCCCTGAAGTTGGTACTCCCGATGACGATAGATCTTCGGGTTCGGCTTCAGCTTGATCTTCGCTGTGCTGAACCTCCCACGATCTGGAGGGTTCTTGTTGGCGACGCCACTGAATAGCCGCGGATAGGCCTTGATAAACCTCTCCTTCAGCTCGGCGACCTTCTGGTTCTCCTGGGCCTCTTCAGCCGCTTGCTTCGGTATCGATACAACCGACCGCACTGCGGTATAGGCCTCTTCTGGGTCCGAGTCCGACTTCTCCTCGTCCGATATGCCATCTTCATCGTCGTGGGTCTCGACTCCCACCGATAATCTTCGAAAATTTGCGGCCTCGGGCTGGTGCTCGTCGCTACCGGTTCCCACTCTTGGAAAACCCCATGTTGGCGGGTTCGACCCAACCGGACCATCGTATTGGTCCGCGATGTGATCCATGACCCTCGCCACGAACTCATCCTTCTCGTACTTGCCGGTGACCAACATCTTGTCATCCCACCAATGCGGAGATGTGACCATGGCCCGCCTCTTCTTGGCTGCCACACGGTCGTGCATCCCCATCCGCATGTAGTTGACGACGTCGTCGATCTCGGCGTGGGACAGGACGTCAATGCCATCAATTGGCTGATCCGTCCCCTCCTTGGGCTCAAACATGACCTTCATGGGCACCGCCTCCACCCTACGGATGAATGCTTCATCACTCGTGGGCTGGGCTTGCGCCCCATCCACCAGGAAAGCCTTGGTACCCCACGCTTGACCCGGGGAGGGCATTGATACACCCTTGGCGTCGATGAACAACTCCTCCTCTGGCCCGAATGACATCTCGTTCAGGATGATGGAGTCCAGCGTCGACTTGAGACCCTCCGGCGGACATGGGGTGGATCCTATGCCGGTTATGACCAGGATCCCCTTCGCCCTATCCGCGATGATCTTCTCCACCGTACGTCTGGTATTGTCCAGGGAGCCATGCCAATACATGGGTCCCCACTCCTTCAAACGCCAATGCCGGTGCCAGGCTGAGTCTCCTCGATGCCAATGCCTCCGACACTTCCGCAGAAGTGGGGCATCCCGGGAAGCAAAGACGTCCGTCTCGGGCGCTTCGGCTCCCAGCGTCTGGATCATCCTGGTATACACCTGCGGCGCCATTCCATACTCCGTGAGCTGAACTCCACGGTCTCCTCTGGACTTGGCACCCACAGCTTGCACCGCTTGGACGATCCGATCCTCTTCCTCAGCGTTCCATTGGGATGATCCGCATGCATAGTCCGTGGACAGCCATGTGAGACATTCATCATCCTCCCGGACCAGCGTTGCACGATGGGGAATGGCTCCAATGGCGTTTGCCACCATGAAGTCATACCCCATGATCATATCCCAATCGGTAATTTCGGCCACATAGAAGTTCCCGGATAGAGTGCTTCTCTTCGCCTGATCAGGGCGGTTCAAGCGCTCATGCTCCCAGAATTCCATACTGATGGTGGCCTCATGGGTGCCACCACCGATGATCTCTCCATTGGCGACCTTCAGGCGGACCGGTCTCCGGCTGGGCTGCAGCAATTCCTCCTTGAACAACCCTCTCCGGACCAGGCTCACCTGGGCACCCGTATCCACCAACACATCCACCACCTTCTCCTCTCGTCCGCACCGTACTCGCACCTTCAAGTGCAACTGCCGCTCGTCGCCATGAGGTGTATGGACGACTCTCACGGCATGCAACTCTAGCACGTCCGGGTGCATCAGGACTTCAAGGGTATGGTCACGGATGGTGTAGACCTTGGGTTGGTCCTGCCCGTCCACGGGGCTCTCCGTGGTCGCTCCTTCCTTCTTGCCATGTCCCGTACCCACATGTACTTCCCTTGGCAGGGCGCTCCAGGGGTTGGGAGTGGCAAAACTCAGTGGTTTTGGCTCTTCAGGAGCCTTCTTCGGCACCCGATGTGCCTTCGCTTTCTCTGGGATTCCACTGATTTTCGGAGGAGAGACCTCCGAGGTCCCACTCCCGTGGCGGCTCCTCTAGACTTGACTTCCCGCAGCCCCTTCCGGCTGCGATCCGCCAGGACCTTGTCCACCACGCTGCTGGGCCTTGAGTTCCTCCAACGTCCTCAACATGTCCTCAGCAACTTCCTCGATCGACCTTACTCGTCGGTCTTGGCCAGGTCCACCACCATAGCCTCTTCCTCCGCCTTTTCCTTGGCCTTTGCCTTGGCCTTTTCCCCCGTCTCCGCCCTTCGCCTTCCAATCGGAAATCCGCTGCTCCTTGGGCTTCTTCTCGGGGTGGGCTGCGAAGTAGGCCTTCTTGTCCGCCTCATACACCTTGCACTGACGGTGGTCGTGTGCATGGTTGTTTCCCTTGCCATAACAGACCCAGCACCCGTCGTGCTGAGACCTGTACTCCCGGAACGAGAGCGGTGGGTTCCCGATCCTCCTTGGCTCTTTGCCCTTCTTGGGTCCCACGGAGGGGTGACGCAGTACGTCGCCCCTTTCATCGCCGACGACTCCGACACTGCACGCCACCTGGACCACATCACGGTCCAGGTCGCGAAGGACAGGGCACGATACGCCTTCGACGCCTCGCGGGACAGCCTGCAGGATGACCGGACCCTGGGGCTTACACGGGTGCCCACGCGGTGCCAGCAGGCAGCGGTGGCCCTCGTGGGCACACTCGTCCACCACCGCGCAGCCTCCGTGCGCGCGGAGGTCACCAAGATGTTCTGGGAGATAGCCGGCGCGCACGGAATATGCCCTGAGGTGCACCACCCCGTCCCGGAGTTCGCAACTCTGGCGGGAGGCGACTGGGTCCAGCGCATACCCCGGGCCCTGGCCGCCCTGGGAGTGGGGATGTACAACCCCATCGAGTGCCCCAGGGCGGCTCATGTCCAACTACAGTCCCCGCCGGGCAAAATCGTCACGCTGCGCACTGCCAAGCTGCGACACCGCGACACGTGCCGCCTGACGGTGCCACACGCAACGCCGTGGCATGGGCACCACGGGCCACGCCACCCCTTCCCCGACAACGACGATCCGTGGCCGACGGCGGTGCGGGTGTGCCTCGACCAATGCGCCGATGAACACCTCCATTATTGCCGCCACGAGCAAGGGCCCACCAACCACCCCGGGTGGCGCGATGCCCTGGCCCACCTCTTCCACACCACCGGCACGCGGGACCCCCGCCTGAGACTCGTCCACCCCACGAGGGCTAAGCAGGACGCCCACACCGGCCCACGGGTGACCCCAGACGGCCTGCACCTCCACGTCGGGGGCTACCGCCGCCGGAACGGCCTGTCCCCCCCCACGCGGGGGGCGGCGTACCACCCACCGGCGGCCCTCATGTACATCCTCCGCGACGTACTCGCGGAAAGCGAGCACCAAGAGCCCAACGCGGACGTGGCGTGGCCAGAGCCCTTACGCCCCCGGCCCCACGCGCCGATGCCGTTGTGGCTGGTGACCACAGACGACCAATGCACCCAAGCGGCGGGACAAGCGCAGCTCCGGGCCGAGTGGGTGATAGTGCAAGTGGGGGCAGGCCAGCCCGAACCCCGTGGACTCCCCCGTGGCACCGCCCTACTGGTGGCTACGGGGGTGCCGCACGACCCACACATGGCGGTGCACGCGCTGGAGGACCGTCCGGAGGACACAGGACACTTGGTGGTACACCAGCGCGGGGGCCCGGCGTGGCTCAAGGAACATGTGACGGCGCTACGGTCCTGGGCAAGCACGGTCGCCGGAGCGGAGATCCGGCTGCACGACCACCCGGCGATCAGCCCAGGCGACACCAGGGCGCTGAGCATGGACCAACTGACCCACAGCCACCCCGACGTCCGGTGGCACTCCACCGACCTCAACGCGGGGTGGCTCAGCCCCACCGGATACTACTGGATCCCGGAGGCCTGGGGACACACCTCCTCTGACGCATCCGGGGGCGGGCCCTGCAAACACGCCACCAGCGTCGCTCTCGCCGCCGACCTCACCCGCACGTGGGCGGTGGCCATCTCGGGCACGGTGCCTGACGGAGAGGGGGTGGCCGCCTCCCTCCCCCTACACTACGGTGCACACAGACCATGGGTCCACACGGTGGACGCCGAGGTCATCCTCCACCTCCTGCGGCACGCGGATCGCGAGCGAACCACGGGGGTCCCCGCGGGCGCAGCGCAGGTGGTCAACCAGATGCCCCTGAGGTGGCTCCGGGACGGCCTGTGCGCGCGGGGGCAACACGCCGGGCACCCGTTCTGGTACGTCCGAGCCACCTCGCACCACAGTGACGCCCTACTGCACAAGGCGGACTGGGCGGCGTCCCAGGACACCGTCTTGCAGAACACGCCCCCGGACCCTGGCCACGCCCAACTCATCGTCGCCGGCCGTGACGGCCATCTCGATCTACGGCCCCCCACGATGCGGGTGCTCGGCGAGGTCGCACAACGGGCGCAGACGGACCATGCGCTGACGCACCGGGGACACACACCTCTGGGCGCGGCCCACGCCACGGCCTACGTCCACGCCCGGGACCTCACCGCGGCGGCCACCAACCGCCGGGCGCTGCGGGCCCGAGACGGCCACACGCCGGTGCAGCGCAGGCTCCGCGTCCGGAAGGAGCGGCTCTCCGGCGTCGCCATCGTCCCGCAGCCGTGCCTTTTCTGCGGCGGCCCGGAAGAGACCCCGGTGCACATGCACGTGGGCTGCACCCACTCGCGGCTCCTCTGGCCCCACTACCGCCAGGCGGTGCACGAGGCGGCCCGCCACCTCCCACCTGGGGACAAGGCCCTGTGGGTGGCCTCGTGGCGCTCCGCGGGCGCCACGTGGACGGAGGTGTTCTGCTCCGGACTGGTGCCCGAGGACGCGGAGGCGCAGCTCCGCGCCATAACCCGATACGACCCGCCGGGAGGGACCTCGGTGGACGACTTCCTCCACCACATGCTCCGGCTAGGGGACTTCGCGTGGGAGCTTCGCAACCACCGGCTGGAGCAACTCCTCCACGACCCCCTAAGCGCGGCGGCCCGGGCGCACCGGTGGCTCACTGCGGCGGAGGGCGACCACCCTCCCCCTCCCCCGCGCCCTGACAAGGACTTCGTAGCCTCCCTCCGTGTTGTGAATGGCACTCTGGAGTGCCCACTCCAAGAGGGCCCCCACCCGTATCAGGACCTGCCGGGGGGGTTCTCGAAGCACCTACAAGACGCCCTTTTCCCACCGTGGATCATCGGGCGCGGCTCCATGACCGCATGGGAGGCGCGCATCGTGGGAGAGGAGTGGGCGCGGGAGTGGAGCCGGTGGTGCGCCGCCACGCGCGCCCCGGAGACCCCTGCGCAACGATACGCCGCCATCCCGCTCCGGGGGTGGGGGCCGGACACCCGGCCGAGACCCACCATGGTCCGAGGGGCGGGACCTGACCACCCGTGGGACGCGGCGACAGAGGAGTGGCTGCAGGCGGCCCCGGGGCCGCAAACGGGATGGACTGGGGACGTATCCTCACTCGTCAGGACGCCCGTCCCGCCCCGCATCGTCCTTCACACCGCCAACGTGCTCCGGGCCACGGAGATACGCACGTGGGGACACGCTGCGGCCACCGTCCGGTGGCAACCCCCAGAGGACGGGGCCGCCCAACTCACTGTGGCGCACTTCAAGGCGGGGGGACCGGTATACGACGACGCCCTGTCTTGGCTGGGCGACACCCAGGGACCCTTACTCCTCATGCTCCCCACCGGTATCGCAGCCGCGCTGCGCCAGGAACTGGACGACTGCGAAGGGCTGCGAGTGGGGTGGGAAGCGGTCGCGGACGGCACCCTACTGGCCCTCCTCCACAGGGACACCGCGAACGGGTGCCAATGGGACGCGCTGACGCCCCACCTCACCGGGCACCACGTGTACATGGCGAGCCCCCCCCAGGGGCACCCCCGCCCGTCGTGGGACGACCTCATCGCCACCTTCCACGACCACGGGATCCTCCCCGGCGACACGTGGCAGGAGGTCCAGCGGAAGACGCTTGGCAAGGACTACCGGCGCCGCGTCCGCGCCCGCTTGCTGGAGATCCGGGACCCCCTCCGACAGAGGTGGGACGACCTCTGGCTCCGCCATCTCGACCCTTGGTCGCCGCCCTCCCACCTCCCGCACACCTGCCGACTCTGCGGAGAGTGTGACACGGTGTCCTCCGCAGCAGCGACAGGCGCCAACAGGTGCGAGCGGTGCACCCAGGTAGCCGCGTGCCCCTGGCCCGAACCTCCCGCAGGTCCGCGCAGGCGCACAGAGGAGGAGGCCTTGCGCCGGCGCATCGAGGGGGCACACACCCCCTCACACGAACAGGCGGGCCCCGCGGGCGCTGCCCTTCTATGGATCCACGTGCACCTGCGGGACCCCACATCCATTGCGCACCTGTCGCACGTGTTCGCCCCCTAACCCCCACCCGCCGCCCCCCTTTGCAGAGCCCGCAGCACCATGCCACGCCGACGGGGGGATGGGCCGGAGCACGCCAGGGCCCGCCGCAGAGCGCAGGAGGCGGCCGTCCGGGGCCTGGTGGCGGACGCGGTGGCGGAGGCAAAAGGAGCGCACGCCGCCGCACGGTGCGACCTGGAGGGCAGTGCGAGGGCCTTCCTCAACGAGACCGCCCTCCCGGCCGTCCGCGCCCTGAACGGAGCGGGAGCCCCTACGTTGCTCCCGGCAATGCACCGGATCGTGAACGCCGTCCGGCCGGGGCTCATCAGCCCGGAAGCGGCCCTCTACGGGCACTGGATGGAGTGGCGCGAGTCCAATCGGTCGGGCCGGCCCCTGTCCATGGGGGACGCCCTCCGGCTGACGGGAGCGGGGTCTGCAATGTCCCTCCGCAGCAGCGCCCCAGCCCTGCTGCACGCCCTCAGGACGCGCTACCCCGGGGACGCGGCCCCGTACCTGAACCAGGCGCGGGCCACGTACCCGGGGGGAGTGTCCGAGCTGGATGCGGCGCTCCACCTTCTACACCCGCCGGACGAAGACCTGGAGGTGGGCGAAATCACGGTATTCGTGGAAGGCGCGGACGAGGCGCCCACCCGCCCCCGGCCGACCAACCCGGTGTATGACGGCACCGGGCCTACCCCCCCGTACGCCGTCGTCTGCGAGGCGTTCCCCAGGGAGCCCACTTGGTGCCCCGCCCTCCCACCGGCGACGCACGCGCCCCGCGGCTGGGCTAACCCAGACCTGTCCCCCCCCCTCTCCAGGACCAGGGGTGCCCACCACAGGGGGCAGGTCCTCTGGCAGGAGTGCCCTGGCACCCCCCTCCTCCTCCTCGTCGTCGCGTCCCGCGGGGGCTCGGGGCGGATCCTGGGGGTCACCCCCACCCACCTCTACGGGGCCACACCTGTACCCCGCCCCCCCCTCCCGGCGCCCGCGGCGCGGGACGGAGTACACACCTTCCTGCGCACGCAGGAGGTCACCGCCGTTACGGGGGTCCATCTGGTGCGGCTGCCCCCGGCACCGCTCGACGACCCCCGGGGGCCCAGGGCCCTGAGCCCCGTCCCAGACTGGGAGCTGTGGCGCGACGCGTGGGCCGCGTGGCTCCCCCGCCTCCCCTCCCAATGCCGGTGGATGGCCGCGGACCCCCGGCCGTGCGGGGCTGACGCCACAGCCGGCCCCCCACCCCCTCCCCCCCCCCCCCCCGCAGAGCACCACACGGCACTGCCCACGGCACGGCACTGATGCACCAGGAGGTAGTGGGAAGGGCGCGCCTGCCACCACGCATGCCTACCAGAGTGACAGTAATGGCAGACTCCGATGGGTCCCTCGGGCGGGACGACCGCCACCACCGCCGGTCCCGCTCCCGCTCCCCCGTCTCCTCCCCAGAGTGGACGGGGGAGACCCTCGCGGAGCGCGAGGAGCGGAGGCTGGCGGAGGCGGCGGTGGTCGGACCGCCGCCGCCGGCCCGGGAACCTGGGCCAGCCGAGACGGCCGCCCCCGCCGCCCAAGCGGCCAGCCCCGCCGCCCCGCCCCGCCCTGACGCGCAGGAGGCGGAGACCGCGGCGAGCCACGCCGCGGCCCCGGCCGCGGCCCCCGGCACACCGCCGGCAAGGGGGGCAGCCCCGGCGCAGGAGCCGGACGTGTCGCCGAGGGCTGCCGCAGCTGCGCAGGAGAGCAGGCAGGGCGCAAGAGGGGTTGCGACGGACCCTGCACGGGCCGTGGGCGCCTCGCCGACGGCCGCCGCGGCAGCAGCGAAGACCGAGAAGGATGTGCGAGAGTCTGCGACCGCGGCCACGGGCGCCTCCTCGGCGGCCGCCGCGGCAGCGAAGGAGGGTGCGGAGGGCGCGAGAGGGGCTGCGGCCCCCGGCACGCCGCGCAAGCGGGGGAAGAACCCCGCACGGGCCGCGGACGCCTCGCCGGCGGCCGCCGCAGCAGCAGCAGTGGGCAGGGAGAGCGCGAAGTACAGCGCCCACGCCAACCCCACCCACACCCACACCAGCCCCCCCAAGCCGTACCCCCCCAAGCCCTTCCCCCCGGGGCGGGAGCGGCACGACCGCCCCCCGAAACGCGAGCGCTCGCCGCCGGGCGTCACGCTGCCGCAACTGCAAAGGCAGCGGGACGCCCGGCGAGTGGTCCAGGAAGGGCGCAGCGGCGAGGGGGAAGGGAGCGGCGGACGGCGTGACAGGCAGGGGGCAGGGGAGGGGTCGGGGCACGGGAAGGGCGCGCGGGAGCGCGGGCAGGGGGCCCAGGTGCAGGGGACGGAGCGAGGGGTGGTGGGAGAGCGAGCGGGCCGGGGCGTGGTGGACGAGAGGCGGGACCCGCGACTCGGGCAGGGGGCCGGGGAGGGGCCAGGGCACGGGAAGGGAGTTCAGGGGCGCGGGCAGGGTACCCAGGCGCAGGGGGCTGGGCAAGGGGGGATGGGAGAGCGAGCGGGCCGGGGTGTGGGGGACGAGAGGCGGGACCCGCGACATGGGCACGGGACCGGAAAGGGGCCCAAGGGCAAGGGCAAGGGCAAGGGCAAGGGCCCCAAGGGACAGGAGGGACGGGGCACGGGAGCCCAGGGGGGAGGGCGGGGCGCGGGGAGGGGGGCAGAGGGCGGGGCACCCCCGCAGCCGGAAGTGCAGCCGGTGAGGTGCATCCCCCCCGGCATCCAACAGATGCCGGCACACCACACCTACCACCACCACCACCACCACCACCACCACCTCTACAACATCGACCCTGACGCCGGCGAGCTCATCCCCCCCCAACCCCCACGACACCAGCACCAGCAAGCCCCCCCCGCGCCGAGGGCGGAGCCGGCGCGGGTGGCCTCGGCGGAGGGGGGGCGGGGCGTGGCACCGGCGCCGCAGGTGCAGGAGCAGCGAGGGGGGCCGGCACAGGGGGCGGAGGGGAGCCGGCCGTGGAACGTGGACTGGAGCGCAGTCCCGGACCCGCTGGGGGGGGAGACCCTCCCCCTGGTGGGGGAAGTGTACGGGTGGTTGTGCTGGGCCAACCAGGGGACCTCCAGGAGGTCGCGGAACCGGCCCTTCGATGCCGTGCTCCTCCGGAGGGACGGAGGACACCGAGAGGCACCCCCGGGGGGGTGGGCGGCACCAGAGGACCACGAGAGGGTCCTCAGGTCGGTGATCCGGGCGGCGTGGCCCGACAGGGAGCCGACGTGGCCGGCCTTCCTGGAGGGGGGAGCGGTGCTCCGCATCACGGATGCGGACGCCAACAACTGGCTCCCCCGGGCTTTGCGTAGCGCCCTCGCCCACTGGCGCTACCGCCGGCACAACCCGCCGCCGCCGCAGCCCCAACCCCCACACAAGCGGCGGCGCAAGTGACGGCCCAGACGGCGGGCGCGGGAGGGGGGGATGGGCCCCCTGACCCACGCCCCCGCCACGGTACGGCACGACGTGCGGGGACGCGCCGCCACCCGCGGGAGGGAGTGCGGGGGCGCCAAGCGCGGGGAGGAACCGGCTGCCCCGCAACCTGCTAACCACTGACCGCTAACCATCAGCCACCCCCGGCCGGCCGGCGCCGCGCGGCAACGGCCGGGGAGGTGAGGGCCCCGGCGAAGGCCTGCGCGGGCATCCAGCTCTCGATGGGGGGGGCGGATGACGGGCGCGACCCCTTGGCCGATGGCTGGCCCCCGGGACCAGGGCCGCCATGCCGCCCCCGCCCCCCCCCAACGCGCACGACGGAGCAGGAAGGAGGCCGCGCCCCACATGGCCCTCCCGTAACCACGGCCCGCTCCGAGGTGACGGAAGGAGGGTGTCAAGTCAAATGAGGCCCCCAGGGGGGCGGTCCACGGGCCGCCCCTCACCCCCCCCACCACGGGGCGGCACTTCAGCCCCGACCGCAAGCGCGCGCCGGAAGGGAGAGCACCGGCGACGCGGAGAGAGCCAGGAAGGAGTACCACAGGCCGCCGCCTGGAACGAAAGCAGGGAGGCCGCGGCGCGACACCCCCCCCCCCCCCCCCCCGCCCCCCCGCCGGCCCGCCGGCCGCAGGGGCCCCGGCCCCCACCCCCCGAGGCTGAAGGGACGGACCCCCCCGCCCGAGAGGGGAGCCGGAGTGTGACCCGCCCCGATGCCCCAGCCGCCGGCTCCAATGGGGGCCGCGAAGAGCAAGTGGGCCCGCGCCTGCGCACCGGGACGCCGCGCAGATCGTGCCCAGAGAAGCCGGGTGGGCGCGAACCGGAATGGTATGGGTGGCCACGCCCCCCATGGACGGCACGACGCCAAGGGACGCCCGCTTTGTTGCCTACCCAGGGAAAGCGGCCCCGCAACCCGATAACCACTGACCGCTGACCCTCACGGCCACCCCCGGCCGGCCGGCGCCGCGCGGCAACGGCCGGGAGGTGAGGGGCCCCAGGGAGGGACCGCGTGAGGATCCGGCACTCGGTAGAGGGGGGCGGGGGAAGGGCGCGACCCCCCTGGCCGATGGCTGGCCCCCGGGGCTGGGACCGCCAAGCCGCCCTCCCCCCCCCCCCCCCCTTTTTTGGCCGACAGGGGGCGTCGCCGGGGAACCGAAGGACCCCCCCCACTCCCCCCCCCCCCCCCCCCTCCCACACAGGCCCGAGAGCGAGCGGGGTGGCCCCCCCCCCCCCCCCCGCACCCACCCCAGCTGGGGAGCCACAGGCGCGGCCCTCCGCCCCCCCAAGGCCGGGGGGGCGCCCCCACCCACAGGAGGAACGGCGACACGGTAAGGGCAGCGGCGGCTGGACCTGCCCCCACGAACCCACACCGGCGTGCCGGAGCAACGCGCACAGCGGGACGCGAAGGAGGCCGCGCCCCACATAACCCTCCCGTGGCCACAGCCCACTCCGAGGGGAAAGAGGGGGGGTTTGCAGGTCAGCCGGGGCCCCCAGGGGAACGGTCCACGGGCCGCCCCTCCCCCCCCCCCGCCCCGGGGCGGCACGTCAGCCCCGACCGCACGCGCGCGCCGGAGGTGAGGGCCAGAAAGGGGTACCACAGGCCGCCGCCCGGAACGAGAGCGGGGAGGCCGCGGCGCGACACCCCCCCCGTGGCAAGGGGAATGGACCCCCCCCACCCGAGAGGGGGGCCGGAGTGTGACCCGCCCCCCCACTCCGGCCGTCGGCCCACAAGGGGGCCGTGAAGAACAAACGGGCCCACGCCTGCACACCGGGACGCCGCACAGATCGTACCCGGAGAGACTGGGTGAACACGAACCGGAGAGGTATGGGGGGCCACGCCCCCCATGAACAGCGCAACGCCAGTGACGCCCGCTTTGTTGCCTGCCCAGGGAAGGCAGAGGGACGGAAAGAGGCAGAGCGACCCCCCCGCCCCACAGTCAGTCGGCGACCCGGTGGTGCTACTGCCCGCCTCTTACCCCAGTGCACGTCAGTCGGCGATCCAACGCGCCCCACCCAGCCCCCTCCCCAGTCCCGACCCCGGGCGCGTGGACTGCGCGTGGACGGCGCACAGCCCCACCCTCAGGGCAGGATACATAGCCGACGTCAGAGCGCCCGCGGACGAGGGCACCCCCCCGGGGACGCCCAGCCGCCGCCCCCGCAACCCCAAGCCGGGAAGGGGGGAACCGGGACCGGACCGCCCCCCCCCAAGCACACCAGACGGAGCACGGGACCGGGGCAGGACACGCGGAGGGGCATGGACCACATGGAACGGCCCTACCAGCGCCCAGTGCCGGGACCACGCGAGATGCGCGCGCCACACCACCCAGCGGGGAGCGGACACCGCGAGAGCGCGAGCGCACACACACGAAAAGGACACGCGGGGACCACCAGAAGGGCAACCGGACCGAGCGCGCGGAACGCACAGACCAACTGGAATGGCGTACCAGCGAGCGAGGGTAAGGGACACCCGGACGGGACGGCCCGCCACACGCAACGCGGGATACGCGGGGCGGGAAGGGGGAAGAAGGGGAAACACAACACCAGGTACCGGCCCGAACCCCCCCGAACCGGCCGCGAGCGCCGCGAACACACAGACGGGACACTGCACCCGCCAAGGCAGTAGTGGCGCACAGCGCCACGCCCCAACCCCTAGGCTAGGCAGCCACCGCGCCAGCCCAAGGGGGTCCCACTGGCGACAAGCCAGTAGCACGGGCCCGGCGGCGCCGGTGCCCCGGGCGACCACGCATTAGGGGGGCGACGCAGTGGGTAAGCGCCCGCGGCCACGGCTGCGAATTGATGCACTGACCGGGGAGTGGCGAAACGGGGACGCCGGGGAAGGACGGGGCTCCGAGCTCTGTGAACCTGGGGGACTCCGCCACCAGGCAGGAGGTGCGTCTTGGAGGGCCCCCCACTAGGACCCGGTGGGGAGGATATCACCTGGCCCGACCAGGTGGCCCCCCGGGGCCGAAAGGCGTCTAGTACCCGCAAAATCAAACCTCAAACCTCAAACCTTCTTGGGTCCCACCTGGCTCCATCTGGACCGATCCTGCCCATGGTTCTTCACGTTGTGCGCCACAAACGCGAATAAATGGGCCTCCTCGTGATCCTCCCGGGACCAGTGGTCTTGGCCACTTCCACTACCAACCTCCGCAGAGTTGGCCGTGTCCTCCTGGATCTCCCGATGATGGCGGTCTTCTCGGTGGCCTCGTTGTCCATGACCATGTTGATCCTGCACGTGGGCCTCGTTCTTCGCATTGAGCTTCAACTCCACCGTGATGTACTTCACGATCTCGTCCAGGCTCATGCGGGCGAAGATGACCTGCATCCTCAGCGGCTCCCCGCGCCTCCACTCCACGTTGTTGAGGCGCAGTAACCTTTGCCCCATGGAGTCTCCGAATACCTCCACGTACACGGCGTTCTTCAGTCCCAACATCCGGTTGGGCTCGCCCAGGTTCCTCCTGAAGAACTCCATGATACCCGCATGGGTATCCTCCGCCGCCATAATCCTCACCGCCACCCGCCTCTTGGCCCTCTTCTTCTCCTCGTCCTCCACTCTCCTCTTCCAGTTGCCCGGGAGGACGTCCTTCAGCAAGTGGCGGATCTCACTGGCCTCGTTCCAGTCTTCCACCAACTTGAGGCATCTGCGGTACTTCCGCAGATACCGGTTCCACTCCCGGACCCGCAACTCACCGCGGTCCAGCGGCAGTGGAATGGACCACAGGTCCTCCAGCTTCTGATTCGGAGCGTCCACCCGCTCCTCATCCTCCAACCACTGGAGGCAGGCTTGCTCCGTCCTGATCAGTCCTTCCCGGATCTGATCCCGCAGCTCCTCCTTCAGGTCCTGCGCCAGCCGGTGTGGGAATGTCCGGCATACCCACTTGTCCCGCGGCGCTCCCCGCATCTCGCCGACGACCTCCTCGGCGAAGTCCTCCCAGTCCAGGATGAAGTCATCCAGGTTGGACGGGTTCCCGTCGTAATAGGGGATTTTGATTCCCCTGAGGTCGTCAATCCTGATGGCGTCTCCGACGTCTCCAGCCACCACTCCACCGAGACGGATACCACCTGTGGCCGGGGGGTGTGAGTACACTCCCCGTACATCCCTCTCCTCCATGGATTGCGGTCCAGTTGGCCCTGAACCCATGGGGTTTGAAATGCGGGAAGGATTTGCTCCATCGGCCGTCCATATCCCCGTATTGGGGTCCTTCGCCCACAGGTTTCCGCCTAGATGACCTCGACCATGTCGGTCGGCGCTTCCCATGGTTCGCCCCTGCATGGTGTGGTTCTCGATCTTCTCTTCCGCATAGACTACCATATTCGTCGTGATCGGTACATCCTGGGCGGCGTGGGACATCTGTACCGTCAGGCTCCTCGGGTCCGTGGTTGCGTGCCCTTCCCGCATGGACCCAGCCGGTGCCGTGTGTTCCCCGAGCATTGTGGACTCGCTGAACATGGGAACAAACGGCAGCGCACCCGGGTCAACACGCGGAGGCGCGTATGGTGCCTCTGCAGGGCCGCCCATGGGTTTCTCCATGGCGCTCCTGAGGGTCTTAACCCGCTCCACCAGCTCTACCGCGGCCGGCTTTGCCGGGAGCTCCGGACCCGAGGCGAGGGGCTGTCGCTCCTCTAGCCTTCTCAGGCGTCCCGACATGTCCTCCACTAAGTGGAGGAGGCTGTCCACCACTTGCTGCTGCTTCTGCAGGGCCAGCTCCAGATTCTCCCGGTACCGGGCCTGATCCGCTCGCAGCTCCTCCATGTGGTTCTCCGCGGCCGACTGGTCGTCCAGGATCCCCGCGACGTCCTCCTCTAGAGCGTCCTTGGCGTTGTCCAGGCGGTCAAGGTGATGCACGATGGCGTCCATCCCCATCTTCGGGTACTTGCCCATGAGGAAGGACACGTGCTCGCAGTGGCACGCAGCGTGCTTTCCGCCGGATTCAGCGCAACCCGCGGTTCCCGGCACCTCAGACTCATCGCCCATGGGCGTATCGCCTATGGCGTCCGTCTCTGGTCCCGTGTGCCGGGGCACAGGTGCCGTCCGGGCCCTGGCTGGCCTCTCCAAGCCCTCGGCATCGTGCTTCAGGGCGGGCTCGGGGGCCGTATGCGCCCTGGCGATCGGCGCGGACATCTCCGGCTCCGAAGGTGGCTCGTAGGCTGTCCGATAGCCCTCGGAGTGCCCCTCGGATTCCCACAGCCTGACCGGGCTGGCGTCCGTGTCCATAGCCCCGGCGTCCCTTGCCGCGGGCTTGGGTGACCCGCGCTTCCGGTAGCGCCGGGCCCGTCCTCCACTGCTGCCTGAATGGCAGGCCTCATCAGAGTCCTCCGCGGCGGAGCGGAGGTTGCATGCCTTTCGGCAGCGACGCTCACACATGGAGACCAGGTCCTCCATGTCACGTCCTCCTCTTCCCGAGTGTCGTTCTTCTCTTCGGGCTTCAACTTCCGGAGTTCGCCATGCTCTTGAACGTCTCGGTCCTTCTATGGCTCCAATCTCGGCGTGGTCTCGGCCGAGTCCACAATACGCACCCGGGGCGTACAGGGGCAGGGCTCATAAGGGCCCAAGTCCCCGGGTCGGCGGTTGGTAGGGGCAGCAGGTAAGCCTCTGCTACCATAACGAAGGTCCCTACCAGGACCGGCCCCCGCTGTGCCCCTTCCGCCTGTAACCCCTGCTGATTTACTCCGGATCAACGATTGCATTCCTCAATTTCCAGGGTCCAAATCCAAAAATATAGAAAATAAAATCCTCCTTCAACCCTGAATGGCAACCAGATCCCACAAATACAGCAATAACCCAATTCACAATCCAAATCAGGCTGCGGGCTTTCGTTCAGCACATCGATTGTCTCACGATGGCGGGCATGTACAAGAATTGCACCAAGGAAGAAAGCCCTGAAATTGGCATATGAACACAAATAAAGCAAAGTTGGGGAAAGAGGTAAACATACACATTCACAGCCATAAACCCCTCATTCTCTGGACTCAAGACCTTCCCTTGACTCACCAACATATTGCCCTGAACCAGGTCAAATGAGATGGCTGAATGTCATGTGTCACAAGTCACTACACAAACCCCAAAAATGTGTTCACTCCCAAGCCTCTAAATCCTAGCCCAATAAGGGAGGTGGCGTGTCATGGCCTAGAGTGGCACTCAGGACCATGCCCTACCCTGACATAACCTTGGTTGGACTTGGAGTCGAATGGGCTTAGAGAATTGACCTATGAGTTTGAACTCATAACATGCCAAAAAACTGCCAATTCACACCATATTGGCCATATATCACATATATGCTCAAAATTGAAGTTACCACTTATCTGAAGGCTCAAAGTATGCATGGAATCGAAGTCTAATATTCATGGAGGATATAGACCAAAGGCCAATGCCCATGTACATCCCCATTTTACCCTCGAAATCCCTTCAGATGTGGGCGCCACGCACTGCCCAAGTCAGTCCATGATCTTGAGACCAATTCTTGTGATCCTTCGTGCGCCAAGCCAAATGGAGTACACGATTCGGCATATGGTGGTGTTCAACTCCAAAGCATATGCCAACATATGAACAACATACCATGGTTCGACTCTCCATAGGCTTCTTGCTGTTTGCTGACCAGGTAAGTACACAAAACGCAAAAATGAGCAGAAATTGAGGTCAAAAACATGAAAATATGACCAAATACAAAGTTGTCATGATAGTATATCTCTATGCTCACCCATGATATCCGCTCATGATTCAATACACAAATGATTGGAACCATTTGCGAACAATTCCCCCACTTGGATCCCCAATCGGGCGCATGGAGATACCTTCGCCACTAATATCTACATGCCCCATGAAAATGGGAGTGCACCCATGGATCTCCTTGTCAAACATACCATGAGCAATACATATGCGGTAGACTTGGTCTAGCGCTTTGAATTCCACAATTGGGACATGGGCAAAGCCCTTGTCACGTATGGCTCCCCATCTCTTCGGCCACACGAAGATATATAACATGGGCGTGCGCATATCAAACATATACCATGCATACAACACATACCCTCAAAATATGGCTCCCACCATGATATGCCATGTCCCTCCATTGACATAACTTCACGTTAAAAATACGTAGGAACCCAAGGAAAGTACCTATGCAACCCCAACACTCATGCGGTACACTCGAAAGTCGCACTAAAATATTCGGTTGCACGGTCCAAGAGTTATATATCACTTTATACCCTCTTGACCATTATCCCTTGCAACACCGGGCATGTGTACGCACCAAAGGCGTTTGATGCTTCATAAATTAAGTTGGGACCAAGGCAGTTCCAACCCAACCTTTCTTATTCTCCTTCCTCACACTCGCTCGTAGATATGGCTCTTCAAAGTGGTCCCACGATTCGCTTTTGTTTCCCTTATATCTCCAAGTCAAATGGGTGGCAAGTATAAGGGAAACCTGATTCGGGCATAGGGAAAAGAGTATGACCACTCGAAGAAGTCCAAATCAAGTGCGGCGATGTCGAAGTCGAAAATCCGATTTCGACAACGCGAAAAATTCTGATTAAAATTTCGAGTGCTTATTTAGAGAATTGCGGAAGCAACGAACCCTTTGCTGATGAAATCTGACCCTTCAACGGAATATCCGCCAAAATATCTGGAAATAACAGTTAACCAATCGGTTAACGCAAAATCGCGAGCCAACTGACGGTCGCCGATACATTGACCATCAGAACGAAAGGCTGAAAAATTACGGAAACATCATGATAATAAAACCCTGTTGATTCCTGATATTCTGATATATAAATCTCCGCTGGCGGCGCCTCGGTACTGAATATGGCCGCTCGTAGCCGGAATGGCCAAACCTATCACACTATCACATCGGGTTAGTTCAGGTGGATGGGAGAGTATGATATCAGCCAATGGCGGCTGTCCCGCACATAGATACACACCCCAAGTGACCCCAAGATGGCCACGGGGGTCCGAACCGGCTTCATCAGGAGCAAATCAGCAGGGATTACAGGCGGAAGGGGCACAGCAGGGGCCGGTCCTGGTAGGGACCTTCTTTAAGCGCTGCGCACACACAGACGGGGCACTGCACCCGCCAAGGCAGTAGTGGCGCACTGCACCACGCCCCAGCCCCTAGGCTAGGCAGCCTCCGCGCCAGCCCAAGGGGGTCCCACTGGCGACAAGCCAGTAGCACGGGCTTGGCAGCGCCGGCGCCCCGGGCGACCACGCATTAGGGGGGCGACGCAGTGGGTAAGCGCCCGCAGCCACGGCTGCGAATTGATGCACTGACTGGGGAATGGCGAAATGGGGAAGCCGGGGAGGGACGGGGCTCCGAGCTCTGTGAACCCGGGAGACTCAGCCACCAGGCAGGGAGTGCGTCTTGGAGGGCCCCCCACTAGGACCCGGGGGGGAGGATATCACCTGCCCCGACCAGGTGGCCCCCCGGGGCCAAAAGGCGTCTAGTACCCGCAAAATCAAACCTCAAACCTCAAACCTACGGTTCTGCGAAGGGAGGTGACACATGGGGGCGCATGAGATTTGGTTTTCGTTGAAGCTTCCAGAAAACCTTTTAGACCAAGCTGTCGAGCGATAACCCGGCCGGTTCCAATGATCTTGAGGAGGGGGATCAACATGTGATTTCTTGAAATCAGTCTGTCCCAACCCTTCTTGATCACCCCCCAATGCATCAAAAATAATAACTCTTGCACCTATCTTCCCAGAAGAACGAGGCGTACCTCCCTCATCACGGAAACACAATACATCATGCGGCAAATCCCACCAATCAACCGTCATCTCACCGAGACCCCAAAACCATTCTTTGTTTTTATGGCGGGGAACAATCATGATCCCTCGACTTCTTTCCCAATTCGCTTTTTCTGCAACTTGTTGCAGAAATTTATGCGGGCACATAACAAATATGGTGTCATCATGCCAAGGCTTGTTTAAACCTTGCGTGACTGCAGCTCCACCTTTAGCAGTGTTGACCCATACCCTGGCGCGCTTTCCGGGGCGCTTGACTTTGGTAGTCGAGCGCGGATCTGCAAATGGGTAGCCCTGGAGTTGAAATTCAACTCCAGCCCAATCCAAAATGCGGTCAAACCACTGCGGATCCAAAGAGAATGGTCCTTCCTTATGGGTGTATGAACGTCCTCTTGGTGGGCGGCCTCGACGTACCCGTGAGGGCTGCCACCTTACGCCAATAAATCTGACGCCTTTCCTTGCGATTCTTTGGCTTCCCCCTTTGGCGCAACTCCATGCATTTCCCGGAATCCTGGGAATCAAAACCTGGTCCCAATACATTGGAACTCGAAAGGGAAGACGGGGTTTCAACTTGCTTAGCAAGCACCTACAGGGCTTCCACTGTCTCCAAACCTTCCTCATCCTTAAGAAAGCCATACCGACCCATGAACCCGTGTGGTGGCACGTCACGGCCAACCGAGCCCTCGTAGGATGAGGGGCTCGACTCACATTGTGAGTTTAATTCAGCACAGTCCAGGTTTGGATCAGCTAGTTGCTGAACCCATCTCTCTATTACAGTCTCCGAGATCTCAAGATCCTCCGGACATTCATCGGGAGGCAGGTAGGTTGGTTAGGTCGACTCGGGACTGGGGTTGCCCGGCAGGGGGGTCTTACCAAGGGGCTTTTGCTCACCCACCCACGGCCCTACTGCACGTGCCCCCACAAAGCGGCTCTTCGACATGGGGAAAGGGCGCGGTCGCCGCGAGCAGTACCCTACAGCGGGTTCTGCCCAGAGAGGTAACCCATGTTCGACCGAAGTCTCACATTCCTCTCCTTCGGGCGGTTGATGCGTGGGGGAGGGTCCCATCGCACATCCTCATCAACCTCCGGATTCTGGGGCCCAGGAGCCGGGAGCCAGGCCAAGGCCCTGTCCTGCAGGCACCCCCACCTGGGTTGGTTTGCAGTAGGCGTGAGGCGACCTGAAGAAGCACGTGCTACGGGACTCGCATGCCGTGGTGCACACTCACGCCTCCTGACTCGGTCGAGCTTGCGCTCTCCCGGGGGGCCGGGGGTTTGAAGTAGGTTGTCGTGGTTGGTTGGTCGGTCGTTGAACGCTTCGGCGTAGTTTGTTGATGTTGGTTGGTCGGTTGCGTGATAGTAGAGTCCCAATTTTGTTCGTGGGTATGGTTGTCGGCGGGCGTGGGGCACCACGGTGTCGCCAACCCGTTGGACGCTGTTCCCGTTTCGACCCGTGCACGCCTGGCTGGTTTGGTGTTGGCCGGCTTGCGTGTGGTCTGTTTGCGGTCAAGTGGCAGCTGCAGCTGCGGTGTGGTTGGGGCGCGGTTGTCTTGGCCGCCTCATGGTCGGCTTGGTTTGCGTGGGTTCCGTCGCGCTGCTGCCGGTGGTCGTATCGCCGAATGTTGTTTGTGCAGCCCGCACTTCCGTGTCGCTGCTGGTTAGTTGCGTCTTGGTTGGTCCAGGTGTAGTGTAGTGTAGTTTGTTAACGTTGGTTGGTCGCGTTTCTAATGGTAGAGTTGCGGTGTTCTGTTGTGTTCGTGGGTATGGTCGTCGGCGGGCGTGGCACACCACGGTGCCGCCAACCCGTTGGACGCCGTTCCCGCCTCGACGCGTGCACGCCTGGCTGGTTTGGTGTTGGCCGGCTTGCGTCCGGTCTGTTTACGGTCATGTGGCGGCTGCAGCTGAGGTGTGGTTGGTGCGCGGTTGTCTTGGCTGCCTCATAGTCGGCCGGGTTCGCGTGGGTTCCGTCGCGTTGCTGCCGGTGGTCGTATCGCCAAATCCTGTCTGTGTGGCCGGCACATCTGTGTCGGTGCTGGTTAGTCGCGTCTTGTTTTGTCCAAGTGTAGTGTAGTTTAGTTTGTTAACGTTGGTTGGTCGTGTCGGTAGTGGTAGAGTTACGGTGTTCTGTTTTGTTCGTGGGCATGGTGGTCGGTGGGTGTGGCACACCACGGTGTCGCCAACCCGTTGGACGCCGTTCCCGTATCGACCCATGCATGTCCGGCCAGTTTGGTGTTGGCCGGCTTGCGTGTGGTCTGTTTCTGGTCACGTCGTGGCCGCTGCAGTGGTTTGGTTGGTGGGCGGTCGTGTTAGCCGCCTCTTGGTCGGCTTGTTCGGCGTTCGTTCCTTGGTGCTGCAGCAGGCGCTTGCGCAGTCGGATCTTGTGCGTGTAGGTGCCCTGCTGGTTTCGGTGTTGGTTGGTGCCAGTTGCTTGGGGCCGGCATGGTACGTTTTTACTGTGCGCAGTCCCCCCACCGTGGGGGAGAAAAGTAATGATAAGTGGTTTGACCGCTGCAAAAAAATTTCAAATTCGGTGCCACTTTCCTTGTCCCGCCCCGGCAGCGTTACATGCACAACCCATCATCCGGTACTTCGCGGTGCCTGTTGGCCGTCCTTTCAGCTTCGCCTGTGCCATTCATATGTACACCCCCGTCGGTGGCAAGGCCCTGTCGGTCCCCCTTGGTGTGTCCCCCTGCTCCCCATGGAAGCCCCAGGGTGCCGTTCCGGCTCGGTCGTGCGGTGCTCGTGCTCGTGTCTGCCTGCCTGCCGTGCGCCGTATCGTGCCGTGTTTCTCGGGTTATGTGGCTGGTGTGTCTGTGTCGCAGTGCTGAGTTTGGCAGTTAGGATGGCTAGGGCGGCTCGGCTCGTGCCTTGGTGCCGGGATGTTCCGTCGGGCGTGGCGAGCAGGGCTCGGCGTAACACATCCACGCCTGCTGGCAGGGGTCGGCACGGCCCCGTGTGGCGAGCCTGTGGTCCCTTGCGTGCCCCGGATGGGGTTTCGGAGGACAGGAATACTGGGCAGTGTTGCAGCCCCCCTCTCGCTTCTTGACGCTGTTAGCTTTCTGCGGGGAGTGTGTCCCTCGTACCATTCTTGCAGGTTATATGTGCCGAATCCCCCCCAGCGTCCCAGGCGTTTAACTTTCCAGGAGGAGGTGCGCGCCGGTCCCCGCGGTGCACGTATCCCTTGATTCTCGCCTTGGAAGGTAACATTGTGGACGATTGTTCGATAGCATTCCCCCGGTCATCGGCCCGGCCGTGGGTCCCACGTGTTTGGCTGGCCCCTTGGCCTGGCCCCTTGCGGGTCCGGTTCGCGGGAGGGGAGGGTCAGGTGGAAGGACGGGTCCGAGTTTGGCGCCACCCCTTTCCCTGTTGCGAGCGGGTTGCGGGGGTCCGGGAAGCGTGGCCCCCGCCCGGGGAATGTGGGAGGAAGTCGTTGGGTTTTTTTTGTGTTCGACACCATGGGCTGCTAAGGCTAGCCTCTACTCTTTGGGTGTCCGTTGCACGTGCCGGGCAGGTTGACGTCTTTCCCGCCGGTGTGCCCGACCGACAGGCGCTGCTGGAGTGTGTTGCGCGGCCGCGCGTCGTCGGGCGGTACGAGGGGGTCCTCTTGGGCAAGGTTCGCTCGCCCGGGGTCGTCGCGGTTGACAGCCGACTCCGCAGCCGTTGGTGTGACGTCCATCCTTGGGTCCTCCGGTGGGAGGGGGTGATCCCGCGGCTGCCGTGTCGTCGCCTCCCTCGCGTATGGCCGGTGCCGGACTCGAGTCGCGTGTGTGTGGCGGTGCGTCGTCGCTGCAGGTCCTGTGGCCGGCTGCGGCTCAGGGCCCTGGGGGGTTTCCCACGCGTTGCACAAGGGCGCTGCGGAGGGCGCTGAAGATTTCGTGCACAAGGGACTGGGAACACTTCAAGAAATGCCCCCTCCATATAGGCAGGGACACGCTATTGGGCTGGTCCCCGGCGGAAACCCTATGACAACACGAAGGATGGCCAACACATAGCCACGCACACCAGGCCACCAAACACCTCTTCCGGGATCCCCTGGTCCACGAAGCCACCATGAGAGGGGCGGTGACACAGGCCCTGCACCGACACCTCAGCAAACACACGGAAAGCCCCATGGAGGCAGCAGCACACCTCCAGCTAGAGGCAGTCCGCAGAGCAGCGGCCCAAATGGTACACCGCAAACACCTCCTGTTAACACACGCGGAGCAACTCACCGACCCCACCGCCAGGGAACACATGCAGCGTCTCATCGATTACCATGGCGTGCATGAACCAGACGTCCACTAACCCGCTCCGTGCCCCGCACGCGCCCCCCATCTCCATCTGCAGGCCTCCAAGACACCACCACAGCGCCCCGAGGCCCATCTCTCACCCAAGAAGCCACCCGGCACTGCCCAGCCCGGCCGAGCCCAACCAGGGCCAACCATACATCGACGTAGACGCGCAAGACCCCGGCAGCCCATCCAGCCCACCCCCCCCGGACCCGGGGCACCACCCCCTCACACCGGCCACCATCCGCGACCCCGACCTCCTCCGAGCAACCCTCCAAGACAGGGCCCCGACTACCCCCCTGGGCTGGTACCGCCTACAAGACGACTGGACCAAGCTCACCGTCAAAGCCTTCCGGGACCTGACCACCCCAGGCAGCGGCCTCCACGAGGCCATCGTAGACCTCGTACTCTGGCGAGCCCGCAAACATACCCAGGGCCAGCACGTCTGGATCCCCCCCATCGAGTGGGGCCAGGCCCTGACGCACGACACCGGCATGAATGTCACGCGTCAAGGGACCCTACGCCTACGACGGGCCCCGGCGGAGACGGACCACCCAGCGGACCCGAACCGCCCGGAGCAGTGGGAACAGGCCACCGCACCAACCCGCGACACCGCCCTCCGCGCCGCCGGCCTCCGCACCCCAGACGACGACCTCCCCCCCCCACCTACAGACAGTGACCACCCCCCGCCAGAGGTCTGGGTTACAGTCCTCGAGCGCGGGCACTACTACGTGATAGCCGCTACGGCTACGTCCCCCGGCCCGCACTGGCTCATCAAAGGAACAGACGCCATGATCGCCCCAGGGACCGCCCCACCAGGGGCAGTAGGGGACCCCACCACCCAGCACAGGGTCCTCAGGGGCGTCCTCGAGCCAGGGGACAAGCCCCCAGCCCGCGCCCTGGACCAAATCACCTCAGGGAAGGCGGGCTACCACCTGGGATTGGCCAAGCTCTGCCTGACCCACTGGATCCAGCGCCGCTGGCCACCCACGGGGACCGTGCCCTGGGTTTGGGCCATCCCCACCGCCCACACACAAGTCGAGGCGGGCCCGGACACACGACCAAACCCCCCCCCAGACCGCAGCAATCCCTCACCTGCGGGTACCACGCCATCCACATGGTCCTCAGCCGCGCGGGTCTTAGCCCAAAGCTAGCATACCCCCTTCCCACCAGTGACCAAGAGGTCCACCAGATACGCAAACTCGTCTGCGAAATCCTTGCCGCGGCAGCAGAAGACGGCAAGCTACTCCTCCCAACCGCCCGGCCTACAACTGGCCACGCAAGCGCGCCGCGGCGAGCGGACACATACACCGACACAACACACCCCAGCGCACAATCCCCGCCCATGCCCCTCCCCTCTCGCTGCTCACCCGGAGACCCACACACGCCCACCATCGCGCGCACCCCCGGGCCATGCGACACGGGCCTCCCCCACCCGCCCAAACACCAGCACACGCCCGCCACACACCCACCCGCCGGACACCCCTCACCACCCCCCACACTCGACAACCCACACACACCCGCCGAGAGGAGCCCCGCGCCCTGCGGTACGCCCACCCCACCCAGTGGCCCGCCCACGCCCCCCGCACACACCCCAAAGAAACCCAGGCCCACCCCCCCCGACCCCTGAATGCAGCCCACGCGAACTGTTCCCCCCCGCGGACGCCAACCCACACAACCTCGCACATTGCAGGACCCGGGCCCAGCCAAGCCCAGAAGGAGAAGGCCACAGCCCCGCGCCTCGCTCCCCCGCCGCTGCCGACCAGATCGGCCCGGCGGGCCGCCAGGTCACGACCGGGCCCCCCCAGCTGCCTGCCCCCAACCTACAGTCCGAAGACATGCCCTCCATCCTCCCCGCCGTGGCCGCAGCAGAAGCTGCCGCCCGCAAGCCCGCCCGCATCACAGCCCAACCCGCGTCCACCACCTCCTCCTCATCCTCAGCCTCGTCCACCTCCTCCACCACATAGGTTTTTAACCGAAAAAGTGTTAGTTTATTCCAAAAACTAAGAAAATGGTGGAGTGACTTGTTTTGGAGCTGAAATATCATGCCAAACATGGTGCGAAAACTATTTTGGTGCGTTGGGCACCTGCAAAATAGGGTGCGGGGGCCTTGAAAGGAGCCCCCAAGCCTGAAATATACAGATTTTTTGCGAAATACTGGCAATGTCAGGCCATTTTTTGACACATAATGTCCTTTTTCAGGTCGAAGAGGCGATCAATACTATTCAGCAATTCGCTGCTACTCTCCCAGTGGCAGATTTTGCGAAAATGGCATTTCTTTGACTTTCATTTTGCGGCGATCGGTGCCGCGGCAGCTGCCTGCTCGTACAGTCCGGCTCTGGCGATGGAACTCAAACCACAGTGATTTGGGAAATAAGAAATTGACGATTAATTTCCCGATTTCCTCGACAGTCACCTTGGGACTGATGATTTGAAACCGAAAAAGCTGAATTTCTGAATTTACAGACAAATCGTAAATTGAAAACCTATGTGCCTCATCCTCCGACCCCCCCCTCCCCGCCGCCCTCATCCTCAAGGCCACGGCAACAGCCAAAGCCGCGGCCGCACGTACCGACCCCCGACCCCCACACAGGCAACTCGGGCACCCCGGCAACACACCGGGAAGACCCCCGACCCGACATCAGCGCCCTCACACCTCCGGACACAGGTCCTCCTCAACCTGGAACCGGACCCCAACACCAAACCCGACCCCAAACCCAAGCCGGCGCCCACGCGAGCACACACAACACCACAAACGCAACGACACAAACCCCCACCCGGACCCTCACCAAAGCCAGGACCCCCCACCCACCACAATCCACGCCCCCCTCCAACCGGCACCGACCACCACCGCAGAGGCGGCCACCCAACACGACCCCGTCGAAGTCCTTTTGCGCATCCCCGTCACCAAGCGCACCGTCATCCATCCCCCGCAAACCACCACCACCGCCGGCCAAACCAACCCAGGGACGTGGGACCCCTCGACCACCGTCACCGTCAAACCCGGCCCCCAACCCGCCCCCCTTGCCCACCACATAGAGCAGCCCCAGAAATTGCCCACGATGCCCAAACCCCCAACCCCCACAAGGGGGACCGGAAAACCCACAAGTGGTCCATGGGCCATACCCGCAACACCAACCCCACCACTACCCACACCACCACCACCAGCGGCCCCACCACCACCACTACCAACACCACCCCCACCACTACCACTGCCCACCGCCCTACCCCAGAGGGCCAGAACCCCCCGTGCACGAACAGCACCAGCGAATGGGATGGCAACCACCAAGCGCTCCACCCGCATACCGCACCTACCGCCAGGGGCCACCCCCCCCGTACCAGCCACCCCCCCCGTACCAGGAACCGTATCCGTATCCCCCCGGCCACCACGTCCACGCCGAAGGGGCCCCCCGGGCACAACCCCGCCAAAGACAGTCACTCGACCCATACCACCAGCCGCTGCCGCCACCACACCCCTACGTGGCGGATCCATGGACGACGGGGGACCTCCCCCCCCCCCAGTACCAGGCGGCACCACGCGAAGCCCCCCAGGACCCGCTGACGCCTCCTGACTGGCCCGACTCAAGCGATGAGGCCCGGTCCCGCAAACGGCAGAGCTCCCGCTCCTCCCCCGCACGACACACTCGCCCAAGGCGCCCACACTCCCCACACCACCACCGCGCCTCAACCACCCACTCGCGCCGCTCCCGCTCCCCCACGTGCCACCACGACCCCCCGGGCACCACCAAGAGCGCCACTGCCGCCCCATGTCCAGCTCCCCCTCCCCCCTCCGGCCCTGCACGACCCCCACCCCGAGCCCCCGCCACCACCGCTCCCGCTCCCCCCGACGCCGCCAGGCACGCCACCGCCGCCCCACGGCCACCTCCCCCTCCCCCCACAGGACCCGCCGGGCTCCCCGTTCCCCCCGCCGCCCATACCCATCCACCACCCCCAGCCCCCGCTATCACCACTCCCGCTCCCCCGGACGCCACCAAGCGCGCCACCGCCGCCCCATGTCCACCTCCCCCTCCTGTTCCCCCCTCCGCCCGTACCTGTCCTCCAACCCCAGCCCCCGCCACCGCCGCTCCCGCTCCCCCAGGCACCGCCACCCCCGCCACCACCGCAGGTCCACGTCCTCCCCCCCCCGCTCCAGGACCCTGAGCACGGACCCTCCCCTCCCCAGCAGGCCCCCGCCCAGGTCACCTGGTGGTCTGCCCCCGCTTTGCAGGAGCTCCGCCGCTGGGTGAAGTGGGCCGGGGGAGCGGGAAGGCACGATGGGGTGCACATGGTGCATACCTTCGAGGAGGTGCGCACCCGCACCCCCACCAACCCCAACGAGACCGCCCCGGAGGCCAGCATGCCACAAGCGGCATGTGAGGCCCTCCTCCGCGATGCGGTCCGGGGCCTCCGCCCCCCCTACACCCCTCAAGCCCTCCGCCAGTGGCTCCAGGCCACCCACCCCCAGGCCTGGGCCGCCGGCGCCCACTCCCCACCCCGCCCCTCTCGCCACCGCCACACCAGGAAGGGGGAGGACCAGGGCAAGGGAAGGGCAGGAGACACCAAGGGGCACTCAGGCAAGAAGGCACGGAGGGGCCGAAAGTGAGGGCAGGCACTCACAGGGACAGGACGCCGGAAGAGACACCACATGGGGGCAGGAAACCATCCACGAACCAGGAATGGGCGGGAGCAGTGACCAAGGCACGGAGGAAAAGGGCACCACGGCAAACGCCACGACCCACACCCAGGAAGGGCATACCACGACGGGGCGACCAGCACCGCCCCACCCCCACCGAACGCCCCACGACTCCCGGGGGCGCACCCCCCAACACACACCGCTGAAGCAAGCATCGGACGCCGTACGGATCACACCAGCGCACACCCACCAGCCACCGGAAACCACATGGGGAATGGAGGGCACACCTACACGGGGGGAACGGGCCACACCCACAGAGGAAGCTGCAGGGAACGCCACCGCACGGCGCACCACCACGCCCTCACCGCCGGGCGACGACCCCGGCCGCCACAAGCGCCACCTCACAGGCACCGGAAGAGGAAGAAGGCACAGCCACGGTGACCAGGACTGGGGACCGAAACCCCCAGAGGACACGGGACCAAGGCACAGGCCCCTAGGGAGGGCAACCCCACGGACCGTCACGCGGTTGACCTACCCGACCCACCAGCCCGAGCGGCACGCCCGAGCCCCCACAGCACGGACCCAGCGAGACACCCACACCTAACCGCACCCCCCAGCCACCAGCCAGCCACACTCCGGCCCGCACTCCGCACCACGACACAGGCCAGGCTGACCTCCACTGACCCACCGCGGCACAACGCGAGACCACGGCACACCGCACCACAGCGCGCCACGGTGCAACGCGCCGCAGCACGACGCGACGCGACGCGGCACAGAGCGGCACACAACGACACAACTGACCCTAACCTGAGGGACTAACCGAAGCAAGCCAGCGCACACCCTGGAAGGCGCCGCACCAGCACACCACGCACCAGCACCACAGGCCACACACGGGGCCACAGGGCGCCTAGCAACAACGGTGGCGGCCCACCCAGAAGGTTAAAACCGGCACCGCAGAGGGGAAAGGACACGAACAACCCCAGCCCCCTAACCAAGAGCCACAGGCAGCCGCCTGGCGCAGCCGCCCAGCCGGCAGAGCCAGGACCTACCCCGGCAAGAAGGGGCGCCGAGCCCACCGTGTACATAGCCCACCCGACCCATGGGGCCGGAACACAGCCAAAGAGAACGCAACTGACAACAGCAGCCTGGAAGGCAACACTGAATGCGGGCCAGTGCGTGCGCCAGCCTGGGGAAGGCAGAGGGAGGAACAGGCAAACCCCCCCCCCCGCCAAAAAAAAACAAAAAAAAAACAACAGAGGGGGGAGGGGGGGGGGGGGCGCGAAAACAGCCCACAGCCACCAAACCGCCCGCCAACACCACCAGAGACGGCCAAACCCTCCCCAGAAGGCACCGAAGACAGGACCCCCAAAGAGGCACAGGGGGACCACCCAGCCAAAACCGGCAACACCAAGCCAGGAACAGCGGCCCACCGGGAAAAGGGACACCGAAACAAGCAGACACACACCACGAAAAAAAAAAAAGAGCCAGCAACCCAGCCCGAAAGACAGGGGATGGGCGGACAGGGACCACAAGGCCCGGGACAGGGACACCCAGCAAAAAAAAAAAAAAAAAGCGCAAAAAACACACCCCGACAACCCAGCCAAGAAGGGCTGGGCACAGCCGAGACCCGGGCCCAGCACACACGTCACACCGCACGCCAGAACCAGAAACGGCGGGGGGCAAGCGGGGCGCCCACGCAACCACACACGTCCCATAAGCAGGCCGAAACCGAAGCCCAACCACAAACACCACAGACAGCCGACACTAGAGGGACCACACCACAAACCGTGCCCAAACACACCCACCCAAGACCCCAGCCAGGACTGGCGGGGTTAACAAAACCCACACCCAACCGCGAACCGGACCCAAACACAAACGCCGCACAACAGTAGGAAACCCAGTGCCCACAGCCCGGGCACTGAGGCAGCCCGTGCCATGCAGGTGACCCGGCCAAACGAGATCCGAAGACCGGGGGTAAGGCTGCATCCTAAGGCCTGCGCTGCTTTGGGACTCGAGGCGGAGCGTGCGACACCCAAGCGCCTCGGAACCCTAGTACCAAGAACATGCATGCATGCTATGGGAACGGGATACGCCAGGAAGTCCGGTGAACCCCTAGGGTTCCGCCCAAAGGAGGGGACGTGCGCAAGCACGGGGGCACACCCTCCCGGCGAGACAAGCACGTCACGCTGGCGGCGATCAGCCCTCCCGGTGTTGCCCGGGGCCGCTTTGTTGGGGGCCAACAGTCAGGTCTAGCGGGATGTAAGCCGCCTCCCCTCTTCACGCGCGGAGCCTCTTCCTGTTCGTCACAGGGGCGACGCACGGGGGAACCATGGGGCGCCTCTCCACGACCGAGTGCACCTACCTACCTACCTACCTGGGGTTTCGGAGGACAGGAATACTGGGCAGTGTTGCAGCCCCCCTCTCGCTTCTTGACGCTGTTAGCTTTCTGCGGGGAGTGTGTCCCTCGTACCATTCTTGCAGGTTATATGTGCCAAACCCCCCCCAGCGTCCCAGGCGTTCAACTTTCCAGGAGGAGGTGCGCGCTGGTCCCCGCGGTGCACGTATCCCTTGATTCTCGCCTTGGAAGGTAACATTCTGGACGATTGTTCGATAGCCTTCCCCCGGTCATCGGCCCGGCCGTGGGTCCCACGTGTTTGGCTGGCCCCTTGGCCTGGCCCCTTGCAGGTCCGGTTCGCGGGAGGGGAGGGTCAGGTGGAAGGACGGGTCCGAGTTTGGCGCCACCCCTTTCCCTGTTGCGAGCGGGTTGCGGGGGTCCGGGAAGCGTGGCCCCCGCCCGGGGGATGTGGGAGGAAGTCGTTGGGTTTTTTTTCGTGTTCGACACCATGGGCTGCTAAGGCTAGCCTCTACTTTTTGGGTGTCCGTTGCACGTGCCGGGCAGGTTGACGTCTTTCCCGCCGGTGTGCCCGACCGACAGGCGCTGCTGGAGTGTGTTGCGCGGCCGCGCGTCGTCGGGCGGTACGAGGGGGTCCTCTTGGGCAAGTTTTGCTCGCCCGGGGTCGTCGCGGTTGACAGCTGACTCCGCAGCCGTTGGTGTGACGTCCATCCTTGGGTCCTCCGGTGGGAGGAGGTGATCCCGCGGCTGCCGTGTCGTCTCCTCCCTCGCGTATGGCCGGTGCATGACTCGAGTCGCGTGTGTGTGGCGGTGCGTCGTCGCTGCAGGTCCTGTGGCCGGCTGCGGCTCAGGGCCCTGGGGGGTTTCCCACGCGTTGCACAAGGGCGCTGCGGAGGGCGCTAAAGATTTCGTGCACAAGGGCCGTGTGTGCCGCCTGGGCCTCTGTCTCAGTGCAAATGATGGGCTGCAGTTGCTCACCCAGGGCCAGCGCCCGGATCTGGTGGATCGCGAAGACGGGGCACAGGTTGGGCGCAGTGAAGGTCTCTGCCGTCCGTTCCGGGATGGATTCCAACTGCTGCCGGCCGTCGGGGTAGGACCTCCATGTCGCTGACCATACCCTGGTGTGTGGCCAGGGGCGCCGCGCCCACCGCCAGAGGCAGTAGAGGGCATGGCCTGGGTGCCAGGGGCCGGCCGTCCCCGACACGATGGCCGTCAGGGGCTCTCGGGGCTGGTCGTTGAGCAGGTGGTCGGGGCTGTCCGGCAGGCCGTGGTTGCCGAGAGCATGGAGTCGACGGCTTCCAAGCTCCAGTGGCTCTCCCGCCGGTGTGGGATGACCCGCACTTGGTAGTAGTGGCCATTCCCCAACACGATCATGGCGATGGTGCTGGGGTCACGTTCGTGCGGCGGGGGCGCCGCGCGCGCTGTCTCCGGGTAGCGCGCCGCCAGGCTCGTGAGGTTACGCCCCCTGTCGCGGGCGTTCTCGCTTTCCGTAGCCGCCAGGCCTTCGTGCGGTGGGATGCGGAGGGTTTCAGGCCTCAGCGGCGGGGCGGCCCGCTCCCAGCCCCCGGTGCTGGGCGCGGGCCTGGGGTCTGTCGGCGGTGCTATGAGCGTGTGTACCCAGCCCAGGTGTGGGACCCACACGCCCCCCTGGGCTGGTTGGTGCGTGTTGAACCACCAGATCCACGCTTCAACAAGGTCGTCTGAGACCTGTGCCCCAGGGGTGACGAGCGCCTGGAGCTGCCGCACAAAGATTTCGGTTGTCGCAGCGTGTGGCAGGGGGACCAGAGCGAAGTGCCTGTTTGGCTTGACGTCACGGAGGTGTTCCCGGAGGGCTGCCACAGGTTGCTCGAGGGTGTGGAACCGTGGATGCCGTAGAGCGCTCTCAGTTCCGCGTCGTGGAAGGGACCCGTGCCCCTTTGCTGCGGTGGCCGGGGGGCTGGGGGGGGCATGGTCACCCGGTCCTGGTGCAGCGTGGCGCTAGTCGGGGAGGGCTGCCATGAGGTGGTGCCAGGGTGTCCCCCAGGCGCGTACTCCGTTGAGGGCTCCCGTTGCTGGGGCACCGAGCAGGTCGTGGCGGCGGGCAGTGGGTCAGCGAACTCCTGAGGGCCGGAGGTCCCTGTCATTTCTGCGTCCGCCCTTGGGCAGCTCGCGCCCTGCCCCCGTTATTGCGATGTGCCCTGGGTGCCTCGGCGGTTTGGGGGCTGTGGGGGGGCCTGTCCCCCCGTCCCTTGCGCAGGCCTTGGGTCGGCCGCAGGCTCCCTTGACCGCGTGTCCGTGGCGTGTGGTCCCAGCGTCAGCGGGTCGGCCGCTGACCCTGGGAGGGAGGCAGCGTATGAGCTGGACGCTCCGTCTGCCGCCCAGCGGGGGCCCGCGTGAAGCGCTGCCTGTCGCTCGCGCTCGACTGGCGTGAGAATGGTGGGGATGTGCGCCGTTCGGTGCGGGGCCACCTGGACCGCCGTCGGGGATCGGTGGTAGATGATGTCCGTTGGGCGTGAGGGTCGCAGGGGCCCCCGTGGTCCCTGTCCATACCCTCATGGAAGACGACTCGACGTGCCGCGGGAGGCGGTGTGCGGCTGCGGCGACAGGATTGGCCAGGGTTCCTTGTCTCCTGGCGTTGTTCCGGCGTGCCGCCTTGCATCCCTGAGGTGTGAGGACTGCCCGGGCCCCTCCGCGGGTGGAAGGGTTGCAGGGGGCTTCTGTATGTGCCAGAGGGGGAACCCATCCCAGGTGGTGGCCCCCGTGGGCGTTCCGGGGAGTTACGGCGCGCCGCCTGCCTTGGAGGCTCCGGGACGTCTTGGGACCGCGGCCGCTGGTGGCCTGAGGCGTGTCCTTGGTAGCCTGGTGACCCAGGGATGTCCCAGATGTTGTGCTCCTGCATGATCGCACGGATGCGCAGGGCGGCGCGCTGGTGCCACTGCCAGTGGAGTCCATTCATTTCATCCGGGTTGTAGGCCCCCATATGCACCATGAGCCGGGTGGCCACATAGTGCCATTGGCCGGGGTGGTCCATGGTGGCGGGGGGCGTGTGCCCCGTCCGATGGCCAAAGGTGATGTCTGCCATGGTGCGGGTTCCCTCCGCGAGGTGGCGGGACCGCGAAGTAAGCAGCCATTGGATGTGGACTGCCAGGGCGAGCTGCTCCCCTGCGGTAAGCCTGGAGACCCATAGGCCCAGGTCTCGGGCCGCCGCTTGTTCCGCTTGGTCGCTGGGGCAGCTGGTGTCGCCCTCCAAGCTTGCGTAGTCCAGGTGTTCCCGCCCCCAGGGCGGGGCGGTCCCCGGCGGCAGGCCGGTAGGCTCGCTAGCGGTGTTGGTCGCCGCGTCCACGCGCGCGCCACCTCCTGGGGCGCCGCGCTCGTCCGTGGTCCGGTCCGCTGCTGCGCTCGCGACCTCATGCCCTTCACCCGCAGCGGTAACCTGCCCCAGGGCGGTGTAATCGCGCTGGAGGTGTGCCTGGCGTGGTATCGTGAGGGATTTCTCCTCCGCATGGTCGCGTCGTGGCTCCGGGTGGACGCGTGGCGCCGCCGGTGTCGGGACTGTGTGGGGGTCACCCATGCAGGACTCCATGAAGGCATTGAAAGAGTCGTCGTCGCGGTTGTGTCCGCTGCGTGACGCTTCCCTGCCGGCCGCGTGCTGGGGCGTGTCGGGTGTGACTTCCTGGATCTCTGACGTCGCGGGGGGCTATGCTGGGTCTCGCGGCGGCGCTTCCCCCGGCGTGTTTGCGTTGGCGTGCCGCGCTAGGTTCGCCAGGGGGACGGCGTCCGCGCGACCTGTGGCTCATGGACGGTGGAGGCCGTCCTCACACTCGGTGTCCGGCATTGGTCCTTCAGGTTCCGTGTCAGGCTGGCCAGCGGTCAACGCCTCGCCCCTTCCGTGTGCTGTAATTCCCGTGGGTGGGCATGCTGTATTGCTGGCCGGTCCGCTCCCCCGCGAGGTTCCCACATTGGTGTGGACGTTGCTGTCAGTTGTCGGGGTCCTCGCATATCCTCTGCGCCCACTGTGGGCTCCCCGCGTGGCGGTTGGGGTGGCAGTGCAGGCGGCTCGGCTTCATCGTTCGTTGGTTGCGCTGCCTCTCGGTCGTCGCCTTCCGACACAAGCGGCGGCTCGGGTCGGCTCCCTGGGCCCGCGGGCTGCAGGGCGCCCGCCAGGGCGGTGGTGCGTGCAGGGTCCGGGTTGGGGTCCGGGCCGGGGGCTGAGCGACCGGGAGATGACTGTTCTGCGGGCCTCGCCGCCGGCCCGGTTGGTGGGGTGTGGTGTCGGTGGGGCGTTGGTCCGGCGTGTGTCGTGGCCGGTAGGTCCTCCGTGCCGGACTTTGCCAGAGCCTGGGAGTCTAGGCCCTCGGTGGGGTCGCGGGTGTTGGGGCGCACGGTGTCGGAGGGCCGGGCGGTGGTGGTGTCGGTCGGGGTAGCGGCGTGTGCCTGCGAGGGGGGGTCTTCGGGCGGCGCGTATGCTTGGCCCGCTGTCGGCCGGTCAGGTGTGCCATGGTGCGGGCGGGGCTCCGGGTGGGCCTGTGTTGCTGCCCCCTGGCTGGCTGCCTGCCGTTGACGGTGTGCGGACGCGCCGGGTGGTGTTTGAAGTTGCAGGCTTCCTGTGGGGCTCGGGGTCGGCTCCCTGTTCGGTTGTGCGGTGCCAGGGGGTTGTTCGGGCCGGGGCCCACCGCCCCCATATTCGTGGGGCTGGGTACGGCTCAGCTCCCGGCAGGTGACGCCCGGTGTTCCTGGATCCCTGTGGCCGTGTGGTGTTGCGGTGGTTGTCGTTGTGCTGCCCGTTTGGACGCACGCTCTTGTCGGGGGCTCTGTCGTGTGCCGGCCCTCGATGGTGCCTGAGCGTCCGTAGTTTGCGTGGCGTCGGCGGCGCGCTGTTGGTGTGGTGTGGCGACGGGTGTCGAGGGGGCGGAGGTGGATGGGCTGGAGGACATGGAGGACGTTGCGGCCGACGGTGCTCGGGCGCGTACATTCGTGGCCCTAGTTGCTGTCGTCGCGCGGGACCAGGGCGGGGGGGTGGTGATGGTTGCGGTTCCTCAGGAGGAGGAGGATGAGCCGTCGAGCCGGATACCTCTGGCCATCATCCTGGCCACTGCCGCATTGCTGTACGTGCCCGGTTGCGGCGGCGGGACGTGCGGCTGCCGGGCACGCTGTGCCAGTGGCTGGAGGCTGCGTGGGGGCAGGGTGCCCCTGCACGTGAGGTAGGCCGCCATTAGCCTCTCGGTCGCCCCAGGGGTCATGGCCCCGCCGCGGTGGAAGAATTTCCCCCACTCGCCGCCATGGGCGCCGCGGGCGATGCCCATCGCCCATTCCGCGTCTTCCACCAACCAGCCGAAGGCGAACGGGAGGCGCGTGGTGAGGTTGACGACGATGGTGCGGTGGTTGTTGTGGTTCATGGGGGTGACGTGGCCCCAACTGTCTGGCAGATTGCCAATGGGGGGTAGACTGCCCCGTGGCGCGTTGTCGTAATGTTTGTAGTCGGGGACGTAACTCATGGGGTCCGCCCCCGGGTCTGGCAGCGCCCAGGTTGGTGCGCGCCAGGGGGGATGGGGGGGTGGTGTCGCCGGGTCCTCGTCGGTGAGGATGTCCAACCACTCAACGTCGGGGCTGTCCTCCCTCGCGCCATTGTTCCAGATGTTTTGCTGGATCAGAGTGCGCACTGTGTGGAGTGTGAGGTCTTCGTCTTGCGTTTTGCGCGGCGGCGGAGCTGTGCAGAGGGGGTGCGGTTGCCGGCAAGATGGGCACGACCAGAAGCTCGCGATGCACGGGCTGCAGAACCAGTGCAGCTGCTCGGTGCCGCCGCAGCCGAGGTCATGCCCACAGAGCGGGTTGCTGCTTTCGTCGTTCACCTCCCAGCAGACTCCGCACTTGTTTCCCGGCCGCGGATGTGGAGCTTCACTTTCGGGCATCCTGAGGAGAGGTATTGTTTGTAGGGCGATTGGGCCTCTATACGGGAGGGAGTGCGCGCTCCGGGTGGCACGACGGCAGTTGCCTGGCGGTTGCCACGTGCCCGTGCGTGTGGTTAGTGGCTGGGCTGTGCATGTTGGTAGTGGATGAGGAGGTTATAATACGTACGGCGGTCGTGGGCTCCTCGGTGTGCTTCTTGTGCGTATACCTGGATGCGGTGCTGTAACTGTGCGTCCGCCCTCTTGACAGCGGTGAGCTGCATGTGACGTACTGTGGCCCTAGGTTCTCGGGCGTGGTCGGCGATGACCCTGTAGAGTTGGAGTGGCACCACTCCCCTAAGTACCGCCTCCCTGATCTCCGGTTGCCGCATCAGGCGCCGAACGTCATTTGCCGGTGGCGTGGCCGGGCCCCATCCGGCGTGTTGTGCTATGGTGTCCTCCGGTGTCCACGTGGCCAGGTGGTTTCCCCCTTGGGCTAATGGGCATTGTTTGAAGTGCTCCCACATTTCTGGCTGTTGGAGATGGCAGGGGCATATGGTGTATTCCGGGGGTATGTCTATACCTCGCCGGGCATACCAGCGTGCCACTCTGTCTAGGAGGGGCAGTTGTTCGAGCAAGAGTTGGGCACGTGGCTTTTGCAGGTGCATCGGTATTGGGGATGGGTCAAGAGCCGAGAAGTATAATGCGGTGCGCATTTTATGTTGGAGATGGTTCAGAAGGGCGTTGTCGGCTCGGCTGCCTTGAATGTGCGCCATGGTGAGGATGGGTTGTGGGTAGTGGTATGCCTGCCCCGCGTCGTTATAGATTTGATCGTCTGGCACCCAGGCTGGTGGTTCCCCGGGGCGTGGGACTGGCGGCAGGTGTTGAAGATGCGTGTGCATGTGGTCTTGTAGCGGCGGGTCCTCGCCGTCGGCATATGCTGGGCAAGCTGGTTGTGGGCGTGTAAGTCTATGTGTCCGTTGCTCAGGCTATACCAATGAGACTCTTGTTTGACCAGATGTAAGACGATGTGTTTGGGGAGGTGCTGCAAGGCTCTCCAGAGGTGTAGGGCCTGGGTGCCCAGGATAGAGTCAGTCGCCTTGTGCAGGGGCTGTCGTGCAAGCCTGCGGACGATTTGGAAGTCCACCGCTGCGTCTACCACTACTCATACATGGTGCGTGTGGTCACGCGGTTCCTGGTGCGTGTCATTGACGGCGTCGACGACGATCGCCAGTGTCTTCAGTTCCCCGTGAGAGGAGGCCCCGAAGATGGTAGCCCCTGTGAGGTGGTGTTGGTGCAGTCGGCCTGTCGTGTTCGCTTTCAACTCTAAAGGTCTCCCCCCCTGGCCACTGGGGTGAGGCTTGTAGTGCCGGAGGCATCCGCGAAAATGACGGTGTTGTGGTGGCCCACAGCGTGTTGGCGTTCTGTTGGAGTCTCCGGGTACCATACACGCCCACCCCCTGGTGGATGATTTTGGTTGCCGCTGGGTTCATGCGGACATAGTTGTTGTTTCCCTCGTGGCCCTGTGTCAGATAGCCTTACACATACTCAAGCAGGTACGCTTCTGCGGGTGGAATGTGGTCCACTCGACCGTCTGCCAGTCCCGTACTTGGGAGCATCGGTGTTTAACCGGGTAGGCGGGGGCCTCCGGCGTAGCGTTGCGGTGTTTGGCGAGCACCGGGAAGGTGATGGCCGGGTGTTTGGTGTCCCACGTTCCCCAGGGGAATCTCCATTCCGCCTTGGCACTGGGGCCCCACGCCACTGTGGCCGTGTCCCTGTCCGCGGCCCGTTCCAAGTGCGAGTGTAGCCATTGGTGTTGTTCCGGGGTAGCGTGGGCCGTTGGCATGGGGTGGTAGCGCGCCAGTAACTGCAGGATGGGGCCACGGGGTGGCCAGCGCTTGGGGCCCACATCTCCAGCAAGTGGTGGGGGCGCCCATCAGCTTGTCTTGCGACAGTGGTGGCGGACAGAAGGGGCGCCCGTCGGTGGCGGTAGCATCGACAAGTTGCCCCGTGCTCTGCCCGGTCGCAATGTGGCCTTGAGCCCGTTGGGCGCTAGGAGGAGTACTGCTGGCACCGTGGCACCGGCTACATACTCCACTTGCTCCGGTGGCCTGTGGTGGGCCTGGTTTCCTCGCGGTGGTCCCGGGGGCAGTGGCCGTTTGTGCGTGTTCCAAAACAGGTTGTACGCCTCACGTACTTCCCCATCGGTCGGTTTGAGGTGCCCGGTTTGGGTGGCCGCACTGCGCATGTGGCTCTCCAGAAGTGATTTGTTGGGCCACTCCTGGTGTTGTAGGAATGGGACGTGGTGTGTGCCCACCCGTTGGAGGGCTCACATCTGGTTTGGGGTGACCCGTATGAGGTGGAGGGTGGTGCCCACCAGGTCTAGAGTGGTGGTGCTTCCCGTTGGCCCTCCCCCCACATTTGTGTGCAGGACCACCAGAGGGCCGGTTTCCCTGCGCCGATGGTTCGTTTGGATGACGTGCTGGTGGTTGGGTAGCAGGAGTTGTAGGTGGTTCCATACGCGGGCCCCCACCTTGGTGGGGAGGCCCCGTTGGTGAGGTATGTACTGGGGGCAGGTGTTGAGATGGTACTGGGCCTCTCGCAGTGTCAGCTTGAAGACTTCTCGTACCTCCGGCTCATGATTGTGCATGAGACGGTGCAGGTCGGCCGCAGTGTGAGCTGTGTACGCGTTGTTGACAAGCAGATTGGTGTTGTTTCCGTAGTACGGTGGCGACGCCGCGCGCACCGCTGCAGGTAGCAGTGTGGGCCGGTGGCCGTTGATGGTCCACGGTCGCCGCACCGTGGTAGCGGCTGCTTGCAGCATGTGTTGGGGATGCGTTAGGTGCAAGGCCTGAAATCCTGCAGCGGTGTTGAGCACGGCTTGTAGGAAGTACGCCAGGGCCTGGGTGGAGAGTGCCGTGATGCGTGCTATGACCAGTCTCCGTGTCAGCTGCCGTATCAGGTGTGGTGGTAGGGTGACCCTGCCTGCGGTGGCCGCTTGTTGGACCCCCAGGTAGGTGGCCGTGTTTACTGGGTTCATGGGCGGGTCCCCGGGGCGGAGGGGCGGCGGCGTTGCATCGTGTACCATGGTGGCGGATTTGACGTTTTGTACCAGCAGCTGGTTGCCCTCCAGATAGGTGGTGACGACGTGGAGTACTTTGGTGGGCCTGGTGGGGTCCGGGGTGGTCCACAGGGGTTGAAGTGCGGTGGTGGTCACCACTGCCATGTCGTCCGCAAATGCCAGGAGCGTGGTCTGTAGGGGGTATGGTGCAGCGTCCGGGTATGTGCGTGGGATGTAAAACGCCAGCGGGAGGGTGACGAGTAGGAAGAGGAATGGGCCTTCCGCACCCCCTTGCGGAACCCCACCTTCGGGGCTGGACCCATGGGGTGGTGCCCACGTCGCTTTTTACTGCGTACATGCGGGTGGCGAGGTACGCTTGCAGGAAGCCCTGGAAGGGGAGTCCCATGTGCTCCCAGACAGCCCGTAGGAGGCGCTGCGCGGTGTTGGGGAAGGCCCCTTTGACATCCAGGGACGTGATGATGAGGCTGATCGGGTCCATGTCCACCACGGCGTCCTGCATAAATATGGCCTCCAATGGCGACCTACCCGGTATGGCCCCCCACATTGTGGGTGGTATAGCTCGGTCCACTACCGGGGCCATATGTTTGAGGATGAGCATCCATATGAGTTTGGCTTCCGTGGTGGCGCATACGATGGGTCTCCAGTTGTCGGGGTTTGCCCAGTTGCCTTTCATATACAGCGGGTGTACTAGGTTTGCCCAGTGGGGCGGTACGTCCGTTTTCCTGACGGCGATATCCCACAGGCGTGCGGCCAGGTGTCTCTTCAGGTTCAGCGGGAGCCTACGGTAGAGCTTGGCCGGGAGTCGGTCCACCCCCGGGGTTTTTTCCCGGTTGTAGCTTGCATAACACCTCATCGAGTTCCCGAATGGTGAACGGGGTTCGGTGCATGTCTCGTCGCTGTGTTCGGTTGTAGAGTTTCGGCAGGTGCAATATGAGTTCCTCTGTGTACGCTGACAGCTCGCCATCCTCAGTGTTGTGTTGGCGCAGGAAGCTGTTGCGGACTTCTTCCAGGACCACCTTGGGATCGTTGGTCACTTTGCTGTCCCGTAGGCGTACCGCTTTGATGCCTCGGTGGCCCGTCTCCCCCAGGACCTTGTCCGGGTGTTTCAAGGATTTGTAGGGTTGGGGGTTTTGAAAGTAGCGTTGTTGTTCTCGTGCCAGTTCCTTTGCCCGGCGGACGTGCCATTCCCTGAGTTGCTGGCGCGTGGTGTCCAGCCATGCGGCCATTTCCTGGGCGTCATCTTGGGCTGGCAGGTCATGTGAGTGCACTGCCGTGTGTAGTGGCCGCTTGTCGTGCCATATGGCTGTAACCAGGGACCGTAGGTCTTGATGCGGGGTGGCGTCGTCCTGTGTTCTGTGTTGTCCGTGGAGGCCGCACGCTGTGGCCGCTTGTCGCATGGCGAGGTTGAAGTCCGTCTCGTCTTGTTGGCCCAGGATGCGCTGTACCGTGCGGTAGTACGCTATCAATTTTGGGGTGTTGTGCTCTTCGGGCGGCCTGATGGGTGGTTGCTCTTCGTGGTCCATGCCATCCCTGGAGGCCGGGGGTACTTGAAGTACCTTGATTTGTATCTCCAGGGGCCGATGTCCGGTGATCTTGGATGGTAGGTCGTGGTATTGCGTCCGTGCCACCTCGGCGTGTGCGGAGTACGCGTAGCAGAGGTCGATGCGGGAATCTGCCGAGCAAGGTTGCGGTGGTCTGTGCGAGGGCTGGCCTCGTAGAGAAGCTGTGAGGTCCTGCAGGCCCAGATGTTGCATGGCCACTTGCACTGCTGTGTCCTCGGGTGTCTGTGCCCTCCGCGACCGTCTGCTGACGGGGCTGCATTGAAGTCTCCTATGATGACAATCGGCCCCATCATGGCAAGTTGTCGGTAGGCCTCCATGAGGTGTTCGAGGAATGTCTCCGTGGCGTCTCCAAAAGGGGACGTGTACGTTGATGACATTCAGCTGCCACGTTGGGCCTACCAGTTCGTACTATGGCCGCTAGGCGGTCTTCTACCTCCAGGTGGTGGTAGATGTGCACTTGGACTTCACCTTTGTGAGATATGGGCACTCCCTTGACCCGCGGTATTGGTGTCCCGTCTTGTTGAGGACGGGGGTCAGGTTGGGGCGGGCTGCCTGGGTTTTGAGGGGCTGTTCCTGCCACAACATGGCGTCCGGGTCGCATTTCGCCATGGCAGGTACGTCCTGTAGGTCCAGAGCTTTGGTCGCGTTGTACAGGGCGCCTGGTTTGTGGAGGGAACTCAGAGTGACGAGCGCGTTTGTGACCTCGTGGGTGCGCACCTTGGTGGCCCCTGGTGGGTCCCTGGCGCGGCGTAGTAGTAGTCATTGTCCCAGGCGCAGTTTGTGGTTGATCGCTGTGGCGGCCCTATGTTCCTCCGGTATATCCGGCTCCTCCAGCCATGTCTGCGGTACGTCACCTGTCCAGATGGTGCCCGGGGGTACCTGGTTGGCGGGTGTGCGGAGCTGCAGCGGGCACTCCAGGAACTGTCTGTCGTGCCAGAGTTCGAGGTTCGAGGTCTCCGCTTTATCGCCCCACTCGGGGACCCCTTGCCATTTGATTTTCAACTGCAGGTTGCCATGTTGGCCCGCTGTGGCCAGTCTGCCCTGTATCTTGCCCCGGAACCATACAAATTGCTTTGGTTGTCCTCTAAGCGTGGCTCCGAATATTCCCTGTACTTCTGCACCGTCTGGCCACTCGGGGTGCATGGCGGCCCGTTCCGCCGGCGTTAAAGATGGGCACGCTGGTGCCTTTGGCTTCGGTTGTGGAACGGGTGGTGGTGGTGCTCGGGCCGCTTTTGGCTCTGGTTTTGGCCGTTTGGCCCGGCGGGCCGAGGCGTCCGCTCCCCCTGGACGGGGCCTCGGTTTGGGCCGGGGTTGTTCTGGTGCCGGTTTGGAGGCCGGCTTCGGTGCGTCGCGGCAGAATATGCTGTATGCCGGTCCCTGCCCCTCCTGTGGCCGGTGCATACCCTGAAGCTGGTTTGCGTGTTCTTGTAGGCTGGTGGTACGAAGTTTGAGGGTTCGTTCCGTGTCCGTGGCCCACGACATCCAGCGTTGCGCCTTTGCTGTCCCGTGCTTTCGTACATAGGCTGCCAGGTTGCGCGTTAGTGTGAGCCACGTCTCGGGCAGCGTGGTGTCTGTGGCTGGGGCATCCACTGTCCAGTGCATCGCCGTTTTGAGGGCCAACCAGTGCGCTTGGGGGTGGTTGGTGTGGTGGGTGGATTGTTTAAAGCGGTCCCCGAGTGCCAGTGGGGTTGCCGATTTTGCTTCCGGTGTGAATGTGTGGACTCTCTCCGTTGTGCCCGTGGCGTTCCACTGTGCCACCCACCATGTGTGTTCGTGGCATGTTAGTGTCACCGTGGGGGTATCCGGGGGCCTGTCAATAAAGGCCGCCCAGTCAGTGACCTTCGGACCTTCGGTTTTCCGGTCGTGCTGCTCCGGTGGGCTGGTTAGGGTCACCAGATGGTTCAGAAGGTCCGGCGTCAGGGTGTCTTCTGTGTTCTTTACCCTTTCCTTACGTGCCATGGGGTGGCCCATGGCAACGTCCCAGGCGTCTGTGGTGGTCGCAAGGTTGTGTGCTGCTAGGGTGATGACATCGTCCGTTAGACCTTCCACGATGAAGTACTTTTCTCCCGCCAGGGTGGCCGGGGGTTGGGTCGTGTGTTTCATGGTGAGGTGCAGTAGCGCCCTGTCGGGGCCTGGGGCGTTTGAGTGCATGGGCCTGGGGTCGCGTGCGCCGTGTCTCGCCAACGGGTGCCGTGGTTTGTCGGTGTTGGGTAGTCGTGGCCCCAGGGCCATGTGGTGTACCTGATCGCGAGGGATGGCTTGGCCCGTGGTGTCTCCCGTCGTGAGGTACACTCCTTTGGCGCCTGTTACCGAGTTTAGGTAGACACCTGGGAGTGGGGCTGGTTGTGGGGGCAATGGCTGGAACAGGGCTTGGGGGCAGGTGTCCCTGCAGGGGGGGTTTCCGGGCCGAAGCCCTGGGCAGGGGCCATCCATGCCGACGGGATATAGTATGTAGGGCCCCGCCGCCCTGCGTAGTTTTTGGGGGTTTTGGGGTGTTCAACCACCCCCCAACCCTTATGGTGACAGAGCCTTGGTCGATTCAGGTGGCTTGGTTGCGGTCAATGTCGTGGTGTAGGGCCCTTCTGATGGTGCCCCACATTCTGCGGTGGGTGGTGTCATCTGGGCTGGGGCACCACGTGTCTATGAGAGGCATTCTGGCGTTTGCGAGGGCGGAGTTTATGATGTTGAGGGGGGGTGGGTTGTTGTGGGTGCCGGGGACGATGCTCCCCGCGGGTTTGATGCTCTGGCGGTGCACTCGCCTCCCGTGGAGGGGTTGGTGCCACGACGGGTCCGGGTGCCAGATGTGGGCTGGTAGGTCCCCGTATCGTGCCCAGGTGTACACCGTGTATGCCGTGCCCTCGGTGTCGGCCTGCAGTCTGTACGTGGACTTCCGTGCTTCGCCGTAGGTGATAAGCATATTCGAGGTGGGGACGGTGTAGTTGAGGTGCGTGTGCGCCAGGGCGTGTGTGATTTGTATTTCGGTGCCCTTCCGTTTGTCCCCATGGTCTTTGACTATGAAGTGTACCATGCACGGGCTGTGGGGCTGGAGGTTACCGTCTTTGTCGTGCAACAGCGGGTGTATTTGGCGTCCAGCCTGCTGCGCTCTGTTGGTGTCTCGGTGGGCGCGTTGCTCGACGAGGACGTTCGGTGTCCAGTCCTGCGGGGCACCCTCCCTGTGCGCCATGGCTTGGGCCCCCTTGGCAAGTGCCGTGATGGTGGGGGGCCGTGGGGGTTCAGCGACCTGGGGCACCATGCCGGTGTCTGTTGGGAAGTTCCAGTATATTGTGAACATCCCCGGCTGGTGGGCGCTGCGGGTGTCCGGGAGGGTCAGAGAGAGCGCCTATTTGATCTGGGCGACCACCTCCGGATGTATGGTAGTGGGGTACTACCAGAGGGTGTGCTTGGTGGGGTCCCGGTGTGATCTGGCGGTACGTCCCGCGGGCTCCATTGTTTGCGGCGTGAGGGTGTTGTCAGGGGTGACCTCGTCGGGGCGGTTGGCCTCAGCGGCCCACCTTGCCTGCCATTCTGTCAGTGTGGGGTCGTTCTCGGCGCAGTCAAGGGTATAGTGGATAGCCATCCACTCCGAGGCGGGGTCGACGGTAATGTCGGTACCCGTTGTTGCGTTTATCCAGATAGCTTGTGTGGGCCACGCCTGGGGCGTTTGATCGTTGTCACCCAGGGCTGTGCCTTCCATGGCTGCCGTGCCCCGGGTGGTTATAAAGAGGTGCATGGCCTGCGTTAGTTGAACTTGGTGTGGCATAAGGAGGCGCATGGATACCATCGTTGTTATCCTATGGAGGATTTTCTTGCAATCGATGGTGCCCGTCCGTAGTCGCCATGTCGCTGCCGTGCTCCTTGTGTGGTTCCCCCCTCGGGGTAGTTGGTAGTTGTCTGGGACGTGACGCAAAGTGAGAGGCTTGTTGAGTTGTTGGACAGTTGTGGTGGCGTTGGGGGGTTCGGCCCTTTTGTGGGCTGCTGGGCTGTGCCCTTGGTTGGGGGGGCCCATGTTCGTGTTGCGTGGGCCTTTGGGGTTTCGTAGGACTTGGGGGTATGTGTGGCTCCGGTATCGGTTGTGGCATTGTAGGCCGAAGGCTGGTGATGCTGTGTGCTCCGGTGGTTGCATCTTCGTGCAGGCAGAACTCCAGCACTGGTGGCCCAATAGGGTGCCACTCGCGTGGGCCATCGTGCGGGGTGTGGAGGTGGATGCTTTGTTGAGTGGACCAGTTGTGGTAGGCCAGAATGGCGTTCGTGATGGCGGGGTTGCTGTTGTCTCCAAACAGGTGGTCGGGTCTGGAGCAGTCTTCGAACGTGGTGCGAACGGTCGTAGCCAGTGCTCGAATGTCTCCGTCTGGCACTACATCGTCCTATGTTGTGCGAGACTTGGCATCCGGTGGGCCCGTGTGTCCCTCCAGGACCTCCGTTTTGTACTTGGTCCAGTCTTGTAGCATGCGTTCCACGTACACAGCTTCTGTGTACGGCTGGATACTGTGCTCCGCTAGGGTGCGGGCATGGGCCAGCTATCGGTACAGGGTCCAGTGTCGGGGGGCTGGTCTCGGTGGGGGGGTCGCGGCGGGCTGGGGCGTGGTCTCCTTCTTCTCAGTTGCCCTGTATCCGTGTCGGGTGGCGTGCACCAGGGTGTACTCGTCATCTTCTCGCCCGGGTGTCCGTTCCAGGTGGGCTTCCAACGTGGACACAGTGGTCGGTCGGCATGTCGCGGTGCGTGCGTAGGGGGGCCCCGTTTTGTCATGCACGACAATGGTGTGGCCCCGCGTCCAACTGTGTAGGGTCAGGACGAGAGCCGCCGCTGTTTCCTCAAGGGTTGCTGGCGGTGGGGCGTCAGATTCCTGGATGAAGGCCAGGGCCTCCTTCGCGCGTGGGGCTCCCGTGAGGTTCGTCCACGCTCCAGTTTTGGTCGCCCGTCCCTGCACCACCACTCCTTCCGGTGATTGTTGCTGGGCGTTTTGCATGTCCCTTCGTAGCTCCTGGATGTATGTCCCTGGGTCTCGGTAGCTTCTTGTTTCCGTTATCCGTTGGTCCGTTTCGTTGAGTGCCCGGTATAGGCTCCATGTGGGTCGTTGGTGCGCGTTGGCCGCCACCTGCAGTACGCGTTGGATGCTGTCCTGCAGTGGGTCGTTGTCTAGGTCCATGGGGTCCTGGTTCGTGGAGACGTCGAGGCCACTGGGCAGTGACTCCAGGGGTGGGTCATGGGCTTCGGGAGGGGCGGATAGTTGGGAGTGGGCTTCCATCGCGGTGCCGGATGTGCCACTGGACACGGACAGTGGCGCTTCGTGTGCGTGGTCCTCTGGCGTGCTTGGCTGCGTTGTCTTCGTGACCAATGTCTCTGTGTGTGGTTCCGGCCCCTGGGAGTTGTCCTGGTCGTCGTGGCGTGGCGCCTCGTGGTGCGTGTTTTGGGCGCTGTACTCCGTGCGGTCAGGGCTCGGTGTACGCCGACACGGCGTTAGGTTTGTGGTTTGGTTTGCGGTTTGGTCGCTGTAGTCCGGGTGCTGTGACGGGTTCGGGTCCTGTTCCGGGTGGTTGGTGTTGCGCTGCGGTATGTGGCTGTAGTTCGTCTTTTGGCTATACTCCGTGCAGTGGTGGCTCGAGGTACACTGGCGTGGTGCGGTACTTGCGGTTCAGTTTGTGGCGTTGGTGCTGTAGACGGTATGTTGTGATGGGGTTTGGTCTGGTTCTGGTTCCAGTTGGCGTTGTGTCGCTCCCTCCCTTATCTTCTCCCCCCCTAGGGGCCCGGTTGTGTTAACAGTGCCGGGGTCATGGTTCGTGTGGCCTTGGGTCGTTGGCTCCTGGTGCTCGCTGTGTACCGCGTGGGTGGGGCGTGGGGGGTGTGTGCCTGCTGCGTGCTCTCGGCTTCTGGGGCCGCCGAGACCATCGGGGTCGGCCGGGCGTTGTTTCCCCCCTTGGGTTGTTGTTGATGTCGGCGTGCTCGGCGTTGCGGGTTCCCCCCGGGCGTCCTCGTCCTGGTGCTCCTGCTCCATCGTGTCCTGTGTTTGTATTGCGTGTGTAGTCTTTCTTGCGCGCTGTGTATGTGGGCGTGGAGGTACCGCCTGTGCGTGCACCTCATACTATACTGCTGCGTGTTGTCACATGCGTGTGTGCACCATATACGGGATTGGTAGGTGGCATACCTCTTGCCCTTGGCTTCGGCGTCTCCTGGATTCTGTTTGCCCGCTGTAGTGCACGGCACCAATGGCGCTCTTTATCGTCGGTCAGCAGCAGCCATGTGGAGGAGCTGCGGCACGTAGGGGGTAGGGTCAGGTCGTGTTGGGTTGCGGCATATTGTTTGTGGTTGGTGGCGTGGCGTCGCGTAGCCGTGTCGTCATGTTGTGCTGCGTTGGATGGCGTTGGGTCGTGTGGCGTCGCGTCGTTGTGGCGTTGCGTCGTGTCGCAGCTTGTGCTGTGTTGTGTTGTTGTGTGGCGTTAGGTGGTGTCTTGTGCTGCCGGGTGTTGGCTGTGCCATGCCGCGTTTTGTGTTGTTTTTGGCTGTTGGTTGTGCTGAGCAGTATTGCGCTGTGTTGTGTAGTGTCGTGTAGCTGCCGTTGGGTTGTGGTGTTGCATGTTGTGTGACGTTGTTGTGTAACGCCGGTTTTTGTCGTGTGCCGCCTTGCGTTATGTTACGTTGTGTTGCCGTGGTGTTGTGTGGCGCATTGCGGTGTGCTGCGCTGTGTTGGGTCATGTCGTGGTGGTGGTATATGGTTGCGTCTGGTTGTAGTTGGTGGTGGTGTTTACGTTGTGCGTAGTGGTGTGGGGTTGTAGTGCGTCATGGTGTGTTGTGCTTCGTGCTGGTATCTGGTGGGCTCCCCGGGTTGCGTCCATTTTTGCGTTGCTTTGTTGTGCTGTGTGTCGTTGTGTTTCTGTATAGGGTTGCGTGTTTCGTGGTGTGCGGTTTTGCTTGTTTTGTCGGGGTGGGTTTGGTGTTAGGTTTTGTCGTGTCGTGTTATGTGGCGTGGTGGCGCGTCTTGTGGCGTTCCGTTGTGGCTCTTTGCCTCGTGGTGTGTTGCGTTGTGTTGTTCGTGGTTTCCGGTTTTGTGTGCTGCGTTGGGGTTGGTTTGGTGTTGTGTTCCATCGTGTCCGGTTTTGTGGCCTGGTGGCGCGTGTTGTGGCATTCGGTTGTGACACGTTGCCTCCTGGTGTGCTATGTTGTGATGTTTTTTTGTTGTTGTTTCCGCTGGGGCTTGTTGGGTTGTCGTTCTTTGTCGTTGTTTTGTGGCAGTTGGTGTGGTCTTTTTCATTGCTTTCCGTTGTTGTGTGGCTTATTATTGGCGTGCCTTATTGGTATGTTCGTTGCGCGTCATTGGTGCGTTGTGTGGCGCGGTGTTTCATGTCGTTGGGTGCTATCGTGAGATTTTATGGTTCTTGTATTGTGTCGTGGCGTGCGTTGTGTCGTGGCGTGTTGTCTTGTCGTGTTGTGTTTCGGTGCGTTGGGTTGTACGTTGGTGTGCGGCGTCGCGCATTGTCACACGGTGTGGTGCGTTGTTACTTGGCGGTTTTCCGCATTGTATAGCCTGTTGCGTTGCGTTATGGCGTAACGTTGTTTAGTCGTTTGTTGTGCGTTAGTTTTTCTTGTTGTCGGGCTTGTTGTTGTGTGTTGTGTCTCGGCGTTGCGTGGTGTTGTGTTTTTTTTTCTTGGTTGTGCTCCATTGTTGCGCCATGTAGCGCCTTCGGGTTATGTCTTGTTGTGTGGTTTGGTGTGGCTCTCTGGTGGTTTTGTGGTGGCGTGCTCGTTACGGTGTTGTGTTGTGTCGTGTTGTGTTGTTGTTAGTGGTGTTGTGTGGTGTTGGGGTATGTGTTGTGTCTCGGCACGCGGTTTGTTGCGTTGTCGTGTGGTGTCGTATAGTTGCTTGAGTTGCTTGTGTGTGTTCGTGACACATAGCGTTGTGCCATGTCTCGTTGCCGTGTGCTGCTTAGCGGCGTGTTATGCCGTTGGTTCTCTGTTCATCGGGAGGCAATATTTCTGGAACTGTCAATATGCGATCTATTAGGGACTCAATGCTCGTTCCTTCAGTCGCCCTACAACTTTGTAACGCACTTAAAGGAGGCGTATCTTGTTCCGGTAATTTAGGCCACTCACCAGGGCCCAACCTCTGAAAATGCGCATGCAACACAATGGCTGACATTCCAGAAATGGCAAATAAGCAAATGGGAGAGAGCAAAGGACCATCCACATGTCCAATGACCTAAAGAGAAAGCCATCGGGAAGGGGCACCTCCACGTGAGTTCTTCACTGGGAGGACAACACTGCTGTTAAATGCCGTCAGTGACCCAACCAACATTATTCCCATCAATCCCATAAAATATGGTATTGAACACTCCATAACGCTTGGGCAAACCTCGGGAGGATTATTGTGTCCTCGCTCGAAAACATTCACTCGGCACCTTCACAAGTTGCCAATTCATGAGAAGAAACACCCAAAAGTGGGTCATACAAAGAAGAGGATTGCTGCAACTCTTGCAGTTGCAACAAACTATCCAAAACATCAATGGTCACCAACTCTTGATGCACGTCAGTGGCGTTCAAGTTCTTATCGTCCACGCAAGACATTGCGGCCGGGCCTTGCATGGGGCGGCACAACTGCCCATCATGCTCCACCTCTTTGACATCCTGCTCAAGCTGCCGGCTGGCCGCCATGTGCAACGATGTCCGTGCCTCCGGATGAGGACATTTATAATCAAATTCATTCCATGGGCCGCCTTGACAAAGGTCCTCCACCAAAGCAACTCATCCCGGAGCCGGTAGGACAACAACTGCATACCGGGCAAAAACAGGCAAACCAAGAATGGCTCGTGGGCCAGCCGAGGCCAAATAAACAAAGCAATCGGCGCAAGGCGCGGTCACGACCTGGGAACCTCTTTGAATGGGTCACAATGATATCGCTCCAGACCACATATTTTCCACCTTCCAACTCCTTCTCACCAACACCGAGTAGTCTGAATGGTTGGGTGGCCCGCTCCCAGAATTGTTCGGGGAGTAATTCCCAACCAGCAACCACAATCACCTCATTGCTCGTGTCCCCAAGCGATAGTGCATTTATTCGTTCCGAAGTCCCTTTGTGAGGGATATATATCCGAGGAACGATGACGCCCTTCGGAAGCTTCTGGTGTGTCCAGGTCGAGGCACCCGCAAAATTTCCTCCTCGGCCCCACTCATTCGCAGAACCGGACGCGTACAATATCCGTCATCCCATGCCTGGGCTTGGTTTATGCACATAATGGGGCATACAGTCGCCGGTGAGGGGCCCATATCCCTACCAGCCTGGTCAATCTTCTTGGATTTACAGCGTTGCCGGCGACTTTCTCAGTTGTGTCGCGTACTGAGACGCCCCTCCGCCTTGGCTTTCTCCCGCAACTCTGGATGGAGCGCCCAACAATCCTCCGGCGGATGCAGCGTGATCCCGCAGCCCTTGCAAGGCGGAAACTTCCCAGCTTTGTGTGGTCCTTTTCCTTTGCCACCCCCTTGCGCAGGGGGATTCGCTTGGCCGCCCCTCCCAATTTTCTTCGATTTGAGTTTGTCCTGGAGCCACTTGGGTGCTTTGTGAGGATGCAAGACCCGACAATCCTCACAGCTATGTCTCACCTTGCCACATGCCAGGCACTTTGGGATGGAGCTCGCACCTGCGCCTGCTCGTCCTGACATAGCCACCACCTGGGCTTCACAAATCTCTTGAATCTCCGCAATGCTCAACTCTGGGTCCGCTTGTTCCTGATCTTGGTGACGTTCGGGATCCTCGGCTTTGTCCATGTCCCCGACTCCTTCCAGGCCTCTCACCTGGCCCGATTCATTCTTGTTCGCCGTCTGTTGAGGGTTCACTTGGTTCGGCGGGGTCCATGGCTTGGGTTGCGGCGATTGTTGGATGGCATGCAAAAGTCGTCGCATGATGTGCCCCTTCTTGATCGGCAATTTGTGGCGGGACATGAGGGGGTTCATCACGAACACATTCGTCTACAGGTAGTTGAATTCCAGCCCAACCTTGGTCTCCTCCTTGATGATTTCCTTGAGCAACCCATCCACCTTCATGGTCGCGATGTCGTTCTGTACTTGATCTTTCCCTTGCCGTTGGGTGATTCCTTTGCGAACTGGGCGGCCCAAGGCTAAGAACTGTTCCACAAAGTTGATGAACTCGGATGGCGTTGGAGTTGGTGAAGACGGTTTGACCGTGTGGAAGGCCTCCAAGATAACGTCGTCGTTCGCCTCCGTGAAGAGTTCCTCCGTCACTTCCCTGAACAAATCTTGGTACCGGAGTTGGTATCGATTCACCATTTCCTTCAGCGGGTTGGACCGGGAGGCGGGGGTAAGAGGAAGCAAGACAGCTCTTCTCATGGCATCCGTCAACCCGTACATCCAATCGCGCTCCCAAGCACGACAATCCAAAAACCACTTAATGGCGGTGGTCCCACTTCGATCCCACCGTGGGGCGACGGACATTCCTTGAACGTCTCCCAAAGTTCGCGGGTCCATCACCAAGGTTGCCAGCCTCCCATGGACCCCGGGAGGAATTAACCGCGGATCCGTTCCTTCAAGTTGTGGCTCTTCCCAGTCGAACGGGGCGTCCAAAAGATGTTCAGGGCAAACTTCATCAAAGGCCATTGCCCGTAGAATTCCCGACGGCTTTTGTTTCGGAAGCCCAAATCCCATGAGAGATTCTTGTCGATTAAACAACTGAAACATCATTCGCGGCATAAACCAACCATCACTGTTCGCCTCAAAGTAGCGGAGGTCCGAAGCGGCGCAATGCCGCCAATCACTTCCCATGCCAGGCGGGGTGTGTCCTTCGTGGGTGCGGTTTCCACTCCTTCCACCACGTGGTGCTCTACCCCGGAAACCCCGGTCATCTGATCGCATGGATGACCAGTCATCCTCGGCCGGGGGGAATGCAAACCCCGGTAGGTTTCCCGCAACCAGTTCTTCCCGCGCCGGCACTCCAAAAACTCAGACGCGTGGTTCGGGCTTCAGTGTCGGGATCCCAATTGGTTTCACCGATGGCGTGCCCGCATACTTCAACAATTGATATTTGTTCTCCTAAGACTTTAATTTTCTATGTAACTCACCAATGACATGACAATCCGGCCGCATCCCTTCGGGTGGACCGCCATGGGGTCGGGTCCGGATCTCCTCACTGAGCGCATGTACCTCATGCTCACTTTGTTCCAACCGGGTCATGAGCAATCACACCTGTAGCTCTAGGGCCTCAACCTTGGCCAATTCCGGCTTGGGCATAGTCTCCCAATGGTGCATTTGGCCCGTGAGCGTGGCCACTTGTGCACTGGTGATCTCCAGGTTCGCCGCTATGCATCTCACCTCCGTTGCAGGCACCTTCGCCTCTCTAGCTTCCCCTGTAGATTTTGACGAAACAGCAGGGTGCTCCAAATTGTGTACGTGATTGATAAGCTGGAAAAAAGATGCCTTGTGGCTTTCCGCCATTGCTTCCACACCATGCACCCGTTTTTCGGCATCCTCAAAGTTGAGACCTATCCGCCGGCTTTCCTCAGCCATGTGGGTGGTGACCCGGTCACAATTCAACACCTTGCCTTCCAAACTCTTGAATTCCTCAACGGATTTGTCCAATTGGGCCCGCTGTGACCTCAACCAGGTTACTTCATTCGACACTCCCTCGAGTTGCCGTTTAAACTCATTGGTGGCTTGCTCCCACCCTTGGCGAGAATTGTCCACCTTCGCTTTAAGGACTTCAGCAACTTGGCGATATTTCAAAGCGGCTGCAGTCACTTGTTCTGAAGCTGATTGCATTTCCGCTCTCTTCGAGTCCAACGGGGACCTCTGGTCCTGCACCTCGGTGTTTACCTCGTTCAACAATTGTCCCAATGCCTCTACCCGCGCCGTCAAAGCTGACACATCTACTTGTACTCCACGCGCATGGAGCTCAAGCTCGCGCGAGAGGGCTTGGATGACCTGGCGAATTTCAGAAATCGCGGAAACCGCCTGGAAATTTAAGGTTTGGAGATAGTTCAACGCACCTGTTGGCTGCTCAACCTTCGCCGGCAAGTTTGCTAAATCATGAGTCTCCGGTGTCCACTCATGAATCAGAATCCTTTCGGCTGCTTCACCGAATTGATTCACCATCCGAATCCTCTCAAAGGATCGGTATCCCCATGGTGCGGATTCCATGTTGGCGTCTTCCTAAACTGGGTAGGCTGGCTGGCCCTGCCTAAGCCCAACTGCCAAGTCTAAAGGAGACCCAACCGTCGACTCATTACCTGTCGCATAGTCGGAACCCGATTCCTCTGGCCGTGTTGTGATCATCCCGATCATGGCTGTAACCTCTCCGAGCGTCATCCCGCTGCCCGTGTCAGAGCCGTAGGTTAGACCCCCGCCTGGGTAAGCCTCTGCTACCAACAATTTGCCCTTAAGGTGACTTGAACCGAGGGAATCTTCCATTTTTCCCAATTTCCAACCAACCAAATTTCAAACCAATAAAACCAGCAAAGATTTCCAAGCTCACAACCCACTCAAGTCTCTCAGAGCACAGCAATGACACAAACAATTCCAACTGAATACCCAATGACGAAATGACCCAAGAATCCAATGCGGCCCAACAATGAATGAACCAAAAGTTCACCAATGGTCCACAAAAACCCACAAATGAGCCACGGTCAACAATAGTTTACAAATGAGCCAATACGGGTCGAAGACGGGTTCACTAGTCCACAAAGGAACGAGCACGGGCAAAGATCCGCCCTAGAGAAAAAGAAAATGTTCCACATGCCCGAGTAAGACTCAACCTACTCCTCCGGTCGGACCACATGCAATGCAAGAATGGAGATTTCATAGGCACGGGCATCATCCTATGGACTGGGAAGTCTTGCATGCATAAGTGTCAACTAAAATTCACACTACTTCTAGCCGTCGACACGAATGGTCTCACCGGGGGTGGAGGAGTGAGAAGAAATGAACGACACCGCCGTTGGCCTAGCCCCAAAGAGTAAATGAGTCACACTTGAGTCTCCGGAAGTCTTGACTACACCAACATGAGGGAAGGAAGTGCACATGCATATACATGGTCACATGGGGCATGTAAACGCACCAAGAAAGGCACCATACCATGACCTGGTTAGCTCTTAAGATCAACATCTAATCTAAACCAAAAAAGCAAATGAGCAATACACCAATGACAATGGAGGTCCACCTCTTGAGCAAAGGAGCAAACAACAGGCCAATGGCCTGCCGGGCTACTCATGGGACCTAACCTCCACCCAAAGAGAGCACCTGCATGGAGAGATGATCCCACCCAAAGAGAGCACGTGCATGGAGAGTTGGTCTCATCCCAGAGAGCCAGAGAGAGTACATGCATCGCCTAACCATGCCCGAGAAGAGATATTCCTCAACCAAATCCCTTGAGAGAGATGGACCTATCCACCATGAGAGAGGGCATGCATGGGGATAGAGTTTCGCCGAGCCTTGACCCAAGAGAGCATGCACGCACGTGGAGAGAGAGTGACGAAAGCTCCACCAATGCCTGTCCGTCAGTCTAATCATAAGACGGCAAAACCACGGCATGTCTTAATCGGATAACTCCCAAGCCAAGGGCACTTGAAAAAAAGAAAAAGGGCCCGAGTGTCTCAAACGATCAAAGTGTGACGGGTTATGCCCATCCTTGGGTCACCCGCTGCTGCAGGCAGATTTAGGCTCCGGTCGCGATCACGCGCGGTGCTAAAATTCAGGATTTTGAATCAAGAGAAACTGAGATTTTATAGTGCAATTACTGTGTATTATCGCAGGGTATTTTGGGACATGAAAAGATTTTGACTATTTCAATGAAGTTGCTGATGAACAGAAACCTGTGACGCTTGTTGTTGGTATTGCATTGCAAATTGCTCGCCTTGAGTCCCGATAACACAAAGACAACGGTCAGATGGCATTAAATGCTAAATTTACCTCTTCAGGTGTATGACGAATGGGGAGAGAGAGGGAGAGTGAAGCAACACACAAAATCCACCTTGGGGAAAGGAGACACCATACGTTCACCTTGACCATGGAATCATGGGCACCTCCAAGTTTGAGTCACACCATGAATGAACCATGCATGAATGGCAAATGCAATGTCAACTCTTAGAATGAATGCATGAGACCTCAAAATCAAATATGGTGTGGCACCCCAATGGAATCCAATTGCAAGGCAACAAGCAATGTATCCCACGACCAGCGGTTTGCCTACCTCAGCCACTTCCACTTCAACTCCTCTTCCCCTAGGGCTTCTCCAGCTTCCAGGGACTCGTGATCCCCCATACACGTAGGCGTGGCACTGTTGAAGCAGATGCGCCCATTATCGTGTACCATTCTCCTCTCAAGTGCAGTGATGCAGCCAAGGGCGACAGTCGGTGTGGGCGGAGGCACCACACCAGGGTTTAGGCAGGTTGCACTTCCGGGCCTTCTATCTTCCACTGGAGTCGCCCTATCTTCTGATCGGTATCCATTTTGGTAACAGGATAGAGCTAACACTATTAGCACCAAACTGGAAGGGTATTTGATTGGCTGGCCTGCATTACGGTGCGACCAACAACGGCGTGCGCGCGCACACACCAGCAGCCAATCGACGAATCGGAAACCCAAATAATGTTAGAAGAAATGCTGGCCAACAGCAGAATTAAAAAAAAATCAATGCAACATCATAAATGCAAAAACAAAACTGAAATCTGCAGTTGGAATTAATTCTTGGATCGAAATCTGGGATTGGAATCAAATGCTGAGATCGCATAATCATTTAGGCCTGAAATGGCACAGAAGAAGCAACATGAGTGTGCAAAGGAGAAATGGGCAACAAACATGGATTCTTGACATGGCTATGCCCTAAGGTTTACAGGGGTTCACATCTCAGAGTAATCCCCCTTAGTGATGATGCCCAGGGGCAGTTGTCATATCTTTTCTAGATGGTTTTTAACGATCTTTTGTTCGCTGCAGTCAGAAATTCATCTATTGCTGTTGAGATTCTACGTTTGCAAATACTCTATCTTGTTTGCCTTGCAACCCTTCATGTTTGGAGGCATTTGATCCTGATCCCCTGCATGGACTTGCCTAGTTGGGCGTTCTCTGTTTTTGTTTATCCTAAGAACCATTTATAGGACAAGTTGCAGAGGAACAAGAACTAGCATAAAAGTAGCGGAAGAAATCATCAAGAAGCATGTGAGATATTACAAAAACCAGTGCACTGGACTTTCTTGAAACCTTCTTTTTGAGTCTGCAATTTGTTTTTGACCACAAACTTGGGTTGACTTTTAATTCTTTGTGCCGTGCAGTTTTATAACAAAAAAAATGCGTTTTGTAGAATCTGCTTGCACAAAGGAGCACGAAAATGACTAGATATCCTTCCTTATTGCAACTACGTCTGCAAAAAATTACAAAATAAGTCATAAAACTTTTTAGTGTTGACATTGATTTCAAATATGTTTGAATGCAATCTCAGCATTCTAGTGAGGATTGTTATATCTGTCCAATGACAGTCCATGGTAACGTACAAGTGCATCAGTACCATGTAGCAGAAAAGAATTTACAGGGCTGCCGTTTACGGAGGCCGTCAGTTTGTGTGTTAAAAGTCCATGAATGAGCAACCATTTCTCAAAATATTGGTTTCATATGGAGCAATGGTATTAATCTATATTTGAGTTTGGTTGGGACATTGGAAGAAATTGTATCCACGAAGCTTGATCATTTCCAATATGGGTGAAAGACACTGAATGGCCTAACTTTAATTCAAAGGAGGGTTTATCTATTGTATTATATGCCATGAGGTATTGTTTGTTATTCCATTGTTTCTTCTTTGAACACTATTTGTTCTATAGCACAACATGGGTGTTGGCCTTTGCTTTATCTTTTGTTGGCTAGTCTTATTGACGCTGAGCTGTTCAGTAATCTGCATGTTTCCCCAACATATGGTCGTTTCACAGGAAAGAAATATGATTTTCAGACTCAGCATGAAATTCTGCATCTATATAGTGGTCATAAGACTATTTCAGTTTTTTGGCCATTTTTGCCCTGTGGGCGCGCCGCTTCCACTATGGGCAGTTCCTACTGAGTTCTGAGGTCATCAGGGTAGTTCCTACTGAGTTCTGCAGACATGAATTAGTTATTTCCTGAGCTAGAGAAAATTCCTGGAAGACGTTTGAAGTGACTTTCTATCATTTTTTATCATGTTAAAACCATTTGTCTTTGGTCTGTTTTACTATCTTTGCAGGAAGCCTGATTTCTGAGATACATAATTTTTGCCCTGATCTGAAGTCACTGCTCAATGTTGCAGAGTGCAGACTGAAGTCCTGAGTGGTCCGGATGCATACATGCATGCATACGAGCAACTACAAGGCCCAACATCACCCATTGTTTGTCTGTTCATTGTACAGCCCCATCAAGTTCTTCATTATTTTATTGATCCCAGTTCTGCACGTCTTGGAGTCTTGGTCTGTTTTTATTTCCCACTGAAATCTTTGAGTACCTGAAAAGGAGCAGGAGCATACACCAAAGCATGTGCAACCAGAGGATACAGAGACTATTCAAATAGAGAAACGAGATGCAAAACGGGAGTTTACCAGTCGTAGCAGAGGTATGGATGCTGCTGTGCACGATATGGATTCCACACGTCGAAGTGTCGATCTCGTGAGTTCTAGCAACGTCGACCATCAACATGTGTAACCGGGGTCTTTCGTTCACGGAGCACAAGAGGACGATGGGGCGAATCAAGAAAGGCAAGCTTTATCTCAATCATATGAAAGTTACCAACCCATGGGAAAACAAGAACTGGATTCTATTGGTGATCCTTATGCTTTGTTATTGGCTGGCTTGGTTGAACGCGAGCGTGCTTTACACGTCGAAGAAGAGAACATGCAGAATATCTTTTATTTACAACAGACAGTAAGAAAAAGTGCTTTACCAATGCTTTAGGGTATACTTTGGTTGTATTAGAGGTGCTCTAAGCACTCTTGCATTTTTATCTTAGTATTGGCCTAACCAAAATGGGTGATAACACATTTTGACCTATGGAACCAAACACTAAATCTGGATGTTGTGTGGACCCCTTAATCCCCAAGCTACAGGCACTAAAACATCTTTTCCTGGGTGACTGGGGCACTGATATACTGAAGGCAGAGCCTATGAATTTATCTATGTTGTCTCATGAATTCTTAGCTATCCTAGTGGTATGCACCGTAGGGGGCTGGGGCACCTCTTTTTGAGAGGTCCTGGGTTCAATACCCAGTCAGCCTAGCTAAGTAGGTTTATCCCATGTGACATGGCAGTGACCTCAGCGCAACAGGCCATGCCACCTCAGCACCTATGGGACCCGAAAACAAAGAGTACACATCTCAAGATGGCACTATGGATGAGAGTGAGCCCTTGGGGCAGTTTTTCAATCAGTGTTTCTCAAACATGTAAAATATTTCATATTGAGTTGCAACGTATGCTAATTGCTGTGGTCTATTGTTGATAATTGTCTTTATTTAACTCTTTGTGACTGCAGCCCTTCATGCTTTGATCCTGTTCATCTACTATTTGCTTATCTCTCGCTTGGGTTATCCTGAATTGGTTGTATTTCAACAATAAAACAGTTTCCTCGTCAAAAACAAGCAGCAGGAACCCTACACCAGCAGCAAGCAGCACGAGAGGCACAACAAAAAAACAGTGTTGAAATCACTACAAAACCTTCTGGTAGCAAGAGGCAGACAATCTCTGTGTACAGGCAGCAACCCCGTGCCGTACATCCAGTGCGCCGAGATCTGTCATAAGCAGGACGGGCGAATATGGACACAAAGAAGGGGGACACCGACGTGAGGACGGCGCCTGAGGCACCAGCAATGCCAGCAGCTGGGGAACCTGGACCTGGACCTAGCGCTGTACCTTCGGTGCCCTTACATGGGCCAGTGGACGTGGTTGATGACTCGCTGGAGGGACTTCAGTCGGCCTTCCGGGCCCTCTCAGTCGAGGGGGTGGACACCAACCCTGTGAAGAGAAAGACGGAGATGGAGAAGGATGCAGGAGAAAGCATGACAGACAAAGGAGTAGACCACGAGCATGACCCGACGAGTGAGTCGACCTTCGAGGGGGCACCAAGCGCCTCTGGCCTGCACGTATCACCCTCTCCTACTACCACCACACTCCCAACTCCAGAGCCAGCCGCTACAACATCCACACCCATGACCATCCCGCCTATGGCTGAGGGCACAGGCTTTACTGATATGCCTACCTCCCCTGCCTATGGTGTGGACCAATGTACCACTGCGTTTCCAGAGGCAACTACCACCAGTGAGCCCGTGGCCTCCAGTTCTGCGCCGCGATGGTATGCGGCTGACTATCACCATCCTCTACCTGCTACGGGAGCGTATGTGGATGTTCCTGGGTATGCAACCCTGATTGGGCTGAAGAGAGGGCCTGAGTCATGCGGGAGCAGGAGTAGAGGATCGAGGAGATCCTCCAACGGGTCCCCGACGCGGTCTGAGATAAAAGAGGCTCTCCGAGGAGCCACCTCTGAACTTGTTGGTGATCTCATTCAAGAGATTAGGGCCAAACTGGAGCCTCTGATTCCGCCCCAGGCGTCACTTACCATCGTGGGAGTTTCACCCCATCGAGTAGAGGCTAATCACCTGGTGGCAGGGTTGACAAACACCCTGGGGAGCCTGAGGAGCCGACCGATGCCGACCCCTGCAGTGATACCGAGAAGCCCTTTCAAACCGAGAACGGCCCAGCCACCCTACAGCCATGTGGGGAATTCAACGAGAGCCGAGCTGGACCGGCTGGGGCTGACAGCCCCGAGGGGAATGCTTGACGTGGAGCCCTATGGCTCTAGTGACCTAGCCGGAGACCCCTCTGATGATGAGCCGCCGTCCATGACTTGTGCTTCGCCCTCGGAGGACCACGACCCTGAGGACCCCAAGAACCCAAGTGGGCGGAAGAAAAAGAAGAAGAGGAAGATACGGCGGCCCGAGGGACGCAGGTCTCAGGAGGCTAACGCCATTGCCACCTCGAAGATCGTGCCGAGCTTGCCTGAGTTCACAGGCAAGGACCTCAGCGATTTCGCTGAGAATTTCGGACGGTTCCTCCGAATGACCGGCCGAACCCATGCTAGTGGACGGGTCAAGTGCGATCTGCTCCTGCAGTGTTGCAAGACCAAGTACCTGGAGAAGCAGGTCAAGCAGATCGTGACTAAGTCCGCCACCTTTGCCGACGTGTTGGTTGCCTTGGAGAGGCAGTACCCAACCTATGAAACCGACCTCTCCATCAGGGCCGAGATCCAGAACCTGGCCGTGCTGCCCAACAACTCCAGACCTGGCAGGGTCTCTGAGCTACTGGCTGACCTGGATCACTGGGCTGGACGATTGACGCCCCGTTCCTACAGCAGGGACGACCTTTTTTTCACGTTGGTGGGTAAGCTCCCGCGGGAGCTTTGGGACAAGTGCCCTTCAACGGCAGAGCGCAAGGCTAGAGCCCTCAACTATGAGGATTTATGTGTGCTACTCCTGGAGCTGGCGCTGGAGAAAGAAAGCGACGAGCACCTGAATGCCTACCGTCCTGGAGGGGGAGGCTCTGGAAGCCATGGCAAAGGGTACCAAGGACCCAGACCTGGACAGGGGACTACCCCCAAACCACCCGTATCATGGACAATGTCAAGGAGCTCTTTGGGTGTGATGCCAGAGATGAGCAGGGCCACCTGCAGCACGCCCCTGACTGCGAGCAGCGAGACTGCTTTGTAGTCCAAGGGAAGAAGCAGGAGACCAACACCGGCACCAAGGCGAAGATGCTGGATCGCTACAGGTGTACTATCACCTCTGCCTTCTGTGGGAAGAGGAAGCACTACGAGGATGAGTGCTACCACAAGCAGCGCCTGTCAGCGAAGCTGAAGGGCGAGGATCCTGACAAAGGCTCTGGCAAGGGTGGTGGCAAAGGCAACGGCAACAACTTCGGCATGGGCAAGTCGAAAGAACGTGGAAAAGGACAAGACAAGAACCAAGGCGGAGGAGGAGGAGGGGCTAACCGCCAGCCAGACAAGGACAACAAGAACCCGGACAAGAACGGACACAACCCCAACCCTAATCGGGGGGGAAAATCCCAGCCTTCTGGAGGGCAGTCTGGTCCCACCACACGCTCGCAAACTCAGGCCCGGCGATAACAAGGGGCCAAGCGTGAGCATGAAGGTGGTGATGACGGCAACGCTAGGAAGAGAAGCCGTTTCATGTGGATGGCCCGCAAATTGCGGAACAAGGGGTTCGAGGTGACCTGTCCCGCGGAGTTCTGACGGAGATGCTCCGTTGGGGCCCTGGACCTGGTGTTCTGGGTACGTATCCGACTAGGGGGACGTGAATACCTGGGGTTATTGGATACTGGAGCCACCATATCTATAGTGGCCAAGAAAACGTTACCTTGTGGGAGCCTGAAGAACGCCATGACCACCGCGGCTATACGAATAGGGGATGGACATATGGTGCACAGCTGCGGGGACTGTGAAGTGGAGGTACCTATGGGCTCCCGAACTATCGCCCATCGGTTCTATGTGATGGACACTGAGGCCTTCGACTTTGTATTGGGGATTGACTTCTTCGTGCAGCACTCCAAGCTACAATCCCTGACGCTGCAAGCGCCCTACCTCCTCTACGTGGACCACGGCAGTGGCAGAGAGTCCGTGGCACTGGAGCAGTCGGAGTACACCTCAAGCTACCTGAGGGTATCGAAAGAGGAGCCCTCGAACATGATGGCGGCCTCCAAAGCTGAGGACTATCAACTATTGGGGGAAGTCCTAGACCCAGGTCTGAAGGAGTTGGGTTACTCTAGAGAAGACCTGAGTGTGGAGTTGTTCGCCAGCAAAAAGCAACATGTCTTGGACCTGTACTGCAGCACGGGGAAAAACTGCAGCCACAAATTTTAGTGGCCCTCTTTCGGGATGGCCTACGGGAACCCCAGGTTTAGTGAACTGGGGAAGGTCTTGACCAAGTTGGCCTTCGAACGTTCCCGTATGGTCCTCCGTTCCCCCAATAGGGGAGCCCATGGGGGCAACGAGTACTGGCGAACTCTCCTGGACAGGCTGACTATCAGCTCTGTTTGGTTACTTGATGAGGCCATCTACGTGCCTCTGGGGCGTAAGACGCCTATCGGGAAACCCGGATGGGGGACAATGCTCAGTCTGGTGGACAGAGGTCCTGCCTCCATCCCCTGGGAGGACCTGGACTCGACTCTGGTCCAGGCCATAAAACGAGAAAGGGATGGACTCGCCTTGGGTGACTTGAAAGATTGACTACGACCTCAAGATGCTATTGAGACCATACCCGGAGGAGATGAATACGTCGTGACTAACACCAACGCCCCCAACTCTCCCTGCCATGTACCTGTTCCTGATGGAGTCTCTGAGTGTGGACTATCCGAGCTCCCCAGCTCTATCCACTCAGATGACGAAACTGAGCGGGACACCTTCTTCGTGGAGGAAGTGGAAAACGCCGAGTACGTCGCCCGACTGAAACCCCTACTCTCCATGAGGGTGGAAGACCCCGTGGACGAAGAACTGGATCCCCGATCCAGGCTAAGGGAGTACGTGGACTCCAAGAAGAGGTTGGTGGCGAAAAAGCTATGCTACACTAAGCCTACCCGCAGCTCATGGTCACTGAAGCAAGGACGTATGGGAGATCTATCCCAATTGAAGGAGGACCTCGAACAGAAGATCACCACCTGGCAAAGAGAGGTAGATTTGAAGCTCATGAAGAGCGTGTGGGGTGCCCATGTGAGGACCCCAGAGGAGGACCACCTTTCGGAGGAATGTGTATGTGAACCCCCTGGAGCGTGCCTATGTTGCCATCGTCCATCAGAGATGGTTGAACGATTCCTACTTTACGCCTACCAAGGGTTGAAGGACACTACCAAAGGCGAGGAGTCGGTGGAGGATCACCTCCCGACGTCTATTACTCAGGGGGCAAGCAACTTACACTCTGACGAGGACATGGAGGACAAGATCAAGCTATTGGACCTGCGGGTGCAGAAGTGTATCAGGACCTATCTGGAGGTGTTCGGGGAACTACCCCCCCCAGCCTCATGTGACAAGCTGGTACAGAAGGACCTCAAGCTGAAACCCGAGTTGGTGGGTCACAAGATCCAGAGGAGACCCTATCCGGCTCCTAAAGAGCGGCCCCGAGATTGAGCGACAGATACAAGAATGTATCGACGCTGGCCTAGTCCTGGAGTACAAGGACGGGGACTACCCCCGACACTGAAGCCCCTGTTTCCTGGTGGCTAAACCTGGGTCTACAGCCAAACGGCTGGTAGTGACTTACGGAGAGCTGAACAAGAAAACGCTGAACCACTCAGGGTCCATTCCTAATATGGAGTCTACCCTTGAGAAGATAGCCTCCTGTCGCTACAAGACCAAGACGGACAAGAAGAGCGGATTCTGGCAGGTGGACCTGACGCCCAACGCTCAGGAGCTACTAGCCTTCATCACCCCTCAGGGGAGGGTGTTCAAGTGGAAGGTCATGCCGTTTGGCGTGGCCACCGCACCCGCTCTGTTCCAAGAGCTGATGCACAAGATCCTGTCCATCCTACCACGAAGACCTAAGGTGCAAGAACTCATATCCCGTGGGGCCCAGATGGAAGCACACATCGACGATGTATGCCTCGGGACCAATACCAAGGAGTATCACCTAATCCTCTTGGGTGAGTTCGTTGCAGTCTGCCAAGAGAACCACACACGACTCAAGTTGGAGAAGTGTGAGTTCATGCAGAAGACCATGCAATACCTGGGGTTTGACTTTGGCTATGGGTGGTGGACCCCAGCGGCCTCTGAGGCCAAACCCCTGATGGACGCTAAGGTACGACATGAGGACCCCAGGAAAGGACTTCATGATGTACGCAGTTTCATTGGGGCGTGCAACTTCTATCGCCGCCATGTCAAAAACTTCACCTACAGCAGCGCCATTCTGACGGACCTGATCAAGAAGAGTACTACTTGACGCTGGGGGCCACAAGAGCAACAAGCGTTTGACGAGCTCAAAGACAAGGTGGCCAACGCTAAGTGCCTTGGCGTGCCTAGGGCACAAGGAGAGATTATCCTGGTGACCGACGCCAGCAATGTGGGCGGTGGTGGAACGTTGTTCCAATGGCAAGCACTAGAGAAAGAGGAGTTCGAGGTGGCTATTTCCCAAAGGGGGACTGAAGGTCTCAACCGAGATGGAACTCTCAAGCACAGCTACCCTGACCACAAGTGGGTCCTAGTACCTCTGGGCCACTGGAACTGGAAATGGAACCAGGCCAGGGGGAACTACTCCACCTATGAGCAGGAATTGCTCGCGGGTATGCTGGTGCTATCCTCACAAGCACGACTGCTGGGGAGTAACCCTGTGGTCTGGCGGTGCGACCAAGAGCCGGTCCGCAGTTTCCAGAAGGGTCCCCCACCTGAGGAGGCCAAGCTACGGCGTCGGTGGACCTACCTCAGCAAACTACGGCTGACGGTACACCATATCCAGGGAGTGAACAACGAGTGTGCAGAATACATCAGCCGCAACAACTTCGATTGCCTGATTGGTGCCCGGTCTGAAGCGCTGGCTAAGGAGGCGTTCAGCCGTATGGACGTGCACTTGGACCTCAGCATGACTATGTTACGCCCCCTAGATGGACTCCAACAAGCGGAGTACCTGAAGGAGTTTGGGGATATCTACAAGCGCCTGGAGAAGCGCCTTGAACCCCTCCTGGTCAACCAAGAACAGTGGAAGAGGGACAAGAGCAACCTCTGGCACGAGGAACGTATCGTGGTACCCAGTGACAGAGTTCCAGCGCTGCTGAAGTGGACGCATGAGTCCAGCGGTCATGTGGGTGCTGACCGTACCCTGAGGCCTTTCAAGCAGTGGTTCCACACTACGTGGACTGATGACCAACTGCGGAAGACCCTCCAGCCTATCGTGGACAAGTGCCTGTGTACGTCCTGCAAACCGGGGGATATTAGGGACAGAGGTCTCTACTCGACCTTGCCCATCCCTCACTGTGCTAACAGTGTTCTCTCCGTGGACTACACGGAGATGCCAAAGTTCGGGGGCTATGACTTCGCCCTCGTGGTAACCTGTGGGTTGACCAGGTCTACCAGGGTGTTCCCATGTACCAAGCACATTACCGGGGAGGAGACTATCAAGATACTCCTGGAGGAGTGGTTTTGCGTCTATGGGAGGCCCAAAGAGATCAACTCCGATGAGGTCGTACGAGTACGCTCAGATACCGGCTCGTACAAGAGGGCCCGAGATCCCTAAATTTCCAGGTGTCTACGGGGATCCCCTCCTCTCACACGAGCAACCCCCTATGTGAGCGACACATTTGTGTCCTGGAGGAGAATGTAAGGATATGTTGCAAAACTGAACGCACCAGAGATTGGGTGAGACTACTCCCCGCCATATCCTTGATGATGAACTCCCAAGAGAGTTGGGCGACTGGCTACTCGCCCCATGAGCTGTTCCTAGGACGCCCGGCGTGGTTCCTACATGCGCCCTATCCAGATAACACCCATTCTTCCGTGGGTGAGTGGGTCCAAGAGCAACAAGCGAAGGTGGGCAAGGCCAAGGCTATGCTCCAGAGAGTGAGGGAGCGTCAGTGGAACAAGAAGAACAAGCACCAAGTACCTGCCACCTACCAAGAAGGGGACTGGGTGCTGGTGCACCACAGCCGACTACCCGCCTTGCCACGCTCTACCACCGATGACCCATACTTCGGGCCCTACAAGATTCTATATGTGGATGGGCACCGTATAACCGTGCGGTGTTCTCCCCGTCTAGGGGGGACCCGGGTGTGCGCTGCTCAACACCTGAAGCGCTACTATTATCCTGAAGACCTCTGTGGGGAAGAGTGGGAGCTGAACGACAAGGAAATCGCCGGCCTAGACCTACAAGGTGCTGCCAGCCCTATGGAAGTTGAAGGGGAACTCCCCGACACGAACGCCGAGGAGATGGCTAAGGAGGGCTTCTACGTGGTGAAGTCTGTCCTACGCCACCGCTATCGCCAGGGTTGGCGCTTCCTCACCCTCTGGGAAGGGTGTGGAGTCGAAGAGGCCACCTGGGTGCCCTTCTCTGCATTTGTTCTACCTGAGGGACGCCTAAACTCAGTTCTGGTAGACTACTTGTCCCAGAACACCCTTGGTGGGTTGCTGAGGCTCGCTCAAGCGCTTGCCTCCAAGACTAAAGGTAGGGACTGAACCTTACCCTTACCTGCCTAAGTGTATGTGTGAGTGTGCTACCCCTAAGGTCCTGAGAGCAAGCCGCAGAAATGGTGTCCAAATTATACCCAAGTCTGCAAGCTTGCTAAATCTGGAGGATTGTCTTACCGGTGCCAGGGGGTACGCCCCGGGTCTCTCCTCTCCTAAGCGCCCAATTTCTGTGCTGGCGCAAAACCTTGGGGGAATACCCAGCGTACTAATCCAGGCATTGTTTTCCCTACCTATCTGGCTACTACAAGGAGGGGTCGCCAAAAGCTATGAAGGCTTGAAAACGACTATTTGCTACGATGGGCAAGATCTAGCCTAACCACTGCCACTGCCAACCGACCCCGCTAAAATTGCAGGAAAAGGGGGGGACAGTGACTCACGCACTACAGGTCCTACACACCCTACAGTGGCACCATCCTGGTTGGCGAGCACTTCTGCAACTGGCTCAAGCCCCCACTCACGACTACCACTCCTACACGCACGCTCTACTGGGTGGCGTTGAAGAAGGAGACACGAGCCCTAGCGGCTCACCTGTGAGATTGCAAGAAAACACAGGGCTCCTAAGCATCTGTGGCCTAACAGGGACGCCACAACGCGTTTCTCTGCTAGGGCTTGGAGAAAAGGGGTGCTCTTGTAGCGTGCACAGCGTGGATATTGAAGGTGTCGGGCTGCGCTTGCCACTCCTGGCTGAGTCGCAGCTTGTTGTTTGTGTGATCAGCGCCGCATATTTTAGCACGGCTTGGGACTGCACCACTTCACCCTGACCTTCCCACCCGAAGAACAAAGGCGGATGCAGGAGCGTTTGCAGCGGAGGAACCAAGACGGACTCCACGTGTTATACGCTTCTCAGTCTGCTCTATAATACGCTGTCCGCAAACGCCCCTATCAAGCAAGCAAGCTTCTGAAGCGCCACCCGTTCTCTTATAGAACGTAGGGTGGAGCCCCTGGGTAACCTAAACAAGGTTTATCGTGCGCATTTCGCGTGGCCTACCCTTTGATGCGTGTGTGAATGCACGAGCATGCACGAGCTTACTATCAACCTGTGGCAATAACTGTTTTTCCTCCTAATCTTACCCACAATCACGAACTCCACCAGGGGGTGGCCCAACCTGGGCTTACCTACCTTACTCACGGCTAGAGAGTAGAGCAAGGTGAGGGAAAAGCGAGACACAAGCGAGAAACTACGCTATGCATATGTGTGTATGTCTAATCACCCCGGACTTACCTCTAATCATCTGCAATCTTTCTAATCTTTCCCTCTATTGTTTGTTAGCGCTGCAACAAGGCACGTTCACGGAGACACGAGACGAGTAATGTGCATGCTGCATACGAGACGAGCACACCTGTGGTTCACACCTGATTCATTGAAGTCCTTCTATTGATTTTCGAATTCTTGAATCTTGAATTCTTTCTGGCAGTGTGGGTGAGATCTTTATGTTTATTTACTAATGTATGTCTCGTCATTTTTGTCATTATACGTAACATAGGTTTATAATCTTAATAAATCTTTTTTTTAGGCGCTTCGCTAGGAGCCGCTCCTGCGCGGCGCCTTTTTCTGCGTAAGAATTTCTTGATTTAAAAAATCAAGAGATGACTACATATTTTATAGAAATGTGCATCTGATGCACAATTGGCTTCTGTTCAGGTATGTGCTTTCAGAAAAATTCTAGGCCGTCATTTGACGGATTTAGGTGTTGTCGCTTCGCGTTTGCGTGGATTCGTCCCTCATCCTCCCATTCCTCTGTTGTACAGATATCCTCGCAAGGCCTCGCCGAGTAAGCCGCTGTTCGGGCCGAAAAGCAGCAGCAGGAGACTGAACCAGAACCAAGACCCCTGCAAGGGGCAATTCTAATTAAATCAGCGCACCCTCGCCCCAGTACCAGGAGAGGTGTCTCCATTAGGTTCCATGAGACTTGGGTCGAGCGTCCTATGAGATTCTGGTGTTGGGTTGTGTTACGCTGCAGCTTGGAGGGAGGGATGCAAATGCATATGGTCTTGGCATGCCCTATTCTAACCCCACCAAGCCACAGGAACCCCTGCAGGGCCAAGAGCGCTGAGCTTTCGGTTGGAAATTGTCATTAACAATGCAGCAGGAGTCGCTGGCCATGGTAAAGCGCTCTTTACCAGTGTTAGGGAAGCTATAGGTATTTTAAAGTAGGTGTGGAAACCAAGGAAAGGCCAAGAAAAAATCCCTTTTTCCTGAAAATGCGACAGTGGTGGCCACCACAGCACAAAAGGGGGAGTAAGAAAAAGTGCTTTTGCAATGCTTTAGAGTATACTTTAGTTGTATTAGAGGTGCTCTAAGCACTCCTGCATTTTCATATTAGTATTGGCCTAACCAAAATGGGTGATAACACATTTTGACCTATGGAACCAAACACTGAATCCGGATGTTGTGTGGACCCCGTAATCCCCAAGCTATAGGCACTAAAACATCTTTTCCTGGTTGACTGAGGCACTGATATACTGAAGGCAGAGCCTATGAATTTATCTATGTTTTCTCATGAATTCTTAGCTATCCTAGTGGTATGCACCGTAGGGGGCTGGGGCACCTCTTTCTGAGAGGTCCTGGGTTCAATACCCAGTCAGCCTAGCTAAGTAGGATTATCCCATGTGACATGGCAGTGACCTCAGCGCAATAGGCCATGCCACCTCAGCACCTATGGGACTCAAAAACAAAGAGTGCACATCTCAAGTCGGCACTAAGGATGAGACTGAGCCCTTGGGGCAGTTTTTCAATCAGTTTTTCTCAAACATGTAAAATATTTCATCCTGAGTTGCAATGTATGCTAATTGCTGTGGTCTATTGTTGATAATTGTCTTTATCTAACTCTTTGTGACTGGAGCCCTTCATGCTCTGATCCTGTTTGTCTTCTACTTGCTTATCTCTGGCTTGGGTTATCCTGAATTGGTTGTATTTCAACAATAAAACGTTTTCCTCATCAAAAACAAGCAGCAGGAACCCTACACCACCAGCAAGCAGCAGCAGAGGCACAACAAAAACACAGTGTTGAAATCACTATAAAACTTTCTGAGACGCTGGTTTTCAACAGGACCGAAGCTTCAATTCGGGTGAACGACGCGTGCAGACGCTTGACCAGGTCAATTCCAGGTATGAGTTCGCTCAGTTTCTCATCAGGGTCTACTACGACACCTGTTCCTCTCAGTCCGCCGACCATTATTCTGGAATCTACGTCGACGCCAAAAGAACACATTTCAGGAGACGATCACAGAGTACCTGTTTGGACGTCGAGTTCCCAAGTTGGGCATGATTTCTCCGAAGGTTCTTGCGAATTATCTGAGACGAAATTCCCAAAGAAGCTAAAAGATGGAATTGGCGAGCTGACGGAGGAAGAGCAAGAAGAAATGAGCGGCTGGCCGGGAGACTATTTATTGACGGATCTCAAGGAGAAAATGAAGCACAAAGCTACCGAAGTACGAGAGAAGCGTACGCGTAAGACACTTAAGGGAAAAAGGCAAAGTGGAATTTCACAAGAGTATCTCCTATAATTCCGAGGAAGAAGTCCTGGAGACGGATGACCCACCTCTTTGGAAGGTGCTCCAGCGCATTGATTAGATGAACGAGAAGATCTCCAAGACGCCTGAAGACGTTCGGCACATGCCTACCTCCAGTCGTTCGCCACCAACTACGAAAAGTCCCTTTGTTACGAGAGAATCATCGGCCTTTGCCGGGCTCCCAGAAGTATGTGGAGATGTGAACAAATATGAGTGGTCGGATGACAGTGGGGAGGATACGACTAACGCGCTGAAAATGAAAATTCCACCATTCGATGGGCGCAACGTTGGAAAGTATGCAGAAAAATTTGGAAGATACCTGGTGCTCACTGGCAAGACAAAAGGCCAAGGATCGGGTAAAGGCTAACCTCATCGTTCAGGGCATCAAGGATCCTGAACTTCAAGAAAGAGTCTCCAAGTTGCTCAAATCAGCCTCAAGCTTTGAAGACTTTGTGAAAAACCTTCAAGACCTCTATCCTGCGCTTGAGACGGACCTCTCAATTCTGGGTGAAATTTCGAAGGTGTCCCATTTACCCTACGACCCGAAGCCGGAGCAAGTTGTCAAATTGTTGGAAACCCCGGAAAGGCTGTTCGATAAGTTGAACCTGGGAGTTATGACGGAGGAGCGCAAGCTTATGGAACTTTCCTCGAAACCAAATGATAAGCCTTTCGTTGAATGGACTAAGGACGATAAGCTTTTTGCAAGGATGCACTCTTATGGTTCATTGAAGGATTTTTCGCATTGGGAGTATTTTATACTTATGCGACGTGGTGCGCGGTCAAGGGAAAGTGGGAGGACCGAAAGTGGCGGCGTTCACCCAAGAGTGACAAAAAATTATATAAACTTCATAAGAAGGGGTTGGATTGTACCACCGCCAAAGGATGTGTGAGTGAACCCTTGTTGCATATAGAGGAACGGTTCAAATTTGTGGTTATGTGCATATTGCATCTTGTTATTCGGGTTGGTGACTACCTTACCAAATTCATTAGGAAGAAGTGCAAGCACCTTCCGCCGGCCACTAGGGATCGTGTTCAAGATCGCCTCAATTGTTTCAAAACCAAAATGAGTCTCAAGGGCCATGCCTCTCCGGATGGGGAAGAGACATGGCTCTTGTTGGCAAACTGGCGTCATATGGGCAAGGCCATGAAGCTTTCAAACCATGTCATTGATGCTGTTGTACAAATGGCTTCTTTACTTACGGCACTACAAAGTTGGGAGTTCAATTCGAACGCCCTCAATTGTAAATCCATGGCAAAGAAGTTCAAACGAACAATTTGTCCTACCATTCGATCGTCATATTTGTTATGGCTACAATTTGATGCTCCCGATGTTCTGAAAAATTTGCATCCCTGGGGTTGCGGTATGTTTAGCGGCGACATTGTCGAGTCGCTAAACTACCTCTTCAAGGACCATTCTTTGTGCTCTTCGGCTAGGGGAGGAGGGAAAGGCACTCCAACGGAACGCGACACGCGCCTCGTCACGCAAGCGCTAGAACGTCTTTTTCTTGCCAAGGAGATGCCTCGATGGCAATGTGCAAATGCTGATTAGGTGTGTCTCTTCATGTTGCATGTCATCTAATAACCGATTGGACCGCAATGTGTTTGGACATGTGCATGTGTGTCGTACGCCGTATGCTATTGTATGCTACACGAGTGCATCGTGGGCACGCGTAACGCCCGTGGTGCGACAAGGACTCCTTGAAATGGGGTTCCATTGTGGTGATGACATGTGATTCCAATGATGGACGATGCATCTTTGCTTGTATTATGTGTGATTTGTAGTGCATTGTCCACATGTGCTCGCATTGAATGGATTCTTCTTTTTTTGTACTACGGCGTGCACCGCGCGTAGCATGGTGGTTGCACACGGTGGCACACGGTTGCACAAGTGCAGCCGGTGAAAATGGGGGGTTGCACACCCCAATGGAGGGTAGACAAGAAGCGGTTTTAATGTGAAATATTGTGGTGTGGGATGGTAAAAAGCATGGTTCACCTCTCTCTACAACCTATTCATTACAAGCAAACCGTGGAAGCACGGTCCCTTTGGTTAGGATGGCATGTCCAAGGGGTTGGTTGTGCAAGGGGGCGGTTGCACAACCCCCGCATTTGGGAATTTCGCAGGGGGGTGTTACATGCGTATGGGACACACTTTTGGGGCATGTGGGAGGTTTGGGTCATAGTACACTGATGGAATATGCCACGGGATATTCGGTGGCACCCAAAAACCACCAAAAAAGAGGGTGAAATGAAAGTTTGGGTTGGGTGTGCAAGGGGTGTGCAAGTGGCCTATGTCACACTTCATCACAGGGGTTGCACAGTAGTGCCGCCATCTACATGGGCAAAACGGGTTCCAAGGGGTATAAACGTGAATTACTCTCTGGAGTTTTGCTTATCTCTGGACAAAGCCGACTGTTTGGCAGCAATTCCGTGGTGTTGTTATGTGATCAGGAGTCCACGGAGATGTTTCTCAAGCGGTCAGCTCCTGAAAACCGAAGGCTCAGACGTTGGTGGATGTTTCTGGCTCAGCTGAAGCTCAACATCTACAGGGTACCGGGTCTGAAAAATGAGCTATGTGATTGGCTCTCACGTGAAAAACTCGATGAGACAATGTCTGCAAGCTCTGAAGCTTGTAATAGGATTTTCCTCGGAACTCGGGTTTTGTTCGATCATGAGGTTTTTCAACAAAACTGAATCCCTTTTGAAAATTCCTCCAAGTCTTCGTTCTGTCTATCCCTTTACGGAGCGATGACACCAACAGTTCTGCAAAGTCGATCTTGAACCACGAAGTCACGTAAGTGTGAGTGGTTCACAAATTACAATGTTCCATTGCCTAAGAGACAACAAAAATATGTAGTTCAGTGCGCAATAAAAAAGAACTAATTTTAAAAAAAAACTGTCTCCTGCTGCACTTTAAATTCATCGTGCGCTTCATACACCTGCGACCCTATGTCGCGGCTGTGCGCAACTCAGCGCTTATATAAAAAAATGCAATAATTGCACTATAATAGCGCCTTGCATCCTACCTTATTACACCCCTTTCCTAAGCGTCAAGTCACTTCTTAGAAAAGAGAAGTTTCTTGACTTGTGGGCTGATATTATACAAAAAGAATGGCAGGTGCACAGCTTTATAGTCAAAACCTTCAGAGCAATTTAAAACTGCGTCCCCAGGGATCAACTCATTTACTCAGTACTGCTGCACTAAGCTGGGTTGCAAAATGCTTTATGCATAACTCAAGTAAGTTTATGTGGGACTCCACTGCAAAAGTGACTACCCACTAAAAAAACCCATCAGTGCGCCTTCATCTGGCCGCACAAAAACTGCGCTCCATGGCAGCAAAGTCTAAAAATAAAAACAATAATAAAAAGTCGCCTGGGGCGAGGAAGGGGTATCCATCCCTAAGCAGACATGTACATGAGCAAAACAAAGTCAATCTGAATATCGGAAATTTTGTATGCAATGCAAAGAGCAGTTCACTGCCACAACCTTATGCTTGTGTAGCCTTAGTATCTCATCTGCATCGCACTTCTTCTGGATCTTCTAGCTCCTCTGGATCTCTGAACACCCATTCGTCTTGGGTCAGTTGCCTGGAACCACGGAGCAAGCTTGGTTCCTTATCACGTGCTGTGTGCTTAGTGATGCACGAGTCCCAATAATACCTTGAGTATCATGGCGATGGCGCCTCCTATCTGCTTCTGGCGTCCTCCACGCTTGCGTCGTGGTGTTGCTCGTGCTGGATGTCCTTGCCACGGATCTGTCACTTCTCCACGCACATCTCGTCGGAACCCAGGTTGAACCTTTGCGCCAGAAGGCATGTCTCCTTCAGAACTTCCACTATGGTCGTCGCTGAAACTCCTATGATTTATCCATAGTCCCATTCCTTGGGGCGACCGCTTTAGCGAACTCTCTGGCGTGTACATACCCATTTGCGTCTGTCTGTCGAACGTACTCTTTCGCTTTGGCGTTCTGGGCGTTCCTTTGCGTCTCCATTCATCTTCCCTGGTAGTTGGCGCTCGGTAGATCTTCTCTGGCGTCCTCAGGTTCTCCTGCAACAGCGTGAGCGATGTGAGCATTGAACTTTCCAACTGCACTCGTTGTTCGTACTCGCGAAAATCCAACCACGGAACAGCACTGTATCTTTGCTCCTCGGCGATCCTCAGGCATAGCGCCTTCACAGACCTCATCTTCTCATGCAATCTCGTACTCTTGTGAATTGACTTGTCTTGTGTCATATCCCAGCGCTCACTCCATTCAACCAAAGCATCCTGCGATGTGACAAGTTGTCGCACGCCAAATTCAAGCTGCTTCATGCGTTCGTCGCACGAAGCGTACCTATCATTCAGCTCATCCCACGCATTCCTCAGCGCTCTGGCGTTGCTCGCATGCTCGTGATCGAGTTCACGTCTCGATGATCTCATCACCGTGTCCCGCTCCGCGTGCATCTGCAGCACTATTTGTAGGAACTCCTCTTGGCGTGTGTGCTCTGCTTGGTGTCTTTCTGCCAACTCACGCAATTGCGTCGACATACTAGCCACTTGTCTCTCCAGTGCTTGAACTGCCTTGAACTCTTGTACTCGGCACTGGTCCACCAGATTTTGATACTTCGTCAGTAATTTTTGATATTCGTCCTTCAGATCACTGTAAGTCATGGGAATCCGCAACGGCGCTTGCGAAGCATACCAGTCAACAATGGACTCTGTATCAGGAAACACTGCTCTTCTTGGTTCGTCAGAACTCCTCGCAGAACTCTCGTCGATCTCCTCGCTATGGAAGCGAAATTTGTGAACTGTAATAGGATTTTCCTTGGAACTCGGGTTTTGTTCGATCATGATGTTTTTCAACAAAACTGAATCCCTTTTGAAAATTCCTTCAAGTCTTCGTTCTGTCTATCCCTTTACGGAGCGATGACACCAACAGTTCTGCAAAGTTGATCTTGAACCACAAAGTCACGTAAGTGTGAGTGGTTCACAAATTACAATGTTCCATTGCCTAAGAGACAACAAAAATATGTAATTCAGTGCGCAATAAAAACGAACTAATTTCATAATAAAACTGTCGCCTGCTGCACTTTAAATTCATCGTGCGCTTCATACACCTGCGACCCTATGTCGCGGCTGTGCGCAACTCAGCGCTTATATAAAAAGATGCAATAATTGCACTATAATAGCGCCTTGCATCCTACCTTATTACAAAGCTCTCTCTCAAGAAGCGTTTTTGCACTGTGTGTCCCCGCGTTACCCCCGGGGCTCTCCAGAAGCGTTTCAGAAAATGGATGTCCATTTGGATCTCACTATGAGCAAAGCTGAACTCTTCAGTTCTCTGCAGAAGGCTGACTATGTGCAGGAGTATGGAGATATTTTGAAAGCCCTAGGGGATGGATCCTATGCACTGGTGGACAAGGAGCTGTGGTCGTTATCTTCAAGTGGTATTTCAAGGAAGGAAGTGCAAACATGCATACCCAAGAAGGCGCTGGGCGCAGCCCTGCAGTGCACCCACCATGTTGTCGGTCATCCTGGATCGGATTCTTGACTCTGGGCTTTCGAGAAGATGTTCCACACTCGCGTACCTGACACAGAGTTGACACATAAAATTGAGGACATGCACAGGACATGCAAGGAGTTTGTCACGAGCAAGCGGAACCGACCCAGCGACCGAGGCCTACTTGGCGCTCTGCCACTGCCACATATGGTCAATACACTGTTGTATTTGGACTTCATTGACAGACCCAAGTGTCATAACTACGACTATGCCTTGATGATTGTGGATGCTCTAAGTGCTTTCTGCCAGGTTGGACCATGCAAGAAGACTACTGATGGAGAAGGGATGCTGAAGCTGATCAAACACCATTTGATTCGTTTCTTTGGCCCACCTGTTCGCATCCACAGTGACAAGGATATTCGCTTCAAGGGAGACTATGGCTGGTATCGCAACGCATTTGCTGCACTGGGCGTGGAAGTATCATTCTCACAACCTTACCGTCCACAATCAAACAGACTATGCGAGCGTATGAAGAATGAGTACCAGGAAGAGTTCCATATTCTGAGGCAGAGTATGAAAACCAGCAAATTGGGTCCAGTTGAACGACTACGTGGTCATATGTATGAACCACAAGCAGAGAGGAAAATCTGGCTATTCACGAGGAGACATTTTCCATGGGAGGCCTACTCTACGTTCGGACCTACCCTTTCCACACGAAGGCAACATTCAAGTCCAGGACTGGGTCAAAGAACAAAACAAGATTGCCAAAGTTGTTCAAGCCCACTTGAGGAAAGGACGAGCGAGTCGTTTGAACGCGTCAATAGAAGGAGGAAACCTGCAGTTCTCAATGTTGGCGAATCCGTGCTTCTGAGCAGAAGGAGGTCCAAGCAATTGGAGGTACCTAAGGGAGCCACGAAGGATGTTATGTGGTATGGTCCCTACCTGGTTACTGGAGTCAGCAGCGGCAGTATTACGGCGCATTGCAGTCCTACTTTGGGCGGCGAAGTACCAGTGGCCTTTGAGTTCGTGAAGCGCTTCCCATTTGAAGTGGTGGATGACTATGGCGAAGACAAGATCAAAGAAGGAGACACATACATGCTGAATGACTACGAGCGAGCAGCGTTGGCTGATGAACAGGACATTGTGGCGAATGAGCGGGATATACCATTCTACAATCAGACTGAGATGGAGAGAATAGGAGCTTATCACGTCCAACAGATCCTGAGAGGACAATATAGGCAAGGGTGGCTCTTTCTGCCAAAGTGGGAAGGCTATGGCACGAGCGAGAGTACTTGGGAACCAGTTCGTGCATTCGTGCATGATGATCGAAAGCTGAATCATGTGTTTGTGGATTACTGTCCGGCACACGCACCTCGCTTTGACACAGCGCCAAGGCAGGCTCGGCGGATCAGCAGCACACTGAAGAAGAAGTCCAGCGCGGAGGAACCCCACGAAGAGACTGCCACAGACAACAAGGAACCAGGAGAGGTCAGCACCAACAAGGTCTCACAGCAGCGCGGAGGCAAACGGCGACGTACAGACGAGCCTACAGTTGGTTGTATGGCAGAAGACTGGTTACCCTCGGGTATTACCAAGAGCCTGAGGAGGAAAGAGTACCTGGAAGTCTGTTCTCATGCTTCTTATGCTTCCACCGGTGGACCAAGGAGAAAACCTGCAGAACTTCAGTTCATTCTTTAGAACAATCATTGAAGTTCAGAATATATCCGGAAAAGTTCAGTCTAAGGCATGGAAAAGCCCACACCTTATTTGGACTCCATTATTCCTCCTGGGAATCTCGGAGGGACTGCCGGGTTTCTGCGCTCTGTGACGCTCGCGCCGCCAGCAAGGTCAGCAGCACAATTTTGGGAACCAGCAAGAAAGGAGTTGGAAGAAGTTTCAAGGTCAAACATTGAACATTTTTAAAAGGCGGATGTTACTGGCATAACAGCAAGTTCTGGAGTTACGACAAGTTCTGGAGGGAGCTGAGTTGGAGGGAGCCAAGTATAAAGGAATCTGGGTATATTGAGGTTCCCAAAATCTTTTGGTTAATCCATGGTTGGAAAGTACTTTGAATATTACTTGCTCCTGGTTTTACTTCGCAGCACCTGTGGTCAACTTGAAGCCAAGTTTAAGTAACTACAGGTTGAGTTTTGGGGCTTTGGAGGGAGTTATTCCCAGGGCACCAACTTGACGTGAACCAGTGGGCTACATGTTGAGGCAAACACGTAAAGCAACGCGTTAGAAGTCTGGATGCGCCGTTGTACACTTGCAGCGAGGAGCTGAGTCCTCATGCCCTGACATTTGTATTAGGACAGGCTGATTCATGTGGCTGGATTGGGGCATCCTGGTACATTTCTGATTTGGGATCTGGAGCTCAAGTTCATATGCTGGAGTTTCATGGCTGCAAGGGCAGGCCCCCAGCGACACCTACGACCACCTGACAGCTGAGGTACTGACCTGATATCTAGGGTGCCTACTTCACTGAATTTATGGCCCAATTACTGTGTTCATCTGCCCAGATTGATTGAATTTGGTGACATTTATTGCGTCAAGCGTCTGGATCAGAGTCGGATATCTGTCTACTGCAACCAGGAACAACTTTCAGGACTACGAGAGCGTACGAGGACGACACTGGAGTATCCAGAGACCGTTTGAAGGACTCATCTTGGTCTACATTTGGTCATTTATGGTTGGTTCTACTCCCAATTTTTAGCAAGATTGGACCCCATTGACGCCGGACTGAGTTAAGATCTGTTGGTTACGTGGAACATGGGAGTCATTCTTGGACGGCGCCTTCACACACAACGTGTATTCAGGCTGCGAGGGGTGTTAAAAGTCCATGAATCAGCAACAATTTCTCAAAATATTGGTTTCATTTGGAGCAATGGTATTATTCGTTTTTTGGAGTTTGGTTTGGTGTAAGGATCTTCCATGTTGGTCAAGTCAAATAACTTTCTCCCAATGATATTTCGAATATTTTTAACTCAAAATCCAAAAGTTCCAACTTGCAAATGACCAAGGATGCCTATTTTTTAGCATGGTACATGGATGGACACTACAAACCTCAATCAAAGTAAATGCACAATGACAAAGGCAAGCAAAAACACTTTCCACACTTGGTCTTGATCCTTGTTGAAGTTGTCTCACATAGAGTATCACATAACATTCGAACCCTGAACCTTACATAATGTCATCTTATACTTATCTATGAAACAGATAAGTAAACATACAAACAAGAGCACAACAAATAGACACTCAGTATTTTACTAATACCAAAGCGACACAATTGAGTACTATACACTACGGGCAATGCTACAGCGACAAAGATTCCTGTGTGTCGGACCTCTAACATGTGTGACAAGCAAAATCAGCTCCTCACACGAAACCAAGAGCACCAATGAAATTGTATGGGTCCAAAACCACTGAAATCCACATCAGAATTGAAAAAAAAAAACTCAGTAGGCTCACGCCCGATCGCGATTTATGTCGCGCGCGCACCAGGCCAGAAAAGGAGTAATTCAGTTCCTCTAGGATCTACTGCATTCCACCCCTGGGTATTTTGTGTGTGGGGGGCACTTGGATCGGTCTTGGGACCGATGCCGTGGGGGGTAACCCGAAGGGCGAAAGCCAACCCTATTGCACTGCCCTCCCAAGACCGAACTTAGGGTGTAACCCTACGTTTGGGCTGAATCCAGAACCATATAGGATTGCCTGACCACAAACAATGATGTGGGGGGGTAATTTGCCCCTTTGTGGGCGTGGGTATGGGTGTGGTGGGGCGGGTTCAAGACCGCAAGTGCCTCGCCACCACTTTGGTCCCTACAGGGCAGAAATTCAGACGAAACGACAAAAATGGAGCCATCAGGCAAGCACAAAAGCAAGCAGTCACAGAATTCAGGACCCCAGGAGTCCAGAGTGACAGAGATTGAGCACTCCAGGCGTCAGGAACACCAGAAAAACCAAAAGTCCGGAATCAGCAACATAGCTCGCAGGTGTACCCTGCTTACACACCCTCCCAGTGCTACCCCAAGTACGCCTTCACGGCCTTGGCGACCACTGCACCTGAATATATGGGGTTTTATGGGCCCGCGGAAGCTGAACACCACGTGGCCTTCTCCTGGCGGGATATCTGCCGCAGATCACACATGGGGGCCATACTCAACCCTACCTGTATCGCCCTCGTAGCCGCACTTGACTACCCGTCGGCAACCAAAATGGACGTGGCAGAAAACAGAACTCGCACAGCAGTACTACCTTCGGGTGCATACCATGAGGGGGGGGGGGTACCGGCCACAAGACTCACTCCCGGCTCAACAGCACACCAAGCGAGGTTCGGGTGGGGGGGTCTTGTTCACCTACACGCTGCATCTCGCCATAGGGCTCACCACAGCACATTCCGGCGAGCCCCTTGCCCCTACGATGGTGGTGTGGGCCGTCTTGGCGGGGGCCTGCTGCGGCGGTACCCAGTGAGGGATAAAAGATATTGACTGCGCGTCATGGGGGGGGGGCACACCTCACGGCCGAAGTGCAGTGGGCTCTTTAGCTCCTACAGACAGCTCACGTGGCCAGCACCTGCCCTCCCAGGCCCTTAGGACCCAAAAGACAACAACTCACATAACCTCATATCTTTTATGGCCGTGAGGATGGGCCATGGCTCCCTCCGGGCTGGTATGGAACTACAGCCATACAGTTTGGTGTGGATCTGACCAAGCAGAAGAGCGTAGGACACGTGGGGGATTAGGGGGGAAAGGAAAACACCAAAGCAGACTCCCTCAATCCACACCCAAGACTTGACGCGTTCCCACGGGGGGCCTGGCCACGGGACGCTGCGGCGGACACGCACAGGCAAGCAGGCAGGCAAAGCACTGCGCTCACAAGGGCATCCTCATGCTCGTGTCATGTGACAAAGCGTTTCAGGATCCTTGCCACTCTGAAACAAGGGAACAAAAGTATGTACGGCAACACATCAGGATATGTAAACATGGGGTTAAGACTGGACTGGGGTAAGGGCATCACAGGACAATAGACACTGAATCCCCAC